>CM054059.1:457873680-458473680 GCA_028641055.1 Alopecurus myosuroides | reverse complement strand
AAAGAAATGTCCACCAGACTTGATAAGAACCTTAGAAATGAAAATAACAAAGCCACCTAAAAGAAAACAAGTCCCTTCACCAATTAAAATTCATCCGTTATGACTTGGAGTGGTATTTCATAATTGGTGAATTTTCCATAATACATAAAAACACTACTCAGTAGTGTTACCAAATTATTTTCTAAAAGGAACTATATCCAAAGTTGTTCAATTTAAACACGCCACTTTGGTAACAACATGTTTGTTGTGTGTGTTCATGTTATTGCATGTATTGAATAATTTTAAATCCATTTGACATGTAAATTGAAGAAATAATAAAAAGCACCTAAAATTGAGCACTATAAGTGAAACTTGAAATCTTGCTCCAAATTGAAAAATAAAAACATGGGGAGCTTGGAAATTCAATAAGGATTTAAAAACTGATTTTCATTAATTTTATGTTTATAGAAAGGCCTGAAAACAATGTTTCTTTTAAACAGAAGGAC
Source organism: Alopecurus myosuroides (assembly GCA_028641055.1). Lineage (NCBI taxonomy): Eukaryota > Viridiplantae > Streptophyta > Magnoliopsida > Poales > Poaceae > Alopecurus > Alopecurus myosuroides. Next base: position 458,473,195 of record CM054059.1, on the reverse strand, counting down.
CAAAATGCAAATTTCAGAAACTTCAGGGGGTTATTGAAAGATGGCATTTCTTTTCTCCTTCTTCCTTTCCGGCCAAAACGCAGTGGCGGTTGAAGTCAAGTCACAGCCGCGGTGTCACCTCCTGCCTCTCCCTGTGTGGATAAGGGCTAGGAGGGAGCCGTGAACCTCCTCCTCACTCTAACTCGTCGCCTTGCACTTTCTCTCTCTGTATCCTCCAAGGGAGACAAACGAAACCCGAAACCCTAGCCCCTCGGTCGCCGGCCGTTGCCGTCGATTCCGTTCACCCCGAGAGAAACCAAGACCACCATCGGATGCGTTTGGATCTCCTCTTCCTCCTCGAGAAACCACAAAAACTAGGAGTATCGGAAGACGACGAATTAACATGTTCCATTTCTCTCTGCCGCCGGTCGCCGAGGAAGCTCACCGTCGATTCCGACCTCGCCACGCTGCACCAACCACTCCACCGCGCTCGTGGTGAGCTAGCGCATCTCTGGATGCTTTTCGTAGAGCATATGGTCCACTAATATGTCCCCATCACCGAGCGTCGCCGTTTGTCACTGTGCCGGTGGTCGTCGGGGTAGCTCCGGTGACCATTTGGTCACACCATCACCACCTACGCACTCGCCCGGAGCTCCTCTAGCTAGTACAAACAACTAATTTCAACAATTTCATCTAAATCACGCAATTGCAATCCATCTATGAGGAATTGACCTCTGTTGATGTCATATGTGACGTCATCATGACGTCATGGGAGGTTTTATTTCCTTTTTCTTTTAATTCTGATTTAAAAAACCGTATATGACAGATGGGACCCACCTGTCAATTTAAAAAGGCAGAAAAATGAATAAACTTCATAAACCAATATATTTTAAATTAATTATCATAAAAATATGAAAACAATATGGAAATGTTTAGAAAAATATAATATAAATGTTTAGCAACTTTTCAAAAATGTTTGATAAAGTTTAAAACTAAACATTTTTTAAATTATATTAAATCATTTAAAATTGAGAAAATTAATAAATAATTCATAAAATCAGAAAATACAAGTTTTATACCAAAATGCTCCAAATAACAAATGCAACTCATCTATGATGTTTTCATGGTCATTTGACCAATTTTTCATGTGTGCAATATTTTGCCTAGTCACTTAATTCATTTAAAATTAAGAAATCAATAACTTATTCTAATCTTTTCAGAAACATTCAAATAATATACCAATTGAAAGATAACAACATTTTAAAACTCATTATGTCTATAACAACTTATTTTTTAACTTATGAATTCCATTTTAAGAAGTATAAGGGAACTCTATAGGATTCCAATATAACAAGGACTAACCAACACCACACTATCTTCTTTAATATTGAACCCAAATAAGTTTTTACTTCCTAATACTCTTGACAAACATTATTGTATTACAAGTTGATAGATATGAATGTAGTATGTACTCACCTTCAGTTTAATTCTTTGGTCTTAGCTCCACACTTTTCAAAAGTGAAAAACAACATGTGTTGTTGCTTCCTTAAAGTTGTTTTCAATATGATATTACCTTGTGTTATAACCATGTGATAAATACATAATTTAAACATGATAACAATTTATTGTTAAATAAAAGTGAAACACACATAAGTTTAAAAGAAGTAACAACATCATAACCACAAGTAATGAAACAACTCACCTAAAACCTATGTAATCTTAGTATCGTATCGATCATAGGTTACACATGTAAGCTGGGGTATTTTCCAGGGTATTCCGCGATGCATCTCATTACCATGCATGTATCATCTTGTCAGTGTTTTCTGTAGTCCTTACTGGGAGTACTTTGCTATCTTTTAGATTTCGGAATTTCTTTACGCGACCCTCGAACCCGAAGACATGGATTATTATTGTCATTATTTCTATCTCAGGAAAGTTCATCACTTGCTCATATCCTTTGCAGTATTTCATAACGAACTATTTGCAAAAACTCTATCGTATTACCATCTACTCTCAAAAGAATGCATGATCCTGTTTTTATAATAATATGACTAATTGAATGACTACCCGAGTGGGAGTGTTCTGTTTGGTGGACAGATGGAACCATGGTAAGATGAATAGGTCAAAGGAAGGTTCCATCTGCATGGGAAAGTATTACCAAGGAATTAATCACATATGTCGTCAGAACTCGGTGCGCCGTAAATACCGCGTTAACCATGGGTCTTGTATGGGGCGAGTAAGTCAGTTGTGATCTTCTCTCGTTTGCATGTCAACGGACTGCAGAGACGTACGCTGTAGGTCTTGCGGGACTACATGCACATGGGTGGGAGCCCTTACGTCCCACAGACTCTGGGGTCTATGAGTGTCTGCCAGGGGCGCCTAGATCTCCATCGTGAGAGGTGGAATCAGTGGTTCAACCTGCTGGCGGAAATGGGTGGTCATGCATTGTGCAGAGAAGCATGGTTCTGCTTGGATCAACAACCGTGCCCCACACCTAAGTGGGTATGGACAGGAACTTAAGCCTGGTTGTGCAACATGGTCTTGATCGCCCATGGGTAAAGTAACGCACCTTTGCAGAGTGTAAAAGGTTGTGGCATGTTACCCCTTGTTCCGGGAAGGAACTGCGAACGGTACAGGAAAGGCAAATTTATGAAGTTCTAGCTCCTGTGATGGTCTGGCGAGTATAGTTTTCAGAATTAAAAACAACCTCTTGAAGAAAGATTTTCAAAAATCTTGCATTAGCTTATGACTCTTTCGAGTCTAAAGTTGTAGTTAGTGCATCAAAATACCCACTGTATATTATATCATGAACTTGTTGAGTAACGCTCGTTACTCATTAGTTCCCTTTTGACCCCTGCTTAGAGTTGAAGCCTTATGGAAGTCGTCATAATGAAGTCATCGCTACCTCATAAAGCTAAGTGGAGTGATATCTTACTTAGTCGGTAAAGCATCGTCATCAACAACGCTGGTGGAGGAAAAGCTATATAGGTGTAGGTGGAGACCATTCTTGGACTTAGCTATTACAAGCCATAGATTATGGCTCACATCATCCATAGTGGATTAGCTTCTGAGCTAGAGTTATTCTCCGACTTGGAACTTCGAATTGCTTCTTGTTTCATTTGTATAAGATTTTCTTTGATTCATCATAAGGAGATTCTCAATAGTTTGAAATAAAAGTTTGTATCCTATATGTCGAATCTATAGCTCGGCAAATCCCTCAGGTGAACCTATCGGGTTTCGAATAGGAGAACCCATGAGCGCTGGTGGCGATCGTCGGCTAGACAAGGGGCACAATTTACCCAGGTTCGGGGCCCTCATAGAGGTAAAACCCTTACTCCTGCCTCTGTCGATCTGTATTATTGAATAGATCAGTTACAAAGATGATCGCTCAAGTCGAGAGTACAATCTCGAGCCTAAGGCTTTGGTGGTGCGGTATTGCTTGGTCCTCCTCTGGTGGTTCTCCTGGCCTTATATAGGTGGCCAGGTCTCAAACCCTACCCGGGGAGGACTCGAACTCTAACCCTACGTCGGTTACATTCCTAACTTAGCCCGCAAGGTATTGCGGGTGGGCTTCATGTAGGCCTTCTGGAACACTCTTAAGGGTTTCCCTTCGTGGGCCTTGATGTTGGGCCTGAGACGGGGTGTCCTTATCCGCAGGATCTAAGATCCATTCCTTCGTCAGTAGCCCCCGATCGTTTGCTCGATTGGGATTTTTCCAGTCGAGTAGACGGTCAGATTGTTCATCTTTCCTTCGGATAACCAGTATGGTCGTTTCCTATTTAGAGGGTGTGTACCCTGCGTGATGAGCTTTTTACACCCGAGTATCAAGTAATGAAAGTGCCTGTTTTTATGGCTGTTTATTGCAGAAGGATATGGCGCAGTAGCTTGGCTCTCCCGAAAGATCAGGGCCAATTAATTGCAACTAGGGCAAAAACAGTTCTGGCCTACACAGATTCGAGACCTCCGACTCGAACCTGATAAGGTGATCGTTGCGACTGGGCCGTAGTGGTCTTACCGAGTCGAACTTAACCTATAGGGGTACCCGGCGCGTCCGCTAGGATTTTTCTTCGTGTTGTTGACACGGAATTATACCGGAGGACGCAGCTTGAGTGCGATTCCAGGCCCTCAAGAGAGATCTTTTGGGTCTTACCTTCATATTCGAAAGAATATGGCATCCGGATGTACCTAGTCGGCTGAACAATCCAGTTTTATGATGTGCAGACATCGTGTGAATGAGCGGCAGGATCTGCCTACTCGTGTAGTTTTGAATTTTGTGATTCCTTGTTTGTACGAAAGAGTTTTCGTGTTTGAGGTATTTTTTCATGTGAAAGAGTTTTCACGTCATAATTTGTCCATACGAAGTTATTTTCGTGTTTGGACTTTTATTCGAAGGATTTTTGTTCATGCGAAGTTATTTTCGCGCTTGGACTTTCCATTCGAAAGATTCTTTAGCTTGATGATGCACGCTATGACGTCATGGCGCACTTTTATCCTCCCGATGGGACGTGACGGAGTGAGAGCAGAAGGGATGGCCCACTTTGTCAGCTTTTTGACCGGAAACGAGACGTCGTTCCCGGTTTTTACGTGAACTGCGCAGTAAATGCCCACGATCCTCCGTTAGGATCGTGGCACGAAACAGCATCCGCCGCCCTCTCGTTTCGCCTTCGCACGCGGTGGCCGCGATGGACGCCACATGGCGCATCGAGTGGCCAAGATTGAGCGGTCCTGTGCATAAATACATGACTTGGTGGAACGGTGAAAAACTTCCCATCCTTCGTTTTCTCTGCTCATCTTCCTCCTCGCGCTCCACCTTCCCTCGCTCTCCAAGCTCGTGCTAGCAGCAATGGCAGGCGGCAAGAAACGCGTTGTCGCCTCTTCGTCGAGGGCCTCGGGGGACGCTCCTCCGCCACCCGCGCCGCGCTCAGGTGATTGGCGTTCGTCCAACACCACGGCCAAGAGCATCAAGGGAATGCAGCGAGATGGACTGCTGCCCCCAGACGCGGAGAAACGGGTACGCCTCGGCAAGAAAGAGGAGGTACCCAATCCCCGCGCGAATGAACGCGTGATCTTCGCGGATCACGTGTCGCGCGGTCTTTCTCTTCCTCTCCATCCTTTCCTCATGGATCTGCTGTATGTCTACGGCATACAGCTCCATGATCTTCCTCCAAACGCAATGCAGCACATCTCGTGCTTTATTGTTCTTTGCGAATGCTTTCTGGGCATTCGCCCCCACTGGGGTCTCTGGAAGGCCCTTTTCAAGGTGTGCGTCTTCCGCGAGAGATCGCGAGTGGAGACGGAGCTTGGAGAACCGTTGTGCACCGGCGGCTTCGGGATCCAGGCGAAGTCCGAGAACGGCTACTTCACCATGCACTTCATCGACTCCGCCCAGGGATGGAGGAAGAAATGGTTCTATGTAACCGACAACAGCGCGGGTGGAGTCAACGAATTCCATCCGTTCGCTGTTTTGAAGAAACAGAAGTCTTGGGCGAACAAGCTTTCGGCTGAAGAAAACCGAGTCGTCGCTCCCCTACTCGCCAAGGTGGCTGCTCTTCGTGATCAAGCCGCAGGAACTGCGCTGAATGGCTTGCACTTGGCGAGTGTTTTCCTCAAGCGTAGGGTTCAGCCCCTGCAAGATAGGCCATCCGCGATGTGGGAGTACCAGGGCGCTGGGGATCCTAGTCGCGTGAGCCGTGAAGAACTCTCGAGTGCTGAATTCGAGAAGAAGATCGCGGCTATCACCAGTTTGAAGGAAGGTGATACCTTCCCCGACTGCCCGGTAGGCGCTTTTGAGGCATCGAAGCCGCCGCCAGCTGAAGTAAGTTTTGAATCTCCCAGTTAGCTGAAGTAAGTTTTGAATCTCCCAGTCTTGATTTCTTTTCCTTGTTCTGAGATTTTGTCAACTGAATTTTCTCTTGTTTTCCTTCTGTCTTTTCCAATAGAGCATAGCTGTGACTACCTGCTACCCGCGATATCCGGGGAGGATGCCTCGGACTTGCTGGCAAGCAACTTGGAAGGTCCAGCTGACACCAGTGTTGCTGACGCCTCCTCGAACTCCGAAAGTGATTCCTCGGATAGCATGGAGGATTCGGGTGACGGTCTCCTCCGGCGAAAACGCCGTCGGGTAGAGGGTGACGAGGCTACTTCCAAGGACAATTCCTTGGAGGAATCGCCCGGGAAGGGGCCCCTCATCGTAACTCCGCTGCACTCGCTCGCCCCTTCCCCTTCATTCCCAGCAATCCAAACCGCCTGGAATGCGGATATGCTGGACGAGGAGGAGGATGATGACGAGAAAGTCTTTCTTCTCACTTTTAGTCGAACATTTCCTTTCGCATCTTGCTGACTCATTGCCTTCATTGTAGCCTGCAAGCTATCAGCCCTCGCAGGTACGCCTCTTCCCTTCCTCCCGAGAGGAGGAACAAAGTGGGAGTTGCGGGTGAGACTCCTACCGCCGACACCGTTCAAAATTCACTGAGTGTAGCCCCCAACGCGGCGACTATGGAATACATAATTCCTAGTTTTGCCGCTGGGGCTTCAGCTCCAAAGGAGGTGTCGGGCAGCTCGGCGGATCCCCTCTCCCTCGCTCAAGGCCAGGTAAACTCCGCTACCTGCTTCTTAATGCTTTATCGTCCTTGGAATTGTTATCGGGTGCACGTCAGTGCTCCCGATGGGAGTAGCCTTTGAGGCTGTAGTTGATCGCATGTGATCGGCTACAGGCTCAGAGATAGTCTTTTCCTTCTTCTTCTTTTTATCGGGTGCACGGCAGTGCTCCCGATGGGAGTAGCCCCCGAAGCTATACTCGAATGTTTACAATCGAGTATAGGCTCAAATTTCACTTTTCTGAATCTTTTATCTTCATGTTCCTTGCAGTCGCTTATTGACTCCCTTGCGGCGATTAGTCGCCGTGTCGTTCTCGCTGAATCGGAATGCGGGATCCTTCGAGCGGACCGTGATCGACTCGCCACAGAGAATGAGCTTCTTCGAAGTAAGTTTGCCATATTTTCCTGTTTTCGTTTTTCCATCAATTCTTCGGTTCTGATAAATGTTGCTCTATAGCTCAACTTGAGTTTTTGAAGACCGAGAAGGACAGTGCCTCCACTCGGGTAACAGCTCAAGAGGCTGAGTTGGCGGCTGTTCGACAGGATCTCGAGACCTCCCGCATGTCGTCGGCTGACCTTGAAGGAAAGCTTGCATCTGCCCAGGAGGCTCTGAAGAAGTTGGAGGAAGCCGGCACCAAGGCGGATACCGACCTTGTCGACTTCCTTCGTCCCCTAGCCGAGCGCTTTGCGGGTAAGCTACCTTTGTCTTATGATTTGTCTTCTGCTGTCTTTAGTCCTTTGGATCTTAACATTTTTATTTGCAGGTCTTCTGGCTGTCCCGCTAGAGCTTCCTGGGGTCCATCGGGTGGATGCCCTGACGGATTCTTGCGCCCAGCTCAGGAGGCACGCCGAAGGGGTCTGCACTTTGATTAGCGATGCCATTCGGGTGCTGACACAACTGCACAACCACCTTCTCGTCAACGTCGTGTCTCCACCCGCGCTGAGCGATCTGCTGAAGATTTTCTCGGAGAGCAATCTCCTTGAAGCTTACGTGGTTGCTCAGTCAGAATCTGGGGCGAAGACCGCCATCCAGTTCGCGCTGGCGCACGGAGTCACCGGCTTGGAGGAGGCCTACTCGGAGCTTCCCGTCGATCCTGCTACGAGCAAAAAGGTAGGGCTTCGTCGTTTTGGCGATGCAGCCGGAGTCCTCGCTCGGAAGTTATCCGAGTTATTTGCCCGTGCTAGGGGATGGACCACCGCCACGAGCGGTAGCACAACTGTAGCTCCTTAGTTTATTTCGTTTGTACTTCGCTGTTTCGATTGTAATGAACCTTGGGATGTACTCCCGTATTTTCAATATTTTAATCGAGATGTTCTACTGAAATGCTTCCCGCGATTGTGTGTTTACTCCCGATGGGAGTAGCCCCCGAGTACCTGTTGAATAGGTGGTTAATATATCTCGAATAGGGCATCTTATTCCTTTAATCTTCTTTGTATTTTTCAGGTATCCGGGGTGGCTGCGGAGCCTTCAGGTGGACTTGCTGCTCCAGCAAATCCTCTTGTTGCCGCTGTTGGGACCTTGGCTGGTCTCCGTGATCATGTAGCTGATGGTGAACGCAAGCTAAAAGCGTTGCGTGGGATAGCCGATGTGGCTAAGTCCAAACAGAAGCTGGCGACTGAACGCGAGCAATTTGTAATGGATGAATTGGCGTCTGTTGCCAATGATTTGCTCTGTAAGTAGCTCAGCCCCCAAGTCTTTCTTATCTTGTGCTCTTTCTTGATCATGTATCTTTGCTTTTCAGTTGTTCGGCCAGATGACAGGAATGAGAAACAGTGGGTGGAGAACCACATCTTTCAAGAAGCTGGCAGCTCGAGGCCTCATGCGAATAATTTTTGGTCCGATCGTAGTCGAGGTTTTGTGCTTGCCACTTTGAAGTTTCGAGTCATCCAGGCGAAGATACTCGTGAGTTCCTTTCACGAGGTTTTGATTGCAATGAACGCCGATTTCTATCCGCTGCAAAGGGGTCCTGAAGATTGGAGCCATCTTCTCAAGGTGTTTGGTCGAGAAGGAGAGATTCGCGAGTGTGTTCGCAATCAGATGACTTGCGGCTCGGTGGTGGCTCTCTCTTTCGTCCGGTTGTGGCATCCTGGGGTGAACTTCAACTCCATAGCCAGACTTCCAGATGGTCCAGTCGTCGATATGTCTTCTCATTACAGGGCCGTTCGACCTGCAGCAGAGGAAATCATTCGATTGACCTCAGATGAGGTTGATCGAGTTTTGGCGGCTGAGAATGTTCATCGCCATGTGTAAATTTAGGATGTATGTATCCTGTTGTGCTGTATAGTTTGTAAAAACTGTTGTAAGTTGTTTTAACCTTGTGTATATAAATTTTCCTGTAATGCTGAGTTAGGCGTAGCCCCCGTATGTTTTGTGGGGTGTATACCCGTTACTTTTTAGCATGTAAGGATGAAGAATCTCCGAGTATCTATGGTTGAGAAACCATGTATTTTATTGCAATGACTGAGAAATCATGTGTTGTTCTGTCGAGCTACAAGATGGCTAGTATAGCCTTATTATTGCGAGTAAAATAAATCTAAGGATAGAATTTGCGGAGTTGTGCGACATTCCAAGGATTGGAATAGACGCCTCCAGTCGCCGGGTTCTTCAGTCGATAGGCGCCACCTGGGATAACTTCGTGTACGATGAAGGGTCCTTCCCATGGTGGCTCGAGTTTGTGTCCTTCCTTCTGCTTGAGCCGTAGCACCAGATCTCCTACGGCGAAGGCCCTGTGGCGTATGCGGCGACTATGATAGTTTCGCAACGACTGTTGGTATACTACGGATCTTGAGAGTGCGATATCGCGTATTTCGTCGAGTGCGTCCATGTCATCCGCGAGTGCCCTGTTGGAGGTTTCTTCGCTGTAGGCAACAACCCTTGGGGCGCTGAACCTAACGTCCTCGGGAAGAACTGCTTCGGCCCGTAGACCATGAAAAATGGTGTGTAGTTTGTGGATCGGTTTGGAGTTGTGCGGAGGCTCCATAGCACGGAGGGGATCTCTTCTGCCCAATGTCCTGCTGCTGGATGTAGACGATCGAGTAGACGCTTCTTGATGCCAGCCTAAACTAATCCGTTGGATCTTTCAACTTGGCCGTTAGTTTGCGGATGGGCAACTGAGGCAAACTTGAAGTTGATGCCCTTTTCTTCACAAAACTGCTGTGTTTCTTTTGCCGTGAAGTTAGTACCATTGTCTGTAATGATGTCGTGTGGTACTCCAAACCTGCATACGATGGAGTCGAGGAATTTGACGGCGCATTGGGCGCTAGATGATGTGACCGGCATGGCTTCAATCCATTTGGTAAATTTGTCAACTGCGACCAGCAAGTGTGTGTATCCACCTGATGTGGACTTGCGTAGTGGTCCTACCATGTCTAGCCCCCATTGTGCAAAGGGCCAGGCGATGGGTATCATATGTAATTCCGTAGCAGGTGCGTGTGGCTTTGGTGCAAATCGCTGGCAAGCGTTGCACCTGTCGACCAGCTCCTTTGCATCTCTGGCGGCTGTAAGCCAGTAAAATCCTGCTCGGAAGGCTTTCTCCATGATTGCTTTCCAGCTAGCATGATGTCCACAATCCCCTTGATGGATATCTTGCAATAATTCTTTGCCGTCCTCGGCTATGCATCGTTGCAATATGCCTGAGATGCTTTGCTTGTATAGCTCTCCATTGATTACCCGAAAGGATTTGCTTCGCCTGATTATCTGTCGAGCTTCTCGTGGATCTGCTGGGAGCTGCTTCGCGGACAAGTAGTCGAGGTATTTCTGCGTCCAGACTGGCTCGACCAGAAAAACTTGTCGCGAAATGTGATGAATGAACTCGATAATAGCAACTTGCGAGCTGACCTCTGTCTCCGATGCTGCGGGTACATCTGCAGTTTTCTTGATTTTTACTGATCATCTAGTCATCCGTTCAAAATATATCCCTGGCGGTATGGGTGTATTTGTGGAACCCATGTTTGCCAGCCTGTCTGCTTCTTCGTTGCTAGATCTTGCGATATGCTTCGGCTCGCATCCCTTGAAACTTCCTTCGAGTAGGTTGTACATGTCACGATAAGCGACCATGTTTTCAGCGATGGCGTCACATTCCTTCATTGTCTGTTGCACGATGAGGTTGGAGTCGCAGTAGATCATCAGTCGGGTGGCTCCACACGCAACTGTCATCTTCATCCCATGCAACAAAGCTTCATATTCTGCGTCGTTGTTTGATGCTGGATCATCAGGTGGAAAATCCAATCGGAGGACGTACTGCAGTTTATCCCCTCTAGGTGATATTAGCACGATTCCAGCTCCTGCTCCTTCGTTTCTCTTCGACCCATCGAAGTACATGATCCAATTACTCGTGTATTCTGGCGGGCCGGGCATTTGTAGCTCTGTCCACTCGCTCAGGAATTCCACGGGTACCTGGGATTTCACTGAATTGCGCCCTGCATAGATGATGTCCCAAGCGCCCAGTTCGATGCTCCATTTTGCTATCCGTCCAGATGCCATTGGGTTGTTCATGATTGTGCCGAGTGACGCATCGTTAACCACTGTTATGGTGTGCTCCTGGAAGTAGTGCTTGAGCTTTCGAGCCGTGAGAACAACTCCATAGGAGAGTTTCTGATAGTGAGGGTATCGTTGCTTGCATGGCGAGAGCACTTCACTGATGTAGTAGATTGGTCGTTGGACCCCGTATGCCTTGCCTTCCTCAGGTCGTTCGACTACAATTGCTGTGCTGATGACCTGATTTGTCGCGGCTAGGTATAGGTATAATGGCTCCCTCTCTTGCGGTGTCGCAAGGATGCGCTTGCTTTGCAATGATCGCTTCAGGTCTGCGAATGCCGGCTTAGCTTCTGGTGTCCACTCAAACTTATTTGTCTTCTTCAGCAGCTTGTAGAAGGGTAATGCTTGCTCGCCCAATCGCGCGATAAACCTGCTCAAGGCGGCTAGTCGCCCGGCGAGCTGCTGGACTCCGCGTAAATTGGTTGGCTCCTTCATTGTCAAGATTGCTTGTATTTTCTCCGGGTTGGCTTCGATGCCTCTGGCGGATACCAGGTACCCGATTAGTTTTCCTGCTGGGACACCGAAGACGCATTTTGTCGGATTGAGATTGATCCTGTATGCGTTGAGGGCGTCAAATGTTTCTCTAATGTCCTCGAGGAGTGTATCCTCAACTCGAGTCTTGATGACGATATCGTCAACGTACACTTGTACGTTCTTGCCAATGAGCTTGGCGAGGCATGTTTGCATGCAGCGCTGATACGTTGCACCTGCGTTTTTGAGCCCGAAAGGCATTGTCGTGTAGCAGTACACGCCGTGTGGTGTGATGAATGTTGTCTTTTCCTCGTCTTCCTGCTTCATCCAGATCTGATTATATCCCGAGTAGGCGTCCAGGAAAGAGAGGCGTTGACAACCCGCAGTAGAATCCACGATCTGGTCGATTCGCGGGAGGGGAAAATTATCCTTGGGGCAGTGCTTATTTAATGACGTGTAGCCAATGCATACTCGGAGGACGTCGGTGTTCTTCTTTGGAACCAGCACCGGGTTTGCTAACCAGGTGGATATCTTGATCTCTCTGATGAATTTTGCTGCCAGCAATCTGTTTACTTCTTCTCCAAGCGCTTTCTGTTTGGGTTCTGAAAACCGTCGAGTGGTCTGTTTGATGGGTTTTGCGTCTTTGAAGACTTCGAGTGAGTGCTCGGTGAACTCTCTGGGTATTCCTGGCATATCTGAAGGCTGCCAAGCGAAAAATTCCCAGTACTCACGGAAGAGTTCGACGAGCGCGCTTTCCTATGCTGGCGAGAGGGTAGTTGAGACCATCGCTGTCTTCGCAGAATCCGTCGGGTGCACCTGATGCTTTCGGGTGTCGCTGTTTGTCATGAACTCCAATTCCGGCGCGTTTTTATTTGTGAGGGGCATCACGGAGTGGTCCGTGGTCTTTGCCAGCTCCTGCAGTTCTTCTTGCATCCCGAAGGATTTTGCGATTTCGTTGAACTCGATGTCGCATTTGTTGGACTTCTGGAAATCTCCGTCGATGGTGATTACACCATATTCTCCGGGTAGCTTAAGCTTCAGGTACGCGTAGTGCGGTACTGCCATGAATCTGGCGAACGCTGTTCGACCAAGAATAGCGTGGTACTGTGAGGGCCAGTCGACCACTTCGAAGTCGAGGAATTCTCTTCTGTAGTTTCGTCGATTGCCCAACACAACCTCTAGGTTAATTGTTCCGAGTGGACGTATCACCTTTCCCGGAACTATCCCGTGGAAGGATGTTTCTGATTCCGCAAGGACGTCCAGGTTCCTGTTCATCCGGCGGAGCGTATCCGCGTAGATAATGTTGATGCCACTGCCACCATCCATAAATACGCGGGTCAGTTCGTAGTTACCAATCTGAGCTTGGATTACGAGGGCGGCGTGTCCTGGTCGATAGACTCGTGGTGGGTGATCTTCTATTGAAAATGTGATCGGTTGGTCCGCCATCTTCAGGTATTCGGGCCTTGTTGGCGGGGTCTGCACAACCATGCATAACTGCCTTGTGTTTGTCTTCTGAGCTCTGCGGGATGGGCAGACTTTCTGGATCATTCCTAGTAGTCCTGCCGGGTTCGGGTACGCGTTGGTTCCGGTGTTTTGCGCAGGTGGCGCAGGTAATGCGGCTAACGCCATGTTCGGATTTGCTGGTGGAGGTAGGGGTTGTGGCGGCTGGAATCCTTGGTGTCCTGCTCCCGGAAGTGGCGGGTAATTTTGATTGGCTGCTGATCTATTTTTCTTCGAGAAGGCCTCACTGATTTCGATAAACTTTCGGCAGTCCTTGAGAAGGTGTGTTGCCTTAGTTTTGCCCGTGCGCTTATCTGTAAATAGATGTAGCGAACAGTACGCATCGAGGTCCTCCTCGGGAGTTTTGTCCTCGGCCTTTGGTCTCCACTCGCGATTTCCACGGCGTCCAGTATCGCGACTTCGCGTGAATTCCGCTGCTACCATCTCTTCGCGATCCTCGTGATCGTAGTATTTCCTCCTTTTCCTTCGGCCATGGCGATCTTCTTCGGGCGCAGGCGATGACGCTCTCTCGTTGCGCACTGCATCTTCTCCATTAGCCCATTTGTCGGCTATGATCATCAACTCCCCGATAGTTTTGGGCGCTGCTCGGCCCAATTCTTCTCTGAAAGAAGTTCGTCGGGCGCCCTTTGCAAAGGCTTCAATCGCTACTTCTTCCGAGATGTTTCCTACAGTGTTCTTGAGCGTTGTCCATCGCTGAATATACTCGCGGGTGGACTCTCCGCTCTTCTGTTTGCAGGCTCGTAGTTCTTCAATGGTCGCTGGTCTTTTGTAGGTGGACTGGAAGTTTTTGCAGAAATCGTGGTGTATGTCATCCCATGATGCGTAACAAGATCTTGGCCTTGCTTCCAGCCAGCTGCGCGCCGCGCCGACCAAGTGCAGGTTGAGATACTGCATAGCCGTGTTTTTATTCCCACGTTGGCATTTTACTGCCGTGAGGTAATCGTTTAGCCACGTCGAAGACTCGAGTGAACCGTCGTATTTTGTGACTTATGTGCTGAGCTTGAATCTCTTGGGTAGGGGGCCTCGCGGATGCTGCGAGCGAAACATAGCGCGCCGCAGGCCTCGTCATCCGAGGAACTGGATGAGGAGCGCGCGCGGTTCCTCGCAACTCTTGCCTTGTCCACCTTGTTTTGTGTGATGTCTGACCGCGCGTTATATCCTGACTGGTCGCGATCAGCTTCTTTCCTTGGCTCTTTGCTGCGATTCTGCGAGCGGCTGCTATGACGCCGCGAGCTTTTATTTCTCGGGCTATCTTCACTGCTGCTTCGACTATCGTCGTGTCTCCGAGCTTTTTTTCCTCGACCACGGCGAGGTGATTTGTCTCTTCTAGGAGAAGCGCTCATGCGCTTGCGCGATGCCTCCTTTTCCTTTTCCTTTTCCTTTTCTAGCTGTTCGGCGGCCTTCTGGCAGTCATAGGAGGCGAGCCTCGCGGCTGCCAAACCTAGTCCCTTGCGCACCTGCTTGTACTGTTCTGCTCGAGGGTCGCTTTCCGTCGGTTGGTTCATCTGCATGTAAGTTGTTGCGGCTAGGACTGCGGCAGCAGGAGTTTGCGGGTAGACGTTCCCATCTTCATCGACCCGCATCAGAGAAGGTGCGATCGATCTGCTGGCTCCGCCTAAGGACTCGACGTCCCTGGATGTTGACGCGTATCCCCTCCTCGCGGGCCGGGTTCCGACCGAGGGTGTTAGGGACAGCTCAGCTCGTCGTTGACTCGATTCATCCGCCACTCTTTTTCGACGAGCCAGATCTATCCGAGCTTGGTTGCGGCCGCTCTCACTAGATGGTAGTGGTAGGCGATCATGTCCTCGTGTGGCGCTTCTGCTGCGGGTGGTTTGCTGGTTCGCATAGCTTCCTTGGCTCGATCCCAGGCCTCCCTCGAAACGCCAATCTCAGCGCGTTCCGCCGCACTGTGTTCTGTTTCCGGGGGTAATTCCGATCCAGCCATGCAGACTTGAGCCAGTCGAGGCTCGTGCGTCCTAGGCGTGGTACGGAAAGCTTTCCGGACTCGGGAAGGTTCCTCTGTCGAGAGGGTGTGGTAGTCGTTGGTGTTGAAACGGACGGACTCGCCGCTTTTCTCCAGGTAGGGGCGCGAGTCGACAGCTTCTGACTCAGATCTTGATTCCTCAGGAAAGTGGAGAATTCCATCCCTGTTGGTTACGAACTTCAGGCTTCCGAACGTCAAGGTGACGCTTCTTTCCAAATCGCTGAATACTGGGCGTGATTCCGGCGAGTGAGGGGTGACCACGACAGATCCGATCCGGATGGGATTGGTTGGAGCCGTAGTCGAGGGTTTCCAACGTGAGTTGGTTGTCGATGAAGCCGAAGATGCCGGAGATCCAGCGCCCGCCGTTCCCACAGACGGCGCCAATTGTCGAATCTGTAGCTCGGCAAATCCTTCAGGTGAACCTATCGGGTTTCGAATAGGAGAACCCATGAGCGCTGGTGGCGATCGTCGGCTAGACAGGGGGCACAATTTACCCATGTTCGGGGCCCTCGTAGAGGTAAAACTCTTACTCCTGCCTCTGTCGATCTGTATTATTGAATAGATCGGTTACAAAGATGATCGCTCAAGTCGAGAGTACAATCTCGAGCCTAAGGCTTTGCTGGTGCGGTATTGCTTGGTCCTCCTCCGGTGGTTCTCCTGGCCTTATATAGGTGGCCAGGTCTCAAACCCTACCCGGGAGGACTCGAACTCTAATCCTACGTCGGTTACATGTTTCCTAACTTAGCCCGCAAGGTATTGCAGGTGGGCTTCATGTAGACCTTCTGGAACACTCTTAAGGGCTTCCCTTCGTGGGCCTTGACGTTGGACCTGAGACGGGGTGTCCTTATCCGCAGGATGTAAGATCCATTCCTTCGTCACTATAGCTTTGCTTGGACCTGGTGTGTTTCTGTTGTACCACTCTGAGAGATGTAATATTCACGAATAAGTCCTTCTGTGAGTATTATGTCAATAATTTGCGCACTACACATGCAGTGGTGTGCTGGGTCACCACAAACATAGAACCCGGTAGGATAATTGTTATATGCAGGCAACCCAACACAGATTTTTTTGAGTGAATCTCAACCTAGTTTTTTTTTTTTTTTTTTGGAGGGAATCCCAACACAGATCTGCGCGAGCGAGAACGGGTCGAAAAATTAGCCAGGAGCGACCAGGTAAGCAGAATGGAAGTTACTGGGCCAGGCCCAACCGGGTATCCTTCAGGCGGCGTCCGCCACGCGCGCCGCTGTAGGCGGCGTATAGGAGCTCGCCGGCGGAGTCGTCAAACCGAGTAGAGCGAGCAGCGTGCTCTGGAAGGAGCCGGAGACCAGGTGGCACAACACCGTCCCACATAAAAAGACCCCCGCCCAGCTGCGCCTCCCGCGCCGGCGACCATGTCTTCCTCCTCGCCGCAGCCCTCGCCGTCGGGGACCCCCTCGCAGGTCCTCAGCGTCCGCATCGTCTCGCTCGACTACTACATGGCCCCGCCCATCCCCGGCCTCGACATCTCCTACAGCCCCTTCCACTGTACGCTCCCTTTCCCCCCCTCCCTCTCTTCTGAACTTCTGCCTCGGCCCTGCTTCTCTTCAGCTTTATGCCGCACTGAATTCTTTACCTGGTGGCCGACGCAGGCGAGGAGGTGGAGGAGGTTCCGGTGATCAGGATCTACGGCTCCACCCCGGCGGGGCAGAAGACTTGCCTCCACATCCACCGGGTTGGTACCAGTTTCTCCGTGGCCTCACTGTTCTTCTTCTTCACATTTCGCCCTAGTTATGTGATTGGTTCGCCCATGTAGTTCCGGTGCTGCTGCTATTGCTGTACTCAAAGCCTTTGGGCTTTGGTCATGTATGGTAGGGGCGTACAGCAATCGCCGCGTGTGCTGTTACTGTTTGGATTCAAATCTAAAAATTTGGAGGGAATGGGAAGTGTGGCGCACCGAATTTGATGTCTGGAAGCTCAATTCAGCATGCCAGTTATCAAAGAGCGGTATCCCAACCAGGGACGTGTTTGCCTCTGTGTCAGTTGTTCGACTTCATTCGTTTTCCCTGACAGGCTCGTTCATTATTCATAGCAAGTGTGCACGCACTTGTGTTAGCAGTTGAACCGGAAATTCTGTAACAGTTTTTGTTGTTAATGGAAGTTGAGGCACTAGGTAGGATTCTGAATATTACGTATCTTCACTACACATGTCTTCTGCCCTTGAAACCTATTGCTATCCTGGATGAACTGAAGTTCTTGTACACCCCGTCTCTGTTGTATCGTGTACAGTAGTTGATATATATGTTGATTAAATACTACTCGCCTCTACTGTATTCTGCTGACACATTGTTTCAACTAGTTCGTAATGTAACAATCTGAAAAGTTGCAAATCTCCTTTTGGTATTTAGGCCCTGCCGTACTTGTATGTACCTTGCCCAGAGGAGCTACTTCATAACATCGAAAGAGGTGATTTGCGCTTCATAAATATTCACGCCTGATACAATTGCTCATGCTTCTACTTCTACTGTACCTTTTGCCATTCATTGTATGCGCTCTTCTCTTGCTTTGCATGATGTCTATAATTTCATACCAGCATTGCCTGAAACTTGACATTTCATTGGTCATGCGTTCAGTTTCTTACCAAGCAATCCTTATGGCATGTCTTGTGAATTTTGTGGTTATTAATTTTTCATATATTTGGTAGTTACAGACCACCACTGCAAATTTGTGTGTAAGAGACAAACATGATTTATAGTTGAAAACATCACTTCTTCACATGTTTAAAGCTTGCTCAACTTTACTTTTGCAACATAGTTACAGAATATAAGATGAACCCTTAGTCTGAGCGTGGCCTGGTTAGGCCTGTAACCTGTTAGATTTGAATTTTCTGGCCAAAGGGGCAGACATGTCAAGAAAAACACTTAATGGCCAGGAGAAATTAATATGTCTCTTCTCTCTGTTCTTTAGGGAATACATGTATGACTGGTCTATTGAGTGACCTTGAGAAAGCTTTGCAGGTAGAGTCCACTTTGTCAGTATGTTAAAATTTCTCTTTTCGTGAGTATCATCGTTCCTTTGCAGAATCGTGGGCCAGCAAAAAGGAGGCATGTCCATGGATGTAGCCTTGTTCGAGCGAAGAAGTTGTATGGCTATCATTCATCCGAGGAGCTTTTTGTGAAGATCTACCTGTATCCATTATTTAACCATTCATACTGATCATTTCTCGTTGCTACAATTGTTTGAACCTGTGTAAATCACTTGCTATTTCCTTTTCTGGTTATATTTTGGAAATTGTAAACTGTGAACATAGTTCATTTGATTGCTTCAAAACCGAAATACTTTACCTTCTCTGAAAATAAACTTTTACAGAACAGTCATTGCCTCTTTTCTGTTGTTTTCCTTTCTGTGAAAGTTCTCTCTGTCTTGATCCATAAGATGATTTTGGGTTCACATGGAATGCTACTCTAACTCAGCTGTTTGTATGTGTTACATTTCTTCTTTTATGGAAGTATCTAATTAAATTGCATCCATGTTCCTGTTCAAAAAAAGAGCTGCCTCCATATTAAAGCTTTGCATTAAGGATTGTGAAGAGTTGGGACCGTGCGATTCCATGATAATGCGTTACAGATTCGGGGCTTGGAGGTAGCCACATAAGACTGCAAAGTGGAAATCTGAAAAAACTTCTGTCGTTCATTGACATTATCGCTCGGAAATTATCCCTTAATTTATGGCTGTGCCTGTGAATATGCCTGAGCCCTGACGACAATTTAGGAGGTCACGAATGTTTAGTTGTTTGCCGAGTCACCTTAGTATTTTCTCCATCTTGTATCCAACTGATAATGTTTGAACCAAATGTTGTCACAGAATTTCTAGCGCACAGTTGATTAAAAAAGTTCTTTAGGATATTAGGTACATGTAATGAACTGACGATCTGTTCTTTCACACTTGATATGCACATGGACTCGTTTATTCTTAATGGATGCTTGCTTGCATTTTGTTTTCCCTCATAAGACTTTGCTGCAACTGATTGCCTTGATTTAATCTGAAGATATTATCCTCACGAGGTTTCTCGGGCAGCAACCCATCTATTGGTATGATGCTATTCTTTCATGGTGGGAAGTGAATTTGGAGTAGTTTTATCCATGGCGCTAGGCGCTAGCGTTGTATGTAATGCTGATTAGGCGGGGCTAGGTAGTTGTCTAGCCATGATAGTTTGGCTAGACGGGAGCTGTCATGGATGACAGTCTCTCTTCATATATTGTTTACTAATTTCAAAATGCAGTGTCTTTGTGGTCTTCCATGAAGCTTCAACTATATTTTCCTCTAAAGTGGAATCTTTTTTATGCAAAGTTGTATACTATTCTCGCTGGGGACTGATCCAGAGCTGTTTTGTTCCAGGGCGGTGCTGTTCTTGATAGAGTATTCCAGCCTTATGAATCACACATTCCATATCTTCTTCACTTTTTGGTGAGAGCGATGCTTTCTTGTTATTTTTGTATAGATCTCCTGAATTTTCCTCTTTTCATCTTTTGCACAAGAGTACAATATTCCTGCGCGGTGGTGCCGATTTTGTTTTACATATGTGATTTTTTTTTCCGAAAATGATATGTGATATATTTTCAATGACTCAAGATGATATTTTTATTCAATGTATGTTTTAGGTCGACTATAACTTGTATGGAATGGGCCATGTACATGTCACAGATTTCAAGTTCCGCCCTCCGTTGCCAGATGATTTTCATCCCAAGACTCTACATAAGAAGGTTGAATTGTCTGCTGAACCGGAGCACAAGGCAAGTTCTATGGAAGTATGAATTTTGTTCATGTCTATATGAAACGATTTCTATTAGAATCTATGCTATTCTATTTCAGGGTAATTCTTGATACCATTGCTTCTACTAAAAAACTATACCTTTCTCTTAAAATTGATAGGCACATTCATATAATGCTCCAATGAAGAATCCAACGATCTGGATATCTTCAACAGTGCCACATGCTTTAATATTGGGCGATTCTGCTACTTCACATTGGATGGGGGGAGCCAGTTCGAACTTAACCAAACGACATACTTCTTTGATGCTTGAAGCTGACTCCAGAGTAGAGGGTTTGTTTGCCACATTCTAACACCTATTGTTTGGTATACTATAAATTGTGATACAAATTTTGGGTTCACTTGTAGGTATTGTAAACGAGAAGTATAAGATTTACACCTCTCTTTCACAAACAACAACAGATACGAAAATGGTCCAGTCACTTTTAGCAATTTGGGAGGTATCTTTCCTGCTCTATGTGCACATATGCTACAAATTGTTGCTGCTAAACCTCTCTTATCTGATTTACTTAGGAACTTGAGCACTTACGGCTGCTGGAGGAAAAAAAACCTGCTGATATTGGTAGACCACTGAGGGATGTTGTTCTTAAAAGTTTCCTTCATGGTATCAAGTATGAGAGTGCTCTTTCTATGTTGGATTCAGAAGAGGAAGGCCCCCATAGAGTTTCTGCCGCTGAAGACTCTGAAAAGCTAGAGAAGTGCTTTAAATCATTGACCGGTATTATTGGGACCATCACATTCTCGCAAAATGACAACTGCCATAATATTGATAGTGATAATTCTGCTCAAAGAACAACTCAATTATTTGATGAAAGTGAAAAGGTAGTCCTCATATCTTAGTTACCTGGTTATGGTTCAATTTAAGTAATACACACATATTATTCTGTCAGTTTGTAGTGTAAGCAAATTCTGTCAGTTTGTAGTGAATATGTAAGTACGGAATAACGCCAACCAGTTTTCGTAACACATAAAATGTACCCAAAGTAGTTGCAAGGTGAAGAACGTAGCTGATGCTCCTAGTGGCCCTATAACAAATGCCTGATGCACCCTAACAACAGCAAACAAAACTACACTAATGGTTTAATTTGAGAGGATGGAAAATAACATTAGGTCTGAATTGATATGAGTACTTTAGATGGTAGAGGGTATGCGAGTCCATGGTCACTTTCTGAGCCTGCCAATCGTTTCAGATATTAGTTTTTGATTGATCTGATATTTCCAGTTTTGGGATTATTTTGACTGGCTACATTTGCATATTATGCTTTTGATTTGAATGTGTTCGTTACTTACTCCTGATAAATGTAACATCTCTTGTTTCTTTCTTTTGTAGCATGTTGATGCTGAAGCACTTGGACTTTTAAGCTGGATGGCCTCCTCGCAAGCTGGAGAGGAACCAACAACTGATGACGAATTGATCAATGAAGTCATTCTGAGTCCTTTGTTTTCCAAGAAGTCCATTGAAGTTGCTTTAGAGTCTGCTCACCTGGATTTTGATAGTGCTTCTCAGCAGGAGTGCCAGGATATTCTTGATTCACTTGAACCTGTGGCTGGGGCAGAAGAACTGAATGCTCCTACGTCGTATCACAGTTCTGCTATGCTCGGCGATAGCAGTTCACTGAGCAATACTATACCCCAGATTGATGGGTCTTCTGATGAAAATAAGAAAATACCCCAAGACTATGATCAGGGTAAAATTACTAGAAGAAAAGTAGGACCACCTAGTTACTCATGTAGTAAAAATAACTCAGTATTATCCAGTAAGCGTGGAGCTACTGAACTTCTCTGGGGTTCCTTGCCTCTTTCTACTAAAAGGCGGTCACATGGAAATGCTGATGGTCCTGCTGCCACTTCTTCAGGCAGCACAATGCCAACTGACAAAGACCCAAGTTCTCACAAGAATAAAACTGAGAAGAACTGTCATGATATAGCAGACGACACTGACAATGAATCTTCTAGTTCGATAGGTGAACATGGATCAGCCTGTCAATCTGTGAGGGATTTGATGAGGAGGAGGCGGAGGAGGGGATCTTTCCAGCCTGAAAAATTGGAGTTTGGTTCTTCTGGAGCTGCAGCATGCACCAAGGGTAAAGAGAGTGAAATTGTGATTTCTGGTGAATTAGAATTGCATGATTTCACTAGTGATCTTTCAAATTCAGAGAAGCCTTATTCTGGCAGTGAATATATACAGATGGCCTTTGCACAGAAGCCTCCATTGAAGAACCAAGTATGCTCTGGTTTGGAGGGTTCTTTAGCTAGCACTGAGCAGCCTGGATGTAAGTTCCGTAAGGAATAATCATTTTAACAGGTTGCATGTAAGTTACTTTGCGTATAGTGATGCTGATATGCTGTTCTGGCGTATTTTTTAGAAACTGTTGCCTTAGCATTGATGTTTTAGAAAATGCCTATATTAGATTTATCACATGTTACCTGACCACAGGTATCATGTTGTTATGCTACAATATAATGTTTCTTGAATTTGGCAGTGCCACTTCACCTCATATTACACATATTCTCTGCTATTTTTCAGCTGCTAAATTGGGATCTGTTGACCCCCTTCCATTTTTCGATCAGACTGCTGAAGAGAATAAGGAGAATGGATCATTTCAGTATATGGGAAGTAGTGAATTCTCACATGATATATTGGGTGTTCCAACTCATTTCCAAAATGATGGATCAGTTTTATATTTGCTGACGCATGCATTGTCACCGCCATCTGCAGCAGCTGTAGGACAGTGGCTACCCCAACAAGCTCGTTCCAGTAGTTTGTCTGGTATAAGCACTTCCCTGCGTATATTTTTGACATTTAGTTTCCTGTCCACACTACACACTATTATTGTAGGCTACTCTAACTATGTTAAAAATGTTGCAGGTGATAAAGAAATAGAACACCATCCTACCTTTTCAACACACGTGGATGGTTTTCCTTTGATGTCCGATTCTCCTGTACCCAGATCTGATACCACAATGTTTGCAGATACAGTTACGTTGAAACCTGATCTGCCGAACAAAGAAAATGAACAGTTGGATGATTGGCATGACTTTTCTCAAATCTCAGCTGAAGATGAAAAGCATAAGCTCACACCTCTCAGTCAAATTGGATTTCGTGACCCTGCTAGCATTGGTGGTGGACAACAACTGACTATACTTAGCATAGAGGTCTGCAACATTCCTTTTCCTTTTGCCCCGCAAGAAACATAACTTTTTTTTTTTTTATCCTCCTAGGAAGCAGGGTGATAATTTGTTGTTCTTAGATGGCCTATCTTTCATGACCAAACTCAGAATTTTTTTACTTGCTAATTAGTACTGAGAAGCAAAGAAAAAATTCCTCAGATAGCTTGGGGTACCAGGCAATCTCTTGATATTTCTTTTCACTACTCAACAGGTATTTGCAGAAAGCAGAGGGGAGCTGCGTCCTGATCCACGGTTTGATGCCATCAATGTTGTATCTCTGGCTGTTGAGGATGACGGTGACTGTAGTGTTGAAGTTCACGTATTTATACGTGGAAACAATGAAAAATTACATGGGAGGAGGTTGTGTGACATCTTTTGTTCTTCCAATCATTTGTTTCTTTCTTTGTCCATTGATTTCAAAT
Organism: Alopecurus myosuroides; assembly: GCA_028641055.1. Lineage (NCBI taxonomy): Eukaryota > Viridiplantae > Streptophyta > Magnoliopsida > Poales > Poaceae > Alopecurus > Alopecurus myosuroides. Next base: position 458,449,707 of record CM054059.1, on the reverse strand, counting down.
TGGCGGAATTGCACTAGGGATCGCCTATCCTTTTTAATAAATCCCAGTGTCTCTCTGAATTGTCCTCTTGTGTCTATCAACACCCTTTATCAATTTAATTGTATCAATCAAGTCTGTAGAAGCCCAAACAGTAGATTGATGGTTCTAATCAGCATAATTCTATTACATGTGACATGACAGTTGCCACTTACATTCTTAGAGTTGCTGTGCCATGTCAACCCTGCCACGTGAACAGCTCCCTTGGAATAATAGAAGTGAGGTCGACATGGCACATCGATAGTGACAGTGGCAAAAGATATCATATTTGGCGGGAGTTTTTAGATTTGGATGGCTAACTTACTGTTTATTTGGAGAACATACAAAAGCTTTTGCACATGTTCTCATGATTGAAAAAACATAGATAGTTAGATACACAAGTTTGAGGCAAAAAAACAATGACCCCAAAAGGAGGTTGTGGGATTCATCCTTCCAGTGTTCCACACCCTGCTATCCCTTTCCTTCCACATCAACCACTATTAAGGACATAATAGAAACATAACTGGCTTACACGTAAAATGCTCTTCTGGACTTGAGAACATCAATATTTGATTTCTTTAATTTATTTATGCTCTTGAAAATGAACTGCATGCTTGCAGTTTTTGCTGTTCTAGAGTTGTGCCTTGATGTAATCTTTTTTATGGATCAGCTGGTATCTGTTAAAGTGTATATGTTCTTAGCTTGTTCGGTTGAGATGTTTTAAAGGCCCTTTTTCTTGTAATTGCAGAAACCTTGACGGAATTGTTGGTTGTGGTGTTGATGTCTTCCCTGAAGAGAGGGACCTTTTGAACCATCTTATTAGTGCAATATGTTCAATTGATCCAGATATCCTAGTCGGATGGGAGATTCAGTTAGGTTCTTTAGGATTTCTTGCGGAAAGAGCTGCTTATCTGGGTATAGGCTTACTGAAAAGAATCTCTAGGATACTACCACATCAGTCAAAACATCCACCTAACAATGTAGCCAATGAGTCTAGTCAGGTGCCTCCTGAAGCATCTTCTGCTGATGATGTTGTTGTGGATGCCAGTGAGAATGATTGGAGTCATACTCATGCTAGTGGTGTACATGTTGGTGGAAGAATCGTACTAAACGTATGGCGTCTCATGCGTGGAGAGGTTAAGCTTAACAATTACTCTCTTGAAGCAGTGGCGGATGAAGTCCTGAGGCGAAAGGTACCATTAGTACCAACCAAGACACTGAATCGATGGTTCGTAACAGGTCCTGGACGAGGAAGACACCGATGCATAGAATATGTTAGCAGCAGAGCTATGCTCAACCTGGAAATAATAAATCAACTTGACCTGGTAAATGAAATTTCCTTCATTGTTTCTTGCTTTAAATCATCAACATAGGGTCACTTGAGAACTCCCTTAGTTTTTCCACCTGAGATGTTTTATCAACTGGAAACCTGACCGTTTGGTTTTATACCTGTTACCATTAGGCTTGTTAAATTGACATTTCCTGAAAAAGTAGGCAGTAAGTAGTAACTGATGTTTTTCTGCTAGCTGAATATTTTTAACAAAGAAGTGTGCTCTAAACTTTACCTGACTATTCCATGCAGGTCAATCGGACATCTGAACTTGCTCGTGTATTTGGTATTGACTTCTTCTCTGTTCTTTCACGAGGGTCTCAGTTCCGTGTTGAATCTATGCTCTTGAGGTTGGCTCATACACAGAACTACCTTGCAATTTCCCCCGGAAACCAACAGGTGCAATTGTTTGTCCCGTAACAAGTTTTATATCTCGATTTCTGCTTAGACATGTTCTATACTTCTATAGCTGCTCAACAACCTTTGCCTAGTAAAACCAATCCTGAACACAAATGCAGGAAAGGCAGCTTCTTATTCATTTGACAATTCTGCTGACAGGCATAAAGTTCACATGGGTTCTTTGTGCCAAGAGGCAAAAATGAGCATTTTGTCCGCGGGGTTCAAAGTTGCATTATGCCAGAGGAAAGGGTGTGACAGGCTTAAGATTAGATGGGGACTGGTTTTTTTAATCCACCAGACTAGAATTTTCTGGTTTAGAATTACGGGTTTCTTCACATGAACAAGAATATGAGATATATTTTCTGCTAACCCTAACTCTTAGTTGAGTGGCACTTGGGGGAGTCGGCCAGGAGCAAAATGGCACACGGACCCTAACCATCAACCTAGTTAGGTTTGGGGGCTATGATTGCCCTTACCCCTGTATACTCGAATTAGTCCTATAACTAGCCGTTGCAGTCACTGCCTAGGACCACCTCATCTAACCATCGCAGTCACAACTAGGTTTGGCTTTGACACCTCTATGTGGCAGGCTGCCTAGAGATTCAACTCTGGCAAAATTGTGGCAGGCCCTGATGACAAGCGCCTTGACGGCCTAGTTGGCCTTCTTTTTGATTTTTAGATCACTGGACTACTTTTGGATCACTGCTGAAATGTTTTTGACATTATTACCTCAAATGTAGATTCCAGTAGCGTGACAACATTTTAACTATTCTCCAGTTCTACTTCACAGGTTGCTTCTCAGCCAGCAATGGAATGCTTGCCACTTGTAATGGAGCCAGAATCAGCTTTCTACTCTGACCCAGTTCTTGTATTGGATTTTCAATCCCTTTATCCTTCCATGATAATAGCATATAATCTATGTTATTCTACATGCTTGGGTAAAGTTTTCCCATCAAGGTCCAGTGTACTTGGTGTCAGCTCGTACTCAGCAGATCCACATACAATTGCTGATCTGAAAAATCAGCTGCTCCTTACTCCAAATGGGGTCCTGTTTGTCCAACCTGAGGTAATTATCTTGTTTGCTCTCGGGAATTGCAGGTTTTCTTGTATCTCGCTTGTATCTAGTACTTTTCTTAATAGTGCTCAATTAAGTGCCACCAGCTGACAGGCAATACTGGAATACTTCCCACATATAATTGGCATACCATCTACTGGTCTACAGATGAATACTGTTATGGGTGGTAGATGGATTCATGGGATTGTCCCAGACTGCCATGCCAGCTGATACTGGCTATGTCCTTCAAAACATTTGCTTAATGTTGCATTGTCTATCCATCCTGACACTCATCATATAGTTTTGCACACACTTTCCCTTTGTAAGGCCTGAACAATGAGCATCTCGCACCAGACTGACCTTTTGAACACATTTTCTTTGGAATTCCGCAGGTCAGGAAAGGTGTAGTACCTCGCCTCCTCGAGGAGATACTGTCAACCAGAATTATGGTGAAGCAAGCAATGAAAAAGCTAGCTCCATCTCAGAAAGTTCTGCAGAAGGTACTTAGTTCTAACTTCGAACATCTTACAGAAGGCCCAAATATATGACTTTCACTAGAAAATATGGTGAATGTATAATACTTTATGGTTCAGTAGTCTCTTTCAATCGTTGTTGGGTAAAGTAGCTGTTCTCATATATTTTTGTGTGTTCCATAATGGGCATTTTACTCATTTCCCAGATACTCAATGCTCGGCAACTTGCTCTCAAGCTGATAGCTAATGTAACATATGGTTACACAGCTGCTGGATTCAGTGGCCGTATGCCCTGTGCAGAGCTTGCAGACAGCATTGTTCAATGTGGCCGTAGAACGCTTGAAACAGCAATATCATTTGTCAATCAACATCCTTTGTGGAATGCTAGGGTTGTGTATGGTGATACTGACAGGTATTTTTGTGCATTTCTCATGATACTTTTCGTTGAACTATACCTAAATATACTGTACACGGCCAATTGTTTCTGCTGCAGCATGTTTGTTCTTCTAAAAGGTCGATCTAGGGAAGAAGCATTCAGAATAGGAAAGGAGATTGCCTCTTTGGTAACTGCAATTAATCCGGATCCAGTCACATTGAAGTTCGAGAAAGTTTATCATCCCTGTTTTCTTCTTACAAAGAAGAGATATGTTGGCTATAGCTATGAAAGTCCTGAACAGAATGAGCCAGTCTTTGATGCAAAGGGGATTGAGACAGTGCGGAGAGATACATGCCCGGTCGTTGCGAAGATGTTAGAACGATCTCTCAGAATAATGTTTGAAGAACAGGACTTGGTCAAAGTAAGGCGTCTTCTTAATCTCCTTGACTTCACGGGGATGATTTTCTTTTCACCATCTCCTTTTGATCTTCCCTGTAGCAGTGTCAGACATATATCTTGATGGTCTTTTATTCTTACATTACAGGTTCAATCGTATTTGGAGCGTCAGTGGACACGCATATTGTCAGGAAAAGTTTCTATTCAGGACTTTATTTTTGCAAAGGAGGTTCGTTTAGGTACTTACAGTGCAAGGGCTTCCTCGCTGCCGCCTGCAGCAATTGTGGCAACAAAAGCAATGCTGTCTGATCCTAGGGCAGAACCACGTTATGCAGAGAGAGTTCCCTATGTTGTTATCCACGGGGAACCAGGGGCTCGTCTTGTTGATATGGTCATTGATCCTTATGTCCTGCTAGAAGTTGGATCTCCTTACAGATTAAATGAATTATATTACATAACCAAACAGATTATACCTGCACTGCAACGTGTCTTTGGACTCCTTGGTGCTGACCTGAATAAGTGGTTTAATGAGATGCCTCGTCCCATACGGCCAACACTTGCTAAACGCCAGTTCACTTCTGGTCACGGTGCATATTCTCGCGCTGGCAGTTCCATCCGATTAGGATTCAATAAGAAAGCGTCCACCAAAGGAGGCAGGATCGACACCTACTACATGTCGAGCCATTGTGCTATTTGTGGTGATATAATTCAAGGATCAGACACCTTTTGTACCAACTGTTTGAAAAGTGAAGCTGTCGTTGCCACAGTAGTAGCTGGCAGAACTTCAAAATTGGAGCGAGAAATCCAACATCTCGCAGCTGTAAGTTTTCATTACTTGGATATTTTATATGTTCTTTGCTGAATTCCACGCTGGGAAATGAAACCATTGCATGAAATGTCAAAACAAAATTAACACTCATGATTCATGACATTTTTGTGTAACATGAATTGAGCACCTGAAATACTGAGATTCTTTTTTTCTTAATTTACTTGACCACTATTAGAAGTGCAGCAGCCCCTTAATTAAATCACTTTGTTGATGTTGATGAAACAGATAGCTTTGAGCTAAGTTGTTTCAGATGAGCCTGGAGCTAACTTTTGAACGTTGTCCAGATATGTGGTCACTGCGGCGGTGCGGACTGGATTGTTGAAAGTGGGATCAAGTGCATTTCGCTGGCATGCCCAGTGTTCTACGAGCGTCGCAAGGTTCAGAGGGAGTTAAGAGTCGTATCTGAATCCGCTGGAGAAGCTGGTTACTATCCATTCTGTTGCGCCGAGCTATTCTGAGTTTTATTTTCTGTTCATATCATGTACATTGTACACCTGTAAAATGTACAATCAGACTGTAATTATTCTGTTGTAACTTGTAACATTGTATTTGTACCAGTGTGCCAAAGCATATAGGAGCATAACGTGTAATGACACAAAGCCTCATTTAAGATGACATGTGTAAAATGAGGAATGGATTGCAGTTCATAAAGTTGCAGATGGACAGATGGTTGCTCGTTACACAAAAGGCACCCTCCAATCTCTCCTTTATTTACAGATAACATATAAAGGTGAAAGACATCACTGAACTTAATTCTGTTTCCCAGAATCCCTAAGAGAAATTAGTGTTGAAGAATTCAGTTTCGGTGCAGGTTAAATATTTCTTCCACTATTTTTAATATGTTATGGGATTTTTCACGAAATCCCATTATTTTTGTAGCTAATGTGTTGGAAAACAACAAACCCTTCTTTTCGTATTTCTTTGTTTCAGGAACCCAATTAATGAGGAAAAAAACCAGCGTCAATATTTTTGCAAATCGAAGAGACCCAGCCAAAGACAAATATTTTCTGCTTCAGCGTGCTCAGCTCCGACAGAAGTTAGTGTGCGTCTGCATAGTCTTCATCTATGGATTTGGATCACAACTCAACATCATCATTGATATAGTTGTTTTTGAAATCAATCATTGATATAGTTGTGGCCAGGTGAGCAAGGATCAGAGTCTGGGTGTCTTTTCTTATTTTGAAGGGAGCCTGCAGGTCTTTAGACCGATGCCCGACGCACCAGCAAAAGGAGTCTCGCAGACTCCCTACACGATGAGCATCCCAGGTGGAAGACAAACAAAATTGGAACGAGTTTAGCTTAGTTCCGTGTTGACCAACGAGTTCAGTTCTGCCATAAAGTTACATTATTATTTCCAGGAATTTTCAGTTCCACGCAGTTGTTTACAGGGTTCACTGCATGGATGACTAAAACTACAACATCGCCCATAGTGACAAGGCCAACTTGGCGTTCCAAGGATGCCTTCTTGCTTATTCCTAGAACCGTGGACCTCGGCGTCACCTACAGAGCGGATTGGAACAGCATCTCAGCCAGTTCCTGCATAGGGAAGTGGGCAAGAAAAAGTTAGGAACGATCATCACTGCGAAGAAATTCGCGTTGTGCTGTGAAGACAAAGATGTCTAGATTTCTCGCTCCATTTACCTGTTTGCCAGATGGAACAGTTGGTTCGCCCCACTCCAGGACCTTCTTTTCTAGTGTCTCGAAGTCTCCTTTCCCAGCCTATTTCAAACCATAACCAGGGTTACAATCCCAATTCGATCATATCCTTCAAGAAAAAAACAACTCCAAACTTCGTAATTTTTATACCTCAATCATGGCGCCGATCTCGCTATCAAAGCTCTGGTAGCGCTTACGAACAAGCTCATCCAGGGAACCATCCTTTCATCAGAAAACACAGCTTCCGTTTAGGTAAAATGCATACGCAAAATTTTAGCAGGTCATGATGTTTCCAGTTACCTCCATCAGCTTGGCAACATTGCGGAGGCCACGAGCCATGGTGTCCATTCCCGAGATATGAGCAATAAACATGTCCTCCACATCAGTACTCTCCCTCCGCCTGTCACCATGAAAACGATTCCATGTCAGCCAAATTTCTGTTGAACCAAAGCTCAATTCACAGAGCACCAATGATATTGGGAACTAACAATTTCGCGTCGAAGTTGAAGCCGCCAGGTGCAAGTCCACCCTGCAGTCATCATATCAAAACAAAGCAACTTATGAGTATTTTCATGTTTACCTGAATTAGATGGTAACCAGATAATGGTACTGTTTAAGTAAACTATTGATTCAGAAATAAGAGAAATGATCAATTCCACTCACATTCTTAACTACACTTGACATAACCAGAGTAGCCTCTGAAATATCTGTAAGGAACTCATCCGTGTCCCAACCTGCCCATATGTAAGGAATTGAAATATTAAGTCAATAAGTGTGTAGGAGGAATTTTAATGAGTCACATAGCAATTTTTTAAGTAAAGTAGACACACATACCAACTTGTGGGTCACCAGTGTTTGCATCAATGTTTCCAAGAATGTCGTTAATGCGTGCAGTCTCAAGCTCATGATGACAGCTGCAGGACACATGTTTTAGATGAAATTACGACACTAGTATCACTCTATTGTGACTGGAGTTAGGCAAGCAAGAAACTAACCTATGCCCAGAGAGGGTAGCGTGGTTGCACTCAACATTTATCTTGAATTCTCCTGTATATCATCATGTCAGTTAAGAAAGAGGACGTTTTGAGATGACTCTCCGGAAACAATAAATGAACATAAGCTTCGGATGCCTAAAATTATTGTGCATTATATACTTGAACATACCGAAAACAAGAATGGTGGTACTAAATGATTTTTTACGCGTTGCAAAGATTACCTGTGAGACCATACTTCTGTAGAAAAGAGAATGTAGTTGCAACATCCCAGTCATACCTGCCAGCGAGAAACATATATTAGAGTTTCCACTCATGTGAACATATTCCTGGTACTTATTTTTCCAAGCAACAAACATACTGATGCTTTGTTGGTTCTTGTGGTTTAGGCTCTATCAACAATGTCCCTGGAAAATAAATAAATTCAGACAGTCAACACTATCTTAAATTATCATAAAGTGTTAAAAAAAGTCAAATTTGAGCAGGATGAGAAGCAATTACCAGTAAATCCAATCTTCTTCTTGTGGTTAACAGCAGCTTGAAGAAAGTTAGCCTGGACAGCAGGAGAACAAGTTGGTAAATCCAGAAAATAAACACCTCTACAGTCTACACATATAACTTGTCCTATAAACTACAACAAGTAGAAATACAAATCAGCGAATTATGTTGGATCCATACCAAATGCTCAAGTTCTCTCTTCATATCGGTATTGAGAAGAGACTGGTAACCCTCTCTTCCACCCCAGAATACATAGTTTTCACCGCCCAGGTAGTGAGTGACCTGCAAGGGGATACAATACAAGTCAAGTTAACAATTAACAAGAAGGAAGACTTCCAATCATATACAGATTTCAGAGACAACTCACCTCCAAAGCTTTCTTCACTTGAGCAGCAGCATAAGCATACACTTTAACCTCTGGGCTGCAGCATATGTGAAAAACTCTCTTAATTTCAGGTCATACCTCAAATTCAGAATGCGGTAAAATATAATACCTACCTAGTAGCAGCTCCGTGCATGTAACGTGGATGCATGAAAAGCTGTGCAGTCCCCCAGAGTGGCTTTATATTGGTCTCATCCTACATGAAGCTCGGAGTATTTGAGCAAAGAACATAACACAATGCAGTACACCTGTTTGAAAACATTTTAAGGTTGTAGAGATGTAACCTGGAGTTGCTTTGCCAGCTCAACTATCTCATCCAAGTTCGCATTAGTTTCCTGCAATGTGAACAAAAGGACTCTTAGGAAAATGCTCAGAATACTTACCTTCCATGCTAGGACTCTTAGGTAGTCACATAACAGTGTCACCTTTATTGAAATATATTACAGTGACACACTGAGATGCCATTATTAAAGTAGAAGTCATCTACTGGAATAAAAAATCAACCTGAAGTATAGAAAACTATTTGTTGTTGCTTGTAAATTATGATCAGTCCAGATATATCATGTATTTGTAGCTCTCTCTGTACCAATTTGGATAGGTGTAATTAAGTAGTATTACTAAATAGTAATCCAAAATAAGCGTTTTTCTAGTCAGGGTAAACTAGCTGTACAACATCAGAGATCATATTCATTGTGCTAAAAACACTCCTGTTAAAAAATCATAATCATAATCCAGTACCGGCCGCTACCAATCTCAATTGCCTAACTCTGGGTTGGAACTTGAGGATGATTTCCAAGATAGCTAGAACATTCTGACAAGATCATACCGCAAGTGTCTTGCCATCAGGGGCGATGTCCCTATCATGGAAGCACCACCTGTCAACTCCAAGCTTCTCCATAAACTCGAAGTGAGCTTTCACTGAAATAGAAATACAGACATAATTTTTATTTTTGCCAATAATACAGACATAAGTGACTGATTCCAGCAAATACGCAATTTCATAACGCCCTGGATGTAAACACAAGATGCAGTAATTATCATACTTCTTCTCTTAGCCATGGCCAAGGAATTTGTGCCATCCTCCCAAGGCCAACTCTTTGTAGGTGCACCGAAAGGGTCTCCTCCAGTACCACGGAATGTATGCCAAAAGGCCACGCTGAACCTTAACCAATCCTACAGCGTTTTCCAAATAAATAAACATGATCCCACTGCAGCACATAATAATGTACGTAAAACGTAAATCAAATGGATCTACCAAAAGGACACAGTACACAGATCATACTTTCATTTTCTTTCCAAGAATCACTTCCTCCGCGTTGTACCACTTGTAAGCAAGCGGTTTCTTGCTGGTAGGGCCCTGCAGCGCGATTGTTCCAAGGACAGATGTTAGAACACAAAACGATGATCCGTCAACGGCACATGATGTATACGATGTACAAGGCTCTGAATCTCCATGGCCCTCACCTCATACTTGATCATGGAAATGCCGGGGAAGAACTCGCCCTCCCAGTCATCAGAAGCGCCGTCTCCGCACTTGGCATCAAGGTCGGCTGGGCAAGTCTCCTGCGCAGCAATCTTCAAGAAGTAGCCAGATCAGTACAAGGATTACTCCGCTCTCTGTAATCTAGTTACCGGCATCATTCAGAGACAGCGAATTACTCACCGCAGCAGACAGGCACAAAGACGACGCCACCAGCAAGACTAGGAGCTTTGCGCCCTTCATACTGCCTCTGCAACCGCAACAATGAAAATACATCGATTAGTTATAGGATACAGCCCGTAGATCACATCATGTGAATAAGTCCATTCACAGGTCCTGAACCGCAGCACAGCTTGTCTCAGTGATAAGAACACCGGACCTAACGTGTGAGCTCGGCCGAATCCCCAACTTTTTTATAAAATATAACTGGGTTTAGTACTAGTAAGTACACCGCGCAGCTACCAGCAGATTCGTCATAAACTAACGGCAGAAGAAAATTCCGGATGGAATTCGATCAGAGCCAAGTGACGACCGACCCCCCAGGACGGTTTTCCGACGGGGGATCTCCACCGCGCCGGCTACGGGGGTGGGGAGTGGAAACGAAGGAAGAAGTTGAGGTGAAGAGGCGGACAAGAAGGAGCTCACCGCGGCGGCCGCCGGAGGAGGCGCGCGATCCGTGCGGGGGGTTAAGCGGCCTGGATAGGGATTAGCGAGATTTTCTTCAGGCTCCGCTCGTGTGTAGCTAGTGTCAGACCACTGACTCGCTGACTCTCTCCGGATTGATGTACCGCTGTATATATAGTGCAGCGGTGGGTGACGTCATAAATCCGGATATTATCCGGAACGGCGGATGATTAGAGGGTGTTATCCGAAGAGTAGCATACCAAACTTGCGTATACCTCGCGGCTGTTGCGGCGGATAACTTATCTATTTCGTTTTATAATTTCTTTTTTCATTCACTCTTTTGGGTCTGCTTCGGACGGTACGGGTGATGGGCTGGTACGCATCAGCTTGGAGCTGGGATAAGTATGCGATATCACGTAATGGGTTCAGAGACGGACAAAGATGCTCCTAGCCTCCTACACTAACCAGCTCCTAGCCAGCCAGAGAGTGTGATGTTTTACCAAGAAAGAAAAAGCCGGAGCGTGTGGCTACTGTATCTCGTCGATTTATTGGTGCACGGGATGTATCTCGTCGATTTTTTTTTTTTGAAACTTTTCAACTATTTAAACTTATATGGGATTCAATCAGCGGCGGACCTACGAGGTATGCCAGGTATGCCATGGCATGCCCCGCGGCAGCCAGCTTTGTAGTGTTTGTTTCAGATGATACCTGGCTAATCGCTATGCTTGTAGTCGGGACCTGCGCATTAGGCCAGCATGCATGGATACATTCTTAAGGCCCACATGTATGTGGAGGTGGTGTAGCTGACCAGGTTACGGACTAATGCAGATATGTTTATCCATAGGCACGTTGAGTAGTTGGCCTAGTTAATTCCATAGCTAATTAATTAGGGAGAGCGCTAGGCGTAGGTCGCCCTACGCGGGGGAGTTTTAGGTCCCCTTCCGCACCGTCCGATCTTCTCCAATGGCTCAAAACAGCACAAAACCAGTTTTACACTTTAGCCCCCTACTTTTCGCATATAGAACCCGCAGTCCATAACAGCCCACTTAAAACGAAAAGGTATATTGTGTTGCCCCCGGTCATCTCGATAATTACAGCAAATCTGCCATTGCAACAATTTCACTCGTGTCGCAACAAAAAATATCGGTCCGTGTACAAAAAAAAAAGTATTGCAACAAAAATTTCCAAAACTTTTTCGGAAAATAATTAATGTTACAAATAATAATTAAATAATATGTTATTGCGTTGCAACAAAAAAGTTACAACAATGCAACAAAAATCACAACCTATTACAACAAAAAATTATTTGCACCAAATAGAAAAGTTGGTAAGCAACAAAATAATTTGTCACTGTTTCAATTGCAAAAAAAATCATCACCTATTTCAACAAAAAGGTAAACCGATAGTAACAAAAAAGTTACATGTTTACAACATGCAAAAGAGCACGTAAACATGTCATTCCAAATGAATTCTAAAAAGGTATACGTAATTACTAGAAAATCATTCAGAAAAACATTGTAACATCGCGTTTGTGCTTTCTCAACAAAATGTGGTCAAAATTGTTTCAAATTTTTAGTACGTATACAACGTTGGCCGAACATGTTGGAAACACTTAGTATATATGTGCTGCTCCTAGTTACTATGGTGGGCTGTTTGCATACAAAACTGGGCCCAAAATCAAAATTAGACCTAGTTAGGCCTGCCACACGAGAGCAAAAAACCCAAACTGCTGGCTTCGCTACAAGCGACCTACGTTAGGGGAGTTTAGGTCCCCCTAAGCAAAGCATTTTCCATTAATTAGGTGGCTATTAGCCTATAACTCCATAAGTTAATTAATATACTAAGTTCCTAATCTATGCATGCACTTTTTTGAACGTGGATATGTACCTTTTGCCCATTCACAATATCGTTAAAAGTAGTCACTATTAACATACTCAGATGTATGATTTTCATAACTATTCCTTGTGTTCCAAAATAGTTATTATAGGGAATAGATCACTTTTCATCGGTCGAGAAATCGAATATTTAAAAAAAACTAGCATAAATTGCATAACACTAGATGAACCTAGAAAAAAAAATTCTAATCCTGAAAACTCATATAAACTTTTACTTTAAATTCTTCTTCAGTTAAAACCCTGACGGAGAGCACACTCTAAGCAAGATAGAGTAATTGAATAAATTATAGAGATGAATTTTACCGAAATAAACTTAAAAATTCGGCGCGGCATACCCTATGTTAAAATCCTAGGTCCGCCACTGCCCGGCATTAGCTGCAGCAGCAGCTCGACGTTGGCTAGGACCACCGGTCGGCGCCAGCGGCCGTGTCGACGTTGCAGGCGCCGGATGACCAAGCGGTACAACCCAGGAGCGGCGGCTACGACGTGGCCTACCCCGACCGCCGCACGGTGCTCTCGCGCTACAAGGAGAAGAGGAAGAACAGGATGTGAGACAAATGCCCTGCCGCCGCGCCAGATTCTTTTGTTGGATTCACCTCATACTAAATACTCTGAACTTAATTGATCTCTTACACATCCATGTGTTCTCGGTGTTGTTGTCGCAGATTCGGGAAGCAGATCCGGTACGAGTGGCCCGCGCCGAAGGCAGACTCAAGGTCAAGGGCCGTTTCGTCAAGTCGAGCGAGAATTGATCAAGCCTCTGTCCGTGGAGTACGTACGCATGCAAGTGGCACGTACTCGTCACCTCCACTCCACATGATGTGTCTGTGTCAGTTGTATTTTCTTTCAACTAGTAAGTAGAGTACATTTTACACTGTCTCGCGTGTAATATGTTCTTCGTGACTACCTGGATTCGCCTGGTGGTGGTGATGCTTCAGTTGAGTGTGCCACAGTAGCAATGATTACACACTGCGACGGCGAGTGAAGGGCAGGTGTCGGCCTTAGTATGTCTTCGCTGAATTATGTTGGCCTGAATTTATTTTAGAGTAAACTCCAATTTTTACCCCATAGTTTGACAATTTTGACACTAATTACCCTATTTAGCAATTATTCATCAGTATTACCCCATTTAGCAAACGTTTTGCCAGGTTTTACCCCTTTTAAAATTTGAGAGTCATTTTAAGCCCGGGGTCCCGGCTGACAGATACATGCGGCGTGCGACGTTTCTGTTTTCCTCCTGACAAAGTTGTTGTGCTAGTGTCGCACCCGGACTTTTAGAGGATACTCACAACCCGCTAAACAGTAGGTAAATGGCTTACGGGGCCTACCTGCACCCGCATCTCAATATGAGTAGGCCAACACGTAAACGTGTGACAACCATCCTCTACTATTCATCGTCTGTGCAACCATCCAATAGAAATCCGAATACTTCCATTGACGTACTTCATAACATACACACATGGTACGTCAACGGCATTTGAACAAGTGATATCATAACAAATCTCTAAGACACAAAGAAATAGAATAAGTGGCAAAAGCTCTCACTAGAGCAGAGATAGCAAATACAGTCATGCAGAGGACACATGTCCCAACAAGTCATCATTACAACACAACGGAAGCATCCAAAGTGTCTGAGTACAGACAAGATCCAAATAGGCCTAAGAGTCCGGAAACGAAAGAACGGAGCCCATCCACGAAGTCTCGGATCCTGCCAGGGTCCGCTATCTACTCGTCAGCAGCCTCGTCATACTCCACGTAGTAGCCACCATGGGGATCCTCGGAAACGTAGTCTGCAGAACACGCAGCCCCAAAGGGGTCAGTACAGACGAGTACTGGCAAGCAAGACGCACAAGATACCAAAGGGTACCCGACAACACCAAGTACAGATGCTTTGGGCTCAACGGAAGATAGGTGATACAAAGGTGCGGCAGCGGGCTGCCCTAACCAACTACAGAGACACGCTACAACATCCGGCTAAAATAAAGGGATAAGGTAGCGCATCGGAACCAACTACCACTAACCTCAAACAAACCCATCTTGGATCTCGCCCCTTATCCAAAGAAGCAATCCGAGGATAACCCACACAGTTGGATTAATGAAGGTTCAAGTTATTGTGTCGATGAGCCTATTACTAGTCAAATTATTATTAATTAGGTGTAAGTTGTCTAATCCTTGTTAGCCAGCCCTATCACCAAGTCATCCATAACCGCGGACAACACGGCTTCTCGAGAAGATTTAACCCTGCAGGGATGCACCAATTTGGCCGTACACGTAAGAATAACCCGCCAGGCGGGGATCAAACCCACCAAGCAGGCCACTCAACACAACCCAACTCTTCTTCGCATCAAGCCCAAAGAACCCCGTGCAATTGAGCGCACGGCTAATCAAGCCCCACGAAGAAAAGGGGACCCTCATAGCACTCTAAGAACGTGTCTCCCTAAATGCCGACTACAAAAGTTACCACCCTGGCGCCAAGGGTTCGCACCTGCATATGCATGCGGCAAATGGAAAACCCGAACTAAATGAGGCGATTTGGACGAGATGTGAATCGAATCAAAGTTGAGGGGGGCGCCCATACACGCTTCCCACATGCGGTTAGAGCGCTCAACATGGATCTAGAGGACAAGAACTTTTCCTGAGTTCGACACTAGCAGGCCTCAAAACCATATCCGGCCTCCTGCCGGTGCCTTATCATCAAATTAGCATTACCTCAAACATTAACAGGTTGTTGTTTAAACATCGAGCCCCCAGAACATAATGAATATGATAAAAGAAATAACGGACATCAGACTCAAGCATAAATAACCCTAAGCATGCTAGTAAGACACAGGCAACAAGCAACAGGGTTATAGGTGTGGAGGAGAGGCTATATCAGGGTGACAGGATAACATGTGATAGGATCGGAACACAAGCAACGAATCATAAGGCTAGCAGATTAGATAACGGAAAGTATCGGTATCAAGTGTGGAAAGGACACAATGGTTCATGTGAGTGAATACTTGCCTGGTACTGGGCTAACTCCTCTGAAGTAGTGTCATAAACCTCGTCTGTCTCAACGTCGTCGTCTATTCGGGAAGAAGCAAACAAACAATGAAGAAAGACGAACAATTAATAACATGGCATAATGCACAAACATGGGATGATGCATGACAATTTAATTGATGCATCAAAGATAACCTAGTTGACATGGTAAACATATTTAAATAGGCCCATATGCAATTTGGGTTGCATATAGAAAGGCCCAAGAAATAAAGTTGAATTAAGTGATCTATAAATAACCATCATGTGAAAGTTGATTAGAATGATGCATGGATGATGAAAACAATAAGAAAACAACAATAGCTTCAATTTGAAATGTTGTTTACCAAGTTTGGAATTTTATTTATTAAGTTATGAAATTTGGCTTCTTAAATGAGTTACACAAGCATTTGTTGTTTTCACCCATTTTAATTGTTCAAAACAGATAAAAAAAATCATATTTGGAAAGAACACAAAATTTTAGATGGAATACATATTTCATTTGTTGAAAAATGGATTTAAAATGAGCAAGTTATTAATTTGACAATTTTAAATGCATTAATTCAGAAATAGTTGTTTTCAGCAATTTAATTTATTTAAAACAGCACACAAAGTTCATATTTGCAAAGTTCATGAAAAATGGAATGGAAAACATATTTGGTTTGTTGAATTTGGAATTTTTATGCCCAAGTTATGAATTAAACAAATTTGAACAAGATTTGAATGGATTTAATTCAAGTATAAAATTATTTGAATTTTTATTTGTTCCAAACATGAAATGAAATTCATATTTGAAAAGATTACATTTTTCTGGTTTGAAAACATATTTTGCAAATTAAATTTGAGTTTAATTTGAATTAGTTATGTTTTGAACAATTTTAAATGAATTAAATAAGGTACATAAAATAATATAATTTTTAATTATTCAAAACAGTAAACAGATTGCATATTTGAAAAGTTTAGGAAATTTTGTGTGGAAAACATATTTTATTTACCCAATTTGGATTTGAAATGCCAAAGATATTTGAATTTGAAAACTAGGGGCTATTCTGCAATTTTAAAAGGATTAAATTTGTTCCAGGGGCTTAGGTGTCAAAATTAGAATTTCAGAAAGGGCCCTTGGATTATTTGTTACGCAGGGTAGAGCAGCCCTGGGTCACTGGCAGTGGGCCAGTGCCCAGCTGGCGCCTGCGTGGCGTGTGGGTGTGTGTGTGCGTGGCATCCATTGTTAATGACAGGTGGGCCCGCTTGCGCGCGTGGCAAAGCGAAGAAAAAGGGGGGGTTTATCGCGCGGCGGGGAATCGAACCCGCGACGCGGGCGTGCTCGCGTGTGCCTCTGGCCACTGGGCTGTCGCTCGGATTGTGACAGAACAGGGGCGCGTGGGTGTTTGAGGTGGACCTCTCGGCTGTTTAACTGAAACTTCACAGGGACGGGGGAGACGCCGGCGACGAGCTGCGCGGCGGCCGCTGCCGTGCACGTGGGGTGTGTGCAAGAGGTGCAGCGCGTGCGGGTAACAGGAGGGAACAGAGGGAGGAGAAGAAGATGACGCTCACCGTGGGGAAGAGGAAGGAGGAGGGCTCGACGACGTGGCGGTGACCGGCGGCGTGGACGGCGTGGTGGCGGCGATCGAGCGCCTCCCAGGCCTGGTCGAAGAAGCGAGGAGGGAGAGGGGACGACCACGGTCCCGTTCCCGTGTCCGTGCAGACTCGACGGCGACCACAACCTCTACCCCCACCCCCGTCAAGCTCCGGCCATGGCAGCTAGTTGCAAGGTTCAGAAAAATTCAGAAAAGAAACGGAAGAAAAAGGAGGGGAATCGAGAGGGAGAAATGGAGGTGGCGGTGCAGGGAGGAAGAGAGGAGGGATGGCTAGGGTTTGGGTGCTCTCGGGGTAGAAAAAGGGGAGAGAAGGGAGCGGGTAGAGAGGGGGAGGTGCGGTGGTGCGCTGCTGGCGTCATGGATGTCGACACCCGTACGGAGGAGGGAGAAGAGGCCGAGCAGGCCGTGTGCGCTGCGCGCTGGGGTGGTAGGTGGGCTGGGCTGGCCCAGCTGGCTGGCCTGGTCTGCCTCCCCCAGCCCGTTTTCATTTTTTATTTCTTTTTCTGTTTACTTATTTTTTGTAGGAAAGAAAAAGAGAGAAAAGAATAGGGTTTTGGGGTTGAAATTTTTTGGTGATAAATTTTTATTAGTTCTTTATTGCAAAAGCCTAGTTGTGCAAACTTTTGTTTTCCAAAATTTTAAATTTTGCTGCTGTTTGAAATTTAAATGATTTTGATTGAATTTTGGCAATAATTGAAATATTGAAACTTAAGCAAGTTAATAGTATGAAAATTCAAGTTTATTGGAAACAAATAAATGGTTTGATTTGAATGTTTTATTTGGAAAGGTTGTAACAGACCAAGCATGAAACAAGGATTTGAAATTTGGTTTGAAATTCAAATGGAACACAAGTGAAAACAAATGCAATGCTCATGATGGAATGATGCAAACTGAATTTAAACAAGAAGCAAGCATTCTAAGGTTGTTTTTCATACTTGGGATGTTACAAAACGCCCCCCTGAAGGAATCGCGCCCCGAGATTCCTACTGAGAAGAGAAAAGGTCCGGATAGTTCTTGCGAAGATCCTGTTCGGTTTCCCACGTTGCCTCTTTATCGGAATGATGAGACCACTGCACTTTTAAGAACTTGGTGCTCTTGTTGCGAGTTTTGCGCTCGGGTTTCATCGAGAATGCGAACAAGATGCTCTTCATAAGAGAGGTCTTCTTGCAGATCAATTGAATCATGATCAACTGCACGACCTGGATCTTTGAAGCATTTCTTGAGCTGTGACACGTGAAAGACATCGTGCACCTTGTATAGCTTTTCTGGAAGTTCAAGATGATAGGCATTTTCTGCACGCCTTGAGAGAATGTTGAAGGGACCAATATATCTTGGTGCAAGCTTTCCTTTGACACCAAAACGATTAGTGCCTCTGAGGGGAGTTACACGGAGATATGCTTTGTCTCCAGGTGCATAAACCATGTCCCTGTGTTTGCTGTCATAGTAGCTTTTCTGGCGAGATTGAGCAATCCTCAGATTGTCACGAATGATGCGAACTTTCTCTTCGGCCTCGTTAACAATGTCAGGGCCTAAGAGAGAACGTTCACCAGCTCCAGACCAATTTATTGGACTCCTGCATCTGCGGCCATAGAGAGCCTCGAATGGTGCCATGCCTAGGCTTGCCTGGAAGCTGTTGTTGTAGGAGAATTCAGCATATGGAAGACATTCCTCCCATTTCATGCCAAAAGAGAGACCACCTGCTCTGAGCATATCCTCGAGAATCTGATTGACTCTTTCGACTTGCCCTTGAGACTGAGGGTGATAGGCTGTGTTGAACAGAAGCTTGGTGCCCAAGGCTTCTTGAAAGCTTTTCCAGAAATGAGAAGTGAAGATGCTTCCACGGTCTGAGCTTATTTCCAATGGAACACCATGAAGAGGAACAATCTTTGCTGTGTAGAGCTCTGCTAACTGACTAGCTGAGATTGTCTCTTTGACAGGAAAGAAGTGAGCTACTTTAGTGAGTCGATCAATGACAACGAAGATTGCATCATTGCCCCTCTTGGACTTTGGAAAACTAGTGACGAAGTCCATTTCAATCATGTCCCACTTCCATTCAGGGATTTTCAGAGGTTGGAGAAGACCGGCTGTTTTCTGATGAACTGCCTTGACACGTTGACAAACGTCGCATTCAGAAACGTATTGAGCAATTTCACGTTTCATGCTAGGCCACCAATACAGTGTCTTGAGATCCTGGTACATCTTTGTACTTCCAGGGTGTATGGAGAGAGGAGTTTCATGAGCCTCCTTGAGAATGACATCTTTGAGACTTTGAATTTGAGGAACTGCAATGCGTCCTTCGAAGAACACCGTTCCCTTGTCATCAATTGAGAAGGACTCAAATTTCTCATTGCCTGCTTTGATGTGCTCTACAATCTTCTTGATTTCAGCATCACGAAGTTGTTCAGAACAAATCTTGTCCTCGAGAGTTGGACTGGCTGTCAAGTTTGCAAGATAGCCTTGAGGAACAAGACCAAGGTTGAGCTTCTGGAATTCTTCATGAAGAGGAGGTTGGCTTTCCATGATCATGAGATTATTGCAATACGACTTGCGACTGAGAGCATCGGCCATAACATTAGCCTTGCCTGGAGTGTAAGAAATGGTAAGATCAAAGTCTTTGATCTTTTCAATCCATCTCCTTTGTCTGAGGTTTAGATCTGGTTGAGTGAAGATGTACTTCAGACTCTTATGATTGGAAAAGATTTCAGTGCGATTACCCAACAAGTATTGTCTCCATTTCTTGAGGGCAAACACAACTGCTGCAAGTTCAAGGTCATGAGTGGGATAATTAAGCTCATGCGTGTTCAACTGACGTGAAGCATAAGCCACAACTTGACGTTCTTGCATAAGAACTGCACCTAGACCTTGGAAAGAAGCATCACAGAATATTTGGAAAGGTTTGGAAGGATCTGGGCCAACCAGAACTGGTGTAGAAGTGAGTTTAGTCTTCAGGAGATTGAAACTTTCATCACATTGTGGAGACCAGACGAACTTCTTGTCCTTCTTTGTGAGGTCAGTAAGTGGTTTGGCAATCTTGGAGAAGTTTTGGACAAAGCGACGACAATAGCTAGCCAAGCCAAGAAAACTTCTTAATTGCTTCACCGTCTTTGGAGGTTTCCAATCAACAATTGCTTTAACCTTTTCTCGATCAATGACTATGCCCTTGGCAGAGATGACATGACCAAGATAAACGACTTCGGAAATCCAGAACTCACATTTGGAGAACTTGGCATAGAGACGATGCTCGCGAAGCTTCATGAGAGTTAGACGAAGATGTTCTTCATGCTCTTCCTCGAATGTCATCAAGATATACCACAACGAACTTGTCGAGGTATTCATGGAAGACAGAATTCATGAGTCGAGAGAAGGTCACCGGTGCATTGATGAGACCAAAGGACATGCCGGTGAATTCATATAGACCGTAGCGAGTGGTGAAGGCTGTCTTTGGAATATCCTCTTTTCTGATCTTTATTTGATGGTAACCCATTCTCAAGTCCAACTTGGAGAATATTGAGGCTCCAGCAAGTTGATCAAAAAGATCATCGATTCGAGGAATTGGATACTTATTTTTGATGGTTTCCTCGTTAAGAGGACGATAGTCAACAACGAGTCTCTTTGTTTGATCCTTCTTCGCAACGAATAGAGTTGGGCAACCCCAAGCCGAGGAACTAGGTTGAATGTAACCTTTTTCCATGTACATGTCAATTTGTTCCTTCAACAACTTCAGCTCGGGAGTTCCTATCTTGTAGGGATGCTTAGAGATTGGAGCAGTACCTGGTTCAAGTTCGATCACGAACTCAACAGCTCTGTCCGGAGGCATTCCTGGCAACTCCTCTGGAAAGACGTCAAGGAAGTCGCAAACCACCGGAACATTTTCAAGTGAAGGTAGAGGTTTTGCATTGAGGGTGCATAGCTGAATGGAACTTGATTCATGTGGAGAATAGATTATCTGGCCAGAAGGGTGAGACAGAGTTATTGACTTTTGAGCATAGTCAATTCTTGCTTTATTGGCCTTCAGCCAATCCATACCAAGAATGACATCAATGTCAGAATTTCCCAGCAACATGAGAGAAGCACGGAATATGTGGCCTCCAATTAGGATTTGATTGTCCTTACTTATCTTGGAAGTCAACATTTGAGATCCCGGGGAGTGAACAGTGATCTGATTGCTTAGTGGAACCACAATTAGGTTGTTTGTTGTGGCAAAGGTTTTTGCCACAAAAGAATGTGATGCTCCGGTATCAAACAACACTTTAGCTGGAATAGAGTTTACGGGAAATGTACCGAGAACGACGTCAGGAGCTTCCTCAGCTTTGTCGATCTTGACATGATTCACACTTGCGGTCCTCCCGACAGGCCTGTTGTTGGAGTTGAAGGCCTTAGGCGGGGGAGCGCGCACCATTGCCTGGTTTATGTTAGGACGAGGTGGTGGTGGTGGTAGCTGCCTCTGCGTGCACTTGTCAGCGTAGTGTCCCGTCTGCTTGCACTTGTAGCATTGACGACACGAGGAGGCCTTGGCCTTGGCTGCCCCATCGAAGCCCTTTGATCATGCATCTGAGCAGGGTTGGGTGGGCGGGGAGCGATGCCTGGAGAAGTTTGGGCGTATGGAGCCCGAGTGACAGCACCATTTGGTACCCAGATGCGGCGCTTCTGCGGAGGGGTGGTCATGTTGGAGGAGGAACCAACCTCACGCGAGTGCTTGCGGGACTCCTCGAACGCCTTGCGCCCATTTTCTTCATTGAGCGCGGTGTTAACGAGATCCTCGAAGCTGTTGGCCTTGACATTGGTGAGGGCATACTTGAGTTCCGGGTTAAAGCCTCTGCGGAACCTTGCCATCTTCTTAGCTTCAGTGGACACCTCATCTGCAGCGTATCGAGCGAGGCGATTGAACTCACTCTGATACCCGATGACGTACAACTTGCCTTGCTTGAGAGAGCAAAACTCCTCACGCATTCTTTCCATGAGACCATCTGGAATGTGGTGCTTCAGGAAGGCTTCCTTGAAACGATCCCACGTGACTGGCATGCCAGTTCTCATGGCATGGAAGTTTTCCCACCAAGAAGTTGCTTGACCCTTCAGCAGATAGGAGGCATACTTGACCTTGTCTTCTTCAGCTACGTGTGCAATCTCTAGAGCCTTGGCTATCTCACGGATCCAGTCATCAGCGTCCAGAGGCTCGCGTGTGGCCATGAAAGCTCTTGGGCCCAGACTGAGAAACTCCTTGATGCTGACTCGTGGAGCTGTCTGGTTGATGTGCTGATTAGCCTGAAACTGGGCCATCTGCGTCATGACTTGGGTCATCTGAGTCAACAGCTCCGTGATTGGCGGTGGCTCAGGCGTGTTGTTCCTTGTTGGCGGCATCCTGAATGGAAATGCATTTTAGCACAACAATATACAATGATAGACTTGGCAACCGAAAGAGAGATTATTCCGACGCATGAATAGACAACCACAAGGTTCACCATCACATGTTCAAATACATCAGAATATCCAACACACCATAAATGGTTCGAATACCAAAGGATAACTAAACATAGCTAAGAATGGATACATCGGTACTCTCATGCTCATCACGCAGGACGGCGGCGAGGAGTACGGCGAGAGGTACGGTGAGGAGCACGCCCACGAAAGTAGGTGGAACGACGATCCACGTAGATCTGACGTGGTCTGAGACCGACTCTAGGCGTGGTGAAGTACATAGCGTCAACTCCCTGTGCTCCAAAGCGTGGAATCCCAGTGTAACCAGCACCAAGGTTAAGGAGTGGACCTCTGATTGGCTCGTAACCTCCAGCATCTGGCAGACGACGCCCAACTGGCTGATCGAAACGTGCAAAGCGCTCGTCTCCAACAAAGTCTGTGGTGTAAGTCGCCAGACGAGTCAAAGCAAGGTAAAGCTGCTCTCTGACTGAAGCCAACTCCTGAGATAGTGTGCGGGCAACTGCGTCACTGTGTCTCACAAACTGAGCGGTGGTGTGCAGCCTGGAGTTATCATGCTCGTAAACATCCAAGTTGTCGTAGGGAGTGAAGTGAGCTCCCTCCGAAGTGATGTAACCACGGGGGATGTGGCGATAGATAGAATCGTCAAATCCCCAGTAGTCAGCACGGAGGACGGTGAGGCTCACATAAGCTGCCTGCTGCACAGCCATATCCACTGTGGAACCCACTGCCTCGTAGCGGTGGACTACGCTCACACCATCATCTGACAGAATGTAGACGATAGCCTGGTAGTAGGTCTGCTCAAACTCTCGCTGCTGCTCGTAGACCTGGTACTCTGGTGCCCAACGGAATCCTAGAAAAGTGACCATGTCTCTCAGCATCTCCGGATAACCGGCAGTGCTCTCGCAACGAGTCATACGAACCACCTGCGGGTAGAACCTGAGATCCATCTGCAGATGATCGGGGAAGCTTTGATTAGACGCCGGTAGAAAAACTGAAGTGGCAAGCAACAACAAGGTTCCAACGGACGAAAAGGATCTTGAGAAGAACAGGATATCGAAGCAACATTTGGGAAACACGAGACCAAACACTCCTGAGGTACTACGGAAAACCCATCCGGGCTTCTAGAGGATCAATATCTACTGCTTAAGGAATAGAGGATTTGCTTCCGGGGCTTATGTGCCTCCGTTCTCAATCATGAGTAGGCAACATGATAAATCATGCCACAACCACCTCCATTCCTATGGTCTAGTAGATATAACCACCCTAGAGAAACCAGGATACGTGAAATCCTAACTTGAAAATTTAGATGAGAAGAGAAAATAACGTTGCACTTCCTTACCAGAAAAGGGAGGGTGGGTGGGGAAAGAAATAAAAGAACAGAATTCCTACTCTCACGTTTCATTTTTCCTATATAGCTACAAAATAGTTTCTAGACTCAACTGCGACCAGTAAAAGGGATCCTACAGGCAGACAGGCTCTGATACCATTTGTCGCACCCGGACTTTTAGAGGATACTCACAGCCCGCTAAACAGTAGGTAAATGTCTTACGGGGCCTACCTGCACCCGCATCTCAATATGAGTAGGCCAACACGTAAACGTGTGACAACCATCCTCTACTATTCATCGTCTGTGCAACCATCCAATAGAAATCCGAATACTTCCATTGACGTACTTCATAACATACACACATGGTACGTCAACGGCATTTGAACAAGTGATATCACAACAAATCTCTGAGACACAAAGAAATAGAAATAAGTGGCAAAAGCTCTCACTAGAGCAGAGATAGCAAATACAGTCATGCAGAGGACACATGTCCCAACAAGTCATCATTACAACACAGCGGAAGCATCCAAAGTGTCTGAGTACAGACAAGATCCAAATAGGCCTAAAAGGCCGGAAACGAAAGAACGGAGCCCATCCACGAAGTCTCGGATCCTGCCAGGGTCCGCTATCTACTCGTCAGCAGCCTCGTCATACTCCACGTAGTAGCCACCATGGGTATCCTCGGAAACGTAGTCTGCAGAACACGCAGCCCCAAAGGGGTCAGTACAGACGAGTACTGGCAAGCAAGACGCACAAGATACCCAAGGGTACCAGACAACACCAAGTACAGATGCTTTGGGTTCAACGGAAGATAGGTGATACAAAGGTGCGGCAGCGGGCTGCCCTAACCAACTACAGAGACACGCTACAACATCCGGCTAAAAGAAAGGGATAAGGTAGCGCATCGGAACCAACTACCACTAACCTCAAACAAACCCATCCTGGATCTCGCCCCTTATCCAAAGAAACAATCCGAGGATAACCCACACAGTTGGATTAATGAAGGTTCAAGTTATTGTGTCGATGAGCCTATTACTAGTCAAATTATTATTAATTAGGTGTAAGTTGTCTAATCCTTGTTAGCCAACCCTATCACCAAGTCATCCATAACCGCGGACAACACGGCTTCTCGAGAAGATTTAACCCTGCAGGGATGCACCAATTTGGCCGTACACGTAAGAATAACCCGCCAGGCGGGGATCAAACCCACCTAGCAGGCCACTCAACACAACCCAACTCTTCTTCGCATCAAGCCCAAAGAACCCCGTGCAATTGAGCGCACGGCTAATCAAGCCCCATGAAGAAAAGGGGACCCTCATAGCACTCTATGAACGTGTCTCCCTAAATGCCGACTACAAAAGTTACCACCCTGGCGCCAAGGGTTCGCACCTGCATATGCATGCGGCAAATGGAAAACCCGAACTAAATGAGGCGATTTGGACGAGATGCGAATCGAATCAAAGTTGAGGGGGGCGCCCATACACGCTTCCCACATGCGGTTAGCGCGCTCAACATGGATCTAGAGGACAAGAACTTTTCCTGAGTTCGACACTAGCAGGCCTCAAAACCATACCCGGCCTCCTGCCGGTGCCTTATCATCAAATTAGCATTACCTCAAACATTAACAGGTTGTTGTTTAAACATCGAGCCCCCAGAACATAATGAATATGATAAAAGAAATAACGGACATCAGACTCGAGCATAAACAACCCTAAGCATGCTAGTAAGACACAGGCAACAAGCAACAGGGTTATAGGTGTGGAGGAGAGGCTATATCAGGGTGACAGGATAACATGTGATAGGATCGGAACACAAGCAACGAATCATAAGGCTAGCAGATTAGACAACGGAAAGTATCGGTATCAAGTGTGAAAAGGACACAATGGTTCATGTGAGTGAATACTTACCTGCAAACTCAGTAGCCTGGTACTGGGCTAACTCCTGTGAAGTAGTGTCGTAAACCTCGTCTGTCTCAACGTCGTCGTCTATTCGGGAAGAAGCAAACGAACAACGAAGAGAGACGAACAATCAATAACATGGCATAATGCATAAACATGGGATGATGCATGACAATTTAATTGATGCATCAAAGATAAACTAGTTGACATGGTAAACATATTTAAATGGGCCCATATGCAATTTGGGTTGCATATAGAAAGGCCCAAGAAATAAAGTTGAATTAAGTGATCTACAAATAACCATCATGTGAAAGTTGATTAGAATGATGCATGGATGATGAAAACAATAAGAAAACAACAATAGCTTCAATTTGAAATGTTGTTTACCAAGTTTGGAATTTTATTTATTAAGTTATGAAATTTGGCTTCTTAAATGAGTTACACAAGAATTTGTTGTTTTCACCCATTTTAATTGTTCAAAACAGATAACAAAATTCATATTTGGAAAGAACACAAAATTTTAGATGGAATACCTATTTCATTTGTTGAAAAATGGATTTAAAATGAGCAAGTTATTAATTTGACAATTTTAAATGCATTAATTAAGAAACAGTTGTTTTCAGCATTTTAATTTATTTAAAACAGCACACAAAGTTGATATTTGCAAAGTTCATGAAAAATGGAATGGAAAACATATTTGGTTTGTTATATTTGGAATTTTTATGCCCAAGTTATGAATTAAACAAATTTGAACAAGATTTGAATGGATTTAATTCAAGTATAAAATTATTTGAATTTTTATTAGTTCCAAACATGAAATGAAATTCATATTTTAAAAGATTACATTTTTCTGGTTTGAAAACATATTTTGCAAATTAAATTTGAGTTTAATTTGAATTAGTTATGTTTTGAACAATTTTAAATGAATTAAATAAGGTACAGAAAATAATATAATTTTTAATTATTCAAAACAGTAAACAGATTGCATATTTGAAAAGTTTAGGAAATTTTGTGTGGAAAACATATTTTATTTACCCAATTTGGATTTGAAATGCCAAAGATATTTGAATTTGAAAACTGGGGGCTATTCTGCAATTTTAAAAGGATTAAATTTGTTCCAGGGGCTTAGGTGTAAAAATTAGAATTTCAGAAAGGGCCCTGGGATTATTTGTTACGCAGGGCAGAGCAGCCCTGGGTCACTGGCAGTGGGCCAGTGCCCAGCTGGCGCCTGCGTGGCGTGTGGGTGTGTGCGTGCGTGGCATCCACTGTCAATGCCAGGTGGGGCCCGCTTGCGCGCATGGCAAAGCGAAGAAAAAGGGGGGTTTTATCGCGCGGCGGGGAATCGAACCCGCGACGCGGGCGTGCGCGCGTGTGCCTCTGGCCACTGGGCTGTCGCTCGGATTGTGACAGAACAGGGGCGCGTGGGTGTTTGAGGTGGACCTCTCGGCTGTTTAACTGAAACTGAAAGTTTCAGTTAACTGAAACTTCACAGGGACGGGGGAGACGCCGGCGACGAGCTGCGCGGCGGCCGCTGCCGTGCGCGTGGGGTGTGTGCAAGGGGTGCAGCGCGTGCGGGTAACAGGAGGGAACAGAGGGAGGAGAAGAAGGTGACGCTGACCGTGGGGAAGAGGAAGGAGGAGGGCTCGACGAGGTGGCGGTGACCGGCGGCGTGGACGGCGTGGTGGCGGCGATCGAGCGCCTCCCAGGCCTGGTCGAGGAAGCGAGGAGGGAGAGGGGACGACCACGGTCCCGTTCCCGTGTCCGTCCGGACTCGACGGCGACCACAACCTCTACCCCACCCCCGTCAAGCTCCGGCCATGGCAGCTAGTTGCAAGGTTCAGAAAAATTCAGAAAAGAAACGGAAGAAAAAGGAGGGGAATCAAGAGGGAGAAATGGAGGTGGCGGCGCAGGGAGGAAGAGAGGAGGGATGGCTAGGGTTTGGGTGCTCTCGGGGTAGAAAAAGGGGAGAGAAGGGAGCAGGTAGAGAGGGGGAGGTGCGGTGGTGCGCTGCTGGCGTCATGGATGTCGACACCCGTACGGAGGAGGGAGAAGAGGCCGAGCGGGCCGTGTGCGCTGCGCGCTGGGGTGGTAGGTGGGCTGGGCTTGCCCAGCTGGCTGGCCTGGTCTGCCTCCCCCAGCCCGTTTTCATTTTTTATTTCTTTTTCTGTTTACTTTTTTTTTGTAGGAAAGAAAAAGAGAGAAAAGAATAGGGTTTTGGGGTTGAAAATTTTTGGTGATAAATTTTTATTAGTTCTTTATTGCAAAAGCCCAGTTGTGCAAACTTTTGTTTTCCAAAATTTTAAATTTTGCTGCTGTTTGAAATTTAAATGATTTTGATTGAATTTTGGCAATAATTGAAATATTGAAACTTAAGCAAGTTAATAGTATGAAAATTCAAGTTTATTGGAAACAAATAAATGGTTTGATTTGAATGTTTTATTTGGAAAGGTTGTAACAGACCAAGCATGAAACAAGGATTTGAAATTTGGTTTGAAATTCAAATGGAACACAAGTGAAAACAAATGCAATGCTCATGATGGAATGATGCAAACTGAATTTAAACAAGAAGCAAGCATTCTAAGGTTGTTTTTCATACTTGGGATGTTACAGCTAGCTCAACTGAAATCTAACAGGCAACACAGTCACACAAACACAGAGAGACGACGTGAATTGATTAGCCACGACCAGTAAAGTGCGTGCTTCCGATTTCATACGTGCGAGGTATCAAGATTATGTGATCGGCACACTCGATTATATACTTGGTGATGAATCTAAGTCAACTCAGGACCCACGCATGATGGATCTAACTCAAACTCAGGACACGCCCATGGACATGCACGTAACGATGTCATGATTATTTCCCAAAAGATGTTGGTTATTGACAGATATTATTTCCATTATTAAAGATCTTTTTGGGTCTAAAGTTTTTTGGATGCAAATACAGGAAAATTGCTAATTATCTATAAAATCTTATGGAGAGTAAAAAGGGGCACAACTTTTGCTAAATGGGGTAATATGGATAAAAAATTGTTAAATGGGGGTAATTAGTGTAAAAAATGTCAAACAAGGGGGTAAAAATTGGAATTCACTCTTTATTTTATAAAATTAGATTTTTTTTTCATATTTAGCATCAACATCAAAGGTACTTTTGTTAGAATGTCAAAGGATTGCTCATAGCGGAGAGGAAAAATCTTGGGCGAATATTCATAGCAAAAGAAAAATTCTTTGGTGGGGTTTCGACGAGCCGGCTTGATTCCTATCGTTTGATCCATATGTTTTCTTTACCTAAAGGTTTGCTACAATTTGTGAAATAGATCCATAACAGAAATAAAATGACTATGTGCTAAATCACAATTTTCAAAACCAAACTTAATATGTGGTTTGAGAAATGAAAAGGACAAACTCAATATTGATAGTTCATGGATCAAATTCACGTCCCAATTTTCCGAAAAAACAGACCACATACAAATTTTATGTACCATTAGGTGCATGGCGTACTTATCTAAAAAAGGAATCTTTTCAAGGATTAAAATCAATAGCTGTTTTCCTTTTAAATTGCATGCAAAGTAGACAGTTGGAAAATTCACATAACATCTTCAAGCAAAGAAAATTCCATAATTTCAGTCTTACAAATCGAACAATCTCTATAGAAAAATTCTAAGCGGCAAAACCCTTCAAATTTTCTAGGGAATTCCTTCAACCAAGGGGACCAAAAAGTGTAATCTTGGTATTGTGTTCACATAATATTTGCATTCGAAAAAGGGAAACGACGTGGAACAACCAGGGGATCACTCGTCGCGTCCCCCTCCTCCTACCTTCGACGTGTGTCCTGCGAGACGCTCTCCCCACCTGGTCCCACCATGTTATTTTCTTCCTTATCGCCTTCTCCATTCGTTCTCATCCCCACACATCACCGCATCGAAACCGCATCACTGCGCCGCCGCTGTGGAAGCCACCCGCCGCCGACGCCCAATCCACATGCCACTGCCACTCAAGCCACGGTCTGTCGGCTCTGTCCGAAATAACGGTCGTTTGTTGATGAGGGGGGTGCGCGCGATGGTGTTGCTTGGGAGCTCCCCGAGGCCCGCCGTGCGTGTTGCAAGCCGGCGTCGCCGTGTTCCCTGTTACTACTAGCGCACGCCGTCAGGCTTCAAGGGCCAAGACCGATGGGGCCTTTGGTGGAGCTGCAAGGCTCAGGAGTCCTGAAGGCTACAAGCGGCGGTCAGGGTTCCTCCGCGTCGAGCTCCACATCCCGTGCCCCGTCTTCCAAAACTCCGGCAAGCTCTGCATCACGAGCATCCATGTGGGGATGAGCTCCTCATCAGCACATCGATGCACCGCTCCGACGGCAGTCAAGCTCGTGCCTATCGATCTCGTGGACCAGGTCGGTGCTGCTCCAGGGCTCCGATGGCGGTGGATCTGGGCCTGCGGTGCTCCGAGGCCGATGGTGGTGCTCCCGGGGCAGCGGTGGTGCTCACATGGGACTAACGGAGTGCTTCCGAACACCGGCAGCGGTGCTCCAATGGGCCGGCGGCGGTGCTCCAAAGATTACAGCCCGACAAATTTTTTGCTACGCTCTTTTTTTTGTTTCTATTTTTGTGCAAATTGTTTGCTACGAGAACTCCGGAGATATCTCCGACGAGGTCGGATTTTAAATATAATAGAACAATTATTTTTCTACAGTTATTCTATGTTTTTTCCTTTGGCGAGAGTCTCCCAACGATGTTTCTTGCGAAATTGATTTTTGCTACAATAGCATGATTTTGTTGATACGGCGTCTCTGGCGAGATCTAACTTTTTTCCTTTTGTTTTCTGGGACGAATCTTTTTTGCTACATACGAGAAAAAGCGGGGCTTTTTTGGAATAAACTCATGTCTATAGCCAGCAGTTGAAAACATTTACGAATTACAAGACATCACGTGTTGTCACCTCATTCTGCTCTTGCCATAACACCATGAAGCATGGATAGCAGCCGACCTCAACAACCCTCGAGATTCGTGCGAAACCGTGGCCGTTGAGAAAGTCCCCGCGAGCTCGCCGGCCAAGCCGAGCCTGTAAGCCTTCATGGAGATTACGGACGTGTGTCCTGGCATGAGCCGCAGCCGCATCAGCAGCGTCGAAGTTGGCCACGACCACCCGTCGGCACCCATGGCCGTACCGACGTCGCCGGAGTCGGATGATCAAGCGGTACAGCCCAGGAGCGGTGCCTATGACGTGGCCTACCCCAAGGGTCCCACGGTGCTCTCGCGCTACAAGAAGAAGAGGAAGAACGGGATGTGAGACAAATGTTATTACAACATCAGCATGTTTAGATCTGGTGAGCTGCCCTACATGATCAAAATCACTCTTATGTTATTGCTACATGTTGTATTTGCTTTCATCCGATGAACTATGTGATTATGATTATTTTATTCATGTCATATTAAGATAATTTACTTATATCTTAAGATAGTTTTAATCTTTTCTTGCAATGCTCTCCGATGTGTATGATTTCCTTGGCCAAGTTATTGTATGCACCTCCGAGAAAGGTTTTATATGCTAGATAGTAGATTCATGCCTCCTTTAACCTACACCCGAGTGATAGAAACGGTTGAAGAACATTTATTGATCCCTTAAGTTTTGTGTGTTAGATAACAACACTATTGATGTTTAAGTGTGTGGTTAAGTGGTGCAGGTTCATAGATGAAAGCTTAGGCCGGATATTCCGGTGGCAATATTCTTGGCCAAAAATCGGCTAAGGACCTAGGTGATTCGCTCGTAGAAGCCACCCGTAATATTCACCTAGAAATTTCCTCTAGGGCCAAATATTCCGTTGTGAAATTTCCCAGGAGAAAATGTCTAAGGACCCGGGTGGTTCATTCGCAGAAGCCACCCGGAATATTGGCTCTGAAAATTTTCTCTAGGACCGGATATTCCGGCGTGGAATTTTCCAAGTGAAAATTATACTAAGGAACTAGGTGGTTCTCTCGCAGAAGCCACGGGGAATTTTCAGGAAGAAATATTGGGTGAAGCCCGGATATTCTGGGGTGCAGATCGAGATCGCAGAAAATGGAAGGACCCAGTTGGTTTGCTCACCGAGGTGGCCCGGAATTTTGGTAGGAGGCCGGATATTCCGCCCCCAACTTAGGATGGATATTGCGGCCCCAAATTCGTGTCAAACGGCTACATTTAGAGGAGAGCTATGAATACCCCCTCCTTCTCCTAGCTCCAGCTAGCTCTTCCAGCATTGAAGGCCACCATTAATCGAGCTCACCTACTCAAGAGATCTCTCAATCCCTCCACCCAAACTTGTTGATATTTGGAGGATGAAGGAGAAGGTCCCGATCTATATCTTCACCAATCTGTTCTTCATTTCTCCCTCATTCACTTGATGGATTTGTGTCTAGAGTTTCCTTGTGGAAAACCTAGATCTTTTGCTACTCCCTTGTTTCTTGTAGCATATTCTCGGTGTTCTTGAGAGCCCCCAATTTAGTTGTGGGTGTGTGCCTCAAGCTCATTGTAAAGGCTCCAGATTCCGCCTTGAAGGATTATAGTAGTGGAAGGTGAAGTAGGCCTCGTGGCAAGGTTCGTCGGAGTTAGGGTGAGGACTTTATGACATTGAGTAGTCCTTTGTGGCAAAACTCACACCCCTCCAACGAGACGTACTCCCCTCAAAAGGAGTAACTCGAGAATACTTTTTTTTTCTCCGCGTGCTTCCACCATCGGTTCCTTGTATTCTTTAGCTTTACGTTATGTTTGTATCGTTCTTAGTGTAGCCCTTACCATATAGGCAAATTCACCTTAGTTTCATATCCGGAGAATTTACCTTTGTGTCAAGGCTAAATCGAAAAAGTATTAAAATTTAGAGGTATCACATATTCAACACCCCTCTAGGCGCCCATATGATCTATTCATCCGAGTGACAAAAACGTGTGGGAGAGGGATGTGTTGTTGCCACTAGGGAGAAAACAACGGTGTTCTTGTCTACGGATGAGAATTATTGCTTACATTACGTATTGTTCTTAATGCATTTGTCTGTTGCACACAAGCAATCACTCCGTTGCTCCAACTTAATACCAGCGAGATTTGCTAGATTGCTGTCTCAAGGTGGACTTTTAGTAATAGATGTTGTCGGATGTCGGTTTATTTATCTTGATGTAATGTCTACAATGTTAGAAACCGCGTACATTATCTCGTCATAATAGTATTGTTATACGTTCATGATTTGTCAATTGCTGAGCTCTAATTTGTTTACCTAGAATGTTTATTGTTCTAGGAAGAGACACCACTAGTGAAACTATGGCGCCGGTCCTATTTTCCTCATTGATTACAACCTCGTTTGCTTACTTTTCATCATCACTCAATCACTTTTCCATTTTCATTTAATCATCTCCAACCATTTGCTACATTTATTTCTCTAGTTTTCAGCAAGACGGGGAGATTGACGTGGGGATGACTCCTGAACCTGTCGGGTGAGCCTACCCAGTCCAAGGCCCAAGACCAAGTCCCAAAGCAAGGCACTACCCCATAGCTCTAGAAGGCCCGGTGGAAGCCACCCGCGAAACTTACCGGTCAAGAAGGAAAGCTCCCACCTACCTAGAACTAGGGTTTGTAACCCCCCCGGTACGGTTTGAGACCCAGCTATCTATAAAAAGGCTGGGAGAACCACGGGGAGGGGGATCCAATCTACTTTTCCACCACCATAGCCATAAGCTCGAGATCAATCTCTCGGCTTGCGCACCATCTTTGTAATCGATCTATTCATAATACAGATCAGAAGAGCTGGAGTAAGGGTTTTACCTCTACGAGGTCCCCGAACCTTGGTAAATGGTGCCTCCTGTTAGCCGACAATTGTCACCAGCGCCTTATTCGTTCTCTTAATCGAAACCGTACCGGATCATCCGAAGGACTTGTCGAGATGACTAATCGACAATTGGCGCCGTCTGTGGGAACGGCATGCGCTGGATCCACTACATCTTCGGCCTCGTCTTCTCCAAGCTTCAACTGGAGCACGGGATCATCGACTCCAATGGAGCCGATCCGCTTCGGGTCGCTCATCTACGTGCCCCACTCGCCGGATCTCGCCCAGCAGTCATCGGACTCGAGAAAAGTGTCAGCCTGACGTTCGGCAGTTTCCACTTCCATGCCAGCAAGGCGGGAATCCTGCGCTTCCCTGACCAGATCAGACTCGGCGAATCGGACTCTGAATCCGTCTCGAGCCCGGCGGCCCTCGAGTCGCCATCTGATGACGTTGGTCGCGACCCAGCGCCCAGCAGTGGCTCCATCCGCTGCAACACGCGCGACTTCCACACAATCGCGACTGAGGAACCCTCTAGATTCTGCGAGAACCGCCGACCTACGCCGAGGACTCACGCACCATATCTGTCCCAAGTATGCATGGCAGATTCAGGCAAAGCACCCGACAAAACGGAGGAGAGCAAAGAAGCGCGAGAGAGCATCAAGGTTTCGTGAGCCTCCTGGTTCAAAGCGAAAAGAGCAATACAACCGGGCCAACCGATAGCACCCACGTTCACTCAAGAAGACCTAACGGCGTACCACTACCACCTGTTGCGGACATGCCGACTATTACAAGAAGCCCACAAGGAGCTGGAAGAGTGGAAGAAAGCGGCAGAAGCCTCGAGTGCGCGCCGTGCGGCGCTCTCCGGGACCCAATCAACGGGAAACCAGCCACCAAAGAAAAAGTATGTCTCGAAAACTGCTCGCCTGGACCAAGGGTCCCTCAGCGAAGTCAACAAATCTCTCGAGACCTCCCTTATGCACGTTGATTAGGAAGGCAACGTATGCCCGACAACCCCCGCCGCTGCGGTTCTGGCCGCCGCTATGTACCTACAGGCGAACCAGCAGCCCGAAAACGACCCCCGCGCGGAGCAACACCGACAAGTCCATAAGGGGCTAGGTATGGCCGGAGCAGCGATCGCCGCCCAGAACCGCAAGCACGCGACAACTCCGGAAGCTGATAAAACCCCTCGGGTGGACAAAACACCTCGGAGACGCGAGAGTACGTCACCAAAGAGGGGAGATAAGTGATCACCTCGCCGCTCCAGAGGAAAAGAAGCCAGGCGCCGTGGCGATAGCCCGCGCAGCGATGACGATAGCCCGTGAAACCGCGATAGAAGCCCACGGCACCATGGAACCGGTCGCGACATCGCAGCAGGGAACTGCGGCAGGAGGATAACCGCGATCGAACTCAACACGACGCGCATGCAGACATCACACAGAGCAAGGTCGACAAGGCTCGAGCCCGCAGGAATTGAGCCCGATCGCTATGCATCTCCTGTGACGAGGAAGCTTGCGGCGCAATGTGCTTTAGCCGCAGCATCCGCGAGGCACCGGTGCCCAAAAGATTCAAGCTCACAACGTTGGTCCGAAAGTACGACGGCTCGCAAGAGCCCAATTCATGGCTTTCAGACTATCTTACCGTTGTAAAATGCCAACGCGGGAACTAGACAACAGCCATGCAGTACCTAAACCTACACCTCGTAGGCGCTGCCCGTAGCTGGCTCGAAGGAAAACCGCGTGTGCACTACGGATCCTGGACGATCTCACCCGCGTCTTTGAGAAGAACTTCCAGGCGACATACAAGCGGCCAACATCTATCGAGGACCTGCGAGCCTGCAGGCAGAAGAGCGGCGAGTCTACCCCCGAGTATATCCAGAGATGGACCACACTCAAGAACACGGCGGGAAATATATCAGAAGAAGTCGCAGTTGAAGCTTTCACCAAGGGCGCTCGGGACGCCGCCTTCCGAGAGGAACTGGGACGATCTGCCTCCAAATCAATCGGAGAGTTAATGGCGATAGCAGACAAATGGGCTAACAGCGAGGAGTCCCTGTGCAACGAGAAAACTTCCTCACCCGCGCCTGATGAGGACCGCAACGGCGACCGCCGAAATAGGAAGAGTAAACACTATGATACGTCGAAAACGTATCTCCTTTCCCGAACACTTTTCTTATTGTTTTCCTCTAAACTTGTAAGTTTTGGATACAACTAACACGGACTAATATTGTTTTCAACAGAATTACCTTGGTGTCTTGTTTTTGTACAGAAAAATCAACTTTGGGAAAATGCCCAGAAAAGAGCCCATTGGTGTTTTCACCCCGGAAGACCCCGGGAGCCAAAAGGGGGCCAGGAGAGGAGCCACGGGGTGGCAACACCCCCTGACGCGGGTCCCCCTGGCCGCGCCAACATAGGGTGTGGGCCCCCAGAGCCCCCCTCGGGCTCCCCTTTCGACTACAAGTAGCCTCCAACCCTAAAACCCGAGGGGGTTTGTCATATTCCACAGAAACACAACAGAGCGCCGCCGCCATCCCGAACCTTGATTTGGGGATCATAAGTTCCTGTTCTGGCACCCTGCCGGCACAGGGAATTGGAGGAGATCATCGCCACCGTCATCACCAACGCCTCTCCATCGACCATCCATGTTCCCCCATCCATGTGTGAGTAATTCCCCGCTGTAGGCTGAAGGGGATGGTAGGGATTGGATGAGACCGTTCATGTAATAATGTCATGATTGTTAGGGCATAGTGCCTAGTATCCTCTATTAGTGCTATTGATATTGTTGCAACTTTTTATGCTTAATGCTTGCCACTTTGGGCCCGAGTGCCATGGTCTCAGATCTGCACATGTTATTGAATCATGATGATAATTATTGTTTCTTGATCAAGTTGTTTACACATATTGTTATCCGGAACCCGAGGCCCCAAAGTGACAGAAATTGGGACAACCGGAGGGGATGGATGCGATGTGAGGATCTCATGTGTTCACTGAGTGTTAATGCTTTTCTCCGGTGTTCTATTAAAAGGAACACCTTAATTACCAGTAGTTCCCTTGAGGCCCCGCTAAAACGGGAGCAGTCCGGGCAGTAGCGGCGTCGGCGTCATCCCCTTCTTGGAGGTACTGCTTGGTTTGCACCGTTTTCGTGGGTTGGGAGCGTGGTGGATCGGCGGTGGGCGCCTCGGATGCGTGTATTCTCTGTCTTTCGTCGTGCCTCGGCACCGGCTGTGTTTTTCTCTTTTCTTTGTGATTTTCTTGTTTCGGGTGGGCTTGTTGGTTGTTGTTGCCCCAGCTTGTGAGGTGTGAGTTTGTATGCGATGCTTGTATGTTGGGTCGTTGCTTTATTTATAAAGCGGGGTGAAAGCCTATTTCGGCGAAACGGGCTGGTAGGACAAAAGATGTTGTGCAAGTTCTCATTGCGAGCATGTACGACTATTTACGGAATACATGCCTATGGTTACTTAGTACTTGGATTATTTATCTTATTTATCTGCAATGCCCATGAAATGATAATTATTTGGAGTTTCTTATCCATGCAACGCCCGTTCATCCATCCCTATGTCTACAATATTTAATCCCGATGTTTACTTCAATCACCACTGCTGCTGTGTTCATGCTACTGTTGTTGTTATTTCACTACTGCTGCTACTATAAAACTGTTACTACCGATAAACCACTGCGAACAAGTCCACTTTCAGGTGCAAGTGAATTGACAACTCACTTGTTAAGGCTCACAAATATTCTTTGGCTCCCCTTGTGTCGAATCAATAAATTTGGGTTTTACTTCCCTCGAAGACTGTTGCGATCCCCTATACTTGTGGGTGATCAAGACTATTTTCTGGCGCCGTTGCCGGGGATCGAAGCTTTATTGCGAGATCACCGGAGAGTACTATTATCTACTACCAATCATCCATCATGGGTAAGTCTCGCGATGGAAGAGTTCATATATTACCATCCACTACAAGAAGAGGTACAACTCTGAACACCTCTGTTGCTCTTGATTCGCCGTCTGTTATGAGTAAGCTGTTTACACCACAACGTACACATGCTACACATGCTACTTCCGCTGAATCTGAAAATACTTCCGATACTTTTGATAATGCTTCTACTGTGCTTGATGAGAGTGGTTCTCTCGATCCTTTCTTAGATGCTACTATTGCTAAAGCTAAAAATATTGCAAACACTGAAAATCCTAATAAAAATACTGTTACTCCTGCTTTCTCACCCGAGTTTAGAGAAAATCCTAGTGATGATTTAGATGATGCCTATATTGAACTTAGTGATGATCTTATTAATGAAATACATGCTATCAAGGATTAATATGCTGCTATATGTCTTATGGAAAGTCGTGATGTTAAATATAAATTATCTCTTGATGCTAAGTTTGCTACTTCTCCTATTAATATTAGGGATAAGGATTATGATTTCTCTCTTGATTTATCTTATATATCTATTGTTGAGAAAGAACCTTTTTGTGGAACTGAAAATGAAAGTGATGTGAAACATATGAATGAGCTCTCTTCTTTGAGTAGTTTATTCTCTGATGATCTTAAGAAACAAAGCTACTTTGTTGCTAAACTATTCCCTTTCTCATTAAAGGATGAAGCTAAATCTTGGTTTAACAATTTGTTTCTTGGATCTATTGATAGTCCTATTGGTTTGGTTAATACTTTCTTTCAAAAATATTTTCCTGCTAGTGCTCAACATGCTGCTTTACAAACTATATTTAATTTCAAGCAATTGGAAGAAGAGAAATTGCATGTATCTTGGGCAAGGTTCGGTTCTTTAGTTAGGGCTAGACCAGGGCATAAGCTAGAAGATAATAAACTTCTTGATATATTCTATAATGGACTAACTGTTGAATCTAGGACATACCTGGATAGTTGTGCTGGTTGTGTTTTCAGGCAAAGAACTCCAGAAGAAGCTGAGGAATTAATGGCTAAAATAAGCCAAAATCATGATGTTTGGACTATGGTTGAGCCTGAGTCGACCCCTACTCCAGTACCTACACCAACACCAACACCCAAGAAGAGGGGAATGGTTTAATTAAATGATGAAGAGATGAGAGAAGCCAAGAAATCTCTTAAAGAGAGGGGTATTAAATCTGAAGATGTGAAGAATCTCCCACTTATAGAAGAATTATGTAAGCAAGCCCTCACTCATCACCCATTGAGGTACACTCTCTCCAATATTTTGATAGTAGAGATATTCCCTACAGAAAACCTCCTGGTCAATGCTTAGATGAATTCGATAATTATGTTATTAAGAAAGATAATTTTAATATGACAGTGCAAAATCACCTAATGGAAAACTCTAAAGCTATTAATGATTTGCATGGTATTATAGAAAGAGCCTATAATGATGTTAAAATGCTTGTTAAACATTTTCAAATGGTTCAAACTCAAATTGATCAACTTGCTAAAGTGTAAAAAGATTTGGTAGTTAATGCTTCTAAAGAAAAACATGCTTATGAAGTAAGAACTAGAAGTTCTATTGCTACACAAGATCCTTTATATCCCGAGGAACATCCTAAAAGAATTGAACAAGATTCTGCGAACTAATAATGATGTTATTCATACTAAAAGGAAAAACAAGAAGAAACATAAAACTGCTGTAGAATCCTCTGAACTTGCTAAAGATCCTAATAGTATATGTGTCTCTGATGCTGAAACTGAAAGTAGTAATGAAAAGAATGATGCTTCTGATAAAGAAGAACCTGTAGCTGAACCTGAAAAGCAAGCTAAAACTTCAAAGTACTTTATTGCTAATAAACATGGTAATGAAAGAGAACCTTGGGTACAAAAACCAATGCCTTTTCCTAATAAGAAACACAAATCTAAGGAAGAAGAACACTATAACAATTTTTGTGAACGGATGAAACCTTTGTTCTTGCAAATTCCTTTAACTAATGCTATTAAATTGCCTCCTTATGCAAAATATATGAAATATATTGTTTCTAGCAAAAGGAAAATTCCTAATGAGGAAATTTCCACTATGCTTGCTAATTATTGTTTTAATGGCAAGGTTCCTAAGAAACTTGGAGATCTTGATATACCAACTATTCCCTGTTCTATTAAAAATAATTATGTTAGAACTGCTTTGTGTGATCTGGGAGCTAGAGTTAGGGTCATGCCCTTTACTCTCTATAAAAGAATCCTCCTAGAAAATTATACCAACTGATATATCTTTGCAAATGGCTGACAAATCTACTGCTATTCCTGTGGGTATATGTGAGGATGTTCCTGTTCAAGTTGCTAATAATTGTCTGATATTAACTGACTTTGTTGTGTTGGAAATGCCTGAAGATGATAATATGTCTATTATTCTTGGAAGACCCTTTCTTAATACTGCAGGGGCTGTTATTGATTGCAATCAAGGAAAAGTTACTTTTAATGTTAATGATAAAGAGCACACTGTTTATTTTCCCAAGAAGATTGATAAGAAATATGGTCTAAATTCAATTGAAAATATTGAGACCATCAAGATTGGAGTATTTTATTGCCCCATTTCAGTACCACCAAAAGAATATGAAATTATTATGATTGGGACTATGCCTATCAAGGTTGAGGTAACATAATTATTTAGTGTTTAGCAACGTTTTTCTTCATATGAAAATTCTTCTGGAAGCAGGACTTGATCACCCTTGTTAACAAAAAGATTTTTAATGAAGAGGACATTGTTTTCACTATGTTTTCACCTTCCCCAATATGTTTTCACCATGTTTACTTCTGTTATTACATTGCTACTTGAGTGCAATCATGTTTTCCACCATCCTTATGCATGTTTTCCTGATATTTTCACTCTGATTTCTGAGGAAATGCATGTTTTCACCATCCATACTTTTGTTTTCACCACTACCACCTTTGTTTTATTTGGTTATTCTTTCATTAAAGTGTCATAGGACCTATTTAGTTTTGGTTTTGGTTTTTTTTCCACGTTTTCACTTTCGTTTTCCCGGTTTTTATTAATTATTAAAATTCTAGAAATACCTCAAAAATAAAGTTTCTCGGAAAATTCCAGAAAAATAATAATAAAATTTTACGTAAAAAATGAGGCAGAAAGCCACCTGGGAGACCCCAGGGGGACCCACAAGGTGGCGGGACATCCCCTGGTGGCGCTAGCACATGGTGTGGGGCCCCCTGGCCCTCCACTTACTCTCTCCACTGCCAAAGTCTTCTCTCTCACCCCCAAAGCTGAAAAAATTTCCTGGAACCCGTGTTCTTGCTGCTCTTGCCTATGGATTTTTTATCTCCTTCTTTAGCCCATCATTTGTGCTGATATTTGGTGTGTTTGATCTCTGGTATGTGACTCCTCCTATGGTCCAAGTAGAATTTTATTTAGTGAACTATTTCTTGAGTATTTTGGTACTGTAGGTGACAACTTATGTGGGTTTGCATGATTTATTTGAGTAGAAATAATTTATCTTTGATGTATGTTTAGCTCTCATATAAGTCCCTATGGTATTCTCCACCTTATATTTGCTTGAAATTGATTTTTGTGATGATTATTGAAAAATTTCAGAGATGGATAATTATCAATTTGGAGAGATATTTAGGAGTGATGCTCCTAGAAGGACAAGGCCTTCACGCTCATCCACTTCAGCGATGCCATCGTATAATGAGGATGTTATGGCGTCAACTATTAACAATGCAGAAGATGATGGTATCGTTTACCCATCTAGCTTTCCTTGCCATACATTTTTAAGAAGTCCAGGTATTTTAGATGATTTTCTTATGCTTTTTTATAGAGTTGGGCTCACTAACTTTGTGAGGGATGAAAGCCCTCAATATGCCACGCTCACAAAAGCTTTTGTTAAGAGCTTTAAATTTCAGAACACTCAATATGGTCCAACTGTTGCATTCAAGCTATATGGTAGTCCTTTTTCTTTGTCCTTGGGATACTTTTGTGTTATTATAGGTATCACCGCCACCGCGACAGCAAGCAGGATTCAAGATAGACCAGCAGACCTCCAGGGGATTTATCGAGATGTCACCAACGATGACAGTCGCTCATCCCAACGTGGGAAGATAAGAAACATTCAACTTCCTGCTCTTAGATACTTTGCTTACTATATTGGTACTAGTATAATTGGTAGGGAGAATACTAGCAATATTTCTAGTTACCACCTTGCTTTCATTGATGTTGCGCTGAACCGTAGCATAAAGTATAACCTTGGTGCACTTGTTGCACGCCGCCTTACTGCTGATGGGCCTATTTTTGGTGGCATTATTGCTACACGTGTCGCAGCTGATTTGCACGTTTCTATTGATAATAATGATGAAACAATTGCTCCACATAGTCTTAACCTTGCTGCTATGAAATCCCGTAAGTTTGTCACTTCTAACTCTACTATTGAACATTTAGTCTATATAGTTTTGTATATGGATGGGGAAGAGCGGAAAGTTACTTTGCCGCAGCCTGTTTTGTTTAAGATTGACAGGTCACTATGGTCGCTCTCCAAGGAGCAGATAGACGAGCATCTGAGCACCATGGAGTTTTACCGGCAGCAGGAGAGGCGACACGCGCCTCCCGAGGACCGCAACACACAGTATATCGACGCATCCTCGAGCACATATCAGGGGGAGGAGTCCTCCTCGACATGCTACGGGGGCGCCACCTCGTGGTCCCCTTGGTGATTGATCTCCACTTAGGTCAAAAGCCTAAGCTTGGGGGGAGGTATACCAACATCACGCTCATTTACATATCATGATTCCTCAGTTCTTTGTATATCCATGTTTTCTTTTCTTTCGCTTGTTTTCATTTCTTTCATTTGTTTCGTTTTCGCTTTCCAAAACACAAAAAGACCAAAAATATTACTGTTGTTTCTTTCTATTTGTTTATTTAGTTGGTTTTCTTTATTCTTTAATTGCACTTTAATATTCAAAAACCCAAAAATATTTTGTTTTGCTTGTTTTGTTTGCTTTCCTTTGTTCTTGTTTCATTTTGGAAAACCCAAAAAGATTTTTGCTTTGTTTGCTTGTTCTCATTTGCTTGTGCTTTAACTGAAAATCCCAAAAATATTTGTTGTTCTTCTTTGGTTTTGTAAAGTTTGCTGCAGAGTTCAACAGTCGAGATTGCTTTTCATTATATATTATTCGAGCCACAAGTGAAGAACAATAATGACGATCTACAACAATTCAAGTGTGGTGAGAGGCTGGTATGAATTCTATTTGCTTTCACTTTTGTACATATATCCATCTATGTGAGCATGCTTAGTTTGTTCGTATAAGATATATCTGACTTAATGGCTGCTTAATAGTTCGTGCCTCTCATGTTTTGTTCCAATTTATTAATAGAAAACGACATGTCGCATAAAAATTTGTTCGCATTGTTCTATTCATAAGAAGAGTACGACATTGTGGTAGCCTCCTCTGACTATTTCATTTGAATCGACTTGGCACATTCTCACGCATGCTAAGACTGAAAACAGAAAGTCAATAAGCCTCGGTGATTTATTTTGCCTCAGAGTTCTAGTATCAATTTTATGTCTCAGTTAATTTTACTTTGTCGCAAACATGATTATGATAGTTGTTGCTCGCTTGATTGTCGATCCCTGTCTATTGCTAGCCTTCACCTGTACTGAGTATGAGCTCTACTCGTGCATCCAAATCCCTGAAAACCAAAGTTTGCCAAATGTGTCCACCATACCTACCTATATTTGGTATTTAACTGCCACTCCAAAGTAAATTGCTCATGTGCTACTTTTAAAACATTCTAAAAATAACTCCGGTTTTGTGCCACTGTTTTAGCTCATGAGGACGGAAATAGAGAATCTTTATCTCACTTGTTGATTGGAATTTACACCCTGTACTAGTGGCTTCATCCGTTTATCCAAATGATAGAAGAGCTGGCAGCGGGGTGCTTAGCCCCAAATTAATACAAACAAATTTTCTTCACTATTTTTGCCCCTGATTTATCAGTCAAAGCATAATTATGTAAACAAAAGAGAAAGAGGGATGACCTTCTACACCAGTTGCGTCCTTCATCATGGGATCCGCTCTTGTGAATCCAGTTGGCTTGGGACGTACTGTATTGTCTGTTTACCATTCATTGACATAAGCATACACCACTCTTAAAAATGTTTTCAATATCTCTGTTTAACAAAATAAAAAGCTCTGGCACATGAGTGATCCATTCTTCCCTCTGCAAAGGGCCTTTCTTTTATTTTTATGTTGAGTCTCTGCCAAATTCTTTGAGCACTTTCTTGAGAGCATAATTATCGTTATTAGTGTAATATGTTTGTCCCAAAGCACGGTTGATTGTG
This sequence comes from Alopecurus myosuroides, assembly GCA_028641055.1. Taxonomy (NCBI): domain Eukaryota; kingdom Viridiplantae; phylum Streptophyta; class Magnoliopsida; order Poales; family Poaceae; genus Alopecurus; species Alopecurus myosuroides. Next base: position 458,405,994 of record CM054059.1, on the reverse strand, counting down.
GTATATTCTTGATACTTGCATCTTTGATATCTTTACTTCTAGTCTTCCCTTAACTTCAGAGGTGCCCTGGCATTTATATTTTTCCCCACACTTAAGGGCAAGCGAGATACCACTTTATCATATCCTATTATGAATACTTCAATCTTGCAAATAGTTATGCTTCATGGTGTTTATTATTAATATGTCGTTGTCTCTACATGGTTTGCATAGCTATTAACTGACAGTATCTTGCATGTATCTTATCATGAGCATAACTAAGTATCTGATCATATAGTGAGCATATTTACATCATATGAAACAAATGTGTCCGTAAACGTATTTTATCGCACTCAGTTGTCACTGAATTGCTTGAGGACAAGCAATAAGCTAAGCTTGGGGGACTTGATACGTCGAAAACGTATCTCCTTTTCCGAACACTTTTCTTATTGTTTTCCTCTAAACTTGTGTGTTTTGGATACAACTAACACGGACTAATGTTGTTTTCAGCAGAATTACCTTGGTGTCTTGTTTTTGTGCAGAAAAATCAACTTTCGGGAAAATACCCAGAAAAGAGCCCATTGGTGTTTTCACCCCGGAAGACCCCAGGAGCCAGAAGGGGGCCAGGAGAGGAACCACAGGGTGGCCACACCCCCCTGGCGCGGGTCCCCCTGGCCGCGCCAGCATAGGGTGTGGGCCCCCAGAGCCCCCCTCGGGCTCCCCTTTCGACTACAAGTAGCCTCCAACCCTAAAACCCGAGGGGGTTCGTCATATTCCACAGAAACACAACAGAGCGCCGCCGCCATCCCGAACCTCAATTCGGGGATCAGAAGTTCTTGTTCTGCCACCCTACCGGGACGGGGAATGGAGGAGATCATCGCCACCGTCATCACCAATGCCTCTCCGTCGACCATCCATGTTTCCCCATCCATGTGTGAGTAATTCCCCGTTGTAGGCTGAAGGAAATGGTAGGGATTGGATGAGACCGTTCATGTAATAATGCCGTGATTGTTAGGGCATAGTGCCTAGTATCCTCTATTAGTGCTATTGACATTGTTGCAACTTGTTATGCTTAATGCTTGCCACTTTGGTCCCGAGTGCCATGATCTCAGATATGAACATGTTATTGAATCATGATGATAATTATTGTTTCTTGATCATACCTGCAAGTTGTTTACACATATTGTTGTCCGGAACCCGAGGCCCTGAAGTGACAGAAATTGGGACAACCGGAGGGGATGGCGGCGATGTGAGGATCACATGTGTTCACGAGGTGTTAATGCTTTGCTGCGGTGTTCTATTAAAAGGAACACCTTAACTACCAGTAGTTCCCTTAAGGCCCCGCTGAAACGGGCTGGTAGGACAAAAGATGTTGTGAAAGTTCTCATTGCGAGCACGTACTACTATTTACGGAATACATGCCTATGGTTACTTAGTACTTGGATGCTTTATCTTATTTATCTGCAATGCCCATGACATGATCATTATTTGGAATTTCTTATCCATGCAACGCCCGTTCATCCATCCCTATGCCTACAGTATTTTATCCCGTGTTTACTTCAATCACCATTGCTGCTGTTTTCATACTACTGTTGTTGTTATTTCACTACTCCTGCTACTATAAAACTGTTACTACTGATAAACCACTACGAACAAGTCCACTTTCAAGTGCAAGTGAATTGCCAAATCACTTGTTAAGGCTCACAAATATTCTTTGGCTCCCCTTGTGTCGAATCAATAAATTTGGGGTTTACTTCCCTCGAAGATTGTTGCGATCCCCTATACTTGTGGGTCATCACACTACGACCAGGATTATCAATCAGAACTGGTGGTAGCGTGTTCATGAGAAATCGCGACAACGGATCTCGTGGAAATCGCGACTAGAAAACAAAACCAGCGCTACCAACGCCATCCGCCGCAAACCAAGGAGCTAACTGATACCCGAATCCACAGGGGCTCCTCGGGATGATACATAAGGTCTGCCCGTCCCACATAGTCCAGAAGACGAACACACGCAAGTTATCATGGCAGTACAGGCTCCACCGTCCAAGACTTAATACCTTAAGATGTCAGAGCACCCGATAACCTTCTCCAACGAGGACCACCCTCCACGGGTGTATCAACTAGGACACGCCGCGCTCGTCATCCAGGCGCAAATAGGCAACTACGACCTAGCCCGGGTGTTCATGGATGGTGGCAGTGGAATCAACATCATATACGCGGACACACTCCGCAAGATGAACAAGAACCTGGACGGACTCGCAGAATCGGAAAACATCCTTCCACGGGATAGTACCATGGAAAGCAGTCCGACCACTTAGAACAATCAACCTGAACGTGCACTCGGAGACCCAAGAAACTACAGGAGAGAATTCCTCGACTTCGAGGTAGTCGACTGGCCATCGCAGTATCACGCCATTCTCGGCCAAACAGTGTTTGCAAGATTCATGGCAGTACCCCATTATGCCTACCTCAAGCTCAAACTCCTAGGGGAATATGGCACAATAACCATAAACGGCGACTTCCAGAAGTCGGACAAGTGCGACAATGAGTTAGACGAAATCGCAAATGTTTCGGGATGCAAGAAGAGCTGGAAGAGTTGGCAAAATCCACGGACAACTCTGTGATGCCACTCACCAAAAAGAACACCCCATAACTCGAGTTCAGCCCGAGCAGTGACACTCGAAAGCATCAAGTGCACCCGACAGAATCCGTGAAGACGACGATCGTGTCCACCACCCTATCATCTGCATAGGAAGGCGTGCTCTTCGAACTCCTCCGTGAGTACTGGGATATTTTCGCCTGGCAGCCCTCAGATATGCCAGGAATACCCAGGGAGTTTGTCGAGCACTCACTTGAAGTGTTTAATGATGCAAAGCCAGTCAAACAAACCACTCGACGTTTCTCCAAGCCAAAGCAGAAAGCACTCAGAGAAGAGGTGAACAGATTGCTAGCCGCCAAGTTCATCAGGGAAATCAAGATATCCACCTGGTTAGCAAACCCGGTGTTGGTCCCGAAGAAAAATACTGACATCCTTCGTGTGTGCATCGACTACACGTCGTTCAAAAACCACTGCCCCAAGGATAAATTCCCGTTATCACGGATCGACCAGATCGTGGATTCTACAATAGTCTATCATCGCCTCTCCTTCCTGGACGCCTACTCGGGCAATAATCAAATCAGGATGAAGCAAGAGGACGAAGAGAAAACAACACTCATCACATCGCACAGTGTATACTGCTACACGATAATGCCCTTCGGGCTAAAAAACGTAGGCGCAACATATCAGTGTTGTATGCAGAAATGCATTGCCAAGCTCATTGGCAAGAACGCACAAGTGTACGTTGACGATATCGTCATCAAGACTCAAGTAGAGGACACACTCCTCGAGGACATCAGGGAAACATTCGACGCCCTCAACGCATACATAATCAAGCTCAACCCGACAAAATGCGTCTTCAGAGTTCCCGCGGGACAACTCCTTGGCTATCTGGTCTTTGCCCGAGGAATTGAAGCCAACCCGGAGAAAATTCAGGCGATCTTGACGATGAAAGAACCGACAAACCTTCGCGGCGTGCAACAGCTTGCAGGATGACTGGCAGCCCTCAGCAGGTTCATCGCAAGGTTAGGCAAGCAGCGCTCCCCTCCTACAAACTGCTGAAGAAAACTAACAAGTTCGAGTGGCTACCTGAAGCAAAGCAAGGGTTCATCGACCTGAAAAAGGTACTCCATAGCAAGAAAATATTGTCCACACCTCAGGAAAACGAGCCCCTGTACCTATATTTAGCCGCAACAAATCAGGTGGTCAGTACAATACTAGTGTTCGAGCGACCAGAGGAGGGAAAGGCACACGGCGTACAGAGGCCAATATACTACCTCAGCGAGGTACTATCACTGTGCAAACAGCGATACCCCCACTATAAGAAGCTCACGTATGGAGTGGTCTTCACAGCCCGCAAGCTCAAGCATTACTTCCAGGAGCATACTGTCACGGTGCTAAACGACGCATCACTCGGTACAATCATGAATAATCCTATGGCATCCGAAAGAATTGCGAAGTGGAGCATTGAGCTAGGCGCCTGGGAAATCATATACACAGGGCGCGACGCCCTAAAATCCCAAGTAGTCGCAGATTTCCTCTCCGAGTGGACATAGCTGCAAACCCCAGGGCCACCCGAGTACATGAGCTCTTGGATAATGTACTTCTACGAGTCGAAAAGAAACGAGGAAGCTGGAGCCGGAGTAATCCTTATATCGCCAAGGGGTGACAAGCTCTAGTATGTTCTGCGACTCGACTTCCCCCCTGGCGATCCAGCGTCCAATAACTATGCAGAATATGAGGCGCTCCTACATGGCATGAAGATGGCGATTACATGCGGAGCCACTCGACTAATGATATACGGAGACTCTAATCTTATCGTGCAACTAACGATGAAGGAGTGTGACGCTGTCGCGGATAACATGGTCTCCTATCGCGACATGTACAACCTACTCGAAGGAAGTTTCAAGGGGTGCGAGCTGAAGCATATTGCGTGATCAAGCAATGAAGAAGCAGACAGACTGGCGAACATAGGGTCAACAAACACCCTTGTTCCTCCACGAATATACTTCGAAAGAATAAGAAAAAGATCAGTCAAGGTAAAAAACCAAGCAGAAACACCCGCAGCAACAGAAACGGAAGCCAGCCAGCAAATCGCCCTCATCAAACTCATCCATAACATCTCAAGGAAAGCTTAGGTTGAGCCAACTTGGACACAGAAATATCTCAACTACCTGACAAACAAGCAGCTCATAGTAGACATCTGCGAGGCAAAACAGATAGTGCGACGCATCAAATCTTTTTAGGTGATCAAAGGAGAATTATACAAGCAAAGCATATCAAGAGTACTGCAGAGGTGCATCACACCCGAGGATGGAAAGGAATTGCTCTGTGACATACACCAAGGCGACTGCGGGCATCACACAAGCTGGAGAGCAATCGCGGGGAAGGCTTTTCGAGCAGGATTTACTGGCTCACGGCAGTCGGAGACGCCAAAGATCTCGTCGAGAGGTGCAACGCCTTCTAGAAGTTCGCGCCCAAGCCACACACAGAGTTCCACACGATCCCCATCTTCTGGCCATTCGCTCAATGGGGGCTAGATATGGTGGGGCCGCTGCGGAAATCAACCCCCGGAGGATACACCTTCCTGCTGGTAGCAGTCGACAAATTCACAAAATGGATAGAGGCCATGCCGGTCACGTCGCAACACGCCGAGTGCACAGTGAGATTCCTCAATTCCATCATGTGCAGGTTCGGTGTCCCACACAATATCATCACAAATAATAGGACCAACTTCACAGCCAAGGAAACCCATGCCTTCTGCAAAGAAAAGGGGATAACTCTCAGCTTCGCCTTAGTGGCTTACCCGTAAACCAACGGCCAAGTCGAACGATCCAACGAATTAGTCGCGGGTGGCCTCAAGAAGCGGCTGTTCACCCGACTACACACAGCAGCAGGGAATTGGACTGAAGAACTACCATCGGTGTTGTGGAGCGTGCGAACAACACCAAACCGATCAACAAACTACACGCCATTCTTCATGGTATACGGAGCTGAAGCCGTGCTACCCAAGGACGTCATGTTCAGTGCTCCGCGAGTCGTCGCATATAGCGAAGAAGCTTCCAACAAGGCACTCGCAGAAGATATGGACGCGCTGGACGAGATCAGGGACATCGACCTCGCAAGATCCGCCGTCTACCAGCAATCGCTGGGCCATCACCCTAGTCGCCGCATACGCCACAGATCTTTCGTGGTAGGTGACCTGGTGTTGCGACTCAAGCAGAAAGAGGGACACAAGCTATAGCCACAGTGGGAAGGACCCTTCACCATACACGAAGTGATCCCAGGAGGCGCCTACCGCTTGAAGAACCCGAAGACAGGCGGCATCAACTCCAACCCGTGGAATGTGGCGCACCTCCGCAAGTTCTACCCCTAGGATTTACTCCTTTACTCGCAAGAAATAAGGTTGTTCCAGTCATATTGTAACCCGAGAAAAACACATGACTTCTCAGTCATTGCAATACAAAACATGGTTTCTCAACCATAGATACAAAAGACTACTTATGTCCAAAATTTCCTATTTTGCCTCATATCCACATGCTAACACACGGTAACACCCCAACACACGGGGGCTACACCATACTAGCATAAACAATCTTTGAGTGCCCGAGTTCAAACATTATACAAGGTTACAAGGTACACACCTTAAAAACACCTTAAACAAATATACAAGGTACATACGCCTTAAAACTATACAGAACTACCGTCGCAAGGAAGCCTCCCGAAATAATCGCTCTGTCTCTGCAGCAGTTAGCCGCACGATCCGCTCAGCCGCTCGTCGCACAACTTCATAGTGTAGAACAAAGTCCACAGGTTCTCCTCGGGTGTCAGGGAGTTGCGCCAAAGAATTAAAATTGATGTCGGGATGCCATAGCCGCACAAAGGAAAGAGCCACCTGAGCGTCACAAATGAGCTGCTGATGCACGCACTCGCGAACATCCTCCACCCGACGAAACATTCTCAGCTCGCCACTCAACTTATCAGGAACAACATCGAAAGGGTAAAACGCCCGATGAACCGAGGAAAGAGCCTCCCGACATGATTCAACAAATGGTTGCGCCTGGCTCACCCAATACTGCAACGTAGATAGAACAAAACCCCTGCCGCGATCAGATCAGAAGTTGCTCGCATGAAGGTTGGAGCTGCTCGACTCGCAAGCCACGCGGTTGTCCACCCAGTGACCTTCGCATGCTCCATCAGGCTCAACAACTGCATAAGCCAAGAAACATGCTAAGACAGCAAGTTAGGAAAACACCGAAAAATACTTGGGAGCTTGTGGGACTTACACAACATACTCTTCGCCACGCTTGCCAGCTCCTCCATCACAAACTGCTCGCGGTCTGCAGCAAGTTTTTGCTTGGATTTGGCGACATCCGCCACACCCTGCAAAGCCTTGAGCTTGCGCTCACTATCCGCGACACGGCCACGAAGCGTGGCAAGCATACTCGCATCAGTAATCACCGGCTCAGTCAAAGGAGCAGCACCGCTCGACGAACCACCGCCAGCGTCTACAACCTGGAAAGAATAAACGAAACACGATCGTTTCAGTCTTCAAGCCACACTCCAATCGATGACTTACAAACAACTATCGGGCGCTCGGGGGACTACTCCCATCGGGAGAATACAAATTAGGGCACAATAAATGCTGACACTTTTAAAACACTTCGATTGAAAGGAAAAGTATCGGATGCTTCCCGAAGTTCATTACAAAAGCTGGTATACAAAGGATAAAAACGACACTCGTCCTAAGGAACTATCGACTTCCCAGAGGTTGCTCCACTCGCAACAGGCTTCGTACCACGGCCGCGGGAAACTACCTCGGAGAGCATCTTCGCTAGCTTCTCCGCACGATCGCCAAAAGGTCGGAGCGCTACCTTTTTGCCCAGCACGTCTCGAGGAAGCTCCGAGTACACCTTTTCCAAGTCACCCGAGACACCGTGCGCCAAGGAAAACTGGATGGCCGTCTGAGCTCCACACTCGGTCTGCGCGAGGGAGTACGCATGAAGGGGGTCGGCCTCGCCAAGGAAGACTTGCAGAAGGACACCAAGAGTTAGTGGAACTGGCACCCCCTCAAGCAAGTGCTGGTGCAGCTGCGACAGCGCTCGCGTAGCATCACGCAAGGCAAAGCAAGCTTTCTTCCCATGCTCTTGCAGCTGGGCGCAGGTGTCCGACAGAGCGTCGACCCGGATCTCTCCGGATAGCGCCAACCCAGCTTCAACATCATCTAAAAAAGAAAAGGAGCAAATCGATATAAGCAGAAGAAGAAAAAGGAAAGAGGCAAATAACAAACAAGGAAAGATTGCGGCCAACTTACCAGCCAAAGATTGGACTATGGGACGGAGAACGCCAACCAGGTCATTGTCGTGCGACATGCCGCGTCCTGCAGCTGCTTCAAGGCTTGCTGAGATTCAGCAAGACGCTCGGCTGCGCCCTTGCGGGTGGTTTCCAACTCCCTTCGGGTGGACTCCAGCTCTTCCTCAAGGTCTCTTACCCGAGAGGTAGCATCGGCCTTCTCGAACTTCAAGCGAGTAACTTCGTCTACAACATAGAACGTGCAAGTCAAGCGAACAGTCGCGACCAGGAAGAAGCGGAGCCAGGGTAAGAGGAATATAGCAACTCAATCTGCAAGGAGCGGCTATCTTGGACAAGCTGGTCATGCTCTCCCCGAAGAGAAGTACATTCGGCTTCAGCCGTAAGAAGGCGGCGCCCAAAAGCCACCAAGGAAACAAGAACAACCTGCAAAAATTTCTTGCGGGGTTAGAAAGAGATTACTTGAGCCTATACGCGACTGTACACAGTCAAGTATAGCCTCGGGGGCTACTCCCATCGGGAGCACTGGCGTGCACCCGATAAAAGCCAAAATCAAGAAACATACAAAAAAGCAAAAGTCTCGACTTGAGTCTATAGCCGACCGCAAGCAGTCAACTATAAACTCGGGGGCTACTCCCATCGAGAGCACTGCCATGCACCTGATACAAGAAGATGAAGAAAACCTCACCTTGCCCTACGCGGTCGACAAAGGTTCAGCTGAGCTAGCCGAAAATCTCCTTGCTCGCTGACGCCCCGACATCTCCTAGACGCCCGCCCGCCAGACTAGGCATCGCGTACTCCGAAGCGTCGGCTGCCTTCACCGGGCTCAGAGGCCGTCTACTGGGACTTGACGCCAGAGCAGGATTCGGGATAGCTTCTTTCGGCTTCACGGACGACACTGAGGATGCAAACTGATCCGCGCTGATGGTCATAAGACTACGACAAAAGTTAGAATAAAAAAAAGCTACTCTACAACAAAGGAAAAGCACGAGACTCACTCATCATCATCGTCGTCGAGATTGTCCAGGTTTTGAGCGGTCGAGATCTTCGATTGATTAATGGCGGGGGGGGGGGGGGGGGGGGGGAGGGGAAGCACATTGAGGGGAATTGCTCGGACAGGCTCGACCTTCTCGACACGATCACCACTCAAGGATTTGTCCTTGGAATTTACCTCGGACTCCTCCGCCTTGCAACGCTTGCAATGAACAAGCGGCTTGTCATCCTCCTCTTCCTCCTCATCCACCTCCTCCCGCTTGAAACTAGACTCCGCGTCTGCGACGCTGGCCTCGGGAGGAGCCTCAACATTGCTCGACAGAAGATCTGAGACACGATCATCCGCAAAAAGTGGCGTGTAGCACGTCACCACGTACTGATTCTGCAAAGGAAAGGAGGAGAAGGAGGCGTCTCAATCAACGAAAACCCAAAACAAATAGAAATACAAAGTAAAGAGGAAGGCTAAAAAACCTACATCGGTAAGAAGGTGCTCGTCATCGAATGGGGTGAAAGGGCACGTTGATGCACCCAAAATGCATCTACTTTTCCAAGCACTTTGCATCGTATTTCTCTCCGGAGTCCCCCCCATAATTGAATAAATCTGCAGAATCTGACGCTGTTTTTAGCAAAAGTCTTCTTTCCGTCTAATTTCGCAGGACTTTTCACAGGGGACGAAAACCACATAACTTTTTATGGAAAAGAAGGGGAATGAGCACCAGATGAGGCCCGGGGGCCACCCGAGGGCCAAAAGGGGGCCCCACACGCGGCCAGATTCCTTGGCCGCGTGGGGTCACCCCTTTTGGGCCCAGATGGCCCACTCCGGCTAGGTCTTCGACGTGCCCCTCCATATATACGAGAAACTGACGGGTTTCGAAGGGGAGGGCTGTTCGCGAAACAGAGCGCCGCCGCCACCACGATCTTCGATTTCGGAGTCAGATTGATCCGGGATTTCACCCCGGAGGTGGAATTCGAGGGGCTTCGTCACCATCATCATCACCACCATCATCTCCATCAACCATGAGCTCCATCACCCCCTCCATGTGTGAGTAGTTGCTGTAGGCATGTGAGGTGTGAGGGGTTTTGGATGAGATTGATCATGTAATTGCTACCCGGTATGCGGGATCTAGGGGTTTGTCTTGAGAATTCTTATGTCTTATGTTGATGCACTATTGCTAGGCTTAATGCTTGTTACTAGGGCCCAAGTGGCATGATTTCAGTACTGGACTTACATTGCTACATCATATATTTGAGTTTGGTATCTATCTGCAATATGTATTGCCTGCTATTATGTTGAACCTGCGAACCCTAAAGTGACAGCTAGGGAAAACAAGGGGGATATGTTCTAGTTTGAGGATTATGTGTGTTCATGGAGTGTTAATGCGTTGGTCCGGGCTATTCGAAAGGGTAGACCTTAATTACCTGTAGTTCCAAATTGGCCCCGGTGAAATGGGCAGGTAGGACAATAGGCTTTGTGCAAATTCTCTTGGTTAGTACGCACAATAATTTACGGAACACACACCTACATAAAACTGAGATAGAGAAAGGCCCCGCTGCTAGCAAAACATTATTACATGATCAATCTTATCCGTGCAACACCCGGCTGTCACCTCATGCCTGCGTTTTAGTCTCTGGTTTACTTTCACTCTTTTTCGGTGAAAACTGGGAAAACACTTGCTCTCCATTTACTTTCTGTTTGTTTACTTTCACTGCATTATTACACTCACCACTCTCGCTGCAAGTTTGTTGATACACAGGTGTGGTTGGGAGTGATGTCCCAATTGCTAAAGTCTCACCGGTATTCTTGTGTTCCCACTGAGTCGAACTACAAATTTGGGTAATACTTCCCATCGAAGACTACGATTGATCTCCTGCACTTGGGAGCCATCAAGACTGTTTTCTGGCGCCGTTGCCGGGGATCCTAGCTTTATTGGTAAGACCACTTATTATTGTCTACTTGCTGCACTTTTTTGTTCCCTAGAATGGGAAAGGGAAAGGACACTTCGAAGGAGGTAATGCCTTCGACTACTCGTTCTGGTAATGATTTGCCTAGTAGACCAAATTTTTCACCTAATATTGTTTCTATTGTGGCTGCTAAGAAAAAGAAAGGAATAGCTGGTAAATCACCATTGTCAAAAATGTCTACTAGTACATCTAATGATCAAACACTTGATAATGTAGACAAAGAACTAGCTTCTGAAATTCCTGAAACTATTGAAACACCTGAGGCAAATGAAACACCTGAAACAACTGAAATTCCTGAATCTTCTGTAGATGAAAATGTAGAACTTGAGCTAGAAAGAAATGAGACTCGTAGAGAGTATGAATATGGGGCCTCTTCTGAAGAAGAAGAAGCATTTATTGAGGCCTTTATATCACCCGATTATACAAAACTTGATAAACTCTCTATTTATGATGATGCATCTCTTGGAAACTGTTCTGCTGCTACTAGGAATTTGTGTGGCCCAGCTATTAGAATTAGAGATAAAGATTATGAATTCAATGTTAATCCTGAGATAATTGAGATAGTTGAGAAGTCTAGATTCTGTGGAAAGGATGAGGAGTCTCCTCTTGATCATATTGTTGAATTGCATGCTTTATCTACTACATTTGGAAATGATGAAATCCGTCAACATTATTTATTCTTAAAATTGTTTCCTTTTTCATTTGGGTGAAGATGCTAGAGTTTGGTATAATCGTTTAGGACCTGCATGTATTACTAGTAAGGAAGAATGCTTGCAATTGTTTTTCAATAAATATTTTCCTGCTGAAAGGATACATGCATTAACTGTTGAAATTGGCAATTTTAAACAAGATAAGAAAGAGAGTCTACCCCATGCTTGGGGGAGATTTGGTAAAATGTGTAAGAAATGTCCTGGTCATGGTTTTAAACCTCATGAATTGCTTGATATATTCTATGATGGACTAATGGGGGAAACAAGAGACTACCTTGATAGTATTGCAGGGAATATCTTTAGGGACCGAAGTGTTGATGAAGCAATTGAATTACTGGAGTCTATTCTCGAGAATGAAGCTGATTGGAACATTGAGGAGATAGATAAAAATGAGACACTCCCAGAGAAAAGAGGAGGTATACTTGAATTGAACCAAGAAACAATGGCTGAAGCTTCTAAGGATATTAAAGAGAAGGGAATTAAAACCTCTCATCTCAAGGAATTATCTGAAATGGGTATTAAACTTCTTACTGATGAACCATGCTTTCCAATTCAAGTGAACTCTATACTCCCTATGGAAGGTAATGAGGAGGTAACACCTCTTGTTGATGTCTCTTATGTTAACAATTTTGCTTATCATGATAATCCTGAGGAGCGTAAAATTAGAATGACTATCATGGAAAACCATCATAAAATTAATTTCCTTCGTGAAAATTTAAATGCTAGTGTAGGGGAAGTTAAAAGAATTGTTAAACATTGTGAAATGATGAACAATCAAGTTGAGCAAATGATTTCTTTACAAAATCAATTGTATGAAAATCTGAATAAACAAAAAACAATTATGTGGAGTTAATACAAGGGGAGGTGCAAGCACCCAGGATCCTGATTATCCTGATGATCATCCTTAAAGAAAAGAGCAAGTTTCTCTTAAAGATAAATATTTTGCAGGAAAATCTCCCAATGAAAATGAGCATGATGATGACTCCAATGAGCAAGACAAGGATATTTCTATTTCTGATGCTGAAACTGAGGATGATAATAATGAAGAAGAAGAATCATCTCCACCTGATATTGAACAACATGATGATAATAATGAAGAAGCTGCTGGTAAGGAGGATCCTCAGCCTCCTATTGAGAAGACCAAGAAGAAGAAGAAACCAAATAAAGATAAAGATAAAGGTAAAGAAAGGGATCCATGGGTACAAAGACCCATTCCATATCCCCAAGAGGTATCAAAAACAAAAGATGAAGAGAGGTATGGGCAATTTTATGATATGATTAAGAATATGAAATTAGAGATTCCACTTATTGATGCTATTAAGAATCCTCCATATTCAAAATACATGAAAGATATTGTCACTAATAAAAGAAAGATACCTACTGATGCTATTACTGCTATGCTTGCTGATTAATCATTTAAAGGAAAATTGCCTGAAAAACGTGGAGATCCTGGTATTCCTACTATTCCTTGCAAAATTAAAGAAGCCTATGTGAAATATGCATTATGTGATTTAGGAGATGGTGTTAGTGTTATGCCTTTCTCACTATATAAGAAGCTTAATTTGAACAAACTAGTTCCAACAGAAATATCTTTACAAATGGCTGATAAAACAACTGCTGTACCTATAGGAATATGTGAAGATGTTCCCATCTCTATTTCTAATGAGTTGATACCTACTGATTTTGTTATATTAGAAATGCCTGAAGATGATAATCTATCTATTATTCTTGGTAGAACTTTTGTGAATACTGCGGGAGCTGTGATAAATTGCACTGAGAGCAAAGTGACATTTAATGTTAAAGGCAAAGAGCACACTATTTATTTTCCCAAGAAGAAACATGTTACAAGTATGAGCACAAGTGTGAATGCTATACAAATAAATTCCATTAAGATTGGTAGCATTGAAATACCTATACCACCTCCAGCACCAAGTTATGAAATATTGATGATTGGGACCATTCCAATCAAATATGAGGTAACTTGATTTATTGTTTTATAATAAGTAATAATAAGAATCATGAGCTATATTCTTTACATGTTGCTAATGAGACCTGATCAACCTCATTACTAATGTGGAAATGATAAAGTCATGATTCACAAACATTTAAATTGCATTTTTTTTATGTTATTTGCTTTAAAATTGTGAGACATAGACATAGTATTAAAAAATTTAGAATCAGAAATCACAGAATATGAAGTTTTAGAAATTCTCTGTAGAAAAGTTTCACGTAAAATTCCAGAAAAATTAGGGGGTCAGTTTTTTGCCCAAAGGGACCAGCAGCCAGTGGGGGAGCACCAGCAGGCCACCAGGGGCCAAAATAGGTACCTCCACGCGGCCAGATTCCTTGGCCGCGTGGGATACCCCATTTTTGGCCACAAGTGGATGCTGGGGCCCATCCAATGCTCATCTGCTCCCTTTCGACCGAAAACCAACCCCAGTTCATCTCCTCCATTTTTTCCGTGCTCTGTTTCTCCGTCAATCCTCGATCTCCACATTTGAGGCAGATTTTTCAAATTTGTTTGATGGAATCACTCCTTGGTATGTAACTCCTTCACTCATCCAATTACTTTTTGCTCCCATGCTTTGTGTATGAAGTATTTTGCTGCACTAGGTGTCACCTATTATGTCTAAGAACTCCATGAATTTAAGTTTTCTAGTTGATATGGATGCATGATATTGATTAGAGGACTAGTTATGGATGCCTTAGCAATGTTTTAGAGTGATACAATTTAATTTTTGTTGAATTTTATTTTGGTACAGCAAGGTAACATGCTGAACAAGGGAAAGGCATTGCTTGGGATGTCCTCAAGGACAAGGAGAAGAGAATCAAGGGTGTCCAACAATCATGATGATAATCAGTTATGGGAGGATGAATTGGTTTTTGCAGGTGAAAATCTGCGTGTCCATACCACAAGATGGCAAGACCCCGAAGTTCTTGAACATTGGGGGATTGCTGAAGATTTCCAAGCCTTTGTTGCAACTACGGGGCTGCTTGAGTTCTCACGCCATCCACGCAACACATATGTGGAACTCTCGAGGAATTCCTCTCTACATTCAGGTTTGAGGGACCGGTGGTGCACCGGAAAAGTAAGTCTAAGAACCCTCCTCCAGCTACTTTTGTCATTAAATTTACAATGAGGGGGCATCGTTTAGTCATGTCATTAGAGGAATTCTGTAAGGCTATACGTGTACCAACTATGGGGTTATGGGATGAAACATATGCTGATTCTAGAGAAGAACTTGTCACATTCTGGCGTAGCATTGCTAAAAATATTCCTGAAAGAATGAATAGAGGCAAGCTCACATGCATCCAACACCCGGGCCTTAGATATTTTGCACTGTTTCTTGCTAGAGGATTCCTTGCTAGGGATAACACTTCTGCTTGCACTGGTCCTATGATCTATTTATTAAAATGTGCAATGGAAAATACAACACCTATATATAACCTGGGAACCATACTTGCTAGAACTTTGCATTTAGCTGTGAGTAGGAATGGCACGGATAAAACTCCTTTATATGTTGGTGCCATTGCCACTTTAATCCATGAATACATTATGGCAGAACGAGGTTTTAATGATAACTAGGGTACCATGGTAAATGAGTCTCGACTGCTGGATTTTGGTTTACTTTTTCACATGGATATGAGCAGGGCTGAGAAAGAATATTTTTCATATTGCTATAAGGATTCTAATGGGCATATTGTGTCTGTTAGGCTCCCTTGTGCTGACTTGTTTGACAGGGAGACAAAGTGGACTGTGCAAGAAGAGCCACAACAAGAAGAGCAACAATAGGAGGAGCCCCAATACCAGGCGCCTATGGCATATCCCTGGGGCTTCCCTGAACCACACCTTGGAGCACAGGCATGGCAGGATCCATCCTTCTTCCAGGGAGGTTCGTCGAGTGGTGGACATGATTACCACCCAGGATACTAGCTTGATCACAAGCTTGGGGGAGTATTTCTCTCCCTCCTCATTCGTTGTGTTATATCACTTGCATGTTATTTGTTGTTTTATGTTCTTTATATCTGAAAACACAAAAATATTTTTGTTATTTGTTAGCTAGTTTACTTCTGGTTATTTACATTATGTTTCTAAAAATCAAAAACCACAAAAAGATTTTTGTTTTCTTGAGTTTAGTATAAATATGGAGCTGCAGGAATTGCTGAAATATGTTCACTGTTATATGCTTTAATCTTTACTTGTGACTCCGTTTGAGCTGAAAATTTAATCACTACTGCAACTTTTTATGGCCTTCACCTCTGTAAAATATGAGAAACTTTTGAGGTGTTTAGGTAGGTAAACAAATTTCTGAATGCAGTAACTTTTTATAGCAAGATTTGAGTTTTTATTGAGCAGTTCAAGTGGGGAGAGGAGAACAACAATGATATGGTAATGTGCTTGAAGGGATGAAAGGTATGACACCTTTGCCGTGCTTATGTATGCTTTTTAATAACAGCAAGTGCACACCTTATGATTCCCTTAACACTTAGTGACATAATAGCCATTGTTTATCTTCTCTGTGGTTTAGTAGAATATATTCTGATGCAACTGAAATATTGTTTAGTGTCATTACTTGGCTGATGGATTGAATAATTGTAGCCTTAAGCAAAGGTTTACGCATCCCATTGTGCTTACTGAACTTGCCAACCAAGGAAAGAATTAAAAGAGAAAATTTCATGAATGATAAAAGTGGAGTCTTATGCTTGATGAACTTATGGTTGGGGGTTAGTCTAAATGTGTATCACATGGAAAATTTTCAACGCTGCACTAAGAATTCTATATTCAAGTTGATATCATGTTCTTTTAACTGTGGATGCCTGTCATGCCGAAATGAGGTAGAGGAATAGTAAGTCTTGATGAGTAAGTATATATGATTAGAGAGACGCACTGGGCCGCTAACCCAAGCCATGCGATATCATGGTGTAAATTTACTTATAGCTAGAATGGACTCCGCAACATATCCTATAATAAAATAAGAAGCTATGCATATAGTGAATGAAATAAAAAAGGATAATGAGTCCATTCCATTTGTTTGTCTTGCCATTTTGACATGGGCTGGTTTCCATGTCATGGGGCAAGAGGTACCCCAATTACTGCTCTCTATGATGTCATTAATACTTACAATGATTGTACAAGGCTTATTAGGAATCTAGAGTTGAGTAATCATGGTGCGGGACTTCGCTTTTAAGGGGCATGAGGCTTTCAACTTGTAGTTTGTCAAGCATAAGAATCAAAATGAAAAAATTAATGCTTTAGCAAAACTGAGAGCAAGGTAGTAAGCACAATGATTTTACTTGTCAACATATGAAAGAATCAGAGATCTCAAAAATCTTGATATGATTCAATCATCAGCGATGCACAAGCCTTTGTTTATGTCTATAATTGAGCAAACTCATTCAAGTATTAACACTTCATGTTATTTCTATTGCAACAAGTATATATGTTTCAACACTGAGTAGATGCACACTTGCTAGTATTTTGCTACTTGTTACAGGAATCATGTCTTGAGTATTTGCTAGTATTAATTGATGAAGCATATGCAATGCAAAGTTCTTGCCAAAGTTTTTATCGCTTCTGGACTGCGTTTGAGTTGTTCGAGGACAAACAACGAGCTAAGCTTGGGGGAGTTGATGCACCCAAAATGCATCTTCCAAGCACTTTGCATTGTATTTCTCTCCGGAGTCCCCCCATAATTGAATAAATCTGCAGAATCTGACGCTGTTTTTAGCAAAAGTCTTCTTTCCGTCCATTTTTGCAGGACTTTTCACAGGGGACGAAAACCACGTAACTTTTTATGGAAAAGAAGGGGAATGAGCACCAGATGGGGCCGGGGGGGCCACCCGAGGGCCAAAAGGGGGCCCCACACGCGGCCAGATTCCTTGGCCGCGTGGGGTCACCCCTTTTGGGCCCAGATGTCCCACTCCGGCTAGGTCTTCGACGTACCCCTCCATTTATACGAGAAACTGGCGGGTTTTGAAGGGGAGGGCTGTTCGCGAAACAGAGCGCCGCCGCCACCACGATCTTCGATTTCGGAGTCAGATTGATCCGGGATTTCACCCCCGGAGGTGGAATTCGAGGGGCTTCGTCACCATCATCATCACCACCATCATCTCCATCAACCATGAGCTCGATCACCCCCTCCATGTGTGAGTAGTTGCTGTAGGCATGTGAGGTGTGAGGGGTTTTGGATAAGATTGATCATGTAATTGCTACCCGGTATGCGGGATCTAGGGGTTTGTCTTGAGAATTCTTATGTCTTATGTTGATGCACTATTGCTAGGCTTAATGCTTGTTACTAGGGCCCAAGTGGCATGATTTCAATACTGAACTTACATTGCTACATCATATATTTGAGTTTGGTATCTATCTGCAATGTGTATTACCTGCTATTATGTTGAACCTGCGAACCCTAAAGTGACACTAGGGAAAACAAGGGGGATATGTTCTAGTTTGAGGATTATGTGTGGTCATGGAGTGTTAATGCGTTGGTCCGGGCTATTCGAAAGGGTAGACCTTAATTACCTGTAGTTCCAAATTGGCCCCGGTGAAATGGGCAGGTAGGACAATAGGCTTTGTGCAAATTCTCTTGGTTAGTACGCACAATAATTTACGGAACACACCTACATAAAACTGAGATAGAGAAAGGCCCCGCTGCTAGCAAAACATTATTACATGATCAATCTTATCCGTGCAACACCCCGTTGTCACCTCATGCCTGCGTTTTAGTCTCTGGTTTACTTTCACTCTTTTCCTGTGAAAACTGGGAAAACACTTGCTCTCCATTTACTTTCTGTTTGTTTACTTTCACTGCATTATTACACCCACCACTCTCACTGCAAGTTTGTTGATACACAGGTGTGGTTGGGAGTGACGTCCCAATTGCTAAAGTCTCACCGGTATTCTTGTGTTCCCATTGAGTCGAACTACAAATTTGGGTAATACTTACCATCGAAGACTACGATTGATCTCCTGCACTTGGGAGCCATCACACGTCGAGTAGCTCCCCCCCTCCTTCAAACTGGTGATAGCCGCAATCTTGTTTTCGAATTCAGCATTCAAAAGAATATCGCCGCACGTCCGTCTTTGGTCGTTGGCACCTGTGTACTCCCACAGGGTAGTCAGCCTCTCTTGAAGAGGCTGGACCTTCCGGCGCAGAAATACACCCGCCAGATGTATCCCGTTCAGCGGAGTACCCTGTTCCTTGTTGCAGAGGTGTGCCACTTTCACGAGTAGAGGGGAGACAACCTTGGATTCTTCGGCCGAGATCGAGTGCGTCCAGAACTTCCTCCGCTTCAAAACAACGAACAGGTGGAATTCTGAAACACCACCCGCGCTGTTATCTTCAACATAAAACCACTTCCGACGACATCCTTGAGCCGAGTCGACAAAACCCATCTCCAGATAGGGGAAGTCTTTATTCGCCTGGACCCCGAAGCCTCTGGTCCTCAGCAGCTCTCCAGTCCTTTCGCCTGGCAGCGACTTCTCCCGAAAGATCCGCACTTGGAAGATGGCTTTCCAGAACCCCCAGTGCGGACGAATGCCGAGGAAGTACTCGCAGAGCACGATAAAACACGAAATTTGTTGTATCGCGTTAGGAGGAAGATCGTGCAGTTGTATGCCATATACATACATCAACCCGACGAGGAAGGGATGAAGAGGGAAGGACAAACCTCGGGCAACGTGCTCCGAGAATGTGACGTGCTCGCGGGCGAGGGGATTGGGAATCTCCTCCTTCTTCATTGACATCCGGACGCGCCCGGAGTCCTCGGGAGGGAGCAACCCCTCCCTCTGCATTTCGGCGATGCTTTTCCTCGTGGCGTTGGACGACGCCAATCGCCCGTCTTCTTCACCAGAGCCGCCGTGGAAGCACTCGCCGCCTCCTTGCTGGACGCCGTGGCCACGCCGCGCTTCTTGCCTCCCGCCATTGGGACTTGTTTTCGTGCTTGCAGAGGAGAATGTGTGCGCCAGAGGAAGAAGAAGATGGATTGAGGGCCGGGAAAGTTACCTTTTCCATAAATCCCGTTACTTAATTATGATGAGGCCGGACCGCTACGAGCCGTTGATCTGTTGATGTGGGATGCATCCCCACCTCCACGTGTGAGCAGAAACGAGGAGGCACATGGCGGTTACCTTCGCACGATCTTTTACGTGAGATCGTGCGTAATTACTGTGCGGCCAACGGATAAACCGAGGCACGACCGCTCATTTCCGGTCAAAAAGCTGACGAGATGTAACCCACACGCTCTACCCCACCGCGTCACGTCCCATCGGGAGCAGGCGAGTGCGCGGTGACTTCATTGCATACCTCATCAACACGAAAACTCTTTCGTATGGAAGACGCCGACACGAAATTTCGTTCGCATGGACCTCAAGACACGGAAATTCTTTCGTACAAACACTCGACACGAAATTTCTTTCGTATGGACCTCAAGACACGAAAATTCTTTCGTACAAACACTCAACACGACATCTCTTTTGTATAGATCTCATAACACGAATTTTTTTCCGTATGAATCACCCGAAACCTGCAAAGCAACAAAGTGGCACTAGCTACTATTCATGGACAGAAGAAACCACCCGTTGCGCACTTGAATGAAAATTGCGAGTGTGCGGCTCTCGCAATATCGCATCACGACGTACTAACACGTCATCTTAGCCCTGGATCGTTCGGCCGACTAGGCACATCCGGATACCGTATTATTTCGAGTACGAAGGTAAGACCCAAGGATCTCTCCTGTGGGTCTGGAATCGCACTCGAGCTGCGTCCTCCCGTATTATTTCGAGTACGAAGGTAAGCACCTTAGGGCTTCTTATGCAACAAAATGGGGGCTACTCTCAGTCGAATAAACACTCGGGGGCTACTGATGTGGGGATGACTCCTGGACCTGTCGAGTGAGCCTACCCAGTCCAAGGCCCAATACTAAGGCCCAAAGCAAGGCGCTACCCCATAGCTCTAGAAGGCCCGGTGGAAGCCCACCCGCAAAACTCGCGGGTCAAGAAGGAAAGCTCCCACCGACCTAGAACTAGGGTTTGTAACCCCCCCGGTACGGTTTGAGACCCAGCTGTCTATAAAAATGTTGGGAGAACCACGGGGAGGGGGATCCAATCTACTTTTCCACCACCATAGCCATAAGCTCGAGATCAATCTCTCGGCTTGCGCACCACCTTTGCAATCGATCTATTCATAATACAGATCAGAAGAGCGGGAGTAAGAGTTTTACCTCTACGAGGGCCCCGAACCTGGGAAAATCGTGCCCCCTATTAGCCGACGATTGTCACCAGCGCCTTATTCGTTCTCTTAATCGAAACCCTACCGGATCATCCGAGGGACTTGTCGAGATGACAAATCGATAAAGATTGAGCACCTTCTCGGAAAGTTGGGATTAAGAGAGAGTTTGTGTTTGTGTGCAGGTCCACGTTGTTAAGTGCCAGACAACAAACAACCTACTGAGAGACTTCGAAGTTCTACTGGATTGATAACTTTGTTTCCATAACTGGGGAAAATACTTCTACGATGCATCATACCTTCCTCTTGGGGTCTTCCAACGAACGTGCAACCACGTCATGAGGACACCACATGTAAATCCTCCCCGTCCACCTATATAAGGAGGGGCAAGGCGTCCCAAAGAGGGGGGGGGGGGGGGACAAGAGAGACTTAGACAAATACCAAAAGATCTGTGCAGCAACCGAGAGGAGACGCCACATATCGGCTACTCGTTCATGAACATACATAACAAGAACTAGCCACAAACATCATCTAGGGCTATTACCAGCTGATGTTTCCCAGATGTCGAAGCTGTATAGATCCTCCTCCTATGTTCAATCTCGCACCTAGAAGATCCCAAGTCGCCTAAAGTTCTACGATCTCACAAGTCATCTCCAATGAGAATTTGGAATCGGCTGTCCGTAGGGATGTAAACGACGTATTATGCGGCGCCACAAGATCCGTTTATTTAGGCGTGATAGCTCATTTTATCTAGAAAAAAAAGTTTTCATGAACTGTTAGCCGAAATAAGTGGGTTTATATGGGATTAAACGGCCACCGTTTACATCCCTAGTTGTCCGGGCAGGATCCTTTCGCCAACAATCTCAACGGCTTCACTACCGCGCCGGTTCAAGAAACTCGATGACATCAACGTCTACATCAAAATCTACCTCAAGCTCGAAGAAGAAGCATAGAAAAATTCGATCGCACGATTCAAGACTCTACATCAACAACGTCTGTCACGCGCAGTCTGCAGGATAGGAAGAACGTTCGTATTGTGGACATCCCCGAATTGCATGCAAAGTAGACCGTAGGAAAATTCATGTAACTTCTTCAAGCAAAGAAAACTCCCATAATTTCAGTCTTACAAATCAAACAAATTCTATAGAAAATTTCTAAGCGACGAAACCCTTCAAAATTTCTATGAAGTTCCTTCAACCAAGCAGACCCAAAAGTGTAATATTGGTACTTGCATATTTCAAAAAACTCCGACCAAGTGCGTTTAGCAATTAACACACGCTAAGGCTGCCCCCAACGCAAAGGAACTTCCAGCAGGAACTTCGGTCCACCTCAGCAAAAATTAGCATTAAAGATTTCTCGTACCCAGCTCACACAGGATCAATTAGCATTAAAAATATCTCGGACGCAGCGCTATGTTCTGGCTGCCCCACACAGGATCAATTAGCATTAAAATTTCTTGTAGGCAGCGCTATGTTCCGGTAACCGTCTAAGTTCCTCCAAAACTCTCTCTCTTCATCAAATCGATGCCACGTAGAAATTTTTGCTGAGTTGGACCCGAAGTTCTGCTGAAGTTCTCTGCATTGGGGTCAGCCTAAGCAGATCCGGGCACGCAGTCTCGCCAACCACTCACCCGATCGGCCGCTTTAGTTCCCCAAACCCCAAACCGACCGCCGTCTTCTTCCCCACTCGCGCAAAACCCGACTCCACACAGCCCACCCGCCCGCGCCTAGGGTTCCGCCTCCACCATGACCGTCGTCAAGGCGGAGAAGCCGACGTCGGCGCTCATGCTCGTGGCCCTCGCCGCGTCCGACATCCTCATCTGCCTCCAGCCCGTGCTGCTCTGGGTCGCCTCGGTGGCGTGCATCGCCATGGTCATCGGGCGCCGCGCGCTGGGTGAGGTCGAGGGTGCCCCCGTGGTCTCCGCGGCCTCCTCGGTCGTCTTCTACTCCACTTCCGCCGGTGTACTGCTCTTCCCCGTCGCCATGGTGCTCATCTTCGCCCGCATAATGCGCTCCGTGTCCAACGGCACCCTCGCCCAGAAGGTAGCGCGAAAAAACTTATTTGTATATGTGAATAGTTGTTATCTACTCCGATCTGGTCCAAGATAATAGTATCTATATTCTGGGAAATTTGTAACATAGAGATCGAATTTTACACGTGCGATGGTCTAAAATAAGTTACCGATTTCCTAATTAGAAAGTAATTAAGTGGATTCAAAATAGACTCTGCTGTGTGTAAATGCGTCCGCTTCCATATAGCTTCAGAGCATATAAAATAACATGACGCCATTCTGATTCTTTTTTTATATATGTCGGAATCTCTTCATATTCTTATCAAGGATATCAAAGAGCCCCCGAAGACCCCTCGTCAGATTGCGTGGAAGGTTCTCAAGGATCCTTTCATGATTGGAGCCCTCATTGCGATGCCCTTCTTCATGCTCATAGGTGCTAGTCAGCTGGTGGAAGGGTCTAGGATGGAACAGATTGGTCCAATGTTGAAGGATGTGGGGATATTGGGCTCCGCTGCAGCATACTGTCTCATCGTCTTACCCACTCAGATACTGAGGCACTGGAGGATGAAGTAGAGGTTGTTTTGTTGAGGTATATATTTATTTATAAGCATGTCGTTTCTTGTTTCATGAATCCTGAGAATGTGTGAGTTTTTTCTTCAACCATTTATAACTGAGTTACACTCACTGGTGTTGATAATTTAATAACCAGCCATTTTATCATGCATCCCTGTTAGATGTACAAGAGAGTTAGCTTGTTCGGTTTGTTGATAGATGTTAGCTTTCCTAAGAATTGCATTTAACGCTGATCCTCTTTGGTACCAGTTGGATGCTTATGGAGAGATCATCAGTGGAGACATAGTATACATTGCTCATGTTGAGTCATTTCTGTGTGATTAGGCAGCTACGAATTTATCCATCAGAAGTGGTAGGCTACAAATTTCAAAAAGCGGGGTCATGGCCTCATGGGATATATCTTCTACTTAATTGCATTATCTTTTTTATCTGCCTTGTTTTATCTGTTATGTATCAACTTAGTGTTTTGTCTTAGGGAAGATGGCAAACAGAAACCCAGTTTGATTATTCATGGAAACTATGATGGTAATAAATAGAACAGACTCTTCCTTTAATCTGTAGCTTGTATCTAATCCATGTGGTGTTGTTCCACTTCCATGATATTTTCTATAGAACTGCCTTCGAGACCATATGTTGATAACCTTTGGCTAATTTTAAAGGTTAGACCTCGGTCGACCCTTTTAACGTTGGATTGGCATTGTGATTCGTGCATCTGAGAATTGCAAATGGTTTGCAATTGCACATAATTTTTTGCATATGCAATTCGGTGACCGAGAATTAGCCGTGTCCATGTTGATATTTTAGTGGGATACTCTCTCCTTTCATGGGTTTTCAGTGTTCCTTTATTTCCCTAAGAAGTAATGTAACTTGTTTCTCAAGAGCAGACTTCTTTTATACTGTAGTTTATATGATTACTTGTTAAGCACCTTAGTGCTTCTTATGCAACAAAATGGAAGAAATGACACATATATTTCATTCAGACAAGCTACACGATGTCACTAGTTGCGTTGAAAGTTTCTTATTCTGCTACTTATACCTTTCTTTTGTGCTCTTTGGTGTGTGTATTTACATGTTTTGTCTGTCTGCAAGTCATTATAGTGTAATGAACCAATGCATGTGAATAATGGGGCTTGTGATCTCAAGATGGTTTCCATATATGGGATAACTAGATTAGGCCATCTGTTACCATTGATTTTTCTGCAATTTAGAGTATATTTTAACTAGTTAGCATGTACATTAAATTTGCTCCTTTGAGGCACTCGGTCTTTCCAAATTAGACTGTTACGCAGCAAGAAGAATTACGCTCTATAATTCTATACGCTGAGTTACAGTTGATGTACTTTCTATCGGATCTTCGGTTCCACTTAACTTCCTCTCACTGTTGATCTGAAAATTCCTCTCGCGGTCCTAGTTGCAGTGGCATGGTAGTGATCGGTTGCTGTTTTTCTTGGTATACTACCTCTCCACGTAGATCACTGTGTACAAGTTTGTAATATTGGGCACTTAATATTGATAAACATCTACACGCCCTTACTTAAGTGCTATTTTATGCTGCTGATCCAATTAAATGTTTGGCTTCTTTTTTAACAGATAAGATACTGAAGAGAAGGTGTGAAGATGGGAAGGCAAATGCAAGAGTTGACTCCCTGCTTAAGATTCTGGCCACTGATTAGTACTGAATTATAGTTACCTGTACTGAGGACTGTAGTTTGGTCCACTGCTAGTATTCAATACTCCATGTGCTAGGAGCTATTGTAAGTCAATATCGTGGTGTTTCAGTTTTTACTTGCTGCTGGAAGCCTGAAGCTACGTGACCTGAAACAGTGGCGTATAACACTCACCATGGAGTAATCATGTTCTCTAGATGTATAGAATTTCGCCATGTTTGTGGTTTATGTTTGATGGCTACTATTTGTGGTTAAGTGGTCCTCTACCTAATGACCTGAAGATTCAGCTGCAAACTTGGGTTACTGATGCGAGGTGCCAAGTAGCCCATGAGCTAGTCATCTTAGGTCGATCTTGTAATGCTAATGAATCTATGATTTGGAGTAATGATCTGCGAGCACGGGCACATGTTGCCAACGTTATTGTGGGCGATTTGCCCCAGTCGAAGAAAAAAAAAGCAACGTCATTGTCACAAATTTGGTACAACGATACCTCAGCTGCCCAGCATCTAAGAGACCAGTAATGTCCAACAACTTATGACATCATGAACAAAACAAGATCAATGTAACAATCAAATAAGCCATCTTTGGCTACTTCCCTCAAATTTGGACACTCCGATTACGAGAGCTCCTACCACATGGAGTGTAATACTAGGGGTGGACCAATCTACAGTCATGAATACACGTAACTAATCCAGTACTTGTCCGCCGCCATAATCTTCAGCCACGTCTCTTGTACTCTATCTGCCTTGCCTTTCTTCACGCCTTCAGTTCAGGGTTAGGTCTGTTCATACAGAAGCCCAAAACTGAATGTGAGTATCAGCACAATATAGTACTTAGGAAATGCAGATATTTATTCATGTTAAGCACCAGATTTATAAACTGTATATAATTGACTATGTAGAGTACACGAATATGGCAAGGGTGACTACCCTGCCATTGCAACTAGACTAGAGAGAGGGATTCTTTAGATCAAGAGTGGGAAGGGTTAGTTGAATTGCAACTCAGAATATAAAGTGTAATTCATGTTGGTCCGCATAACAGCCTAATTTGGAAACGCTGGGCGCCTCAAAGGTGCAAATTCAACGTACATGGTAGCTATTTCAACATAGAACATTTGATGGAAGATGGCCTAATCAGTAGTTGCCCATATACGGAAACCATCTTGAGATCACAAGCCCCATATATCCTCATGCATTACACTATGAGGACTAGCTGAGCAAAGCATGTCAACCCGCACTCCACAGCGAACAAATGAATGGCATAAACAGCAGAAAAGGAAATTTCAATGTAGCAAGTGGCACCATGTAGCTTGTCGGAATGAATATATTTTGTCATTATGCAATTGACCGCGGGACAGTAGTATTCTTCACACAAGAAAAATATTGCACAAGAAGTTGCTGTTTGTTGTTGCATAAGAAACACGAATATAAATAACAAATAAAAATATAAACTACCAAAAATATTTCTTACAAATTCTTGCGAAACAAATAATCATTACAACATCAGCATGTGTTATCAAAGGCACTTCTACAGAAATGCCATGGAATATCACCACACACAATTAATGTACTAGCTACAGATTAAGGGAAGGGTCACTTGTATATAACACCATCACTAATTTTGAAGTACTTAATATATTATTTCTACAACTAGGTAATATACGATTACGTAATCACATGCTTCACTGAAAACAAGTGTGAAAGCTGTCAAAACTGAAAATTGGTGGGAAAACCGCCAAAATGAAAATATATCAAAACAATGCCCAAAAATGTGTGCTAAAGCCACTAAAATGCGGGATTTGTCAAACCTCTGTTCAAAATATCGGTCGATATTCTGATAAATCGACCGATTTATCGCTTATCGGTGTCTAGCCCATAAGATAAATTGGACGATATTTCGGCCAATATTCCGGCATTTCCACTGATATTCCGATAAATCGGCCGATTTACCACTTATAGGGGTCGACCGATAAGTTCCCGATAAGCGATATCTTGAACATTGGCCAAAACAATAAGGGCGGAATAACTAGCAAAACAAAAATGGCACAATATTGTCCCTGAAACTTAGGCAGGAAAACACCGACTTCTTTATAACTGTGTGCATATCGAAAACGAGCAGTAAAACTCGAAACAATTTGCTATAATTCTGGAGAGAGGTGACACTGAAATGAGCCGGTGTGATGCTATCATTCAGTGAGTCATGTGATATGCAATAATTGTCTTTCTGTGAAAAATAATAATATCCAAAACAACAAGATGACGCATGAAATGATATATCATAGCTATTTCTAGACATGAGAGAAGGGCCTCCATAACCCATGGCGACTAGACAACTATCGATATGATGGATCTTATGTCATAATTTTATGCATCAAATAATAACGTGCAACAACGAGAAGGCACATGCAAAAATCGTAGTTAATACATAAATAATAGCGTGCACCAACGGAACAACATCTAAGATGATATGTAATAACGACTCTAAAAATAGGCAACAATTTTGATCGAATGTCGAGCACATTTTGTCTTGTCAAACTTGCGGGCCTCGTAATTTTTTTGGAGGGTCTAGACAACATTTTTGGACTTCATAATTTTTTTCGACTAAAGAGGTTCTCCAAAAATTAGAAGTCCATGAAATCATACCTTCATGAGACTTTTGCAATGCCACAATAATCGCCTCGATTGAGCTCGTATTTAAAGGAAGTGGCTCATAGCAACAACATTTCACGATAGGCAATGGCTAGCATTTTATGCATAACACATGAGAAATAAAATAATAATGTATCACAATTAGACAACACATAAAATGATATCTAATAGAGGCATAGAAAATGGCCCCGATAACACGTGGCGGCGAGAGGGCACGTGGAATGACGAGTCTCGTGCTTTCATTTCATGCATAAAATAATAATGCTTGACAATGGGATGATACCTGTAAAAATAGACGATGTGAAACATAATAGTGCGACAACGTAATGGCACATGAAATGATACGTAATAACTATCTTGTTCCACGTTGGTCGTGATGTCCATCTTTGTGAGGCCTTCTATGGTACCCTCAAATGAATAACAACCATTCATTTTCCTTAATCTAAAGGCTGATATCATTTCATACTAGTGGTATATAGGTGACTAGTTAAATTCATACAAGTGACTTCTGTAGTCAAAATCGGCATCGCGCACCAAAACAAAACCCGTCATGGGCCCTGGCCCAAGATATCAAGCACCTCAAAACATCAATTACACGCACCAAAAAAACTTCTATCAGGTGCAGCGAGTCTTTTCAAAAAAAAAGGTGCAGCGAGTATCTTTATAACCCGACTTTTATCTTGGTGTAAATTCTGCAGTCTTGTGTTCGTCGTGGCACAGAGCACGTGGCTGCTGCTGCAGTGCTGCAATGTCATGTCGGGCTTCGAAGAGATCATCAACTATATATCTAAGGCGCATATGGTGTCTCGGAAGAGGTTGGCTGACTGCCGTTTTGCAGATGTGACGCGATATGGTGTATGTGCTACACGGACTTGATCATCGCTGCGCTTGCGCATCGGGCTGCAGGTGACGTTTCTTGGATGGTGCCACGAGGGCGCAAGCAAGCCGCTCCGCCTCCGTCACGACAGCGCCGAGGTCGACATCGGTCGACTGGAGGCACCAGATGCTGTTTGGGATTTCGGGGTCCGTCTAGCGCGCGCCGAGGAAGCGCAAGAGGCGGTAGAGGGAGTGTGTCGCGATGCGGAGCAGGCTTGACCCCACGGTGGCCGTGTCGCCCATGTTAAGTCCTCCTCCGTCGTTGGCGGGAAGACTGGAGTATCGTTGTATTAAAAGTTGTTGATTTGAATGTTAGAGACGGGATCATCCATAGGGCCGTCAGAGTGGCTTTGCACTGAGCAGGCTCCGCACTACAAGAAAGATGACATTTAGTCACCAAGCAATTGCCACCAAGGAGTTTGGTGGCTATATATGTGTGTACCATTTGTCACCAATAACATAATAATTTGGTTACTATTGCTACACTGAACCTTTAGTCACCAAGGGCTAGTAACTAAAGATTGTTATTTAGTAACCAACAAATGCAATGTTGGTTTCTAAATACATTCAACAACCATATTTTAGCAACCACGAAGAAATCAAGAATATTGGTGACAATAAATAATTATCAACCGATAGTTGATCTCTAGTAACGAAGTACCTTGGTGACTAAAGGTCTATTCTCTAGTAGTGTCCGGTGGTACTTGGATGAGAGCTTGCCGCTTGCCAACGGGCAGCCTACGCACGTAGGTAACCCCTTGTATCGTGTCGAGGAGCGCGTGCATCTGGGACGTACGCCTCCGCTTATTCTCAACTAGATTAGATTAAATAAGGACACCGTTAATGAAACTAGTGGGGAGTTCGTGTGTTTTTTCCTCAACAGAGTCGTGTTTGTTCATATTATTTACCGTGTATTACAATTGCTGGGTGTTGGGCCCAATCTCAAAAGGATGCATCTGATCCGTTAGAACAAATCATACTAGTCCCTCTCTTAGCACTAGTAAAAAGTACTATAGCACATGCCATTTTTGTGGATGCCTAGCGGTCGTTCATCTATGTTGCAATCCGTCCCGTTGTGCTCCAAGTCTCGTCGGCCTGCCGGCCCGTCTGCCTGCGGTGAATGCAGTTGCACATGACCTCGTCCCCGTCGAAGTCGATCACCCCTGACCTGGCCTATTGTCGGCTCGAAACGTATTCAAATGCCACATGGCCACCTTCGGCTTACCCGTATAGCTCCCCCGCTCTTCTTCTCGTCACCGCGCCCCCGATAGGCTATACGTCAATAGCAACGAACAAGAGCTATTGAGGCCGCCGGAACATGTTGCTGTCGTATTGGGGTTGTCTCTTCCAAGCGACGACCCCAATACGACCACCCATAGATTTTCTGCTTTTTTTTGTTTTTGCAATTATAGTTATGTTCATCAAAGCACACATATTATCGGTCATAAATTCAAAGTCGCGACCACCGCCGTGAAGTCTGGCCGCACATACATATGATAAATCAAATAGAAGACGAAGGCAGTAAGATTCACCGCTGCCCTGGCGGGACAGGAACGATGGGTGGTAGAAATGAACTATGGGGGAGAAAAATGGAGGAAAATAGGGTTTTAGTTGTGTCTATGACCAACACATGAGCGACGCGTTGATGCTGCTGGTTTCACTCATCAATAATCAAGCGACTTGAGTGTGTACCCGATGGAAGGAGCTAGCTAGGGATTTGCTTCAATGCTCCCGTGCACCTACCTACTTTTATTCCTTGGTTCCATGAGAGCATCTCCAACCGGTCACCCCAAATCGGCCCCATACCCAGGACGGACAGCCCGGTCATGGTTTGGGCCAAAAATACACACCCAATTGCAAGCACCGAACCTGCCCATCTGCCCGGGCTGTCCGACAAACCCCAAACCCCGCCCATTTGCCCGGGCTGTCCGACAAACCCCCAAACCCATCCCATATGTGGGGCGTGTTTGAAAAGGGTCCGGCGTGCCGGACACACCCGACATGCAGAGGCTGACAGCCCGGTCCCACCAGGTAGCTGGAGCGGCACCGACGATTCGCCGTGCCGCGTCCACGAGTCATCACGCCACGATTAAAATCCGACATTGTAAACCTAAATCGGTTCAATCCTCACTCAGCTAATCCACTTTTGCCTCGTCGTTCCATCTGCCGACGTCGATGATGAGCTCCTCCTCCTCCTTCTCCTAAAGTGAAGGCGACTACGAGACCAAGAGCTCGCAACCGGCGGTGGACTCCCGTGTTGTCCACAACGACGACACCGACTACCACGACGACGACCTAGCATTCGAGCTCGTCGTACTCGAGAACCTTGGAGAGTCAAGCTCAGCGGGGCCAATGGCAAATGTAGCCGTTGGTTCGCTTCGGTGGCGGGTAGATTTGCGCCAAACTCGCGGCGCACCCTAGCAGTGTCCGCGCCTTCCTCGGTTCCCCCGAGGCGGCGGGCTCCGACACCGCTGGTGCAGGCTTCCCCCTACTGGAGGCTGATACTTGATGGGGCTGGTTGGCGGCTTCTGCCGGTGAGCCCACCACCACATGCCCAACACCACGGACGTGGGAGCGTGCGCCGAAGACCGTGGAGTGGGAATTTCGGGAGTAAGGCGGAGGGGACGCATCATCAAGGAGGCGACAGCCATCGCCCGGGCACACACGGACCACGAAGAGCCCAGGAAAGGCATGTTTGTAGAGCCGCTGGCCGGAGTTTGTCCAATAGAACACGATTACTAAGCCGCATACTAAACCCGGTGCTTAATGGAGAAGTTCCGTCCCTTGCAACTGTCCAAGGTCGCCAGGAGCTATCTCCGCCCCTGCTTAGACCTAAGACCTAGATATAACCGGTAGACCTAGACCATTGCTCTAGACCCTAGGTGGCAGCGCGAAAATAAGTCTGGAAATAAGGCAATCTTCTTTCAATAAGATATCCATGGCGTCGAATCATATGCTCCTAGTAATCTTTAACGAAGATCTATTCTTTCTCGCATGCCCTCGAGTGGTGCTTTCCTAGCTGGTGGTGGTGAGGGAAACATAGTGAAACACCACCACCAACGGCACCCATATTCTCTCTCCATATGTTATCTCCCTCGTTGCCCCCTTTAGCAAGGAGACAAACCAGCCCCTCAGGTATGCTAGAGGTGGAAAGGAAGATCAATGATGGCGACATCGGGACCACGGTGATGGGGTCAATTTCAAGTTTGATATGGATCTAGAACGACAACAACGGTCTATGTTGTCGACATCGTACGCTAGGAGGATCTAACTCGGAGCTGGATATGTATGGCAGTGTCGATGACCGGTCCGGAGCTAGCTTGTCATATATGTGATTCATTTTTATTTGTTCTATACCATGTCGCATGCAGGGAGGCGGCTAGTTTGGTTGAGCTAGCGACGTGTCCATTTATATACGCACGCTACATGCATGCATTGTACAAGTACACACGCACGTACTAGTTAGCTGATATCTTCCATTTTGAGCGGGAACGAATTAGGTGATGTTCTTAGGTTTGTTCTTTGGAGAATGAAGAAAAGAAAGAGCCCGGCCTAGGCCAGATGCCCGATGCTAAGTAGAAAAACTAAAAAAGAAATAAGCCATCACGTATTGCTTGTGTTCTTTCTATAGAAAAACCGGGAAAGAAAAAAAGAAGCCCGGCCCATGGCAAAGTAAATTGAAGAGAAAAGGTCGCGTGCACATCAATGGTCGTGCTGCAATTCTCTAAGGGTGTGTTCGGTTTTGGAACAACGTGGAATGGAATGGAACCGTTCCATTCCAGCAGAACGGAATCGTTCCAATCTTGTGTTCGGTTTGACCACAAAAACTGTCATGGAACCGTCCCATTCTTGTGTTCGGTTTGGGAATGGGATGAGGATGGAATGGAATGGGTGAGAATAAAATTATTTCTAAACTCAATTAATTATTACTAAACTCGATTAATAATTCTTAAACTCAATTAATCATTCCTAATCTCGATTAATTATTCCTAATCTTGATTAATTATCCCTAAAACTTGATTAATTATTCCTAATCTTGATTAATTAGAGAGAGACGGAGAGCCGTTCCACTTGGTTCCACTTGGTCCGGCCGATTTGGCCGGACGTGTGCATTCCGCATATAGAGGGAATATTCCCTTCCTGGGAACCAGCTCGTTCCATTCCATTTTAGAACCGAACACAAGAATGGAGTGTGGGTGCGGAACGGTTCCATTCCATTCCACCTCATTCTAGAACCGAACACACCCTAAGGCTAGCTCCATGCACACATATCTTCTCTACCCAAGTCCACCACCCTCTTTCGCATCAAGCCATCGAAGACGACATGCCGCCACGCTCCCTCGCTGAAAAATCACGCTTTCCAGTCTGGTGGGCCGCCTTGTCACACTCGACATTGTGTGGTAGTAGCTTTATTCCACATCGGCATCAAGGTCACGTCTCGTATTCATTACTCAAACCATCCACGCCGGTGTCTGGTCCGTCACTCTATACACGTTGTTCCTCGTCAAGCTCGATCGATACCTGCAAAACTTTATAGAAAATATACCATATATATATGGATTTTACCAAAATAAATATTCAATTTAGTTAACTTGCTGTCTTTTTTTTTTACCATTATCATAAATTGGATGAATATTCCCTAGCGAATCATTTGGAAAAAAAATATGAAATCCTCAAAAACAATACCACCACCTTGATTTTGAAGATTTTTCCTGACCTTCAAAGTGTGTTGATCGAGTCGCCGCTCCTCTTTGCGATTTTTCGGTGAAGACCAAAGTAATTGATATAACTACAAATTAACTTATTTTTCTACTAGACAAAATGAAATATTCATCATCACGTATGGACTGGCATGTCCAAAAATTTCAAAAAATTCACATAAACATCACCTGGAACTAGACATCGAAGTAGACTCAAAGGACACACTTTTCTCCGTCGATGTCCTGTGCGAGTTGTTAGACATCGAAGTAGACTCTGACTCGGTCCCAAACCGGCAACATACGAGGGCGTACGGACAGAAACAATGGATTACCGCTGGAGATGCGTTTAACGGAGCTCCTAGAGCATAGTCTTTCAGCTCGAGGTTTCTCGATGTGTCGCCTCGGTCTCTGGCGTATCCCTGGACTTGTCGTATTTGATAGAATTTGTTTGTCTAACCTGTCCCAAAACTTTCAAAGGCAATGGCGTATCCCTGGAGTATAGTATATGTGACACACGTGCATGCTGGCTACGTTAGGTATAATCACAAGAATTGCCGAGCTACGCTGCCTGCAACGTTGATTGGATTTTGGAGCCAAAATCCCACGCAACAAGCGGTGAGCGGGAAATTTTGAAGCCAGAAGTTTTGTTTCGGGCCGGAAATTTTGGCCCAATAACCACGAGGGAAAGTTTGATACTTCCCCTCCCCCAGCGCCTCCTCGTTCACAGATCACAATCCAACCCCAGCGCCACCTCCCTCCCCTGATCCCCTTTTTCCACCGCCTCCGTCGCCTGCACCATTCGATTCCGGCCACACCTCGCGCCGCAGACCACCTCTCAGTCACCACCTCCTCTCCCGATTCCATGTCGTCGAACCATTGTCCCGCAGCCCACCACAAACCCTAGCCTCCCAAGATCCCATCTGCACAGAGAAGAACGGGCGGAAGATTCTATATTCGCCTTCCATGGCGGCGGCGGCATGGCAGCGGGTGGTGGGAACGCCCCACGGGTTCGGCTGGACCACCCGGAGCAGATGCTGCCAGCCAACACGGAGCAGCCCTCACCCACGCCGGCGTCCTCGGGGCTGGACCGTCGGGCATGCACAACTCCGGGTCCGGCCATCCTCCTCCTCCTCGTCCCTCGTCTCCAGACCGCTCCCCGCAGCCACCCTCCCGTCAGATTGCTGCAGCTGCACGAGCTATTGGTTGTGGGAGACAAAGAGATTGAGCGGGAGGGGCTCTGCAACTCGCCGGCGCCCGGCGGGAGTCGACCATGTACATCGCCACTCTTTCCAGACGGCCGCCACGGCATGCACCCTACTGCCTGGGCGTCCCCGCCGCTCCGACCAAGAACTGAGATGAGTGCGATCGCTCCTGCCACGACCCAACCGAGCACCCATGCCTGCTGATGTTGCTTGTCTACATCGACGTTGAGAGGTATAAATCCTCCATATCCAAGTCTGTGTTTAGTGATCTTCTCTGTTTAATCTTGCAAACAGCTACTGGTCAAATATTTCACCATGAAAATGCAGGTTATTGATTCTGTATTCAGCAGCACTAGCCCTTGTTTTACTTGCTTCCCTACTTCTTTGTTGAACTCTGTAGCTTTTAATTTCCTGTTGCTGTTGATGGAAGTTGTAGAGATGTGTTATGTTTGGAGCTTGCTTGGTAGCAGCAGTTTCCGGAAATATATCTATTGTTTTGCAACACACCTATATAGTGGATCAAATCTTTGTGTTGTAGTCTCTAGTTGATCATGTCCCCATGCAATATTCATTAGTTGATTAACATGTTCAAATATTATACATTAGGCACTAGGATAGGACTTGTGCAACTCGCCAGCGGGTGGCGACCACGTGGGCGGCACTCTTGCCGAACGGCGGCCACGACGCGTGTCCTCCTGTTTGGGCCTCCCAGTCGCTCCGACCGAGAGCTGAGATGCGTGCAAGCACTCCTGCCACGATCCTCCCCCTGCTGCTACTACTGCTGCCAGTATTCAACGAGGTGGTGCTGCCGTTGTGAGGTATGCTAGATTCCGAGATCTTCCTTTTGTATATTCGTGAGGTGGTCTAGATTTCCTGCTGGTTGAGTCTAATTTTCGTACCCAAGGTTGGACAGAAGCTCAACTAGCCAGATAGAAGGATACTTGTTAATTTAGAAGTTCTGATTTGTAGCAATTGATTCTCTGTGGTTGATACTTGAAATTGTCTACCTTATACTCTGCATGTACTGATTTGTAGGTTGTAGCTATTAATTTATTGGAGGACAGTAGTTCAAAGTAGCCTCCTAAATCTTTTTGAGAATTCTCCATGCTTTCAATTCAGGATTTGAAAGCATGTATAGCTTCTCTGCTTATTGATCCTCTCATCCTGACCTTGTTTTGTTTTAGTTTAAAGTGGATATAATTATTGGCAACGAACATGTACTTGTTTCTTGGCGTGATCATGTAATTTCAGAATTGGAACATTGTTTGTTCCCTGGATCTATCTTTGAAGTTTGTAACTAAATTTAGTTATTATTCCTGTATGTGAAAAGCATGAGGCTTAAGCTCTGAGGTTTCAAGTATTTGAGCCCTTTTCATGTTGAGAACCAGCCAGCATATCAATTGTTAAATACACTCTTAATTCAGTGTGTCTCGTTGTACGCAGGTAGTGACACGGGAAAAGGCATTGCAGCTGTAGAAGGCACGAACTCGCCGGCCGGCGGCGACCAGTACAATGGCGCTCTTGCCGGACGACGGCCACGGCACACTCCTCCTGCTTGGGCTTTGCCGCCGCTCCGGCCGAGACCTGAGATGCGTGCGAGAACTTCTGCTAAGACCTAGCCGAGCATCCTTGCCTGCTGCTGTTGTTGGTCTTCATTGAGGTGGTCCCGCCGTTGTGAGGTATACATCCTTCATCTCCAAGTGTTCTTCTATTGTAAATCATGGGCAACAACAATTGTCGAACATTTCTGCGGCACTAGCCCTTGTTGTACTTGCACCTTGCTACTTCCATTTTTAGTTCTTTATATTGTAATTTGTTCTTGATTTTGGAGGGACCATGTCGACATGTGTTTTGCTTGTATCTTGCTTGGTAGCAGCAGAACTCCAGAAATATTTTGTATGCTGTGAAACGTGTGTATGAAATGCCTTTTTTAAATAATTTCTTCTCATAATGCAAGAGCCAATTCAAACATGCAATACCTTCTGTTGGTGAGGTGCATCTACTTTTTTTTTTTACAAATCATCTATAGAGGGGGCCAGGTATTTGTGTTGTAGTTTAGTTGATCATATCCTTAAGCAATGTGGGTGTTATCTGGAACATGTTCAAATAATACTACAGCATGCACTAAGAAAAGGAGCTCTACAACTCACCGGCGAGTGGCGAACACGCACTGCGGCGCTCACGCCGAACGGCGGCCACGACACGCGTCCTCCTTCTTGGGCATCCCCGCCGCTCAGTCCGAGAGCTTAGATGCGGCGAGCTCTAGTTCCCCTACCTAGCCGAGGAGCCAACCCTGCTGCTATTGCATATCTTTATTGAGGCGGTTCTGCCATTGTGAGGTATACATCCCTCATCTCCAAGTCGTTGTGTAGTGTTCCCTGTAAATATGGACAAACAACATCTGTCAAACTTTTCACCATGAAAATCCAGGTTCTTGATTCAACAATAGTAATATTATTATGAAATAGGACTAATCTGCATGCATGAGAATATTAAAGAATAACTCTTTTGTTCAATCAACTTCTTGAAAGTTTCAAATCAAACTTCCTGTACTCTTTGTAAACTAGCAAGACATACTTTATGATTTTCACCTTCTGTCATGCAACGTTTGCAGAATATGAAAATTGGTGTTCATAACATGAGACACAAAAGGACTTACGAATATCTCGACTATATAATTTACCTTAAGGTGGTGATGGTCGGTAGGTCGTAAAGTCTTCTATCCGGATTCTTCTATCGCGTATGTTCGCAAAACAGAGTCCAATTCGAACTAAAATGGCCAGGCCTTCATCGAAACGTTATGCTCCCTCACGATTCTTCCTCGAGAGAAAATATCCCGGCAAGACAACAAAATTTCCCCAATGGCTAACCTGCACGCCTTCAAGCCCAGCCCATGCTGCCGCACTCCCCTGTGCCGTTGTCACGCTCTGGCCGACGGCGTACTGCACTGGCCACCGCGAGCAGCCAACCCGGGGCGCTAGAGGGATCTATCGCTAATGTCCGTCTAGCAGGTCGGCTCCAACAGGAGTTGCCATCCACCTTCTCTTGTCGCACCAGTTCTAAGGATTCGTGATTCAGTTTGGTACTGCCCAAGGAGTCAAGGACTACAACGCTTCTCAAATCTTAACTTGAGGTTAAAATCTTCTCTTTCTTCTAAGCTCAACTGAATCGTGTGTTTGTCATGAGCCAATTGTTATGATGCTGATAGGTTTCTTGACAATCATTATTTCTGTGGTGTGTTCCTTTTGTTGCATGCATAGCAAAGGTCGGCTGGGCTAATGTTGTCATTGTATACCGTCGTTCTGCAGCAACCAGTGTGTGGCGTCATCTTTTTCGATTACTACCAAACAATTACTTGGTGTCGTTTGTGCCGGTGCAGACTGGTATTGGCTTTTGAGTGTATCATTGATGTTGTGCTGTCAAAGTCAAGTATCAACATTGAAGATACAATGATGATGATTTATTATCGGTCAATTTTTTTTTCTAACACTGAATCAACTAGCTTCATCGTAATTTTGTATTGGTTCTTGTTGGGTTTCTTAAAATTTGCCTTGTTGGGTTTATTAAAATTTGCCTTGTTTATTTCTTTGAGCACCAAGTGTATATTAGCACATATAGGCTTATTGTGAAGCTTGTATTTTTTTAGCTTTGTTGTTTGTAGCTACTTAGATCATTTGTCTTTCTAGAGATTTGTACATAATCTGTAGCTAGATGGCTCTACTTTTTTTTTACCTAAATTTGCCAAACTTTGCTAATAACTTGAAAAACTGATATGTGCCTAACTTTGCTATCCAAGGAAGAGTTTGACTTTTCTTGGTAGCAGCGTGTCGAGCATCAAAATTAAGGCAGTCCAGTTGTATTTGTCGCTGATTGGATTCTTGAAACTGTCTGGGCACTCTCTCTTGAAGTGTTAATCTTTTCATTCATGAATGGTAAATCAGTGCTGATAAAGTGGGCTTAGTAGTGACTAGTTAGTGTTTGTTTTATGTGGTGTTGGAGTAGGTATCAGACAGTAGCATTTTCCTTTGGTGTAGCCATTTATTTGGTATGAATGACACACACAAGCTTTACCGGAACACCTTTCACTTTCCAATGCATTTACGTGTAATCGTGGGACATTCCTTTTGTGTCTTCTTACTTGTGGCATGGAGGCGACTCTTTGTTGGTCTTGCAGGTCTTCTTCTTGGACGATTAGTGGTCGGAGGGAGGTGTACATGGACTGTTGCGGCGCTCGTGCAGCCGTAGGAAGGGAGAAAGATGGTAACCAGCTGGTATTACTTGCAAAAGATGTTGTGCTTGTTGCGCTTATGCCCGTGCGATGGTTGTCATTATAGCTAACTACCCATGCCGAGTAGTTGCTCTGGACTTGGACAACATTTTCGGTCGTGCTGCACGAGAATTGTTTGGGATTCATGGTTATTTTTTGAAGATTGATATATGCTTGCACATAAATGACCAGTGGATGGTGATGCCTGCTTAGACCCAACCATTGGTCATTAATTTTTTTAAAAGAAAATACTACTA
This sequence comes from Alopecurus myosuroides, assembly GCA_028641055.1. Lineage (NCBI taxonomy): Eukaryota > Viridiplantae > Streptophyta > Magnoliopsida > Poales > Poaceae > Alopecurus > Alopecurus myosuroides. The sequence goes on along the minus strand of CM054059.1, from coordinate 458,367,016 downwards.
GAAAGGATGGATGTGGTTCAAACACATGAATAGTTTGCCTTTTTTCCTGATAGCAGCACGTCGAGCATAAAAATGACGGCGGCCTAGTTGTATTTGTTGTTGATTAGAGCTTGAAACTATCTGGTACACTTGCAATGTTAATATCTTCATTCACTTGCCAACTTGAATGGTAAATCGGTGATGATGAAGTACCGACTGATTAGTGTTGTTTGAGGTTCTCTCTTTGTTGGTCATGCAGGTCTTCTTCTTGGAGCAGTGGTAGCCGGAGGGAGGTGTACATGGACTGCCATGGCGCTTGTGCAGCCGTAGGAAGGGAGGAGGGGCATGCATTTGTTTCCTCATTCTTGAAGTGATGATGGTAGTTGTTGTATAGATTCTGGCTGGCTGTATATGCTGTGTTATGTTTCCTCGTTCTTGAAGTGACGAGGATGAAAACAAGCAATCGGATGAAAACAACACATTTTGTAATATTACAGTGGATGTGAAAGGAACGCCCCTCGTCACGTCGTAGGTGTTGTGCTACTCCTGTTAGAGGCCTTTTATTTGTTTTCCATCTCCCTGTGTTGATTCGCTTCTGGTCTGTCCTTTGGCTTGGAGCCGGAAAGAAAAGGACGTGTAAACAAAACTCAACCTGGATGAATGAGAATTAGGAAACGGCGACCGTAGCGCAAAATTGTGATGCCTGTACAAAAGCCAAGTATCACAACCCTTAGGCTCTAGTGTAAAATTCCGGTCATTGGTATTTTTGGAGGATCTCAGAAGGATGATTTTTACCCCCTTTTTTTGTTCAATATACAGGCTACTAAGCGGGGCCTTAGTCACAACTTTCCATCGAGAAAGTATTTAGCGGTACGTGGCTAAAAGAAAAAGTGAGACGTCCATGCATGCATCATAATCGACCCATAGAGAAGCAGTACGTGGCTAAAAGAATACGTGGCTAAAAGAAAAGGTGGGACGTCCATGCATGCATCATAATCGACGCATTCACCATAACTAGTCACGGGAAAATAAAGGCGAATGGGAAACGCCTTGACCGTAACTAGGGGGAAAGAGGCGGGATTTGTTGCCTCATAATTACTAGCTAGGGTGCCTAATTAAATTCACGGGTTAATACAAGTTGGCAATCCGCGTGACTAGGCCTGTTGGCCGTCCATCCTGCAGCGAACAAAAAACAAACAAACGGTATGGATGAGACTCGTACGGTCGTCGAAACGAAAAAAAGTTGGTTCCGGCTTACGAAAATTCAAAACCGCTATATTTGTTTCCCCCCGGGATTAGAGAGCCAGAGCTGTGCTCTATAAATAGATGGGCAGCGGAGGAGCACCGCGTGCGGTTGGCGCGAGACTTGGCGACTTAGCGACGTCGGCGAGGCGTAGGCGTAGGCCGGAGGGCGCTATCCTGCTCATTTTCTTCTCGGCGGGCAGAGGCACCGGCCCCCGATCAAGTCCGATCTGGTATTCTTTGGTTCTCAGAATCATTCATGCATGCCTCGTAGTTTTGCTAGATCCATCCGTACGTTAAGTGTTTGCCGGAAGAAGAAAAAAAGAAAGAGGTACGTAGGGATGGATCATGGATGGAAGTGCGTGCGACGTGAGCACGCAGGTTGCATCGTCCGCGACCTAGTTTGAGATGCAGTTGCGTTTTGTTTTTTGAGATGAGATGCCACGATTTGTGCTCGATCTCGCTGTTTAGATTAGATTAGATGCGCTTCTCGTGGGCAGCCAAGGAAAAAGAGGCGAATTAATGCTCGTGTACGGGAGCAATGAAAAAAAGAGAGGACGTGGCGTAGGCACCCGATCTACTCGTATTCGTTCCTTGTCTGAATCATTCATTTGCTAGATCCATCCGTACCGCACGTAAGTATTGGCCGGAAGAAAAAAAAAAGGAGATGTAACTAGCTAGCTAGCTCCAACGGATCGATTGTTGCGTGCGCGTGAGACGCGAGCGATGCAGAAAAGGAAAAGGACGTGGCCTCCTTCATCATCACACCCACGCGGCCGCCAAACATGAGTCGATCTCGAACCGTGCACAGGACAGGAGCATCATGTTTTTCGCTTTGGGTCTTCACGGGTTGACCGGGAGGCGAAAGACATCGTATCCTCCTCTCGCGTCGCTAAACAAAACCAGCCTACACACACGCGAGTTACACGCACCTTCCGCCCGTCGCTCCTCTTACGCACGCACCCGGTTGCGTTTAGCAATTAACACACGCTAAGCAGATCCCGGCACGCAGTCTCGCCAACCACTCACCCGATCGGCCGCTTCAGTTCCCCAAACCCCAAACCGACCGCCGTCTTCTTTCTTCCCCGCTCGCGCAAAACCCGACTCCACGCAGCCCACCCGCCCGCGCCCATGGTGCTCATCCTCGCCCGCATAATGCGCTCCGTGTCCAACGGCACCCTCGCCCAGAAGGTAGCGCGAAAAAACTTATTTGTATATGTGAATAGTTGTTATCTACTCCGATCTGGTCCAAGATAATAGTATCTATATTCTGGGAAATTTGTAACATAGAGATCGAATTTTACACGTGCGATGGTCTAAAATAAGTTACCGATTTCCTAATTAGAAAGTAATTAAGTGGATTCAAAATAGACTCTGCTGTGTGTAAATGCGTCCGCTTCCATATAGCTTCAGAGCATATAAAATAACATGACGAAGCCATTCTGATTCTTTTTTTATATGTCGGAATCTCTTCATATTCTTATCAAGGATATCAAAGAGCCCCCGAAGACCCCTCGTCAGATTGCGTGGAAGGTTCTCAAGGATCCTTTCATGATTGGAGCCCTCATTGCGATGCCCTTCTTCATGCTCATAGGTGCTAGTCAGCTGGTGGAAGGGTCTAGGATGGAACAGATTGGTCCAATGTTGAAGGATGTGGGGATATTGGGCTCCGCTGGAGCATACTGTCTCATCGTCTTACCCAATCAGATACTGAGGCACTGGAGGATGAAGTAGAGGTTGTTTTGTTGAGGTATATATTTATTTATAAGCATGTCGTTTCTTGTTTCATGAATCCTGAGAATGTGTGAGTTTTTTCTTCAACCATTTATAACTGAGTTACACTCACTGGTGTTGATAATTTAATAACCAGCCATTTTATCATGCATCCCTGTTAGATGTACAAGAGAGTTAGCTTGTTCGGTTTGTTGATAGATGTTAGCTTTCCTAAGAATTGCATTTAACGCTGATCCTCTTTGGTACCAGTTGGATGCTTATGGAGAGATCATCAGTGGAGACATAGTATACATTGCTCATGTTGAGTCGTTTCTGTGTGATTAGGCAGCTACGAATTTATCCATCAGAAGTGGTAGGCTACAAATTTCAAAAAGCGGGGTCATGGCCTCATGGGATATATCTTCTACTTAATTGCATTATCTTTTTTATCTGCCTTGTTTTATCTGTTATGTATCAACTTAGTGTTTTGTCTTAGGGAAGATGGCAAACAGAAACCCAGTTTGATTATTCATGGAAACTATGATGGTAATAAATAGAACAGACTCTTCCTTTAATCTGTAGCTTGTATCTAATCCATGTGGTGTTGTTCCACTTCCATGATATTTTCTATAGAACTGCCTTCGAGACCATATGTTGATAACCTTTGGCTAATTTTAAAGGTTAGACCTCGGTCGACCCTTTTAACGTTGGATTGGCATTGTGATTCGTGCATCTGAGAATTGCAAATGGTTTGCAATTGCACATAATTTTTTGCATATGCAATTCGGTGACCGAGAATTAGCCGTGTCCATGTTGATATTTTAGTGGGATACTCTCTCCTTTCATGGGTTTTCAGTGTTCCTTTATTTCCCTAAGAAGTAATGTAACTTGTTTCTCAAGAGCAGACTTCTTTTATACTGTAGTTTATATGATTACTTGTTAAGCACCTTAGTGCTTCTTATGCAACAAAATGGAAGAAATGACACATATATTTCATTCAGACAAGCTACACGATGTCACTAGTTGCGTTGAAAGTTTCTTATTCTGCTACTTATACCTTTCTTTTGTGCTCTTTGGTGTGTGTATTTACATGTTTTGTCTGTCTGCAAGTCATTATAGTGTAATGAACCAATGCATGTGAATAATGGGGCTTGTGATCTCAAGATGGTTTCCATATATGGGATAACTAGATTAGGCCATCTGTTACCATTGATTTTTCTGCAATTTAGAGTATATTTTAACTAGTTAGCATGTACATTAAATTTGCTCCTTTGAGGCACTCGGTCTTTCCAAATTAGACTGTTACGCAGCAAGAAGAATTACGCTCTATAATTCTATACGCTGAGTTACAGTTGATGTACTTTCTATCGGATCTTCGGTTCCACTTAACTTCCTCTCACTGTTGATCTGAAAATTCCTCTCGCGGTCCTAGTTGCAGTGGCATGGTAGTGATCGGTTGCTGTTTTTCTTGGTATACTACCTCTCCACGTAGATCACTGTGTACAAGTTTGTAATATTGGGCACTTAATATTGATAAACATCTACACGCCCTTACTTAAGTGCTATTTTATGCTGCTGATCCAATTAAATGTTTGGCTTCTTTTTTAACAGATAAGATACTGAAGAGAAGGTGTGAAGATGGGAAGGCAAATGCAAGAGTTGACTCCCTGCTTAAGATTCTGGCCACTGATTAGTACTGAATTATAGTTACCTGTACTGAGGACTGTAGTTTGGTCCACTGCTAGTATTCAATACTCCATGTGCTAGGAGCTATTGTAAGTCAATATCGTGGTGTTTCAGTTTTTACTTGCTGCTGGAAGCCTGAAGCTACGTGACCTGAAACAGTGGCGTATAACACTCACCATGGAGTAATCATGTTCTCTAGATGTATAGAATTTCGCCATGTTTGTGGTTTATGTTTGATGGCTACTATTTGTGGTTAAGTGGTCCTCTACCTAATGACCTGAAGATTCAGCTGCAAACTTGGGTTACTGATGCGAGGTGCCAAGTAGCCCATGAGCTAGTCATCTTAGGTCGATCTTGTAATGCTAATGAATCTATGATTTGGAGTAATGATCTGCGAGCACGGGCACATGTTGCCAACGTTATTGTGGGCGATTTGCCCCAGTCGAAGAAAAAAAAAGCAACGTCATTGTCACAAATTTGGTACAACGATACCTCAGCTGCCCAGCATCTAAGAGACCAGTAATGTCCAACAACTTATGACATCATGAACAAAACAAGATCAATGTAACAATCAAATAAGCCATCTTTGGCTACTTCCCTCAAATTTGGACACTCCGATTACGAGAGCTCCTACCACATGGAGTGTAATACTAGGGGTGGACCAATCTACAGTCATGAATACACGTAACTAATCCAGTACTTGTCCGCCGCCATAATCTTCAGCCACGTCTCTTGTACTCTATCTGCCTTGCCTTTCTTCACGCCTTCAGTTCAGGGTTAGGTCTGTTCATACAGAAGCCCAAAACTGAATGTGAGTATCAGCACAATATAGTACTTAGGAAATGCAGATATTTATTCATGTTAAGCACCAGATTTATAAACTGTATATAATTGACTATGTAGAGTACACGAATATGGCAAGGGTGACTACCCTGCCATTGCAACTAGACTAGAGAGAGGGATTCTTTAGATCAAGAGTGGGAAGGGTTAGTTGAATTGCAACTCAGAATATAAAGTGTAATTCATGTTGGTCCGCATAACAGCCTAATTTGGAAACGCTGGGCGCCTCAAAGGTGCAAATTCAACGTACATGGTAGCTATTTCAACATAGAACATTTGATGGAAGATGGCCTAATCAGTAGTTGCCCATATACGGAAACCATCTTGAGATCACAAGCCCCATATATCCTCATGCATTACACTATGAGGACTAGCTGAGCAAAGCATGTCAACCCGCACTCCACAGCGAACAAATGAATGGCATAAACAGCAGAAAAGGAAATTTCAATGTAGCAAGTGGCACCATGTAGCTTGTCGGAATGAATATATTTTGTCATTATGCAATTGACCGCGGGACAGTAGTATTCTTCACACAAGAAAAATATTGCACAAGAAGTTGCTGTTTGTTGTTGCATAAGAAACACGAATATAAATAACAAATAAAAATATAAACTACCAAAAATATTTCTTACAAATTCTTGCGAAACAAATAATCATTACAACATCAGCATGTGTTATCAAAGGCACTTCTACAGAAATGCCATGGAATATCACCACACACAATTAATGTACTAGCTACAGATTAAGGGAAGGGTCACTTGTATATAACACCATCACTAATTTTGAAGTACTTAATATATTATTTCTACAACTAGGTAATATACGATTACGTAATCACATGCTTCACTGAAAACAAGTGTGAAAGCTGTCAAAACTGAAAATTGGTGGGAAAACCGCCAAAATGAAAATATATCAAAACAATGCCCAAAAATGTGTGCTAAAGCCACTAAAATGCGGGATTTGTCAAACCTCTGTTCAAAATATCGGTCGATATTCTGATAAATCGACCGATTTATCGCTTATCGGTGTCTAGCCCATAAGATAAATTGGACGATATTTCGGCCAATATTCCGGCATTTCCACTGATATTCCGATAAATCGGCCGATTTACCACTTATAGGGGTCGACCGATAAGTTCCCGATAAGCGATATCTTGAACATTGGCCAAAACAATAAGGGCGGAATAACTAGCAAAACAAAAATGGCACAATATTGTCCCTGAAACTTAGGCAGGAAAACACCGACTTCTTTATAACTGTGTGCATATCGAAAACGAGCAGTAAAACTCGAAACAATTTGCTATAATTCTGGAGAGAGGTGACACTGAAATGAGCCGGTGTGATGCTATCATTCAGTGAGTCATGTGATATGCAATAATTGTCTTTCTGTGAAAAATAATAATATCCAAAACAACAAGATGACGCATGAAATGATATATCATAGCTATTTCTAGACATGAGAGAAGGGCCTCCATAACCCATGGCGACTAGACAACTATCGATATGATGGATCTTATGTCATAATTTTATGCATCAAATAATAACGTGCAACAACGAGAAGGCACATGCAAAAATCGTAGTTAATACATAAATAATAGCGTGCACCAACGGAACAACATCTAAGATGATATGTAATAACGACTCTAAAAATAGGCAACAATTTTGATCGAATGTCGAGCACATTTTGTCTTGTCAAACTTGCGGGCCTCGTAATTTTTTTGGAGGGTCTAGACAACATTTTTGGACTTCATAATTTTTTTCGACTAAAGAGGTTCTCCAAAAATTAGAAGTCCATGAAATCATACCTTCATGAGACTTTTGCAATGCCACAATAATCGCCTCGATTGAGCTCGTATTTAAAGGAAGTGGCTCATAGCAACAACATTTCACGATAGGCAATGGCTAGCATTTTATGCATAACACATGAGAAATAAAATAATAATGTATCACAATTAGACAACACATAAAATGATATCTAATAGAGGCATAGAAAATGGCCCCGATAACACGTGGCGGCGAGAGGGCACGTGGAATGACGAGTCTCGTGCTTTCATTTCATGCATAAAATAATAATGCTTGACAATGGGATGATACCTGTAAAAATAGACGATGTGAAACATAATAGTGCGACAACGTAATGGCACATGAAATGATACGTAATAACTATCTTGTTCCACGTTGGTCGTGATGTCCATCTTTGTGAGGCCTTCTATGGTACCCTCAAATGAATAACAACCATTCATTTTCCTTAATCTAAAGGCTGATATCATTTCATACTAGTGGTATATAGGTGACTAGTTAAATTCATACAAGTGACTTCTGTAGTCAAAATCGGCATCGCGCACCAAAACAAAACCCGTCATGGGCCCTGGCCCAAGATATCAAGCACCTCAAAACATCAATTACACGCACCAAAAAAACTTCTATCAGGTGCAGCGAGTCTTTTCAAAAAAAAAGGTGCAGCGAGTATCTTTATAACCCGACTTTTATCTTGGTGTAAATTCTGCAGTCTTGTGTTCGTCGTGGCACAGAGCACGTGGCTGCTGCTGCAGTGCTGCAATGTCATGTCGGGCTTCGAAGAGATCATCAACTATATATCTAAGGCGCATATGGTGTCTCGGAAGAGGTTGGCTGACTGCCGTTTTGCAGATGTGACGCGATATGGTGTATGTGCTACACGGACTTGATCATCGCTGCGCTTGCGCATCGGGCTGCAGGTGACGTTTCTTGGATGGTGCCACGAGGGCGCAAGCAAGCCGCTCCGCCTCCGTCACGACAGCGCCGAGGTCGACATCGGTCGACTGGAGGCACCAGATGCTGTTTGGGATTTCGGGGTCCGTCTAGCGCGCGCCGAGGAAGCGCAAGAGGCGGTAGAGGGAGTGTGTCGCGATGCGGAGCAGGCTTGACCCCACGGTGGCCGTGTCGCCCATGTTAAGTCCTCCTCCGTCGTTGGCGGGAAGACTGGAGTATCGTTGTATTAAAAGTTGTTGATTTGAATGTTAGAGACGGGATCATCCATAGGGCCGTCAGAGTGGCTTTGCACTGAGCAGGCTCCGCACTACAAGAAAGATGACATTTAGTCACCAAGCAATTGCCACCAAGGAGTTTGGTGGCTATATATGTGTGTACCATTTGTCACCAATAACATAATAATTTGGTTACTATTGCTACACTGAACCTTTAGTCACCAAGGGCTAGTAACTAAAGATTGTTATTTAGTAACCAACAAATGCAATGTTGGTTTCTAAATACATTCAACAACCATATTTTAGCAACCACGAAGAAATCAAGAATATTGGTGACAATAAATAATTATCAACCGATAGTTGATCTCTAGTAACGAAGTACCTTGGTGACTAAAGGTCTATTCTCTAGTAGTGTCCGGTGGTACTTGGATGAGAGCTTGCCGCTTGCCAACGGGCAGCCTACGCACGTAGGTAACCCCTTGTATCGTGTCGAGGAGCGCGTGCATCTGGGACGTACGCCTCCGCTTATTCTCAACTAGATTAGATTAAATAAGGACACCGTGAATGAAACTAGTGGGGAGTTCGTGTGTTTTTTCCTCAACAGAGTCGTGTTTGTTCATATTATTTACCGTGTATTACAATTGCTGGGTGTTGGGCCCAATCTCAAAAGGATGCATCTGATCCGTTAGAACAAATCATACTAGTCCCTCTCTTAGCACTAGTAAAAAGTACTATAGCACATGCCATTTTTGTGGATGCCTAGCGGTCGTTCATCTATGTTGCAATCCGTCCCGTTGTGCTCCAAGTCTCGTCGGCCTGCCGGCCCGTCTGCCTGCGGTGAATGCAGTTGCACATGACCTCGTCCCCGTCGAAGTCGATCACCCCTGACCTGGCCTATTGTCGGCTCGAAACGTATTCAAATGCCACATGGCCACCTTCGGCTTACCCGTATAGCTCCCCCGCTCTTCTTCTCGTCACCGCGCCCCCGATAGGCTATACGTCAATAGCAACGAACAAGAGCTATTGAGGCCGCCGGAACATGTTGCTGTCGTATTGGGGTTGTCTCTTCCAAGCGACGACCCCAATACGACCACCCATAGATTTTCTGCTTTTTTTTGTTTTTTGCAATTATAGTTATGTTCATCAAAGCACACATATTATCGGTCATAAATTCAAAGTCGCGACCACCGCCGTGAAGTCTGGCCGCACATACATATGATAAATCAAATAGAAGACGAAGGCAGTAAGATTCACCGCTGCCCTGGCGGGACAGGAACGATGGGTGGTAGAAATGAACTATGGGGGAGAAAAATGGAGGAAAATAGGGTTTTAGTTGTGTCTATGACCAACACATGAGCGACGCGTTGATGCTGCTGGTTTCACTCATCAATAATCAAGCGACTTGAGTGTGTACCCGATGGAAGGAGCTAGCTAGGGATTTGCTTCAATGCTCCCGTGCACCTACCTACTTTTATTCCTTGGTTCCATGAGAGCATCTCCAACCGGTCACCCCAAATCGGCCCCATACCCAGGACGGACAGCCCGGTCATGGTTTGGGCCAAAAATACACACCCAATTGCAAGCACCGAACCTGCCCATCTGCCCGGGCTGTCCGACAAACCCCAAACCCCGCCCATTTGCCCGGGCTGTCCGACAAACCCCCAAACCCATCCCATATGTGGGGCGTGTTTGAAAAGGGTCCGGCGTGCCGGACACACCCGACATGCAGAGGCTGACAGCCCGGTCCCACCAGGTAGCTGGAGCGGCACCGACGATTCGCCGTGCCGCGTCCACGAGTCATCACGCCACGATTAAAATCCGACATTGTAAACCTAAATCGGTTCAATCCTCACTCAGCTAATCCACTTTTGCCTCGTCGTTCCATCTGCCGACGTCGATGATGAGCTCCTCCTCCTCCTTCTCCTAAAGTGAAGGCGACTACGAGACCAAGAGCTCGCAACCGGCGGTGGACTCCCGTGTTGTCCACAACGACGACACCGACTACCACGACGACGACCTAGCATTCGAGCTCGTCGTACTCGAGAACCTTGGAGAGTCAAGCTCAGCGGGGCCAATGGCAAATGTAGCCGTTGGTTCGCTTCGGTGGCGGGTAGATATGCGCCAAACTCGCGGCGCACCCTAGCAGTGTTCGCGCCTTCCTCGGTTCCCCCGAGGCGGCGGGCTCCGACACCGCTGGTGCAGGCTTCCCCCTACTGGAGGCTGATACTTGATGGGGCTGGTTGGCGGCTTCTGCCGGTGAGCCCACCACCACATGCCCAACACCACGGACGTGGGAGCGTGCGCCGAAGACCGTGGAGTGGGAATTTCGGGAGTAAGGCGGAGGGGACGCATCATCAAGGAGGCGACAGCCATCGCCCGGGCACACACGGACCACGAAGAGCCCAGGAAAGGCATGTTTGTAGAGCCGCTGGCCGGAGTTTGTCCAATAGAACACGATTACTAAGCCGCATACTAAACCCGGTGCTTAATGGAGAAGTTCCGTCCCTTGCAACTGTCCAAGGTCGCCAGGAGCTATCTCCGCCCCTGCTTAGACCTAAGACCTAGATATAACCGGTAGACCTAGACCATTGCTCTAGACCCTAGGTGGCAGCGCGAAAATAAGTCTGGAAATAAGGCAATCTTCTTTCAATAAGATATCCATGGCGTCGAATCATATGCTCCTAGTAATCTTTAACGAAGATCTATTCTTTCTCGCATGCCCTCGAGTGGTGCTTTCCTAGCTGGTGGTGGTGAGGGAAACATAGTGAAACACCACCACCAACGGCACCCATATTCTCTCTCCATATGTTATCTCCCTCGTTGCCCCCTTTAGCAAGGAGACAAACCAGCCCCTCAGGTATGCTAGAGGTGGAAAGGAAGATCAATGATGGCGACATCGGGACCACGGTGATGGGGTCAATTTCAAGTTTGATATGGATCTAGAACGACATCAACGGTCTATGTTGTCGACATCGTACGCTAGGAGGATCTAACTCGGAGCTGGATATGTATGGCAGTGTCGATGACCGGTCCGGAGCTAGCTTGTCATATATGTGATTCATTTTTATTTGTTCTATACCATGTCGCATGCAGGGAGGCGGCTAGTTTGGTTGAGCTAGCGACGTGTCCATTTATATACGCACGCTACATGCATGCATTGTACAAGTACACACGCACGTACTAGTTAGCTGATATCTTCCATTTTGAGCGGGAACGAATTAGGTGATGTTCTTAGGTTTGTTCTTTGGAGAATGAAGAAAAGAAAGAGCCCGGCCTAGGCCAGATGCCCGATGCTAAGTAGAAAAACTAAAAAAGAAATAAGCCATCACGTATTGCTTGTGTTCTTTCTATAGAAAAACCGGGAAAGAAAAAAAGAAGCCCGGCCCATGGCAAAGTAAATTGAAGAGAAAAGGTCGCGTGCACATCAATGGTCGTGCTGCAATTCTCTAAGGGTGTGTTCGGTTTTGGAACAACGTGGAATGGAATGGAACCGTTCCATTCCAGCAGAACGGAATCGTTCCAATCTTGTGTTCGGTTTGACCACAAAAACTGTCATGGAACCGTCCCATTCTTGTGTTCGGTTTGGGAATGGGATGAGGATGGAATGGAATGGGTGAGAATAAAATTATTTCTAAACTCAATTAATTATTACTAAACTCGATTAATAATTCTTAAACTCAATTAATCATTCCTAATCTCGATTAATTATTCCTAATCTTGATTAATTATCCCTAAAACTTGATTAATTATTCCTAATCTTGATTAATTAGAGAGAGACGGAGAGCCGTTCCACTTGGTTCCACTTGGTCCGGCCGATTTGGCCGGACGTGTGCATTCCGCATATAGAGGGAATATTCCCTTCCTGGGAACCAGCTCGTTCCATTCCATTTTAGAACCGAACACAAGAATGGAGTGTGGGTGCGGAACGGTTCCATTCCATTCCACCTCATTCTAGAACCGAACACACCCTAAGGCTAGCTCCATGCACACATATCTTCTCTACCCAAGTCCACCACCCTCTTTCGCATCAAGCCATCGAAGACGACATGCCGCCACGCTCCCTCGCTGAAAAATCACGCTTTCCAGTCTGGTGGGCCGCCTTGTCACGCTCGACATTGTGTGGTAGTAGCTTTATTCCACATCGGCATCAAGGTCACGTCTCGTATTCATTACTCAAACCATCCACGCCGGTGTCTGGTCCGTCACTCTATACACGTTGTTCCTCGTCAAGCTCGATCGATACCTGCAAAACTTTATAGAAAATATACCATATATATATGGATTTTACCAAAATAAATATTCAATTTAGTTAACTTGCTGTCTTTTTTTTTTACCATTATCATAAATTGGATGAATATTCCCTAGCGAATCATTTGGAAAAAAAATATGAAATCCTCAAAAACAATACCACCACCTTGATTTTGAAGATTTTTCCTGACCTTCAAAGTGTGTTGATCGAGTCGCCGCTCCTCTTTGCGATTTTTCGGTGAAGACCAAAGTAATTGATATAACTACAAATTAACTTATTTTTCTACTAGACAAAATGAAATATTCATCATCACGTATGGACTGGCATGTCCAAAAATTTCAAAAAATTCACATAAACATCACCTGGAACTAGACATCGAAGTAGACTCAAAGGACACACTTTTCTCCGTCGATGTCCTGTGCGAGTTGTTAGACATCGAAGTAGACTCTGACTCGGTCCCAAACCGGCAACATACGAGGGCGTACGGACAGAAACAATGGATTACCGCTGGAGATGCGTTTAACGGAGCTCCTAGAGCATAGTCTTTCAGCTCGAGGTTTCTCGATGTGTCGCCTCGGTCTCTGGCGTATCCCTGGACTTGTCGTATTTGATAGAATTTGTTTGTCTAACCTGTCCCAAAACTTTCAAAGGCAATGGCGTATCCCTGGAGTATAGTATATGTGACACACGTGCATGCTGGCTACGTTAGGTATAATCACAAGAATTGCCGAGCTACGCTGCCTGCAACGTTGATTGGATTTTGGAGCCAAAATCCCACGCAACAAGCGGTGAGCGGGAAATTTTGAAGCCAGAAGTTTTGTTTCGGGCCGGAAATTTTGGCCCAATAACCACGAGCGAAAGTTTGATACTTCCCCTCCCCCAGCGCCTCCTCGTTCACAGATCACAATCCAACCCCAGCGCCACCTCCCTCCCCTGATCCCCTTTTTCCACCGCCTCCGTCGCCTGCACCATTCGATTCCGGCCACACCTCGCGCCGCAGACCACCTCTCAGTCACCACCTCCTCTCCCGATTCCATGTCGTCGAACCATTGTCCCGCAGCCCACCACAAACCCTAGCCTCCCAAGATCCCATCTGCACAGAGAAGAACGGGCGGAAGATTCTATATTCGCCTTCCATGGCGGCGGCGGCATGGCAGCGGGTGGTGGGAACGCCCCACGGGTTCGGCTGGACCACCCGGAGCAGATGCTGCCAGCCAACACGGAGCAGCCCTCACCCACGCCGGCGTCCTCGGGGCTGGACCGTCGGGCATGCACAACTCCGGGTCCGGCCATCCTCCTCCTCCTCGTCCCTCGTCTCCAGACCGCTCCCCGCAGCCACCCTCCCGTCAGATTGCTGCAGCTGCACGAGCTATTGGTTGTGGGAGACAAAGAGATTGAGCGGGAGGGGCTCTGCAACTCGCCGGCGCCCGGCGGGAGTCGACCATGTACATCGCCACTCTTTCCAGACGGCCGCCACGGCATGCACCCTACTGCCTGGGCGTCCCCGCCGCTCCGACCAAGAACTGAGATGAGTGCGATCGCTCCTGCCACGACCCAACCGAGCACCCATGCCTGCTGATGTTGCTTGTCTACATCGACGTTGAGAGGTATAAATCCTCCATATCCAAGTCTGTGTTTAGTGATCTTCTCTGTTTAATCTTGCAAACAGCTACTGGTCAAATATTTCACCATGAAAATGCAGGTTATTGATTCTGTATTCAGCAGCACTAGCCCTTGTTTTACTTGCTTCCCTACTTCTTTGTTGAACTCTGTAGCTTTTAATTTCCTGTTGCTGTTGATGGAAGTTGTAGAGATGTGTTATGTTTGGAGCTTGCTTGGTAGCAGCAGTTTCCGGAAATATATCTATTGTTTTGCAACACACCTATATAGTGGATCAAATCTTTGTGTTGTAGTCTCTAGTTGATCATGTCCCCATGCAATATTCATTAGTTGATTAACATGTTCAAATATTATACATTAGGCACTAGGATAGGACTTGTGCAACTCGCCAGCGGGTGGCGACCACGTGGGCGGCACTCTTGCCGAACGGCGGCCACGACGCGTGTCCTCCTGTTTGGGCCTCCCAGTCGCTCCGACCGAGAGCTGAGATGCGTGCAAGCACTCCTGCCACGATCCTCCCCCTGCTGCTACTACTGCTGCCAGTATTCAACGAGGTGGTGCTGCCGTTGTGAGGTATGCTAGATTCCGAGATCTTCCTTTTGTATATTCGTGAGGTGGTCTAGATTTCCTGCTGGTTGAGTCTAATTTTCGTACCCAAGGTTGGACAGAAGCTCAACTAGCCAGATAGAAGGATACTTGTTAATTTAGAAGTTCTGATTTGTAGCAATTGATTCTCTGTGGTTGATACTTGAAATTGTCTACCTTATACTCTGCATGTACTGATTTGTAGGTTGTAGCTATTAATTTATTGGAGGACAGTAGTTCAAAGTAGCCTCCTAAATCTTTTTGAGAATTCTCCATGCTTTCAATTCAGGATTTGAAAGCATGTATAGCTTCTCTGCTTATTGATCCTCTCATCCTGACCTTGTTTTGTTTTAGTTTAAAGTGGATATAATTATTGGCAACGAACATGTACTTGTTTCTTGGCGTGATCATGTAATTTCAGAATTGGAACATTGTTTGTTCCCTGGATCTATCTTTGAAGTTTGTAACTAAATTTAGTTATTATTCCTGTATGTGAAAAGCATGAGGCTTAAGCTCTGAGGTTTCAAGTATTTGAGCCCTTTTCATGTTGAGAACCAGCCAGCATATCAATTGTTAAATACACTCTTAATTCAGTGTGTCTCGTTGTACGCAGGTAGTGACACGGGAAAAGGCATTGCAGCTGTAGAAGGCACGAACTCGCCGGCCGGCGGCGACCAGTACAATGGCGCTCTTGCCGGACGACGGCCACGGCACACTCCTCCTGCTTGGGCTTCGCCGCCGCTCCGGCCGAGACCTGAGATGCGTGCGAGCACTTCTGCTAAGACCTAGCCGAGCATCCTTGCCTGCTGCTGTTGTTGGTCTTCATTGAGGTGGTCCCGCCGTTGTGAGGTATACATCCTTCATCTCCAAGTGTTCTTCTATTGTAAATCATGGGCAACAACAACTGTCGAACATTTCTGCGGCACTAGCCCTTGTTGTACTTGCACCTTGCTACTTCCATTTTTAGTTCTTTATATTGTAATTTGTTCTTGATTTTGGAGGGACCATGTCGACATGTGTTTTGCTTGTATCTTGCTTGGTAGCAGCAGAACTCCAGAAATATTTTGTATGCTGTGAAACGTGTGTATGAAATGCCTTTTTTAAATAATTTCTTCTCATAATGCAAGAGCCAATTCAAACATGCAATACCTTCTGTTGGTGAGGTGCATCTACTTTTTTTTTTTACAAATCATCTATAGAGGGGGCCAGGTATTTGTGTTGTAGTTTAGTTGATCATATCCTTAAGCAATGTGGGTGTTATCTGGAACATGTTCAAATAATACTACAGCATGCACTAAGAAAAGGAGCTCTACAACTCACCGGCGAGTGGCGAACACGCACTGCGGCGCTCACGCCGAACGGCGGCCACGACACGCGTCCTCCTTCTTGGGCATCCCCGCCGCTCAGTCCGAGAGCTTAGATGCGGCGAGCTCTAGTTCCCCTACCTAGCCGAGGAGCCAACCCTGCTGCTATTGCATATCTTTATTGAGGCGGTTCTGCCATTGTGAGGTATACATCCCTCATCTCCAAGTCGTTGTGTAGTGTTCCCTGTAAATATGGACAAACAACATCTGTCAAACTTTTCACCATGAAAATCCAGGTTCTTGATTCAACAATAGTAATATTATTATGAAATAGGACTAATCTGCATGCATGAGAATATTAAAGAATAACTCTTTTGTTCAATCAACTTCTTGAAAGTTTCAAATCAAACTTCCTGTACTCTTTGTAAACTAGCAAGACATACTTTATGATTTTCACCTTCTGTCATGCAACGTTTGCAGAATATGAAAATTGGTGTTCATAACATGAGACACAAAAGGACTTACGAATATCTCGACTATATAATTTACCTTAAGGTGGTGATGGTCGGTAGGTCGTAAAGTCTTCTATCCGGATTCTTCTATCGCGTATGTTCGCAAAACAGAGTCCAATTCGAACTAAAATGGCCAGGCCTTCATCGAAACGTTATGCTCCCTCACGATTCTTCCTCGAGAGAAAATATCCCGGCAAGACAACAAAATTTCCCCAATGGCTAACCTGCACGCCTTCAAGCCCAGCCCATGCTGCCGCACTCCCCTGTGCCGTCGTCACGCTCTGGCCGACGGCGTACTGCACTGGCCACCGCGAGCAGCCAACCCGGGGCGCTAGAGGGATCTATCGCTAATGTCCGTCTAGCAGGTCGGCTCCAACAGGAGTTGCCATCCACCTTCTCTTGTCGCACCAGTTCTAAGGATTCGTGATTCAGTTTGGTACTGCCCAAGGAGTCAAGGACTACAACGCTTCTCAAATCTTAACTTGAGGTTAAAATCTTCTCTTTCTTCTAAGCTCAACTGAATCGTGTGTTTGTCATGAGCCAATTGTTATGATGCTGATAGGTTTCTTGACAATCATTATTTCTGTGGTGTGTTCCTTTTGTTGCATGCATAGCAAAGGTCGGCTGGGCTAATGTTGTCATTGTATACCGTCGTTCTGCAGCAACCAGTGTGTGGCGTCATCTTTTTCGATTACTACCAAACAATTACTTGGTGTCGTTTGTGCCGGTGCAGACTGGTATTGGCTTTTGAGTGTATCATTGATGTTGTGCTGTCAAAGTCAAGTATCAACATTGAAGATACAATGATGATGATTTATTATCGGTCAATTTTTTTTTCTAACACTGAATCAACTAGCTTCATCGTAATTTTGTATTGGTTCTTGTTGGGTTTCTTAAAATTTGCCTTGTTGGGTTTATTAAAATTTGCCTTGTTTATTTCTTTGAGCACCAAGTGTATATTAGCACATATAGGCTTATTGTGAAGCTTGTATTTTTTTAGCTTTGTTGTTTGTAGCTACTTAGATCATTTGTCTTTCTAGAGATTTGTACATAATCTGTAGCTAGATGGCTCTACTTTTTTTTTACCTAAATTTGCCAAACTTTGCTAATAACTTGAAAAACTGATATGTGCCTAACTTTGCTATCCAAGGAAGAGTTTGACTTTTCTTGGTAGCAGCGTGTCGAGCATCAAAATTAAGGCAGTCCAGTTGTATTTGTCGCTGATTGGATTCTTGAAACTGTCTGGGCACTCTCTCTTGAAGTGTTAATCTTTTCATTCATGAATGGTAAATCAGTGCTGATAAAGTGGGCTTAGTAGTGACTAGTTAGTGTTTGTTTTATGTGGTGTTGGAGTAGGTATCAGACAGTAGCATTTTCCTTTGGTGTAGCCATTTATTTGGTATGAATGACACACACAAGCTTTACCGGAACACCTTTCACTTTCCAATGCATTTACGTGTAATCGTGGGACATTCCTTTTGTGTCTTCTTACTTGTGGCATGGAGGCGACTCTTTGTTGGTCTTGCAGGTCTTCTTCTTGGACGATTAGTGGTCGGAGGGAGGTGTACATGGACTGTTGCGGCGCTCGTGCAGCCGTAGGAAGGGAGAAAGATGGTAACCAGCTGGTATTACTTGCAAAAGATGTTGTGCTTGTTGCGCTTATGCCCGTGCGATGGTTGTCATTATAGCTAACTACCCATGCCGAGTAGTTGCTCTGGACTTGGACAACATTTTCGGTCGTGCTGCACGAGAATTGTTTGGGATTCATGGTTATTTTTTGAAGATTGATATATGCTTGCACATAAATGACCAGTGGATGGTGATGCCTGCTTAGACCCAACCATTGGTCATTAATTTTTTTAAAAGAAAATACTACTAGAAAGGATGGATGTGGTTCAAACACATGAATAGTTTGCCTTTTTTCCTGATAGCAGCACGTCGAGCATAAAAATGACGGCGGCCTAGTTGTATTTGTTGTTGATTAGAGCTTGAAACTATCTGGTACACTTGCAATGTTAATATCTTCATTCACTTGCCAACTTGAATGGTAAATCGGTGATGATGAAGTACCGACTGATTAGTGTTGTTTGAGGTTCTCTCTTTGTTGGTCATGCAGGTCTTCTTCTTGGAGCAGTGGTAGCCGGAGGGAGGTGTACATGGACTGCCATGGCGCTTGTGCAGCCGTAGGAAGGGAGGAGGGGCATGCATTTGTTTCCTCATTCTTGAAGTGATGATGGTAGTTGTTGTATAGATTCTGGCTGGCTGTATATGCTGTGTTATGTTTCCTCGTTCTTGAAGTGACGAGGATGAAAACAAGCAATCGGATGAAAACAACACATTTTGTAATATTACAGTGGATGTGAAAGGAACGCCCCTCGTCACGTCGTAGGTGTTGTGCTACTCCTGTTAGAGGCCTTTTATTTGTTTTCCATCTCCCTGTGTTGATTCGCTTCTGGTCTGTCCTTTGGCTTGGAGCCGGAAAGAAAAGGACGTGTAAACAAAACTCAACCTGGATGAATGAGAATTAGGAAACGGCGACCGTAGCGCAAAATTGTGATGCCTGTACAAAAGCCAAGTATCACAACCCTTAGGCTCTAGTGTAAAATTCCGGTCATTGGTATTTTTGGAGGATCTCAGAAGGATGATTTTTACCCCCTTTTTTTGTTCAATATACAGGCTACTAAGCGGGGCCTTAGTCACAACTTTCCATCGAGAAAGTATTTAGCGGTACGTGGCTAAAAGAAAAAGTGAGACGTCCATGCATGCATCATAATCGACCCATAGAGAAGCAGTACGTGGCTAAAAGAATACGTGGCTAAAAGAAAAGGTGGGACGTCCATGCATGCATCATAATCGACGCATTCACCATAACTAGTCACGGGAAAATAAAGGCGAATGGGAAACGCCTTGACCGTAACTAGGGGGAAAGAGGCGGGATTTGTTGCCTCATAATTACTAGCTAGGGTGCCTAATTAAATTCACGGGTTAATACAAGTTGGCAATCCGCGTGACTAGGCCTGTTGGCCGTCCATCCTGCAGCGAACAAAAAACAAACAAACGGTATGGATGAGACTCGTACGGTCGTCGAAACGAAAAAAAGTTGGTTCCGGCTTACGAAAATTCAAAACCGCTATATTTGTTTCCCCCCGGGATTAGAGAGCCAGAGCTGTGCTCTATAAATAGATGGGCAGCGGAGGAGCACCGCGTGCGGTTGGCGCGAGACTTGGCGACTTAGCGACGTCGGCGAGGCGTAGGCGTAGGCCGGAGGGCGCTATCCTGCTCATTTTCTTCTCGGCGGGCAGAGGCACCGGCCCCCGATCAAGTCCGATCTGGTATTCTTTGGTTCTCAGAATCATTCATGCATGCCTCGTAGTTTTGCTAGATCCATCCGTACGTTAAGTGTTTGCCGGAAGAAGAAAAAAAGAAAGAGGTACGTAGGGATGGATCATGGATGGAAGTGCGTGCGACGTGAGCACGCAGGTTGCATCGTCCGCGACCTAGTTTGAGATGCAGTTGCGTTTTGTTTTTTGAGATGAGATGCCACGATTTGTGCTCGATCTCGCTGTTTAGATTAGATTAGATGCGCTTCTCGTGGGCAGCCAAGGAAAAAGAGGCGAATTAATGCTCGTGTACGGGAGCAATGAAAAAAAGAGAGGACGTGGCGTAGGCACCCGATCTACTCGTATTCGTTCCTTGTCTGAATCATTCATTTGCTAGATCCATCCGTACCGCACGTAAGTATTGGCCGGAAGAAAAAAAAAAGGAGATGTAACTAGCTAGCTAGCTCCAACGGATCGATTGTTGCGTGCGCGTGAGACGCGAGCGATGCAGAAAAGGAAAAGGACGTGGCCTCCTTCATCATCACACCCACGCGGCCGCCAAACATGAGTCGATCTCGAACCGTGCACAGGACAGGAGCATCATGTTTTTCGCTTTGGGTCTTCACGGGTTGACCGGGAGGCGAAAGACATCGTATCCTCCTCTCGCGTCGCTAAACAAAACCAGCCTACACACACGCGAGTTACACGCACCTTCCGCCCGTCGCTCCTCTTACGCACGCACCCGGTTGCGTTTAGCAATTAACACACGCTAAGCAGATCCCGGCACGCAGTCTCGCCAACCACTCACCCGATCGGCCGCTTCAGTTCCCCAAACCCCAAACCGACCGCCGTCTTCTTTCTTCCCCGCTCGCGCAAAACCCGACTCCACGCAGCCCACCCGCCCGCGCCCATGGTGCTCATCCTCGCCCGCATAATGCGCTCCGTGTCCAACGGCACCCTCGCCCAGAAGGTAGCGCGAAAAAACTTATTTGTATATGTGAATAGTTGTTATCTACTCCGATCTGGTCCAAGATAATAGTATCTATATTCTGGGAAATTTGTAACATAGAGATCGAATTTTACACGTGCGATGGTCTAAAATAAGTTACCGATTTCCTAATTAGAAAGTAATTAAGTGGATTCAAAATAGACTCTGCTGTGTGTAAATGCGTCCGCTTCCATATAGCTTCAGAGCATATAAAATAACATGACGAAGCCATTCTGATTCTTTTTTTATATGTCGGAATCTCTTCATATTCTTATCAAGGATATCAAAGAGCCCCCGAAGACCCCTCGTCAGATTGCGTGGAAGGTTCTCAAGGATCCTTTCATGATTGGAGCCCTCATTGCGATGCCCTTCTTCATGCTCATAGGTGCTAGTCAGCTGGTGGAAGGGTCTAGGATGGAACAGATTGGTCCAATGTTGAAGGATGTGGGGATATTGGGCTCCGCTGGAGCATACTGTCTCATCGTCTTACCCAATCAGATACTGAGGCACTGGAGGATGAAGTAGAGGTTGTTTTGTTGAGGTATATATTTATTTATAAGCATGTCGTTTCTTGTTTCATGAATCCTGAGAATGTGTGAGTTTTTTCTTCAACCATTTATAACTGAGTTACACTCACTGGTGTTGATAATTTAATAACCAGCCATTTTATCATGCATCCCTGTTAGATGTACAAGAGAGTTAGCTTGTTCGGTTTGTTGATAGATGTTAGCTTTCCTAAGAATTGCATTTAACGCTGATCCTCTTTGGTACCAGTTGGATGCTTATGGAGAGATCATCAGTGGAGACATAGTATACATTGCTCATGTTGAGTCGTTTCTGTGTGATTAGGCAGCTACGAATTTATCCATCAGAAGTGGTAGGCTACAAATTTCAAAAAGCGGGGTCATGGCCTCATGGGATATATCTTCTACTTAATTGCATTATCTTTTTTATCTGCCTTGTTTTATCTGTTATGTATCAACTTAGTGTTTTGTCTTAGGGAAGATGGCAAACAGAAACCCAGTTTGATTATTCATGGAAACTATGATGGTAATAAATAGAACAGACTCTTCCTTTAATCTGTAGCTTGTATCTAATCCATGTGGTGTTGTTCCACTTCCATGATATTTTCTATAGAACTGCCTTCGAGACCATATGTTGATAACCTTTGGCTAATTTTAAAGGTTAGACCTCGGTCGACCCTTTTAACGTTGGATTGGCATTGTGATTCGTGCATCTGAGAATTGCAAATGGTTTGCAATTGCACATAATTTTTTGCATATGCAATTCGGTGACCGAGAATTAGCCGTGTCCATGTTGATATTTTAGTGGGATACTCTCTCCTTTCATGGGTTTTCAGTGTTCCTTTATTTCCCTAAGAAGTAATGTAACTTGTTTCTCAAGAGCAGACTTCTTTTATACTGTAGTTTATATGATTACTTGTTAAGCACCTTAGTGCTTCTTATGCAACAAAATGGAAGAAATGACACATATATTTCATTCAGACAAGCTACACGATGTCACTAGTTGCGTTGAAAGTTTCTTATTCTGCTACTTATACCTTTCTTTTGTGCTCTTTGGTGTGTGTATTTACATGTTTTGTCTGTCTGCAAGTCATTATAGTGTAATGAACCAATGCATGTGAATAATGGGGCTTGTGATCTCAAGATGGTTTCCATATATGGGATAACTAGATTAGGCCATCTGTTACCATTGATTTTTCTGCAATTTAGAGTATATTTTAACTAGTTAGCATGTACATTAAATTTGCTCCTTTGAGGCACTCGGTCTTTCCAAATTAGACTGTTACGCAGCAAGAAGAATTACGCTCTATAATTCTATACGCTGAGTTACAGTTGATGTACTTTCTATCGGATCTTCGGTTCCACTTAACTTCCTCTCACTGTTGATCTGAAAATTCCTCTCGCGGTCCTAGTTGCAGTGGCATGGTAGTGATCGGTTGCTGTTTTTCTTGGTATACTACCTCTCCACGTAGATCACTGTGTACAAGTTTGTAATATTGGGCACTTAATATTGATAAACATCTACACGCCCTTACTTAAGTGCTATTTTATGCTGCTGATCCAATTAAATGTTTGGCTTCTTTTTTAACAGATAAGATACTGAAGAGAAGGTGTGAAGATGGGAAGGCAAATGCAAGAGTTGACTCCCTGCTTAAGATTCTGGCCACTGATTAGTACTGAATTATAGTTACCTGTACTGAGGACTGTAGTTTGGTCCACTGCTAGTATTCAATACTCCATGTGCTAGGAGCTATTGTAAGTCAATATCGTGGTGTTTCAGTTTTTACTTGCTGCTGGAAGCCTGAAGCTACGTGACCTGAAACAGTGGCGTATAACACTCACCATGGAGTAATCATGTTCTCTAGATGTATAGAATTTCGCCATGTTTGTGGTTTATGTTTGATGGCTACTATTTGTGGTTAAGTGGTCCTCTACCTAATGACCTGAAGATTCAGCTGCAAACTTGGGTTACTGATGCGAGGTGCCAAGTAGCCCATGAGCTAGTCATCTTAGGTCGATCTTGTAATGCTAATGAATCTATGATTTGGAGTAATGATCTGCGAGCACGGGCACATGTTGCCAACGTTATTGTGGGCGATTTGCCCCAGTCGAAGAAAAAAAAAGCAACGTCATTGTCACAAATTTGGTACAACGATACCTCAGCTGCCCAGCATCTAAGAGACCAGTAATGTCCAACAACTTATGACATCATGAACAAAACAAGATCAATGTAACAATCAAATAAGCCATCTTTGGCTACTTCCCTCAAATTTGGACACTCCGATTACGAGAGCTCCTACCACATGGAGTGTAATACTAGGGGTGGACCAATCTACAGTCATGAATACACGTAACTAATCCAGTACTTGTCCGCCGCCATAATCTTCAGCCACGTCTCTTGTACTCTATCTGCCTTGCCTTTCTTCACGCCTTCAGTTCAGGGTTAGGTCTGTTCATACAGAAGCCCAAAACTGAATGTGAGTATCAGCACAATATAGTACTTAGGAAATGCAGATATTTATTCATGTTAAGCACCAGATTTATAAACTGTATATAATTGACTATGTAGAGTACACGAATATGGCAAGGGTGACTACCCTGCCATTGCAACTAGACTAGAGAGAGGGATTCTTTAGATCAAGAGTGGGAAGGGTTAGTTGAATTGCAACTCAGAATATAAAGTGTAATTCATGTTGGTCCGCATAACAGCCTAATTTGGAAACGCTGGGCGCCTCAAAGGTGCAAATTCAACGTACATGGTAGCTATTTCAACATAGAACATTTGATGGAAGATGGCCTAATCAGTAGTTGCCCATATACGGAAACCATCTTGAGATCACAAGCCCCATATATCCTCATGCATTACACTATGAGGACTAGCTGAGCAAAGCATGTCAACCCGCACTCCACAGCGAACAAATGAATGGCATAAACAGCAGAAAAGGAAATTTCAATGTAGCAAGTGGCACCATGTAGCTTGTCGGAATGAATATATTTTGTCATTATGCAATTGACCGCGGGACAGTAGTATTCTTCACACAAGAAAAATATTGCACAAGAAGTTGCTGTTTGTTGTTGCATAAGAAACACGAATATAAATAACAAATAAAAATATAAACTACCAAAAATATTTCTTACAAATTCTTGCGAAACAAATAATCATTACAACATCAGCATGTGTTATCAAAGGCACTTCTACAGAAATGCCATGGAATATCACCACACACAATTAATGTACTAGCTACAGATTAAGGGAAGGGTCACTTGTATATAACACCATCACTAATTTTGAAGTACTTAATATATTATTTCTACAACTAGGTAATATACGATTACGTAATCACATGCTTCACTGAAAACAAGTGTGAAAGCTGTCAAAACTGAAAATTGGTGGGAAAACCGCCAAAATGAAAATATATCAAAACAATGCCCAAAAATGTGTGCTAAAGCCACTAAAATGCGGGATTTGTCAAACCTCTGTTCAAAATATCGGTCGATATTCTGATAAATCGACCGATTTATCGCTTATCGGTGTCTAGCCCATAAGATAAATTGGACGATATTTCGGCCAATATTCCGGCATTTCCACTGATATTCCGATAAATCGGCCGATTTACCACTTATAGGGGTCGACCGATAAGTTCCCGATAAGCGATATCTTGAACATTGGCCAAAACAATAAGGGCGGAATAACTAGCAAAACAAAAATGGCACAATATTGTCCCTGAAACTTAGGCAGGAAAACACCGACTTCTTTATAACTGTGTGCATATCGAAAACGAGCAGTAAAACTCGAAACAATTTGCTATAATTCTGGAGAGAGGTGACACTGAAATGAGCCGGTGTGATGCTATCATTCAGTGAGTCATGTGATATGCAATAATTGTCTTTCTGTGAAAAATAATAATATCCAAAACAACAAGATGACGCATGAAATGATATATCATAGCTATTTCTAGACATGAGAGAAGGGCCTCCATAACCCATGGCGACTAGACAACTATCGATATGATGGATCTTATGTCATAATTTTATGCATCAAATAATAACGTGCAACAACGAGAAGGCACATGCAAAAATCGTAGTTAATACATAAATAATAGCGTGCACCAACGGAACAACATCTAAGATGATATGTAATAACGACTCTAAAAATAGGCAACAATTTTGATCGAATGTCGAGCACATTTTGTCTTGTCAAACTTGCGGGCCTCGTAATTTTTTTGGAGGGTCTAGACAACATTTTTGGACTTCATAATTTTTTTCGACTAAAGAGGTTCTCCAAAAATTAGAAGTCCATGAAATCATACCTTCATGAGACTTTTGCAATGCCACAATAATCGCCTCGATTGAGCTCGTATTTAAAGGAAGTGGCTCATAGCAACAACATTTCACGATAGGCAATGGCTAGCATTTTATGCATAACACATGAGAAATAAAATAATAATGTATCACAATTAGACAACACATAAAATGATATCTAATAGAGGCATAGAAAATGGCCCCGATAACACGTGGCGGCGAGAGGGCACGTGGAATGACGAGTCTCGTGCTTTCATTTCATGCATAAAATAATAATGCTTGACAATGGGATGATACCTGTAAAAATAGACGATGTGAAACATAATAGTGCGACAACGTAATGGCACATGAAATGATACGTAATAACTATCTTGTTCCACGTTGGTCGTGATGTCCATCTTTGTGAGGCCTTCTATGGTACCCTCAAATGAATAACAACCATTCATTTTCCTTAATCTAAAGGCTGATATCATTTCATACTAGTGGTATATAGGTGACTAGTTAAATTCATACAAGTGACTTCTGTAGTCAAAATCGGCATCGCGCACCAAAACAAAACCCGTCATGGGCCCTGGCCCAAGATATCAAGCACCTCAAAACATCAATTACACGCACCAAAAAAACTTCTATCAGGTGCAGCGAGTCTTTTCAAAAAAAAAGGTGCAGCGAGTATCTTTATAACCCGACTTTTATCTTGGTGTAAATTCTGCAGTCTTGTGTTCGTCGTGGCACAGAGCACGTGGCTGCTGCTGCAGTGCTGCAATGTCATGTCGGGCTTCGAAGAGATCATCAACTATATATCTAAGGCGCATATGGTGTCTCGGAAGAGGTTGGCTGACTGCCGTTTTGCAGATGTGACGCGATATGGTGTATGTGCTACACGGACTTGATCATCGCTGCGCTTGCGCATCGGGCTGCAGGTGACGTTTCTTGGATGGTGCCACGAGGGCGCAAGCAAGCCGCTCCGCCTCCGTCACGACAGCGCCGAGGTCGACATCGGTCGACTGGAGGCACCAGATGCTGTTTGGGATTTCGGGGTCCGTCTAGCGCGCGCCGAGGAAGCGCAAGAGGCGGTAGAGGGAGTGTGTCGCGATGCGGAGCAGGCTTGACCCCACGGTGGCCGTGTCGCCCATGTTAAGTCCTCCTCCGTCGTTGGCGGGAAGACTGGAGTATCGTTGTATTAAAAGTTGTTGATTTGAATGTTAGAGACGGGATCATCCATAGGGCCGTCAGAGTGGCTTTGCACTGAGCAGGCTCCGCACTACAAGAAAGATGACATTTAGTCACCAAGCAATTGCCACCAAGGAGTTTGGTGGCTATATATGTGTGTACCATTTGTCACCAATAACATAATAATTTGGTTACTATTGCTACACTGAACCTTTAGTCACCAAGGGCTAGTAACTAAAGATTGTTATTTAGTAACCAACAAATGCAATGTTGGTTTCTAAATACATTCAACAACCATATTTTAGCAACCACGAAGAAATCAAGAATATTGGTGACAATAAATAATTATCAACCGATAGTTGATCTCTAGTAACGAAGTACCTTGGTGACTAAAGGTCTATTCTCTAGTAGTGTCCGGTGGTACTTGGATGAGAGCTTGCCGCTTGCCAACGGGCAGCCTACGCACGTAGGTAACCCCTTGTATCGTGTCGAGGAGCGCGTGCATCTGGGACGTACGCCTCCGCTTATTCTCAACTAGATTAGATTAAATAAGGACACCGTGAATGAAACTAGTGGGGAGTTCGTGTGTTTTTTCCTCAACAGAGTCGTGTTTGTTCATATTATTTACCGTGTATTACAATTGCTGGGTGTTGGGCCCAATCTCAAAAGGATGCATCTGATCCGTTAGAACAAATCATACTAGTCCCTCTCTTAGCACTAGTAAAAAGTACTATAGCACATGCCATTTTTGTGGATGCCTAGCGGTCGTTCATCTATGTTGCAATCCGTCCCGTTGTGCTCCAAGTCTCGTCGGCCTGCCGGCCCGTCTGCCTGCGGTGAATGCAGTTGCACATGACCTCGTCCCCGTCGAAGTCGATCACCCCTGACCTGGCCTATTGTCGGCTCGAAACGTATTCAAATGCCACATGGCCACCTTCGGCTTACCCGTATAGCTCCCCCGCTCTTCTTCTCGTCACCGCGCCCCCGATAGGCTATACGTCAATAGCAACGAACAAGAGCTATTGAGGCCGCCGGAACATGTTGCTGTCGTATTGGGGTTGTCTCTTCCAAGCGACGACCCCAATACGACCACCCATAGATTTTCTGCTTTTTTTTGTTTTTGCAATTATAGTTATGTTCATCAAAGCACACATATTATCGGTCATAAATTCAAAGTCGCGACCACCGCCGTGAAGTCTGGCCGCACATACATATGATAAATCAAATAGAAGACGAAGGCAGTAAGATTCACCGCTGCCCTGGCGGGACAGGAACGATGGGTGGTAGAAATGAACTATGGGGGAGAAAAATGGAGGAAAATAGGGTTTTAGTTGTGTCTATGACCAACACATGAGCGACGCGTTGATGCTGCTGGTTTCACTCATCAATAATCAAGCGACTTGAGTGTGTACCCGATGGAAGGAGCTAGCTAGGGATTTGCTTCAATGCTCCCGTGCACCTACCTACTTTTATTCCTTGGTTCCATGAGAGCATCTCCAACCGGTCACCCCAAATCGGCCCCATACCCAGGACGGACAGCCCGGTCATGGTTTGGGCCAAAAATACACACCCAATTGCAAGCACCGAACCTGCCCATCTGCCCGGGCTGTCCGACAAACCCCAAACCCCGCCCATTTGCCCGGGCTGTCCGACAAACCCCCAAACCCATCCCATATGTGGGGCGTGTTTGAAAAGGGTCCGGCGTGCCGGACACACCCGACATGCAGAGGCTGACAGCCCGGTCCCACCAGGTAGCTGGAGCGGCACCGACGATTCGCCGTGCCGCGTCCACGAGTCATCACGCCACGATTAAAATCCGACATTGTAAACCTAAATCGGTTCAATCCTCACTCAGCTAATCCACTTTTGCCTCGTCGTTCCATCTGCCGACGTCGATGATGAGCTCCTCCTCCTCCTTCTCCTAAAGTGAAGGCGACTACGAGACCAAGAGCTCGCAACCGGCGGTGGACTCCCGTGTTGTCCACAACGACGACACCGACTACCACGACGACGACCTAGCATTCGAGCTCGTCGTACTCGAGAACCTTGGAGAGTCAAGCTCAGCGGGGCCAATGGCAAATGTAGCCGTTGGTTCGCTTCGGTGGCGGGTAGATATGCGCCAAACTCGCGGCGCACCCTAGCAGTGTCCGCGCCTTCCTCGGTTCCCCCGAGGCGGCGGGCTCCGACACCGCTGGTGCAGGCTTCCCCCTACTGGAGGCTGATACTTGATGGGGCTGGTTGGCGGCTTCTGCCGGTGAGCCCACCACCACATGCCCAACACCACGGACGTGGGAGCGTGCGCCGAAGACCGTGGAGTGGGAATTTCGGGAGTAAGGCGGAGGGGACGCATCATCAAGGAGGCGACAGCCATCGCCCGGGCACACACGGACCACGAAGAGCCCAGGAAAGGCATGTTTGTAGAGCCGCTGGCCGGAGTTTGTCCAATAGAACACGATTACTAAGCCGCATACTAAACCCGGTGCTTAATGGAGAAGTTCCGTCCCTTGCAACTGTCCAAGGTCGCCAGGAGCTATCTCCGCCCCTGCTTAGACCTAAGACCTAGATATAACCAGTAGACCTAGACCATTGCTCTAGACCCTAGGTGGCAGCGCGAAAATAAGTCTGGAAATAAGGCAATCTTCTTTCAATAAGATATCCATGGCGTCGAATCATATGCTCCTAGTAATCTTTAACGAAGATCTATTCTTTCTCGCATGCCCTCGAGTGGTGCTTTCCTAGCTGGTGGTGGTGAGGGAAACATAGTGAAACACCACCACCAACGGCACCCATATTCTCTCTCCATATGTTATCTCCCTCGTTGCCCCCTTTAGCAAGGAGACAAACCAGCCCCTCAGGTATGCTAGAGGTGGAAAGGAAGATCAATGATGGCGACATCGGGACCACGGTGATGGGGTCAATTTCAAGTTTGATATGGATCTAGAACGACAACAACGGTCTATGTTGTCGACATCGTACGCTAGGAGGATCTAACTCGGAGCTGGATATGTATGGCAGTGTCGATTACCGGTCCGGAGCTAGCTTGTCATATATGTGATTCATTTTTATTTGTTCTATACCATGTCGCATGCAGGGAGGCGGCTAGTTTGGTTGAGCTAGCGACGTGTCCATTTATATACGCACGCTACATGCATGCATTGTACAAGTACACACGCACGTACTAGTTAGCTGATATCTTCCATTTTGAGCGGGAACGAATTAGGTGATGTTCTTAGGTTTGTTCTTTGGAGAATGAAGAAAAGAAAGAGCCCGGCCTAGGCCAGATGCCCGATGCTAAGTAGAAAAACTAAAAAAGAAATAAGCCATCACGTATTGCTTGTGTTCTTTCTATAGAAAAACCGGGAAAGAAAAAAAGAAGCCCGGCCCATGGCAAAGTAAATTGAAGAGAAAAGGTCGCGTGCACATCAATGGTCGTGCTGCAATTCTCTAAGGGTGTGTTCGGTTTTGGAACAACGTGGAATGGAATGGAACCGTTCCATTCCAGCAGAACGGAATCGTTCCAATCTTGTGTTCGGTTTGACCACAAAAACTGTCATGGAACCGTCCCATTCTTGTGTTCGGTTTGGGAATGGGATGAGGATGGAATGGAATGGGTGAGAATAAAATTATTTCTAAACTCAATTAATTATTACTAAACTCGATTAATAATTCTTAAACTCAATTAATCATTCCTAATCTCGATTAATTATTCCTAATCTTGATTAATTATCCCTAAAACTTGATTAATTATTCCTAATCTTGATTAATTAGAGAGAGACGGAGAGCCGTTCCACTTGGTTCCACTTGGTCCGGCCGATTTGGCCGGACGTGTGCATTCCGCATATAGAGGGAATATTCCCTTCCTGGGAACCAGCTCGTTCCATTCCATTTTAGAACCGAACACAAGAATGGAGTGTGGGTGCGGAACGGTTCCATTCCATTCCACCTCATTCTAGAACCGAACACACCCTAAGGCTAGCTCCATGCACACATATCTTCTCTACCCAAGTCCACCACCCTCTTTCGCATCAAGCCATCGAATACGACATGCCGCCACGCTCCCTCGCTGAAAAATCACGCTTTCCAGTCTGGTGGGCCGCCTTGTCACGCTCGACATTGTGTGGTAGTAGCTTTATTCCACATCGGCATCAAGGTCACGTCTCGTATTCATTACTCAAACCATCCACGCCGGTGTCTGGTCCGTCACTCTATACACGTTGTTCCTCGTCAAGCTCGATCGATACCTGCAAAACTTTATAGAAAATATACCATATATATATGGATTTTACCAAAATAAATATTCAATTTAGTTAACTTGCTGTCTTTTTTTTTTACCATTATCATAAATTGGATGAATATTCCCTAGCGAATCATTTGGAAAAAAAATATGAAATCCTCAAAAACAATACCACCACCTTGATTTTGAAGATTTTTCCTGACCTTCAAAGTGTGTTGATCGAGTCGCCGCTCCTCTTTGCGATTTTTCGGTGAAGACCAAAGTAATTGATATAACTACAAATTAACTTATTTTTCTACTAGACAAAATGAAATATTCATCATCACGTATGGACTGGCATGTCCAAAAATTTCAAAAAATTCACATAAACATCACCTGGAACTAGACATCGAAGTAGACTCAAAGGACACACTTTTCTCCGTCGATGTCCTGTGCGAGTTGTTAGACATCGAAGTAGACTCTGACTCGGTCCCAAACCGGCAACATACGAGGGCGTACGGACAGAAACAATGGATTACCGCTGGAGATGCGTTTAACGGAGCTCCTAGAGCATAGTCTTTCAGCTCGAGGTTTCTCGATGTGTCGCCTCGGTCTCTGGCGTATCCCTGGACTTGTCGTATTTGATAGAATTTGTTTGTCTAACCTGTCCCAAAACTTTCAAAGGCAATGGCGTATCCCTGGAGTATAGTATATGTGACACACGTGCATGCTGGCTACGTTAGGTATAATCACAAGAATTGCCGAGCTACGCTGCCTGCAACGTTGATTGGATTTTGGAGCCAAAATCCCACGCAACAAGCGGTGAGCGGGAAATTTTGAAGCCAGAAGTTTTGTTTCGGGCCGGAAATTTTGGCCCAATAACCACGAGCGAAAGTTTGATACTTCCCCTCCCCCAGCGCCTCCTCGTTCACAGATCACAATCCAACCCCAGCGCCACCTCCCTCCCCTGATCCCCTTTTTCCACCGCCTCCGTCGCCTGCACCATTCGATTCCGGCCACACCTCGCGCCGCAGACCACCTCTCAGTCACCACCTCCTCTCCCGATTCCATGTCGTCGAACCATTGTCCCGCAGCCCACCACAAACCCTAGCCTCCCAAGATCCCATCTGCACAGAGAAGAACGGGCGGAAGATTCTATATTCGCCTTCCATGGCGGCGGCGGCATGGCAGCGGGTGGTGGGAACTCCCCACGGGTTCGGCTGGACCACCCGGAGCAGATGCTGCCAGCCAACACGGAGCAGCCCTCACCCACGCCGGCGTCCTCGGGGCTGGACCGTCGGGCATGCACAACTCCGGGTCCGGCCATCCTCCTCCTCCTCGTCCCTCGTCTCCAGACCGCTCCCCGCAGCCACCCTCCCGTCAGATTGCTGCAGCTGCACGAGCTATTGGTTGTGGGAGACAAAGAGATTGAGCGGGAGGGGCTCTGCAACTCGCCGGCGCCCGGCGGGAGTCGACCATGTACATCGCCACTCTTTCCAGACGGCCGCCACGGCATGCACCCTACTGCCTGGGCGTCCCCGCCGCTCCGACCAAGAACTGAGATGAGTGCGATCGCTCCTGCCACGACCCAACCGAGCACCCATGCCTGCTGATGTTGCTTGTCTACATCGACGTTGAGAGGTATAAATCCTCCATATCCAAGTCTGTGTTTAGTGATCTTCTCTGTTTAATCTTGCAAACAGCTACTGGTCAAATATTTCACCATGAAAATGCAGGTTATTGATTCTGTATTCAGCAGCACTAGCCCTTGTTTTACTTGCTTCCCTACTTCTTTGTTGAACTCTGTAGCTTTTAATTTCCTGTTGCTGTTGATGGAAGTTGTAGAGATGTGTTATGTTTGGAGCTTGCTTGGTAGCAGCAGTTTCCGGAAATATATCTATTGTTTTGCAACACACCTATATAGTGGATCAAATCTTTGTGTTGTAGTCTCTAGTTGATCATGTCCCCATGCAATATTCATTAGTTGATTAACATGTTCAAATATTATACATTAGGCACTAGGATAGGACTTGTGCAACTCGCCAGCGGGTGGCGACCACGTGGGCGGCACTCTTGCCGAACGGCGGCCACGACGCGTGTCCTCCTGTTTGGGCCTCCCAGTCGCTCCGACCGAGAGCTGAGATGCGTGCAAGCACTCCTGCCACGATCCTCCCCCTGCTGCTACTACTGCTGCCAGTATTCAACGAGGTGGTGCTGCCGTTGTGAGGTATGCTAGATTCCGAGATCTTCCTTTTGTATATTCGTGAGGTGGTCTAGATTTCCTGCTGGTTGAGTCTAATTTTCGTACCCAAGGTTGGACAGAAGCTCAACTAGCCAGATAGAAGGATACTTGTTAATTTAGAAGTTCTGATTTGTAGCAATTGATTCTCTGTGGTTGATACTTGAAATTGTCTACCTTATACTCTGCATGTACTGATTTGTAGGTTGTAGCTATTAATTTATTGGAGGACAGTAGTTCAAAGTAGCCTCCTAAATCTTTTTGAGAATTCTCCATGCTTTCAATTCAGGATTTGAAAGCATGTATAGCTTCTCTGCTTATTGATCCTCTCATCCTGACCTTGTTTTGTTTTAGTTTAAAGTGGATATAATTATTGGCAACGAACATGTACTTGTTTCTTGGCGTGATCATGTAATTTCAGAATTGGAACATTGTTTGTTCCCTGGATCTATCTTTGAAGTTTGTAACTAAATTTAGTTATTATTCCTGTATGTGAAAAGCATGAGGCTTAAGCTCTGAGGTTTCAAGTATTTGAGCCCTTTTCATGTTGAGAACCAGCCAGCATATCAATTGTTAAATACACTCTTAATTCAGTGTGTCTCGTTGTACGCAGGTAGTGACACGGGAAAAGGCATTGCAGCTGTAGAAGGCACGAACTCGCCGGCCGGCGGCGACCAGTACAATGGCGCTCTTGCCGGACGACGGCCACGGCACACTCCTCCTGCTTGGGCTTCGCCGCCGCTCCGGCCGAGACCTGAGATGCGTGCGAGCACTTCTGCTAAGACCTAGCCGAGCATCCTTGCCTGCTGCTGTTGTTGGTCTTCATTGAGGTGGTCCCGCCGTTGTGAGGTATACATCCTTCATCTCCAAGTGTTCTTCTATTGTAAATCATGGGCAACAACAACTGTCGAACATTTCTGCGGCACTAGCCCTTGTTGTACTTGCACCTTGCTACTTCCATTTTTAGTTCTTTATATTGTAATTTGTTCTTGATTTTGGAGGGACCATGTCGACATGTGTTTTGCTTGTATCTTGCTTGGTAGCAGCAGAACTCCAGAAATATTTTGTATGCTGTGAAACGTGTGTATGAAATGCCTTTTTTAAATAATTTCTTCTCATAATGCAAGAGCCAATTCAAACATGCAATACCTTCTGTTGGTGAGGTGCATCTACTTTTTTTTTTTACAAATCATCTATAGAGGGGGCCAGGTATTTGTGTTGTAGTTTAGTTGATCATATCCTTAAGCAATGTGGGTGTTATCTGGAACATGTTCAAATAATACTACAGCATGCACTAAGAAAAGGAGCTCTACAACTCACCGGCGAGTGGCGAACACGCACTGCGGCGCTCACGCCGAACGGCGGCCACGACACGCGTCCTCCTTCTTGGGCATCCCCGCCGCTCAGTCCGAGAGCTTAGATGCGGCGAGCTCTAGTTCCCCTACCTAGCCGAGGAGCCAACCCTGCTGCTATTGCATATCTTTATTGAGGCGGTTCTGCCATTGTGAGGTATACATCCCTCATCTCCAAGTCGTTGTGTAGTGTTCCCTGTAAATATGGACAAACAACATCTGTCAAACTTTTCACCATGAAAATCCAGGTTCTTGATTCAACAATAGTAATATTATTATGAAATAGGACTAATCTGCATGCATGAGAATATTAAAGAATAACTCTTTTGTTCAATCAACTTCTTGAAAGTTTCAAATCAAACTTCCTGTACTCTTTGTAAACTAGCAAGACATACTTTATGATTTTCACCTTCTGTCATGCAACGTTTGCAGAATATGAAAATTGGTGTTCATAACATGAGACACAAAAGGACTTACGAATATCTCGACTATATAATTTACCTTAAGGTGGTGATGGTCGGTAGGTCGTAAAGTCTTCTATCCGGATTCTTCTATCGCGTATGTTCGCAAAACAGAGTCCAATTCGAACTAAAATGGCCAGGCCTTCATCGAAACGTTATGCTCCCTCACGATTCTTCCTCGAGAGAAAATATCCCGGCAAGACAACAAAATTTCCCCAATGGCTAACCTGCACGCCTTCAAGCCCAGCCCATGCTGCCGCACTCCCCTGTGCCGTCGTCACGCTCTGGCCGACGGCGTACTGCACTGGCCACCGCGAGCAGCCAACCCGGGGCGCTAGAGGGATCTATCGCTAATGTCCGTCTAGCAGGTCGGCTCCAACAGGAGTTGCCATCCACCTTCTCTTGTCGCACCAGTTCTAAGGATTCGTGATTCAGTTTGGTACTGCCCAAGGAGTCAAGGACTACAACGCTTCTCAAATCTTAACTTGAGGTTAAAATCTTCTCTTTCTTCTAAGCTCAACTGAATCGTGTGTTTGTCATGAGCCAATTGTTATGATGCTGATAGGTTTCTTGACAATCATTATTTCTGTGGTGTGTTCCTTTTGTTGCATGCATAGCAAAGGTCGGCTGGGCTAATGTTGTCATTGTATACCGTCGTTCTGCAGCAACCAGTGTGTGGCGTCATCTTTTTCGATTACTACCAAACAATTACTTGGTGTCGTTTGTGCCGGTGCAGACTGGTATTGGCTTTTGAGTGTATCATTGATGTTGTGCTGTCAAAGTCAAGTATCAACATTGAAGATACAATGATGATGATTTATTATCGGTCAATTTTTTTTTCTAACACTGAATCAACTAGCTTCATCGTAATTTTGTATTGGTTCTTGTTGGGTTTCTTAAAATTTGCCTTGTTGGGTTTATTAAAATTTGCCTTGTTTATTTCTTTGAGCACCAAGTGTATATTAGCACATATAGGCTTATTGTGAAGCTTGTATTTTTTTAGCTTTGTTGTTTGTAGCTACTTAGATCATTTGTCTTTCTAGAGATTTGTACATAATCTGTAGCTAGATGGCTCTACTTTTTTTTTACCTAAATTTGCCAAACTTTGCTAATAACTTGAAAAACTGATATGTGCCTAACTTTGCTATCCAAGGAAGAGTTTGACTTTTCTTGGTAGCAGCGTGTCGAGCATCAAAATTAAGGCAGTCCAGTTGTATTTGTCGCTGATTGGATTCTTGAAACTGTCTGGGCACTCTCTCTTGAAGTGTTAATCTTTTCATTCATGAATGGTAAATCAGTGCTGATAAAGTGGGCTTAGTAGTGACTAGTTAGTGTTTGTTTTATGTGGTGTTGGAGTAGGTATCAGACAGTAGCATTTTCCTTTGGTGTAGCCATTTATTTGGTATGAATGACACACACAAGCTTTACCGGAACACCTTTCACTTTCCAATGCATTTACGTGTAATCGTGGGACATTCCTTTTGTGTCTTCTTACTTGTGGCATGGAGGCGACTCTTTGTTGGTCTTGCAGGTCTTCTTCTTGGACGATTAGTGGTCGGAGGGAGGTGTACATGGACTGTTGCGGCGCTCGTGCAGCCGTAGGAAGGGAGAAAGATGGTAACCAGCTGGTATTACTTGCAAAAGATGTTGTGCTTGTTGCGCTTATGCCCGTGCGATGGTTGTCATTATAGCTAACTACCCATGCCGAGTAGTTGCTCTGGACTTGGACAACATTTTCGGTCGTGCTGCACGAGAATTGTTTGGGATTCATGGTTATTTTTTGAAGATTGATATATGCTTGCACATAAATGACCAGTGGATGGTGATGCCTGCTTAGACCCAACCATTGGTCATTAATTTTTTTAAAAGAAAATACTACTAGAAAGGATGGATGTGGTTCAAACACATGAATAGTTTGCCTTTTTTCCTGATAGCAGCACGTCGAGCATAAAAATGACGGCGGCCTAGTTGTATTTGTTGTTGATTAGAGCTTGAAACTATCTGGTACACTTGCAATGTTAATATCTTCATTCACTTGCCAACTTGAATGGTAAATCGGTGATGATGAAGTACCGACTGATTAGTGTTGTTTGAGGTTCTCTCTTTGTTGGTCATGCAGGTCTTCTTCTTGGAGCAGTGGTAGCCGGAGGGAGGTGTACATGGACTGCCATGGCGCTTGTGCAGCCGTAGGAAGGGAGGAGGGGCATGCATTTGTTTCCTCATTCTTGAAGTGATGATGGTAGTTGTTGTATAGATTCTGGCTGGCTGTATATGCTGTGTTATGTTTCCTCGTTCTTGAAGTGACGAGGATGAAAACAAGCAATCGGATGAAAACAACACATTTTGTAATATTACAGTGGATGTGAAAGGAACGCCCCTCGTCACGTCGTAGGTGTTGTGCTACTCCTGTTAGAGGCCTTTTATTTGTTTTCCATCTCCCTGTGTTGATTCGCTTCTGGTCTGTCCTTTGGCTTGGAGCCGGAAAGAAAAGGACGTGTAAACAAAACTCAACCTGGATGAATGAGAATTAGGAAACAGCGACCGTAGCGCAAAATTGTGATGCCTGTACAAAAGCCAAGTATCACAACCCTTAGGCTCTAGTGTAAAATTCCGGTCATTGGTATTTTTGGAGGATCTCAGAAGGATGATTTTTACCCCCTTTTTTTGTTCAATATACAGGCTACTAAGCGGGGCCTTAGTCACAACTTTCCATCGAGAAAGTATTTAGCGGTACGTGGCTAAAAGAAAAAGTGAGACGTCCATGCATGCATCATAATCGACCCATAGAGAAGCAGTACGTGGCTAAAAGAATACGTGGCTAAAAGAAAAGGTGGGACGTCCATGCATGCATCATAATCGACGCATTCACCATAACTAGTCACGGGAAAATAAAGGCGAATGGGAAACGCCTTGACCGTAACTAGGGGGAAAGAGGCGGGATTTGTTGCCTCATAATTACTAGCTAGGGTGCCTAATTAAATTCACGGGTTAATACAAGTTGGCAATCCGCGTGACTAGGCCTGTTGGCCGTCCATCCTGCAGCGAACAAAAAACAAACAAACGGTATGGATGAGACTCGTACGGTCGTCGAAACGAAAAAAAGTTGGTTCCGGCTTACGAAAATTCAAAACCGCTATATTTGTTTCCCCCCGGGATTAGAGAGCCAGAGCTGTGCTCTATAAATAGATGGGCAGCGGAGGAGCACCGCGTGCGGTTGGCGCGAGACTTGGCGACTTAGCGACGTCGGCGAGGCGTAGGCGTAGGCCGGAGGGCGCTATCCTGCTCATTTTCTTCTCGGCGGGCAGAGGCACCGGCCCCCGATCAAGTCCGATCTGGTATTCTTTGGTTCTCAGAATCATTCATGCATGCCTCGTAGTTTTGCTAGATCCATCCGTACGTTAAGTGTTTGCCGGAAGAAGAAAAAAAGAAAGAGGTACGTAGGGATGGATCATGGATGGAAGTGCGTGCGACGTGAGCACGCAGGTTGCATCGTCCGCGACCTAGTTTGAGATGCAGTTGCGTTTTGTTTTTTGAGATGAGATGCCACGATTTGTGCTCGATCTCGCTGTTTAGATTAGATTAGATGCGCTTCTCGTGGGCAGCCAAGGAAAAAGAGGCGAATTAATGCTCGTGTACGGGAGCAATGAAAAAAAGAGAGGACGTGGCGTAGGCACCCGATCTACTCGTATTCGTTCCTTGTCTGAATCATTCATTTGCTAGATCCATCCGTACCGCACGTAAGTATTGGCCGGAAGAAAAAAAAAAGGAGATGTAACTAGCTAGCTAGCTCCAACGGATCGATTGTTGCGTGCGCGTGAGACGCGAGCGATGCAGAAAAGGAAAAGGACGTGGCCTCCTTCATCATCACACCCACGCGGCCGCCAAACATGAGTCGATCTCGAACCGTGCACAGGACAGGAGCATCATGTTTTTCGCTTTGGGTCTTCACGGGTTGACCGGGAGGCGAAAGACATCGTATCCTCCTCTCGCGTCGCTAAACAAAACCAGCCTACACACACGCGAGTTACACGCACCTTCCGCCCGTCGCTCCTCTTACGCACGCACCCGGTTGCGTTTAGCAATTAACACACGCTAAGCAGATCCCGGCACGCAGTCTCGCCAACCACTCACCCGATCGGCCGCTTCAGTTCCCCAAACCCCAAACCGACCGCCGTCTTCTTTCTTCCCCGCTCGCGCAAAACCCGACTCCACGCAGCCCACCCGCCCGCGCCCATGGTGCTCATCCTCGCCCGCATAATGCGCTCCGTGTCCAACGGCACCCTCGCCCAGAAGGTAGCGCGAAAAAACTTATTTGTATATGTGAATAGTTGTTATCTACTCCGATCTGGTCCAAGATAATAGTATCTATATTCTGGGAAATTTGTAACATAGAGATCGAATTTTACACGTGCGATGGTCTAAAATAAGTTACCGATTTCCTAATTAGAAAGTAATTAAGTGGATTCAAAATAGACTCTGCTGTGTGTAAATGCGTCCGCTTCCATATAGCTTCAGAGCATATAAAATAACATGACGAAGCCATTCTGATTCTTTTTTTATATGTCGGAATCTCTTCATATTCTTATCAAGGATATCAAAGAGCCCCCGAAGACCCCTCGTCAGATTGCGTGGAAGGTTCTCAAGGATCCTTTCATGATTGGAGCCCTCATTGCGATGCCCTTCTTCATGCTCATAGGTGCTAGTCAGCTGGTGGAAGGGTCTAGGATGGAACAGATTGGTCCAATGTTGAAGGATGTGGGGATATTGGGCTCCGCTGGAGCATACTGTCTCATCGTCTTACCCAATCAGATACTGAGGCACTGGAGGATGAAGTAGAGGTTGTTTTGTTGAGGTATATATTTATTTATAAGCATGTCGTTTCTTGTTTCATGAATCCTGAGAATGTGTGAGTTTTTTCTTCAACCATTTATAACTGAGTTACACTCACTGGTGTTGATAATTTAATAACCATCCATTTTATCATGCATCCCTGTTAGATGTACAAGAGAGTTAGCTTGTTCGGTTTGTTGATAGATGTTAGCTTTCCTAAGAATTGCATTTAACGCTGATCCTCTTTGGTACCAGTTGGATGCTTATGGAGAGATCATCAGTGGAGACATAGTATACATTGCTCATGTTGAGTCGTTTCTGTGTGATTAGGCAGCTACGAATTTATCCATCAGAAGTGGTAGGCTACAAATTTCAAAAAGCGGGGTCATGGCCTCATGGGATATATCTTCTACTTAATTGCATTATCTTTTTTATCTGCCTTGTTTTATCTGTTATGTATCAACTTAGTGTTTTGTCTTAGGGAAGATGGCAAACAGAAACCCAGTTTGATTATTCATGGTAACTATGATTGTAATATATAGAACAGACTCTTCCTTTAATCCGTAGCTACTATCTACTCCATGTGGTGTTGTTCCACTTCCATGACATTTTCTTTAGAACTGCCTTCGAGACCATATGTTGATAACCTTTGGCTAATTTTAAAAGTTGGACCTCGGTCGACCCTTTTAACGTTGGATTGGCATTGTGATTCGTGCATCTGAGAATTGCAAATGGTTTGCAATTGCACATGATTCTTTGCATATGCAATTGGGTGGATTGCATATTCGGTGACCGAGTATTAGCCGTGTCCATGTTCATATCGTAGTGGTATACTCTCCCCTTTCATGGGTTTTCAGTGTTCCTTTATTTCCCTAAGAAGTGATGTAACTTGTTTCGCAAGAGCTGACTTCTTTAATAGTTTATATGATTACTTGTTAAGCACCTTAGTGCATATTATGCAACACATATATTTCATCTAGACAAGCTACACGATGCCACTAGTTGCGTTGAAAATTTCTTATTTTGCTATTTACACCATTCTTTTGTGCTCTTTGGTGTGTGTGTATTGCCATGCTTTGTTTGTCTACAAGTCATTATAGTGTAATGACCAATGCATGTGTATAATCTCAAGATGGTTTCCATATATGGGATAACTAATGATTAGGCCATCTGTTACCATTGATTTTTCTGCAATTTAGAGTCTATTTGAGCTAGTTAGCACGTGTACATTAAATTTGCACCTTTGGGGCACTTAGGTCTTTCCAAATTAGGCTGTACACAGCAAGAAGAATTACCTTCAAGAATTATATACGCTGAGTTGCAATTGATGTACTTCCTATCAGATCTTAGGTTCCACTTAACTACCTTTCACTCTTGATCTGAAAATTCCTCTCGCTGGTCTAGTTGCAGTGGCATGGTAGCGACCGGTTGCTGTTTTTCTTGGTATACTACCTCTCCACGTAGATCACTGTGTACAAGTTTGTAATATTGTGCACTTTAATATTGATAAACGTCTACACGCCCTTAAGTGCTATTTTATGCTGCTAATCCAATTAAATGTTTGGCTTCTTTTTTAACAGATAAGATACTGAAGAGAAGGTGTGAAGATGGGAAGGCAAATGGAAGAGTTGACTCCCTGCTTAAGATTCTGGCTAGTAGTGGCCACTGATTAGTACTGAATTATAGTTACATGTACTCAGGACTGTAGTTTGGTCCACTGCTAGTATTGCATACTCCATGTGCTAGGAGCTATTGTGGTGTTTCAGTTTTTACTTGCTGCTGGAAGCCTGAAGTTACGTGACCTGAAACAGTGGCGTATAACACCCACCATGGAGTAATCATTTTTCTAGATGTAGAGAATTCGCTATGTTTGCGGTTTATGTTTGATGGCTACTATTTGTGGTTAAGTGGTTGACTCGGTGGCAGTCATTAGTTGTGACTACTCCCAACTGGCAGCTTCACCTGATGACTTGAAGATTCAACTGTAAACTTGGTTTACTGATGCGAGGTGCGTGAGTGTCAACGCACAGATAATAAAGTAACCCATGAGCTAGCGATCTTTGGTCGATCCTGTAATGCTAATGAGGCTATGATTTGGAGTGATGATGTACCGGCACATGGTGCCAACGTTATTGTGGGCAACTTATTACAGCATGAACAAAACGAGATCGGTGTAACAATCAAATTTTTTTTTGATAAAAACCATCTCATTGTATTAATCAACCAGCACAATTACAGGTACAGAAGTTGTATCATGTGGAACACCTAACCAGACATGCCTCCCTACATCCAAGGTAAGACCAAATTTAGCAAGACTATGAGCTTCCACCATTGTAGTTCTTCTTTCATGCACCACATCGCAATGATCAAAAGACCTCAACCTCCTCTGTATCTCTTTAGTCACTGAACCAAAAACTCCCAAACAGTTGCTATTGATGGCCTCCACAACATTTTTGCAATCTGACGCTAGGAGGCAATTAGATAGACTCAGATCAACTGCAAGAGACAGACCTTCCCTGCAAGCCAATGCCTCAAAAACTCCAGGATCCGTAATCCCATCAATCACAAGAATTGAGGAACCTAAATAACATCCAGAAGAGTCCCTGCAAATAGCCGCAGCAGAGCATCTCTTTCGTTGACGATCCACCGCACCATCAACATTAATTTTAACCAAACCACTTGGAGGGGGAATCCATCTGCGAACAGTATGATGATGAGACGAAGATACCACAGGTGGACACGTATTAGCTTCCTCGTATTCTTGGATATATCTCCCCACGAAAATATGTATAGAAGAGGGGCTCTGATAAATGTCCTCGTGGATTGCCTTCCTCCTAGCCGACCAGATAGCCCATAATGTGACCACCACACGAATGAAATCCGAATGCTGCAGAGAATCATTAAGGATGAACAACCACTTCCTTGCATTGTTCTCCCCACAATTTTGGATTTTGTCAAATAATTCATCCTCCTCCAGAGCCCAAACGCTCCTAGACATAGGACAGTCAATAAGAGAATGCCTCCATGAATCATCGTCACCACATAACGAGCAACCATTGTTAACAGCCATGTTTCGATTATGCAAAACATCAGAAGATGGTAGAGAATGTTTGGATAATCTCCATAAGAAAAATCTAATCTTCGGTGGTACCTTTAATTTCCAAAGTGACTGCCACGATTTTTCTTCAATAATTGAGTTTGAAGGACCATCATGGATCATCTGTTGATTACATTCAGACACTAGCATGCGGTAGGCTGACCTGACCGAAAATATACCAGACCTCTCATGCATCCAACCCCAAAAATCAGCCATAGGACAAGTGCAAAGAGGTATGGATTTTATCATTGCAGCATCCATTGGAAGGAAAAATTGGCTAATAATATCATCACGCCACCTTGCCTCTGAATGATCAATCAACTCATTAACAAAAGTAGGTGGGTTTACCTTCAAATATAAAAGTGGTTTAGGCATAGAAACCCGCGGTAGCCAATTTTCCTTCCAAATTTCGGTGGAAAACCCATCACCTATTCTTCGAATTAGACCTCTCTTAAGTACTCCAAGACCATCAAAAATAGCTCTCCAAACCTGAGATGGATGAGAGCCCAAAGATGCATCCAGAAAGCCCGTGGTAGGAAAATAAACAGCCCTCAGAATTCTGGCACTTAGTGAGTTAGGATCCTGGATAATTCTCCAAGCTTGGCGAGCAAGAAGAGAAAGATTAAATAGCTCCATGTCTCTGAAACCAAGACCACCCATATATTTTGGCCGTGTCATGACCTCCCAAGAGACCCAATGCACCTTCCTCTTTCCACGAGTACTACCCCACCAAAATTGTCTTACCACCGAATTTAAATGCTCACAGAAACCTTTTGGCAAACGGAAGCAAGACATAATGAAAACCGGCAAAGATTGAGCAATAGATTTAATGAGGACCTCTTTGCCTGCTGAGGATAATAATTTTTCCATCCACCCTTTCACCTTACTCCATAGCCTGTCTTTCAAAAATTTAAAAGTACCACTTCGAGATTGACCCACCTCCGTAGGCATCCCAAGATATCTCTCCGATAGTGACTCATTTTGTACCTGGAGAACATTTTTAATCCCAGCCCTCAAATGATCCGGGCAATGCTTGCTGAAATGAATAGAGGATTTGTCCTTATTTACACGCTGCCCCGAAGCCCCACAATAAGTTTCAAGCAGTTCCGATAATTCTTCCGCCCCTTGAACACTTGACTTAAAGAACAGCAGGCTATCATCCGCGAAGAGGAGGTGATTCACCGACGGAGCCGATGGAGCAACCTTGATCCCATCCAAACAAGATGACGGTAATCGAAATTTTAAGAGGCACGAAAGGCGCTCTGCTGCTAATAAGAAAAGGTAGGGTGAAATAGGATCCCCCTGCCGAATACCTCTTGATGGCTTAAACCTCTCGAGTTTCTTCCCATTAAAAGAGACCGAGAACGAAACCGAGCTCACCATTCCCATGATTGTGGCCACCCAATTATGATCAAAACCGAGTTTTTTCATCATTGATTCCAAATAACACCACTCAACCCTGTCGTAAGCCTTCATCATATCAAGTTTAAGAGCACACGTGCTATTTACCTTCGCTTTGCTTCTCTTCATGAAATGTAGGCATTCATAAGCCACAATAATATTATCAGTTATCAATCGCCCCGGAACAAACGCTGATTGCTCCTCAGATATGATTTCCGGAAGGATTTTCTTCAGTCTATTCGAGATAACCTTCGAAGCAATTTTATATAGAACATTGCAAAGACTGATCAGACGAAACTGA
Organism: Alopecurus myosuroides; assembly: GCA_028641055.1. Lineage (NCBI taxonomy): Eukaryota > Viridiplantae > Streptophyta > Magnoliopsida > Poales > Poaceae > Alopecurus > Alopecurus myosuroides. Next base: position 458,322,123 of record CM054059.1, on the reverse strand, counting down.
GAAAGAGAAGTTGGGCTTTGTACCTTCGGGATGAGAACCAGAATAGTATGATTTATCGACTCCGCGCTTTCTTCCCCCTTAATAATTCTCATAACCGTTCTCGTCACATCCGAACCACAAATATCCCAGTGACGCTGAAAGAAGTGAGCCGGGAAGCCATCGGGGCCCGGTGCTTTGGTAGGGAACATTTGAAATAACGCTTCTTTGATCTCAATTTCTTTGTATGGTGCTGTCAATGAAACATTCATTTCCTCAGTCACTTTCCGAGGAACATGAGATAGAACCTCCTCCATATTGACAACCCCCTCCGAGGTAAACAGGTTACAGTAAAAATTGGAAGCGAGATCTTCCATCTCCTGAGGAATTTCGGTCATCAGACCATCCTCACGAAGCAACATCTTCACAGAATTCTTCCTCCTTCGCATAGAGGCCCTAAGGTGGAAGAATTTGGTATTTTTATCTCCTGAACGTAACCAATCCACACGAGAACGCTGTCTCCACATTACCTCCTCTCTTCTATATAATTCCAGCAATTTCTCTTTTAGTTTGAGCTCCACATGGCTCGGTCCGCTCCTGATGGGCGAATTCTGTAAGACAGCAAGCTGAGACTTTAATTTTTTAATCTCCAATTGAACATTACCGAAAGTGTGCTTATTCCACACCGCCAAATCCTCCGCAAGCCCACTCAACTTCATGCTGATATCATTAACCGAAACACTGGGATCACCCAATGACCAAGCATTAGCCACCTTCGCTTTCAACTCCGGGTGCTGCTCCCACATCAACTCATAGCGAAAAGGTCTCTGTAATAAATTGCTTGGAGTCTCCTCAAATTTAAGCATAATGGGAGAATGATCCGAAGATGCTGCTGTCAGATGGGAAAGGGATGACATAGGAAAACGAGAGCACCACTCCGCAGAACCCAGTGCTCTATCAAGTCTCACTCGGGTATATGAACCACCTGCGACTCGTTTCTCAAAAGTCCAGAACCTCCCAGTAAAGCCAAGGTCTAGCAGCCCACAAATATCAACCATATCTCTAAAACCCTGGATCTGAGTATTAGAGCGTTGTCCAATACCTTCGTACTCCGAATGGCGCAGAACCTCGTTGAAATCCCCAACACAGAGCCAAGGCAGGTTGCAAGTGGTGCTAATATTTTTCAGAGTATCCCACGTCTTGTGCCTTTCATTTGTTTGCGCTTCACCATAAACACATGTCAATCTCCACGGCATCGAGCCTGTCTCCATTACCTTCATGTCAATATGATAACAAGAATAACCAATAACATCAATATTTATTCCATTGTTCCAGAACACACCAATTCCACCACTCCTTCCAACACTATCAATAGCAAAACTATGATCATAACCAATTCTCCTAGCAAGACTCTCTGTTCTACTTCTACTAATCTGAGTTTCTAGAATACAAAAAAAATTAGGGGCAAATTTATTTGCGAGATCCCGGATCTCATGAACTGTCGTGTCGTTGCCCGCTCCACGACAGTTAAAACTAATGAGACTGATTGCTCCCGGCGGTACCCCCCTTGGAGGTCCGCCGATTTATTTCCATTGATCACATCCTCTCCACTGTTTTCTCCCATCTTCACCCTCTTTGGATCTCTTTTCGGGGGAGGGCTTGGTGGGACAGAGCCCTTGTTAGGAACCTCGAAAAGAGAGAGAACATTGCCCACCTGGCTAGCCGAGGAACCACCAGGGGGTATAGCAGCCCTTTTGCGGCTAATATCATCATCGGGATTGTCGTGGTGGTGTCACGGCAGATGCCATGGGATGGCTAAAGATGTGGGGACGATGGACGCTGGAGGTGTCCGGGGAGGGATCACGCGACGAGTAGCCGCGTGAGGTAAGATCCACACAACACAAACAACACGATGTACCCAGGTTCAGGGCCCTCGTGTGGAGGTAAAACCCCTACTCCTGCCTTCCTCTATGTATTACGATGTTTCTCCGAGTAGGTACAATACAGATGATATCGCTACCGAGTAGCCCCTTGCTCCTCTCCGAGTAGAGCTAGGGCAAGAACTTAGGGTTTCTAGGGTTCACTATGAGCCTGGAATGAGATCGTCTGTGTCCGTCCCTCGCGCAGGAGGCGGCTGGGCACCTTATATACATGGTGCCCAACCGGATACGTCCAAATCCTAGACAAGTGTCGACATAGTGTGCACACTGTCCTTTCTCCGAGTACCCGCTGACAGCTTTGGTCGTTGGTCTTGGCTGCTTCTGTAAAGTCGTTGGGCAAAACTAGGGGACAGACTGGTATCACTGTACCTAGTCACAGAGTAGGCCCCCCTTATCCTGCCACCGACTGCTTCCATGCTGTCACTGTCAGGCAGGCCGTCCCCACGTGAACAGTAGTTCGAATGCTGCCAAGTACGGACCCAGGATACGCGGGATCCTGTGTCAGAACGGCTCCTTTGACTTCCTGCCCGAGTAGTTTCCCGCCAAAGGTTCCCGCCAATTGTACTCGGGCCAAACCTTCTACTCGACAAGGTAAAACTTGACTGATATCTCCTTCTGGTCATCTTGAGGTGAGACCGGGTAGCAGTCGACCGGGTAGAGAGTACCCGGTAGTCGGCTACTCGACCAAACCTCTCTTCTGTGAGCGGCCTTTACCACCTGTCTTTACCCTACTCGGGGGTAACCCCCCGACAGCAGTCCCCGAAGCTGGTTGAGTCTTGCGAACTTGTTCACTAGGCTCTGCCAGCTTAAAACCAGCCTTTGCATCTCAGCCATTGAACCTCAAGATGCCGAGTAGGTCCTCCGAGTAGCTATCCGGAAAGTATCCTGAGTCTCCTCCTTCCGAGTAGCACTTGCTTTCTACTCTGTATCCGAGTAAAAAGACTTAGCGAAATTTCGCAAACTGAGCCTCTGCAGCGCAGAGCAACATCCAGCCCTTCACGCAGGCACTGCCTACGTGTCAAGCATCCACGACCTTGTCGTTTGGTTGCCCAGGACACGACGCCACGTGTCCAGTTCTCACGCTGTGGGCCCACTGGCCGTCATGTCCCATCACGCGCAATTACTGGCCACGATCTGAAGGTGGGATCAAATGCGGCCGTTACGCGCGCAGCCCGCGCTTGCGTGCGTTTCTATTCGGCCACAGGACCCACCACACGCCACAGTCGATCCCACTACCGTGGTGGTAACGGTAATACCGCGAGGGAGGTATAAATACCCCTGCGGTAATTTCCTTTTCTTCTTCCCTGCGCTTTTCCCCTTCTGCCTCCTGTTCTTCTTCTCCACCGAGCCCTCCGCCGCCGCGCAAGCTTCCGCGCCGCCGCGGACTCACTCCACCGAGCAACTACACTCGAAAATCATCCACTCCTCCTACTCGCAAGGATGGCCAAGGCTAGCTGGGCGGGTTCCTCCGTCACCCAGGCCAATCTCGCCTGGCTCGTGTCCAGCAGGAGGGTTCCTCCCGGCGTGGAGTGCCGGGCACCCGACGACGAGGTTGTGCCAACTCCACGAGACGGCGAGCGGGTGGTCTTCATGTCGCACTTCGAGCGCGGGTTCGGACTGCCCGCCTCGGACTTCTTGCGCAAGTTCCTCGACCACTTCGGGCTGCAGATGCATCATCTGCCGCCCAACGCGGTCGTCTTCCTCGCCTACCACGTCGTCGTCTGCGAGGCTTTCCTCGGCATCAGGCCCACGACTGATACGTGGCTCAGGTACTTCAATCTCCGCCAACAATCAGTCGGGAAGAAAGAAGGTGCAGGTATCGGCCGCGCCACCGACACGGGCTGTGCCATGATGGTGCAGCGGACGGGTACAAACCATCCCCGCATCCAGGGGCTGGATTCCTGCCGAATGTGGCAGCAGACATTCTTCTATGTCAAGAATGTCCCCGCCACGGAAGGAGGTGTGGTTGATGACCGAATCAACCTGCCCGCTTGGAGGAACCGTGCTCCACTCGGGTCGAACTGGAAGGAGAAGCCCAACATCGACGAAATCGCCGTCGAGATAGAAGATAGGCTCGGCGAGTTGAAGAAGCTGGGCCTCAAGAATGACGACCCGGTGATATGCTGGATCAAGCGCCGAGTACTCCCACTGCAGGAGCGCTGCCATCTCATGTGTTACATGGGAGGCCCGCGCGACTGCACCAGGACCACCACCATCGAAATCGACGACGTGGATGTTGCCTATCATGCCAGGAACATGCTGAAGACAAGCCTCACCGAGAGGTGGCGGTATGGCTTCGCTCCGTACAGCCGCACGCTACCGATTGCCCGGGTACGTTCTTCCTTCTCTGTTTTCGCCTCTGCTTTCCGAGTAGACAACTTCCCTTTCCGCCCCGACTAGCAATCGTCTGTTGCACCGAGTAGAACACTTAGTCTACTCGAGCTTAGGCTTAGCATGCTTTGTGTTTGCACGCCTATCCGGGTAGAACACTTGGAAAACTGCATAGGCTTAGTGTGCTTTGTGCCTGCACGCCTGTCCGAGTAGTATACTTTAGAAAACTGCATAGGCTTAGTGTGCTTTGTGTTTGCACGCCTGCCCGAGTAGTATACTTTAGAAAACTGCATAGGCTTAGTGTGCTTTGTGTTTGCACGCCTGCCCGAGTAGAGTTCCATCCTGCTACTCGGTTAACTTACGATCCTTCTCTGTCTTTCAGACTCTTACTCGACAGTTGATTGAGAGTCGCGAGGTTTTTGAGGAGAACTGGTTCGCCGATCGCGAGGAGGATGACATGTTGCCCTCTGATGACGCGGGACAGAGCAGCCCCGCTCCTGACAAGCGCGATGCTCTCCGCACTTGGTCGGATGAAGGCTCTCATGGTATTGTTATTTTTCCTCTCGTTTGCTTCCGAGAAACACCAGCCCCTTGCATTGCTGTTTCTGATTCTTCCTTCTTCTCTTTTGAATTTCTCAGATGAGGCCGCTGCGGAGAAGGAGGACGAGGATGAGGGCGAGAACGAGGGCGATGCGCCCCTCGTCGTCCAACCTCTGTCTACTGCCCCTCCCGAAACCCGCAAGCGGACCGGGATCGAAGCACAGGCGCCTCCAACCAAGAAAAGGAAGCCCGCCGAGAAGGAGGAGGCCGCCGAGAAGAAGAAGAAGGTTACTGTCAAGAAACCCCGACGACAGCTTAAATCCACCACTGCGTGAGTTCTCTTCTCGTTTGCCCTCCTTCTCGCGTAATACTGTTTTCCTCCAAACCTTCTTCCAATCCTTAATTCCTTTCTTCTCTGCAGTCCTGCCATGGACGCGAACGCAGCCCTCGCATCCGACCCAGCCCAGAAGAAACCAGTACCTCTGGTCAATCTGGACGACGATGATGAGGACCGCGATGCCAATGCTGCTGCTGCCAATCCAGCACAAGGAGCAGCGTCAGAACCAGCAGCACAAGAAAGCGCTGTTCATGAAGAGAGACCCCCTTCTCCTCCGGCTCGCAACGCCGAGGAGAACCAAGAACAGGAAAAGCAAGATGCCGCCGCCCTTGAGCGGCCAGAAGTAGAGCAGCCCACCAGCGAGGCTGCTGCACAAGATAACATCATTGCCGAGCAGCCGATGACGGACGACACCGCTGCAGATGCTACCGTAGCAGATGTCTACCCACTGCCAGGCAGTGTACCGAGTAGTGTTCTGCCAGAAGCTGCAGCGGCGCCACCAACTGCGCAGGGCCCTACGCCACCAACTGCGCAAGGCCCTACACCACCAACCTCTTCCTCGTCTCCACAGAGCAAGGACACATCCAGCTCTCCTGGGCGAGCAGCCAAGCAACAGGCCCTTGATGCTCTGAGGGATTACTGCTCCAAGAAGGGTCTATCTGAGAAGGAGACTGCCGATAAGGTGGCTGCTGAGGAGGCCAAGGCCAAGGAGGAAGCCGCCGAGAAGGCCGCCGCCGAGAAAGAAACTGCTGAGAGAGCCAAGGCCGAGCAGAAGAAGGCCAGGGCTGAACAGAAGAAGGCCGAGAAGCGAGCTGCCGAGGAAGCAGTTGCCGAGAAGGCAAAGGCCAAGACTGAGGGGAAGAAACCCGAGGATCTCGAGAAGCAGAAAGTCGAGAAGGAGCAGACGAAGAAAAGGGCCAGAGAGCAAAGCGCATCCGCAGGCGGAGCACTCGTGGTCCGCGACTCCGGCCCGATTCCTGCTGCGCTCTCGGCTGATGCTCGCGCTGCTGGTCAACCCTGCTACCCGGAATATATGATTGAGGTTAGCCACCAACATACCATCGGCTTCCCTCCCCAAGATAGAGCTGTAGCTATTCAGAAGGGGAGGAAAGCAGTAGCCAGGAATACTCCTCCCTTCGATCCAGCCCAGAATAAACCCGTCAATATTGCTTCTCGGGGACCCCAAGACAAGCCAATAACCTCCAAGGGTCTTGAGCAGGTACTGGACACTGTCGGCTACATCAGCGCCAAGTGGGACAGCGGGGTTCTCGGAGAGGAGAAGTGGCACGGCTTGACCCTTGGCTCCGTCGACCACTACCGCGTGGAGTGGAACAAGATCGACCTGGGACACCAGCCCATGTCCATCTCCACCGATACCGCAACCCTCGCAGCCAAGATGTTCTTGCACCGCAAGAACGCCGAAGATATCGAACAGAGCTACGCAGTAAGTCTTTTTGCCTTTTCCGAGTTGAATTTTCTTCTCTTCTACTCGCCCTTCTTCTTTCTCACCATCACTCCCAGTCCCCGAGATTTGGGTCGAGTAGGTGGATGCTCTCCGAGTAGCCTCCTACTCGGGCCGAATCTTCTCTGCATTGCCTGACTCATTTTCTTCTCGGTTTTCAGGATAGCGTTCTTAAGCGGACCAACTTGTACCGCATCCTTCTCTGGAATCACTCCATCGCCAGGAGGCGTATTGCTGCGCTGGAGAAGGAGAAGTTAGCTGCTGAGGTCGCGAGCAAAAATGCAAATGACAGCACCCAACAGCTGGCCGAAGTGCAAGGTACGCCTTTAGCCACGCGGTTCCTGCGTTTTATGGTTACGCCCGCTTCTGCTTTTTCACGCATTAACCTTTCCTTCTCTGCAGAGAAACTGAAAGCCTTGGCCGACGAGCATGAAAAATGCCGTAGCTTCGTGGAGAACGCCGAGGCCACGATAAAGAAACTTGAAGGTGAGTTTGCTGTTTACTCGGTGTGACTTTGAGTTTGGTTCTTCTCTGCCCATTTACTGACCTCATCTTATCTTTTCGCAGAAGATTATAAGTCATTTGCTGAGGCGCACCAAGATTGCGTCCAGCCAGCAGAGGTGGAGAAACAGCTGTCCGACCAGGCCATTACTCTGATTAAGGACCACACCACCGAGATGGAGAAGCTGCAGGTCCAGCTTCAGAACGCGCTCCAAGACGCCGTGAAGATTGGCGCCGAGAGGGACGCGGCCATCGCCGAGAAAGCCAAGGCCGAGACTACTTTCAAGGCCAAGGAGAGGGCCCTCGAGGCTGAGTGCGAGACTCTGAAGAAGACCAATGCTGATCTTTTCGCTCAGATGGACACCCTGCGCCAGGTTCAATCAAAGCAGATTAACAACGAGGAATCCTGGAGAACCAAGCTGCAGCAGCTGCGCCGCCAACTGATCGGTAAGTTCTTTTCTTCATTGCATCTTTTCTTCTCGGTCCTATTCCTTCTCGGCTTCCTCTTTTCTTTCTCGGTTTTTGATCTTGCCACTTGCTATTTCAGAGATTTGGCCTCGTCTTGAGTCTACCTCTGCGCCCACGATAGCCAAGGCCCGAGCAGTTCGCCTCTCGCTGGGTGAGCCGATTGACACCAGGGCTGATATCGAGGACAGCTTGGTGGTGCTCAAAGGTTACTTCGAACAGCTGGCCGGCTGCGGGACTGATTTGATGCACGCGGGCATTGAGCTCCACCGGCTGTTCTGGCCCCATGATCCTGAGCCAAAAAGCATGCGGGCGCTCGCCCTCAAGCTGGAAGGCGTGAAGGCCGAGTTGAAGAAGTGGCGAGCCTCCGGAGCCCGTGCTGGTGCGGACGTGATGCTTCTCTGCATTGCGTCCTGGTATGAAAACTTGGATATGCAGCTCATCCGCGGGAAGCGCAATGACTCCAAGTGGGAGACTGACGCCGATAGCGTGGCCTTGCGCAAGCAAATTGCATATGATGTCGCAGAATGCGCCGAGACGGAGGTCTACATCGACGGCGTCCCCGAACCCGACACCGAGTACGAGGACGAAGAAGATGATGACGAGGCGGAAGAGCTTGGTGATTTCTTCGAATCTCCCAAGGGCAAGGCCGGGAAGGGAAAATCCACTGTCGTCGCGAGTAGCGATGAAGACGAAGAGGCGCACATCGACTCCGAGCCACTCGACTTCGGCACTTCCTCAGGTGCTGCTCTCGACGACACGGTGCCTCCTCCTGGCCATGCTTCAGGCTCCTCCTCGACTCCAGGACCCGTCTCGGTGGCCACGGCCACTTCCGAGCAGGCGGTCACCCAGGAAGACGCCGAGATGGAGGAATCCGCCGCCGTGCAGACGGGGGCGGATGCCACTCAAGCCGGCACCGAAGAAGCAGCTACCGCCAGCGCCACTGAAGAAACTGCTGCCAAGGCCGCCGCCGAGGAAACATCAGCCAAGGCCAGCGCCGAGAACATCTCCTCTTCAACTTGAAGCAACCTGCAATCTTTTCTTTCACTTGAACATTTTATCAGATCCCCGGGATGCCGGGAGCAGATGTAACAGACTACCTTTATCTTGCTTGCTACTCAGTTTTTATGCCCACTCGGTTTATGTTGACATTAATCAATTTGAACGACACTGGCTTAATGCCGAGTTGTGTTTCCATGCGAGTCCCCGAGTAGCTTTTCTCATTCACCCTGTCTTTTCATCTCTGCTCTACCTGCGACTTGTCGCTTGTTTGGTATTCGAGTCACAAGAATCAAAGAACAAGGCTGCAAATACTTAGCCGCTAGAAAACAATCATGATAACGCAGCCCACCACCTAGCCGAGAAGACGAAAACAGGGAACAAAAATTAACCGACAATCTACTCGGTTCCTGCACTCTTTCTTCCTTAGTGATTTTCGTGTGCTCATTGACCTTTTGCTTGTTCTCTTGCTTGCCATGAAGCCGGGTTTCGGACAGCAGCGGAGTCGAAGAGTTGGCATATAGGTTTAAACACAGTACTCAATGCACTTTTGAGTTCTGAAGTGAAGCAACCGAATAGACAAAAGAACAAGCCGAGTAAAAACACTTAGAGCAATTTTGGACGAGGGCAGTCCCCGAGAACAATTTTAGATTGCAGAGTAGAATTTCAACTCGGATGAAAGGGTACATACACATCTTTGCTTACGAGTGAAAACGACGAAGTAGAGCTACATTCCAGGGACGCTTGGTTTCCTCTCCAGCTTTATCTGCCCTGTTCGCCTGCGATGGGCGCACATCTACAAGATAGTACGCGTCATTGTGCAGCGCTTTGCTGACAATGAAAGGCCCTTCCCATGGAGGAGACAACTTGTGCATCCCGGCTGTGCGCTGCACAAGCCTAAGGACCATGTCTCCTTCTCGGAAAACCCTTGGGTTCACCTTTCGGCTATGATAGCGCCGCAGGTTTTGCTGGTAGATAGCCGAACGTGACAGAGTCAGCTCTCTTGCTTCTTCAAGCAGGTCAACGTCGTCTTCTCGAGCTTCTCTCGCCTCCACCTCAGTGTAGAGGGCTACTCGGGGGGAGTCATGCTCTAAGTCTATTGGCAACACGGCCTCAGCCCCGTATACCAAGAAGAATGGCGTGTAGCCGGTTGACCGGTTAGGGGTAGTCCTTAGACTCCACAACACCGCTGGCAACTCTTCTAGCCAACACCCAGGTGTTTTCAGCAGTGGCTCAATCAGCCTCGGCTTGATGCCTGCCAGTACCATTCCATTTGCCCTCTCAACTTGCCCATTGGAGGCAGGGTGCGCGACTGACGCAACGTCTAGTCGGATATGCTTATCTCTGCAGAATCGCACCATTGCCCCCTCTGCAAAGTTGGTGCCGTTGTCGGTGATGATACTGTGCGGGTAGCCATATCTCATGATCACATCTTTCACAAACTTCACAGCTGTGACTCCATCGCACTTCCGAATAGGCTTCACCTCGATCCACTTGGTGAACTTGTCCACCATGACCAAAATATGTGTCATATTGCCCTTAGCCGGCTTGAAAGGACCAACCATATCCAAGCACCAAACAGCAAACGGCCATGTGATAGGAATTGTTTTCAACTCGGATGCTGGCGTGTGAATCTTACTTGCGAACATCTGGCAGCCGGCGCATTTCCTCACAATGTCCTCAGCTTGCTGCAATGCAGTGAGCCAGTAGAAGCCATGCCGAAAAGCTTTCTTGACTAAAGCCCGAGAAGAGGCGTGATGCCCACATTCCCCTTGATGTATCTCCACCAGGATTTCTTCTCCTTCCTCTGGGCTCACACAGCGTTGCAGCACACCAGTGGCACTTCTCTTGTGCAGCACGTCTCGGATTAAGGCGTAGCCCTTGGATCTTCTCTGAATCTGTCTCGCAGTCACCTCATCTTCAGGTAAAGTACCGTCCCTTAGAAAGGATAATATGGGCATTGCCCAACTCGGTGTCTCCCGCACGGGAAACACTGGTTCGTCCATTTCCATTGGGACAGGCTCTGGTGGTTGCACAGGAGGAGTAGGAGCGCTTCTCTGCAGCCCAGATCGATTGGCGAGAACTTCTTCAATGAGTGCAACAGCTTCTGGGTTGAGGGCGGCAGTCCCCGAGTAAGGAGTGGCAGTCCCCGGGTAAGGAATGGCAGTCCCCGGGTAGGGAGTGGCAGTCCCCGGGTATGGAGTGGCAGTCCCCGAGTAGGGAACGGCAGTCCCCGAGTAAGGAGCGGCAGTCCCCGAGTATAGGACGGCAGTCCCCGGGTATAGGACGGCAGTCCCCGGGTTCCCTGCAGCACTCTCCCAGTCAATCTCCATTGGATCAGATTCTTCACTTGGCAGAGAAGGGGCAAAGATGGATTCCGAGTTGGGGGAAGGCTTGATGGATGGCTTCCTCAAATGCTCCAAGGCAATCCCTGCCGGGATGGACTGCCGAGAAGATCCCAATTTGGACAGCTCATCTGCTGCCTCGTTCTCTGCTCGGTGAATATGCTGGAACTCACAGCCTTCGAAAAACCCAGTCATTGACTGCACCAGGAAGCGATACGATGCCATGTTGGCATCCAAAGCATCCCAGGTACCTGAGACTTGCTGCACCACCAGATCTGAGTCGCCATAGCAGATAATGCGCTGCACACCAACCTCCTTTGCTACTCGCAAACCATGCACAACTGCCTCGTACTCGGCGACATTGTTGGATGCCTTGAAATGAATCTGCAACACATACTTGAGCTGATCGCGCTTGGGCGATGTAAGCACAACGCCAGCACCAAGGCCTTCTTTCACCTTTGAGCCATCAAAGTGCATCTTCCAATAGTTGGAAACTGGAGCGGGAGGTTCATACTGCATCTCGGCCCAGTCCACAAGAAATTCCGCCAGTACCTGAGACTTGATTGCTTCTCTTCTCATATACGCGGGAGCGTACGCGGCTAGCTCGATCGCCCACTTGGCTACTCTGCCACTCGCCTCCTTGTTACCCATGATATCCGAGATGGGAGCTGAGCTCACAACAGTGATGGGATGCTCCTGGAAGTAATGCTTTAGCTTCCTGGCGCCCAGGTACACACCATATGTCATCTTCTGGTAGTGAGGATAGTTTTGCTTGGAACTGGACAGCACTTCACTGAGATAATAGACTGGGCGCTGCACGCTCTTGCCTTCTTCTTCTCGCTCCACCACAATCACCACGCTGACTACTCGGTTAGTCGCGGCAATGTATAGCAGCATAGGCTCCTTGGGTAGCGGACTAGCCAAGACAGGAGCGCTAGCCAACATTGCTTTCAGCTCATTGAATGCCACATCCGCTTGCGGAGTCCAGACAAACTTGTCGCTCTTCTTCATCAGCTGGTACAGAGGCAGAGCCTTCTCGCCCATTCGGCCCAAGAAACGGCTCAGAGATGCCAAACAACCCGTGAACTTCTGCACATCTTTCAATGATCTCGGCAAAGACATGCTTTCAATAGCTTTTATCTTAGACGGATTGGCTTCAATGCCCCGACTAGAAACGAGAAATCCGAGTAGCTTTCCCGCTGGTACACCAAAGGTGCACTTACTCGGATTCAGTTTCATTTTGTACCTGCGTAGGTTAGCAAAGGTTTCCTCCAAGTCGGCAAGCAGAGTATGTGTTTTATTCGTTTTGATGACAATGTCATCTACGTACACCTGCACATTCTTGCCGAGTTGGTCATGCAAGCATTTCTGCATGCATCTCTGATAGGTTGCACCCGCATTCCTCAGGCCAAAACACATGACACGATAGCAATAAGCCCCGTACGGGGTAATGAAAGCAGTCTTTATTTGATCAGCAGGGTTGAGTGCAATCTGGTGGAAACCAGAGTAGGCATCTATGAAAGACAACAGCTCACAGCCGGCAGTGGAATCGATCACCTGATCGATGCGAGGTAGCGGGAAAGGATCCTTGGGGCATGCCTTGTTCAAGTCGGTGTAGTCGACACACATGCGCCATGCGGTGGCAGCCTTGGGATCTTCCTTTTTCTTCTCGACCATGACCGGGTTGGCCAACCAGTCCGGGTGCAGCACCTCCATGATGAAGTTGCTGATCAGCAGCTTGGTGATTTGATCACCGATGGCCTTCCTTCTCTCATCCCCGAAACGGCGTAAAGCCTGCTTCACGGGCTTGGCGTCAGGGCGCACATGCAAAGAGTGCTCAACCAACTCCCTCGGGACTCCTGGTAGATCTTCATTGGTCCAGGCGAACACGTCCCGATTCTCACGGAGGAAGTGGATGAGCGCGCTTTCCTATTTCTCGGCCAACCCGGCACCAATGATGGCCACGCGCTCCGGGAACTCGGGGTCAACCTGGACAGTCTTGGTCTCCTTGGCAGCTTGAAAAGCAGTACCATGCTGGGTACTCGGCACACCCTGCGCGCCAGCTTGTGCGGACTGAGTCATGGCCACCACCTCGTACATCTTCTTCTTCTCGGCAGCAATCACCATCGATTCTGCCAGCTGAGAGCTAGCAGAGGCACACTCCATGGACTTCTTGTAATCTCCCGAGATAGTGATAATGCCATTGGGCCCAGGGATCTTCATCTTCAGATAAGCCACATGGGTAGAGGCCATGAACTTGCTCAGAGCAGGCCTCCCGAGTAGAGCATGATATGGGCTCTGATGATCCACCACTTCAAACTGCAGGCGCTCAGTGCGGCAGTTCTCCCGAGTACCGAATAGCACATCAATCCACACTCGGCCAATCGGGTTGCACGAGATCCCGGGCACAATGCCATGGAAAGTGGTCTTGCTAGGCAGCATCATGTTCTCGGCCAGGCCAAGCTTCTCGAGTGTGTCCTTGTACACGATGTTGATGCTGCTGCCGTTGTCGATCAGCACCTTGCTGAACCTCACGTTCTTCTCGGGGCCCAGGAAAGTGGGATCTAGCACCAAGGCATAGGTACCCGGATTGGGCATCACCTTGGGGTGATCTGCCCGAGTCCACCTGATCTCCTGGTCGCACCAGTACATGTAGTGGGGGACAGCAGGAATCACTGCATTGACCTCCATGGCCCGCCTGTGCTGTGACTGCTTGTCGACTGCCTCAGAAGTGAAGATCATATAGCTCTCATGGTGCTCTTGGTACTGGTTAGGGCCATTGCCTCCGTTGTTGCCATTGTTGCCATTGTTGTTGCCCTGATAGTTGTTGTTGCCTCTGTTGTTGCTGTTTCGGTTGTAGTTGTTGTTGTTGTTGCGGTATCTCTCATTGTTGAAGTTCTGGTTGGCTCCTAGAGCCACCTGGTTGACATTTTCTCTTCTCGGGTACACTGGCGGCCGAGCTGCAGGAGCGCGAGTAGGCTGAACAGTGGCATTCGCGGCTGGCAGAGGAGGTGGAGGAGGCAAGCCATCACTCTTGATCACATCCCACCATTCGCATTGCCGAGTAGTGTGGTTCGCAGGCCTTGAGGGGTGATGAGTGTGAAAGCTGCATGGGCCATCCTTCATGTCATCGAAGACAAACTTCTTCGGCTGCTCGGAGTTCCCGCTACTCGGCTGCGCAGTGCGGAACGGTTTCTTGCTGCCTTGGCCCTGGTTCTGGTTCTGCCCGTAGGCTCCAGCAGGTTTTTGCCTTTGGCCACCACCGCCTCCGACGTTCACTGCATTCACCTCTTCGGGATCATACCGAGTATCTACTCGGCGCTTGTTGCGGAACTCGTTGCGCTTGCTGCCGTTGAAGTTTCTTCTCGGCTCAGAGGAATCCATCAGTGGCTGAGTAGGATCACCGAGTGCGTACTGATCCGCAATCTTGATGGTCTCGGCCAGGGTGTTGGGCATCTCCCTCTGCAATCTCTGCCACAGCATGCTGCCATGTCGGCAACCCTGCGCAAACCAAGTGATGGCCTGTGCTTCATTCACACCCTCACAGGTGTTCCTCAAGGTGCTCCACCGAGTAAGGTACTCGCGGTCCGTCTCGTCTTCTCGCTGCCGGCAAGCTGACAACTGCTGTGGCCTATTCGGCCTCTTGTAGGTGCTGGTGAAGTTGCTGATGAAGGCATCCGAGAAGTCCAGCCAGCAGTTAATGCTGTTCTTGGGCAAGTTGTTGAGCCAAGTGCGAGCCGGACCCTCTAGCATCTGCGGCACATAGCGCACCGCCCATCTCCTGTTGCCATTCGCGATATGGACCGCGGTGACGTAGTCGTTGAGCCAATCTTCAGGCTTGGTGCTACCATTGTAGCTCTTGGTGCCTCTCGCGAGCTGAAAGCCCTTCACGGACGGCTCATTCATGATGCGCGGGCCAAAGCACTCGGGGCCAGGAGGACCCGTGTTCTCAAGCCGCGCCGACAAGCTGATACGGTCCAACTGGTGCCTTGCATCTCCAGGCGCCAACACGCGCTCTCCCACACGGTCATGGATGTCATAACCAGCCATCTCCATAGCCGAGTAGCCATCATCATACCTATCCACCTGCATTGCAGCAGGCTGCTCCACCGGGTTGGCGACTGGCGCCACTGGGCGCGGCTGCTGCCTCTGCCGAGTAGGCGGAGCTGCGGGTTGCCGAGAAGTACCCGGACGTGCGGCTTCTCGGACACGGCTTTGAGCCTGATGGGCTTGAGAGCCTGCTCTTGCAGCGTTGTGTTCCTGCCCGGGCTGCTGCGGCACAGCAACCTGTTTCGCGGCAGCAGCCGGGTCATACACCTGCATTTGCCTGTCTCTACCCGTACGCCCGCTGCGGCTCTTCTCGCGGCTAGGATGCGGAGATGAGGCTTGATCGTTAGATCTAGCCGCGTGCGAGTGCACCACCTGCGAAGCTCCAGCTCCCGGGTTGGCCTTCCGGAACTCCTCGTTCTGCCTGGCGGCCTCCAGCACCAGCTCGCCAAGCCTCTCCTGTTGCCTGCGACGCGCCTCTCCCTCTAGGCGCGGCAACTCGGCAGCCACAGCCTCCGCAGCTCGCAGCGTCTTGGCGGGTGTGCTGTACCTTGGCCTTGTGAAGGTGTTCGCGGTGGCGGACTGCGCGGGCTCCTCCGCAACAGTCGCCATCTCGGCGCCTAGGTTGCGCCGCGTAGCGCCTACCCTGCTGGGCCTCCTGGCCACCGGCGTGAAGCCGTGAGCCTTGTTGTACTCGAGCTGGTCCAGGCTCAGCTCCAACCTGATCTTCTCCAACTCCGCCTGCTCGGCGAGCAGCTCCTGGCGTTGCCGCTCGAGCTGCTCCCTCTCGGCTAGGAGCTCGAGGTCGGTGGGAGTGGGCATCCCGGTTCGCGCTGCAGACGCGGGGATGACCGTAGACGTGGAAGGCGGCAGGTTGCTCTCCTTCTCGTAGGGCCGGCGTGTCCTGCCACCCGCGGGCGGGTCGTCGACCTCCTCGACGACGGCCGCAGCGCCAGTTGCAGCTGCGCCAGCGTTCGCCGCCAAGCCAGTCACCATCACCTCAGCGCAGCACGCAGAGCTGCATGCGGGCCTTCCGCGAGCAGCAACAACCGCGGGAGGATCCTCCGCGTCGTGCACCAACTCGGGGTAGGTGCTGTTGGCGACGGTGGCGACGTAGACGAGGTGAGAGCCGAAGGAGATCACCGAGCCGCCCTCTGGCATGGCCTTGCCGCCGAAACAGCCGGCGTTGTCGGTGACGAAGTCGAAGGAGCCGAATCTGTGGACAAGGCCACAAACTACGCGCTCCGCTGATGAAGATCCCGTCCGAACAGAAACTCCAGCCAGCGCCGCTGGTTTCCCCACGGTGGGCGCCAACTGTCGTGGTGGTGTCACGGCAGATGCCATGGGATGGCTAAAGATGTGGGGACGATGGACGCTGGAGGTGTCCGGGGAGGGATCACGCGACGAGTAGCCGCGTGAGGTAAGATCCACACAACACAAACAACACGATGTACCCAGGTTCAGGGCCCTCGTGTGGAGGTAAAACCCCTACTCCTGCCTTCCTCTATGTATTACGATGTTTCTCCGAGTAGGTACAATACAGATGATATCGCTACCGAGTAGCCCCTTGCTCCTCTCCGAGTAGAGCTAGGGCAAGAACTTAGGGTTTCTAGGGTTCACTATGAGCCTGGAATGAGATCGTCTGTGTCCGTCCCTCGCGCAGGAGGCGGCTGGGCACCTTATATACATGGTGCCCAGCCGGATACGTCCAAATCCTAGACAAGTGTCGACATAGTGTGCACACTGTCCTTTCTCCGAGTACCCGCTGACAGCTTTGGTCGTTGGTCTTGGCTGCTTCTGTAAAGTCGTTGGGCAAAACTAGGGGACAGACTGGTATCACTGTACCTAGTCACAGAGTAGGCCCCCCTTATCCTGCCACCGACTGCTTCCATGCTGTCACTGTCAGGCAGGCCGTCCCCACGTGAACAGTAGTTCGAATGCTGCCAAGTACGGACCCAGGATACGCGGGATCCTGTGTCAGAACGGCTCCTTTGACTTCCTGCCCGAGTAGTTTCCCGCCAAAGGTTCCCGCCAATTGTACTCGGGCCAAACCTTCTACTCGACAAGGTAAAACTTGACTGATATCTCCTTCTGGTCATCTTGAGGTGAGACCGGGTAGCA
Organism: Alopecurus myosuroides; assembly: GCA_028641055.1. Taxonomy (NCBI): domain Eukaryota; kingdom Viridiplantae; phylum Streptophyta; class Magnoliopsida; order Poales; family Poaceae; genus Alopecurus; species Alopecurus myosuroides. The sequence continues at coordinate 458,305,059 of CM054059.1, read as the reverse complement.
GTCGACCGGGTAGAGAGTACCCGGTAGTCGGCTACTCGACCAAACCTCTCTTCTGTGAGCGGCCTTTACCACCTGTCTTTACCCTACTCGGGGGTAACCCCCCGACAGGGATCCCCATCCTTTTGGAGCATGTCTTGATCATCAAAATCATCACCTTCCTCTACAGTATTATCACTTCGTCTCCCCCCAAAACCTCCACGGCCGCGGCCTCTACCTCCTTGGCTTCCTCTAGCCCACGATGGCCTACCCGACTCTCTGATGCTCCACGAAGCTCTGAGGTCCTTGAATACCAAGGCAGATGGCGGATGAAGGCCATTACCGTGTTCCTTGAAAACATGCCCCAGCATCCCGCAAACCGCGCACCAGTCAGGTAATTTCTCAAATTTTACCAAGAAAATTTCACGCTTGCCCCCCCTGCTGATTGAGACGTGATTACGGAGAGGCTTACGGACATCCAGCTTAACTTTGACCCTAACAAAGTTCCCAGCAAAATCCATGGACGCGGGCTCAGATGCAATGAATTCACCCACTCTAGATGCCAAAGCTTTCACCATTGGAAGATATCCGTCCGGGAGGTCATGGATTTGGATCCAAATATTAATAGTTGTCAGTTCGATCTTCGATGGCTTAGTGAAACCATCATATGGAGCTAGCAGAACCGGATTTCCCCTGAAGTTCCACGGGCCGCCGTCCATAACCTTCTCCCAATCTCCCAGGCACTTGAATTGAATTGTGTATAAATTCCCCTCGAGAGTACGGATGCGAACCTGCTGTGCCAAATCCCACGCAGTGGTCATGTTTTTCTTGAACCAATACTCACTGTATTCCTTTTCCGTGTGAACCTTGGCAATTGCTAGCCATCTGACAACCTCTTCCGGCCTCTCCACCTCCTCCTCGAAGACAACATCATCGAGGTCTGATTCTTTGATCCCTAGTTGCTCCATCATGGTCTCAAGCTCACTGCCTCCATGAATCCGTGATGATCCAGCCTCCATGCCGCCCGATCGCCGATTGGAACCCTAACCCTAACGAGGATAGGAAGAAACCGAGCAGACCCCAAGGCTGGGCAGCGGGACAAGGCCCACCCCTTGATCAGCCCGAAGATCCACCGGCTAGGTAACAATCAAATAAGCCATCTTTGGCTACTTCACGGCTCAAACTTGGACACTTGAAGTAACATGTTCAATATCACCATTGCAATATTTCAAAGTTTAAGCATTAGAGCTTGACCCATTCCGTATCCACAAGACACAAACAAAGATAGTCCACAAAACCGTAGGGCTGCAACATATGAGATCGCCACAAACATAGCAACATTCTATGATGGCTACCACAGGGCCAACCACTTGCAAAGATACACTACCCGTTAAACATAAAACTGCAACCATGCCTGGAAAAGAATTGTCCTCTGGTCACGTATTCCAGGCTTCTAGCAAGTAAACACTCCAATTATGATTGCTTCTACCACATGGAGTGTAATACTACGGGTGGATCAATCTACAGTCGGGAATACACGTAACTATAATCCAGTACTTGTCAGCCGCCATAATCTTCAGCCAAGTCTCTTATATCTGCCTTGCCTTTCTTCACGCCTTCAGTTCAGGGTTAGGTCTGTTCATACAGAAGCCCAAAACTGAATGTGAGTATCAGCATAATATAGTACTTTGGGTGAGGAAATGCAGATATTTATCCATGTTAAGCACCAGATTTATAAACTGTGCATAATTAACTATGTAGAGTATACCAATATGGCAAGGGTCACTGACTAGAGAGAGGGATTCTTTAGATCAAGAGTGGGAAGGGTTAGTTGAATTGCAAGTCAGAATATAAAGTGTAATTCTTGTTGGTCCGCATAACAGCCTAATTTGGAAAAGCGGGCGCCACAAAGGTGCAAATTCAACGTACATGGTAGCTATTTCAACATAGAACATTTGATGGAAGATGGCCTAATCAGTAGTTGCACATATACGGAAACCATCTTGAGATCACAAGCCCCATATATCCTCATGCATTACACTATGAGGACTAGCTGAGCAAAGCATGTCAACCCGCACTCCACAGCGAACAAATGAATGGCATAAACAGCAGAAAAGGAAATTTCAATGTAGCAAGTGGCACCATGTAGCTTGTCGGAATGAATATATTTTGTCATTATGCAATTGACCGCGGGACAGTAGTATTCTTCACACAAGAAAAACATTGCACAAGAAGTTGCTGTTTGTTGTTGCATAAGAAACACGAATATAAATAACAAATAAAAATATAAACTACCAAAAATATTTCTTACAAATTCTTGCGAAACAAATAATCATTACAACATCAGCATGTGTTATCAAAGGCACTTCTACAGAAATGCCATGGAATATCACCACACACAATTAATGTACTAGCTACAGATTAAGGGAAAGGTCACTTCTATATAACACCATCACAGCTTACTTACTTGAATAATCAAATTGAGCTTCTACTTGCTATCTTCACTAGAAAGAAGCACCAAAGTTGGTGCAGAACAGATAAATTAAGGCATATAAATAACAAGCGAGACGTTTTGTGGTACCCTCAATTGAATAAGGGTCCTCCATTTCCGTGGATCCAAAGGCCCATATATGATACTAGTCAGCTTCACGTGCTTTGCACGTTTAAAACAGTGACACAAAATAACATTACAGATCATCAAGTTTAAGATAATTATGACTTCAATGTCTTTCTTATGTAGAAATATATATTGATTCCATTTAGCGTGCGCTTACTGATTAAATTTTGCAGTCTTCATTTTATCTGTACCTTTTCTGGCTACATGATCTGATTTTTTTAATAGATTTATCCTCTGATCCATGCGAACCAGCACTGTATGCACTGTCTGTGCCACTGAGCTGCTCGCCGTACGCGACACTGCGCGGATGTATAGGATGACTTGTTGATGCTCTGACTACCAAGTGATACCACCCCTCCGCTGGAAAGCATAGGTCTAGCTAGCATTGGCACATGGGCCGTGAGATTCTTGCCGAGTGAGCGGTCATGTCGCTGTCGAAGGAACATCGGAGGGGCGGGCTTTATAGATGTTTCCAGAATGACCTGGAGAAAGGTCAGCGCTACTGTAGCTGCGAATCCTAGTGTTCCAGGCCGTCAGATGGTGTCCAATCAACGGCAGAAATTGCTTTATGATGTTTGGACTCAAACTTTCGAAATTGGTACACTATATAAGATTATAGATTAGTTTATACTAGTGCTAAAAACGCGACTAGTAAAATTACTACTAGTAATATAGCCGAGTGTAAAGTTGGTACACCACCACGAGAAATCGTTGGAAACGATCTGTACTCATTTGGACCTGATACACCCATCACCTATTTTGCGTAATTTGAGTCCACATGTGTGCATCTAGATGGAGTACGTGATAGCTGGCCGACAAATCAGGTTGATCTCTCTCCCCTGTAAGATCTACTAGTTCAATCCACATGATATTCTTTCTTTCATATAAGAAACGATGGGTTCAAGAGATCCAAGGTAGAGAGAAAATTTGGGCTGGTATCACGGCGATAGGTGCGGCGAATCGGTCCCAGCAGACGGCAGCACAACAGCGACAACCAACTGGAACCACAGTTCAGATTGTTCTTTGTTTTCTTGTTTGTCTGATAGACGGCCAATCGTTCCCGGATTGATTGGGTCTCGATCCACTTATACTGAAAACAAAGAAATCTGTCCAGCATGAGAAGAATGTATTGAGAAAAAAGACTAAAATCCCCAAACAGATGAATGGTCGGATGAGATTTAGACCACTCCTTCCTCTACTAGTAGTAAAAAATAGAGTAGAAGATACCAGAGGACACGGCACTTTATTTGAGGCTACCACTTACGATGGGTTTGATGATTAAATTCTTTGCGGCCCAATCAGAATAATCACGAGAATGAATGGACATGAGAAATGCATACAAACTTTCCGCTGATGATCTCTCCGCAAGCATCTGATTGGTAAACTGGGCGATCTGTGCCAAAGAAGATCCCTTTTAAATGCAAATATTCTTATGAAGTTAACATCTATCAACAGCCATGAGGCGTGAAAGCAAACGATCTTGTAGGTCTAGCCATGGTTTAAAAAGCGCATCTAGGCGGTAAGTGATGGTAAAACACCTAGAGCTTAATCGTGCTATGTGTGCTCTTAAGAGCAGCTAGGCGTGCCCTTAGGCTAGATAGGCGGTGGGTAGAGGAAAAACTAGGAATTGACGCCTAGCGCCTTTTTAAACCTTGGGTCTAACATGGATGCACGCAAAAATGTTTGGCATAAAGTTATCAATACCCATAAGTAACTCCGTTACATACTTACATTTGTATATAATTGCAACAGGAAGGAAAAGAACACACACGTTGTCATGATTCATGAACTAAAAACATGATGCTTATAACAAGAAAGGTGCTTGCAAACGGTTCTAAGCAGAACACCCTTTAGCCCTTTTGTTATAATCTCACTATATGAACAGATAGAAACAAACATAGGCTACGATGGAACATAAACAGATTACTTTTTACATGAGATTGAGCATTTTGATGATCACTTCTTAACAAAGTCATAATGTAGAACTGCAGTAGTTAGTCACTCACACAGTTGACGTTTGAGACTAATCCCAACGATTGGCATGAATGCTAAACATGCAACAACCAGAGGGAAATGCAAAACCCTCATCGGTTTAATTTATAACAGTACTCCCATGTTACTAGGCAGTAGATTCTGCAGCTAAGAAAGAAGTTGGCAGATACACAGCACCGGAGGCACTATTTTCATGTTATTATAGGAGACTACTTTCATGTTATTATAGGAGACTAATAATGTACACAAAACATGCATTATTAATTCAGGAGATCATATGGCCCATAGACAAAGGAGAGGCAAAAGAAGAGAGGAAGGTATATACCTCAACAATCTGCCACCGTAAGTCCTGCTTTTTTGTCTGATTGGTCATCCCTCCAGATATTCAGTGCTAAAGCTGGAATGATAACGAAGCAAGATATCGCATGGAAGCCAAATACCCCCACATCCACGAGCACAGAACCAATCATCTCTCCCTGAGATATCGATCCCTCCACAGGAGACGACGTCATCACTACCAGACTACCAGCGACAATTAGCAGGATGAAGGGCAGACCCGCGACCAATCCAAGGACCACACCACGGGGAAGCTTAATCGACCCCTGCGTGATTGCTCCAAAGGCTTTCTGGAGAGGACATAATTTCAGTGAAACCACAGGGATTGACACGATTATATATGGAATGGTTCAGAAATGGACGGATGCAGATGAAGTGATAAACTCATATGGAACACAATTACTAGTCATCTGGACAACTTGAATTATGTATGGAAAATTAATTCGAATGTAATAACGTAGAATCTCAGCCACAAGCCTATCTAGTGCTGTAATTTGTTTGAAGTAAAGACCAGGGGATTTATTTGCAGGATACCTTCTTGAACTCAGAACCAGATCCAGAAACAATTGCAACCACGTAGGCCAGGCACAGGCGGCACAGCAGCACGGCTACAGACGCGAGGAAGAGAAAGATGATGCAGATGGAGAACTTGAAAGCCGCGTCCGTGAACGCCTGGAAAAAGACGAGGGGCGCGGAGCCCTCGCGGCAGGCGCGCCGTGCGATGACCCAGGCCGCCCAGGCCGCGGAGTGAACCCACGCAATCGCGCAGCACAGGTAGGGGAGCGCACGGGCCGCGGCGCGCCCGAACGCCAGCATCGCCGCGAGGACGAAGCGCACGAGCGCCAGCACTGCGACGACGATCCGCGGCGGCGGCGAAGGCTTCACGGCGTCGTCGGCGACGGCCATCGGGACGGGAAACCCTAGCTCCTCCGGAAGCTTCTCCCTCTCGATGGGGGTGGAGTGGAGTGGTTGGGTTGCGCAGCAGCGGGGCGAGGGTTTGTGGGAATGGGATTAGCGAAGAACACGGAATGAGGTTTTACGGAGAAAGGCGTTCTGCTTTCGGGTTGCTAACCCATTTTTGTTAGTGGATTTGGTTCTAACCGGGCATTAGTGTTGGGGAAATGGTTCACGCCCTGTTGGCTGGCGAGAGGCTCCGTTGTCGGAGATTTTGCCTTTCACGCCAAATATAGGCGAAACCAATTAATAAACCAGATAACATTAAAAGTTGAACCACCTCTGTTTTATAAATAAATTTCAATGTTAAAACGCCGAGTGTTTACTGCATTTGTTTATGAGACACAACCAAAGAAACGATTAATACAATTATTCATTTGATTCTGTGCGCATAATGCTTGGACACTTGGACACTTCGAGATAGACTTGCCCCCACGTCGCTCCTGCTGGGGCGACACGGGCGGCGACTCGAACCCTAGCTCGCCGGCCCTCCCCTCCCCCGCCCTCCTCCCCCTCGTCGTCGCTGGAGTTGGCCGGCATGAAAGCTGGCAGCCTTCGAGGAAGGCGGCGGCGAGGCGTTTCGGCTAATCTGACTATGGAGGAGCGACGGATTCTCGTCCCTACGGCGGCGGTTGGAGGCGGCTGTGGCCGGGATCGACTGGCGCGGGGAAGACAGGGGTCTGCGGCGACAACGACTGCGGTTCTGCGGCTCCCTCCAGGTACGACTCGGCAGAGGCGATGTGCCGGCCTGGTCCAGGCCCAATCTGGGCGGGATCTAAGCCGCATGGGTCCTAGCTGCGTCCTTGTTGTTGGCGCGACCGGACCGGTCGGCGGCTTGCGACTGGGAAGCTGCTCTTCCCTGGTGCGGAGCGGAAGGGGCTGCCTGACCAAGTCGGGCGCCTGCCCGCGGGCCGCGCGCGGGGGCTGCTGCCATGCCATGCCTACCTGGGGACGATGTCAGCGCTGAGGTGTCCTGAGCAACCTCCTCCTCCTCCACCCTTATCCCCACCGACTCCCTCGTCCTCGATCACAGCGGCAGGTGGTAGCCACGGTGGTGAGACCACGGCTGGGCCTGTGCTGCGTCCTGTTCGGCAACAGCCGGCTCCTCGCCTCGTCTCACGCTTGCGTTGTGCCTCGGCGGTGGCGACAGTGAGGTCATGGCGGTGCTCCCGCTGCGTGATACGTCATAAACGTATCCTTAATTTCCGATGTTCCATGTTGTTTCCCACATGTTTTCCTTACACTTTATGTTATTTTTATCGATTTCCCGAGACTAACCTATTGACAAGATGTCACAGAGCAGTTCTTGTTTTCTGTTGTTTTTAGTTTCAGAAAAGTTGTTCTGGAAATATTCTCGGAACTGGACGATTCGAAAGCCAAAAGTCTTAGAAGTTCCGTAAGTATCCAGAAGTCCCGAAGAGCCCCGGAGGGGGGCCACAGGGTGGCCGCGCCACCTAGGGGTGTGGGCCCCCTAGCCACCCCCCGATCATCGCCCTTTCGCCTATTTATATTCCCCCGAGGGAAAATCCTAAAGGGATCGACATTTTCCACAAAATATATCCGTAGCTTCGCTGTCGCCGCCGACAAGTTTCAGGGGACAGATATCTGTTCTGGCACCCTGCCGGGACGGGGAAGTGCCCCCGGAACCATCTCCATCGACTCCACCGCCATATCCATCGCCGTTGCTGTCTTCTATGATGAGGAGGGAGTAGTTCTCCCCCGAGGCTGAGGGCTCTACCGGTAGCTATGTGGCTCATCTCTCTCTCCCATGGTGTAATCTATATGTGATCATGAGCTTTGTAATCTATTTGAGTTCGTAGATGTTACTCTTCATCTTTTGCTACTAAGTGGTTTTTGTTATGAGATCTCCGTAAACACTTTGATCACGGTGTAAATGTGACAGTGTGTGCACCGTGTGGTTTAGCATTATACTTTTTTTTTGTGTTGGATAACCCTATGAAATTTTGGTGTTTGCGTGGAACCATCTGGGTCCCATGGTGATAGCGTGGGGGTTACTTAGCTGGGAAAGTGCTTACTCTGAGGAGTATTGTTAAAGCCCTACACATGGATTGGTGTTGTTATTCGACCGGAGAGTGGTTTGGAGTAGCACAGTGAAGAGATGGTATTTATTAATTAAATTATGTGATCATTGTTGAGAGTGTCCTCTAGTGAAAGTATGAGCCCTGGGCCTTATTTCCAAGCATTGAAACACCGTTTTCCGCCTGTTCTGCTACATGTTTGCTTGCTGCCATTTTTATTTCAGATTGTTATTATCACTTATTATCATCTATATTACTTGCATTTTACTCTCTCTTTGCCGAACTAGTGCACCTATATAACTAACAAGTATATTGGGTGTGTTGGGGACACAAGAGACTTCTTGTATCATTATTCCAGGGTTGCTTGAAAGGGATATCTTTGACCTCTAGCTCCCTGAGTTCGATAAACCTTGGTGATCCACTTAAGGGAAACTTGCTGTTGTTCTAAAAACCTCTGCACTTGGAGGCCCAACACTTTATTACTATTAGCAAGGAAATAAAACCAATCTTTTTATAACATTTAGAGATTTTGTTTCATCATATTCCAAAACATGTCCTCTTACTATGACATACAAGGCATGCTTACGCCAGCCAAATATACCAAACTAGAAACATCTAAGCAAAATACTTACAACAAGCACATGTTGTATATTTTTATGTGCCTCAGAAATTATATCCCTCGCATCATTTAAACTTTATCCACCTCTTTGTTTGAAGGTGGGAACCTCGGTTTCATGTTACGTAACAAAAGGAGTAGATCTAGACATGCTGACGGAGAAAAAAAAAAGATACACTAAAGAAACAAGTAAAAGACTAGAAGTTGAAATGGTATTTTTTTTGTGTTTTTAATTTTAGAAAAATCAAACAAGCAAAACAAGGCTAAATATGAATTAAATAAACAAGAACAATATATATATATATATGTATGAAAATGGTTCAGTACTCCTGGGTGTACGTACTCTGACATGCAAATATACCACATAAGTGAACCGTTCATACCTCTTTATTATTTTTAATATATTCCAATATTTAATACTAGATACCCTAAAATGAATTTTGTGAAAAAATTCATTTGATTCTACATATTTTATATTATTTGTGCATATACTGCTTTTATGTACGTATAAATGGTATATTGAAAAAACCGAGCACTTCGGAGATTTTTTTCCCATACAAGTTGTATTGAGGTAACTTAGAATAATTAATGAGGTATATGAAAAATATTAAAGAGGCATACTAGCCTCATATGTGTGGTATATTGAGTATGAGAGTATGTACACCTAGGAGTATATAAAAGGAGTTTTATATATATATATATATTCCCTAGCTGAAAGCTTGAAGTCCCAGACAACGACGACAGAAATCAGCTTTATGACGTGAATCACACACCCGTTGGGGAACACTGAGAGGAAGGTATGATGTATCATAGCATAAAAATTACCTTAGTTAGAAACCAAGTTTATCAATCTAGTAATACTTCAAATAAAATCAATAAGGCTCCAGAAAACCACTTGCATATTGACGGGCGTGGACCGACACACGAGAAACAAACTCTCCTTCGTCCCTAACTTTCAGGAAGGTTGTCAAGCTTTCCGTCTTGTTGTTAATGAGAGAATTAAACGTATGGTGTATTTGTAAGCAATGAAAATAGAATGGAAGAGTGAGCAAGTGATGATGGAAAGCAAGTAAACGAGGTTGTAGTCATTGTAAAAGAATGGACGGGGGGCATGGTTTTACTTTGGTGTCTCTCCATAAAACAATAAACATGTTGGGTGAATAAATTATAGTTGGACATGAAAAATAATGAGCATAACAACGCTATTATGATAGGAGAAATTTGATTGCACTATTCATGTAGCCATTACGTCAAACATATATAGACCACTATCCAGCATGCATCTATAATGAATAATCCACCTTGAGACCGCTATCCAGCATGCATCTCCCTGGTATTAAGTTGTGTAAGAAACAAATAATTGCATTAAGCATAGTAATGTAAGCACTATTTATAATCAATAAGTAGAAGTAAACACCGTTATTTTATCCTTAATGGCAATAACACATCCCCGCCCTTAGACATTTCTGTCACTCTTGCCCAGGATCGGAGGAGGCATGAATCCACTATCTAGCACTAAACTCCCTCTTAGAGATGCATACGATCACTTGGCCAAAACAACCACGCACATTGGAGAGCATGAAAAACACAATAGAACATTAACACAAATAAAGTATCAAGATCATATAAGAAACGTGAACAATGTGATAATAACTTCAAAATTTGTTAGATCCCAGCAAATACAACATGTAGCAATTACACAATGATGATCTTGATCATGTTAGGCAGCTCACAAGATCTAAGAGCGTCTCCAACCGGAGGCACATTGGGTGGAGATTCGAGCTCTAGCACGCTGACAGCCGCCTGCGCCTCCGCGTTTGCATGTGTCGCCGCCTGTGTTCACGCCTCCTCCGCCTGCGCCTATGCCTGTGCCTTCGCGGCCGCTGCCACCTTCGGTTGTGGGCGGCCCACTTCTCCTGTGTCACTATAGGGTAGGCGGTGGGAAGCCGATGAGGCATGGTGCCATAGCAACATAAAATGGTACTATGGCGGGGTTTTGAGAGGGAGAGAAACTATATCTAGGCGGAGAATGAGGAATGCGGCTAGGGTTCAGCTCCAGCACGCTCTTAATATCCGGAGAAGGCCTCTAAGGGCGGAGAGCCAGCCTGTGCGCCATGAATGCGAATGGCATGCTGATATCTACGCACGCTTCTATTCTTGTAGACAGTGTTGGGCCTCCAAGTGCAGAGGTTTGTAGAACAGCATCAAGTTTCCCTTAAGTGGATCACCCAAGGTTTATCGAACTCAGGGAGGTAGATGTCAAAGATACTCAAAAAACCCTGCAATCAAGATACAAGAAGTCTCTTGTGTCCCCAACACACCCAATATACTTGTCAGGTATATAGGTGCACTAGTTTGGCGAAGATATAGTGAAATGCAAGTAATATGGATGATAATAAGTGATAATAGCAATCTGAAATAAAAATGGTAGAAAGCAAACATGTAAAAGAATAGGCGGAAAACGGTGTTTCAATGCTTGGAAATAAGGCCTAGGGCTCCTACTTTCACTAGAGGACACTTTCAACAATGAAAACATAATTGAATGCATAAATGTCATTTCTTCACTATGCAGCTCCAAACCACTCTCTGGTCGAATAACAAAAACCAATCATTGTGTAGGGCTGTAACAGCACTCCTCAAGTCTATATTCCCTCTCTAGGGCACCCCATGCTATCACTATGAGCGCCCTAAATTAGTACTAAACAGATGCCACAATTTCATAGGTTCATCATCCAACACAAGATATAAATATCATGCTAAACCACACGGTGCACACACTATCACCTTTACACCGCGATCAAAGTGTTTACGGAGATAACAAAACCACTTGAGTAGCATAACACATGAAGATCACATCTACATATTCAACTATATTACAAAGCTCATGACACATAAATATCACACCATGGGAGAGAGAGATGAACCACATAGCTATCGGTAGAGCCCTCAGCCTCGAGGGAGAACTACTCCCTCCTCGTCATAGGAGACAGCAACGGCGATGGAGACGGCGGTGAAGTCGATGGAGATGGATTCCGGGGGCACTTCCCCGTCCCGGCAGGGTGCCAGAACAGAGATATGTCCCCCGAAACTTGTCGGTGGCGGCGGCTGAGCTACGAATGTATTTTGCAGAAAAGGTCGATTCCCCAAGGGTTTATGCATCGGGGAGTATATATAGGCGAAAGGGCGATGCCGGGGGGTGGCCAGGGGGCCCACACCCCTAGGTGGCGCGGCCAGGAGGGACCCGCGCCACCCCATGTTGTGGCCACCCTGTGGCCCCCCTCCGGGGCTCTTCGGGACTTCTGGAAGCTTCCGGGACCTCTAAAACTTCTGGCTTAAAAAAAATTCAATTTCGAGAATATTTCTAGAACAACTTTTCTGAAACTAAAAACAGCAGAAAACATGGAACTGGCTCTATGTCATCTTGTTAATAGTTAGTTCCGGAAAACGTGTAAAAATGACATAAAGTGTGTAGAAAACATGTGGGAAATAACATGAAAACAACATGGAACATCAGAAATTAGGGATACGTTTATGAAGTATCACATGCCGGTTCAATCGACGACACATGGACGCTGCTCCGCGTGGGTCCGCGATGTCAGCCTAATATGCCAGCAGAGCCCGGGCGCGTCCGGGCCGCCCCAAACCCGCCCCACCTATGGGCTGGCTTTGGGGCTCAATTCAGTGCCAATTTTGGGCCATTTTGTGCACGGACGGTCCGCCCATACGTTTGGGCAACGTTTAGGCGGCCTGGTTGGAGATGCTTGATGACTTAAAAGTATAGGGGTCGCAACAGTCTTCGAGGGAAATAAAACCCAAATTTATTGATTCGACACAAGGGGAGCTAAAGAATATTTATTAGCCTTAACAGTTGAGTTGTCAATTCAGCTGCACCTGAAAGTAGACTTGCTCGTAACAATTTATTAGTGGTAATAGTTTTATAGCAGTCGTAGTAGTAAAATAACAACAGTAATAAAATAGTAACAGTAGTAGCAATCGGGGAAAACGGCAGGATGGGAGTACCGTAGGCATAGAGGGAATGGATGAACGGGCGTTGCATAAATAACATAATTCATGTAATAATAATAACATGGTCATTGCAGAATAAAGCATCCAAGTTCTAGGTTAACCATAGGCATGTGTTCTAATATAGTCGTACGTGCTCGAAATGAGAAATTTGCACGACACCTTTTGCCCTACCAGCCCGTGGCAGCGGGGGCTCTAGGGAAACTACTGGAAATTAAGGTGCTCCTTTTAATAAAGCACTGGAGCAAAGCATTAACACTCCTTGAACACATGTGATCCTCACATCACAGCCATCCCCTCCGGTTGTCCCAATTTTTTTCACTTTGGGGCCTCGGGTTCCAGACAACAATATGTGTAAACAACTTGCAGGTATGATCAAGAAACATAATTATACTCATGAAACAATACCATGTTCAAATCTGAGATCATGGCACTCGGGCCCCTAGTGACAAGCATTAAGCATAACGAGTTGCAACAACGGTAGAAAACACTAGCAACAGAGGCACCATGCCCTAACAATCTGGTATTATTACATGATCAATCTCATCCAATCCCTTCCATCTCTCTCAGCCTACAGCGGAGTTTACTCGCACATGGACGGTGGAATCATGAATGGTTGATGGATAAGGAGTCGCGGTGTCTATGGCGATGATCTCCTTCGTATCCCCGTCCCGGCAGGGTGCCAGATCAGGAACTTCTGATCCCCGAATTGAGTTTCGGGGTGGCGGCAGCGCTGTGTTGTGTTTCTGTGGAATATGACGAACCCCATGCGTTTTAGGTTTACGGGGCATAAGTAGTTGAAAGGGGAGCCCGAGGGGGTGCCTGGAGTCCCACACCACCAGGCGGAGCAGCGTAGGAGGGCGCGCCCAGGGGTGGTTTGGCCCCCTCCTGGCCCCTCTCCGGGTCTCGTTCTGGCTCCCGGGGTCTTCTAGTGATATAAGCTCAATGGGGTCTTTTCTGGGAATTTTCCCGAAAGTTGATTTTTCTGCACAAAAATGAGACACCAAAGTAATTTTGCTGAAAGCAGCGTTAGTATGTGTTAGTGGTATCCCAAACTCACAAATTTATAAGGAAACCATAAGAAAAGTGTTCGGAAAAGGAGACAGATTTTGGACTTATCAACTCCCCCAAGCTTAGCTTATTACTTGTCCTCAAGCAATTCAGTGACAACTGAGTGCGATAAAAAAACTTTTACGAACACATTTGTTTCATATGATGTAAATATACTCGCTATATGATCAGGTGCTTAGGAAATTCATTATAAGATGTATGTAAGATAAAAGTCACCTAGGAGTTATGCAAACTATGAAGAGATACCGACAAACTAATAATAAACAACACGAAGTATATCAATCTGCAGGATTGCAATGCTCACAATAGGTATGATAAAGTGTACTCGCTTGCCCTTAATAATGTAGAAAAAACATAAATGCTAGGGCACCTCTGAAGTTCAAATGAAGACTAGAAATAAAGATGTCAAAGATACAAGCATCAAAGTTATACCACAATTAACCGTGTTGTGGGACAAGCACATTACACTAGGAATAACAGCCATGCTCTCAAGAGGGTGCATAAAGTGAGATGGTGAAGACTCAACATAAAAGTAATAGAAAGGCCCTTCGCAGAGGGAAGCATGGATCACTCATGTGCTAGAGCTTTTATTTTATTAAACAGAGGTATAAAATGTTTTTCAGAGAGGTGTATGCTTATGTCAAGAATGGTAAGTAGAAAATACAGTAGGTCACAAACCAACCAGACTTCACAAGAGAGGCTCCCATTTGAAGGATGCAACGGGTGTAGAAGTCCATCCCTCTTTCTCTTTTGTTTACACAATTATGGTTTGACTGATAAATCATGGGGAAAATAGGGAAGAGAATTTGTTATATTAATTTGGGGCTGGGCACACTGCTGCCAGCTCTTTTATCAATTGGATAAGCGGATGAAGCCACTAGTCCACGGTGTGAAATCCAATCAACAAGTGAGATAGAGATTCTCTATTTACGTCCTCATGAGCTAAAATAGGGGCACAAAACAGGAATATTTTTTCAAATGTTTTAAAGGTAACACATGAGCAATTTACTTGGAGTGGCGGTTAATTACCACATATATAGGTAGGAATGGTGGACACATTCAGCAAACTGTGATTTTTGGAAGTTAGATGCACGAGTAGAACTCATACTCGGTACAGGTGAAGGCTAGCAATAGACGGGGAGCGACAATCAAGAGAGCAATAACGGTCGTAATCATGCTTGCGACAAAACAAAATTAACATGCACATAAAAGTGATACAAATACTCTGAGGCAAAGTAAATCATCGAGGCTTAATTGACTTTTTGTTTTCAGTCTTATGCATGCGTGAGCATGTGCCAAGTCGATTCAAGCGAACCAATCAGAGCGAGACGACAATGTCATACCCTTATATGAATAAAACAATGCAAGCAAATATTTATACGACATGCTATCTTATGTTAATAAGTTGGAACTAAACATGAGAGAGCATGAACTACTAAGTATTAATTAAATAACATACACATTACACGAACAAACTAAGCGTGTTCACATGGACGAGTATATGTACAAAAATAAAACAAATAGAGTTCATACCAGCCTCTCACCACAACTTGAGTTGTCGTAAATCATCATTACTGCTCTTCACTCATGTGGATTGAATAATATAGAATGACAACCAAGCTCCAACGGAGACACGGAAGTCCAGTAAACTCTACAACAAACTTAACAAAACCAAAGAAGAACAACAAATATTTTTGGGTTTTTGAATTTAAAACAAGAACAGAAGAAACAAGCAAACTAAACATAATATTTTTGGATTTTTAATATTAAACCGAAACGAGAAAGTAAAGAAATTCAACAAAGGAAGCTAAAGAAGCGAATAAAGAGAAACAACAAAAATATTTTTGGTCGATTTGTGTTTTGGAAAGTAAGAACAAAACAACAAAAACATCAGAAAAGAAAGAAGCGAAATAAAACAAAAACAAACGAAAGAAACGAAAAATATGGATATACAAAGGACCGACAGAAAACATGATATAAAGATGAGCGTGATATTTGTATTCCTCCCCCCAAGCTTAGTATTTTGTCCTAATTGGAGATCATCCCGAAGGGGACCACGAGGTGGCGCCCCGTAGTGTGACGCCCCGGGATCGGGCACTATGCAGATTTCGGCATTTCCACCCAAATCCGCATAATAACCGATTTCAGGTTGCCACTTGTGATAACATTACAACAGTTCACGAATAATCCACAACAACAACAGAGGAGGTATATACAAGACGACTCAAACGAGTCAAGGATACAACTAATACAATACAAAGATCCAAATGACAGCGGAAGAAACAACATAGTGTCCGACTACGGACAAGATACAAATTGGACTAAGAGTCATGAAGATAACCGATGGCGTCCAATCCCTGCCCAGGCCAAGCCGGAGGGATTCCCAAGCTAACGTCGTCAGACTTCAAACCTGTTGACTGCAATGTGGAATATGCAGCCACGAAATGGATTCGTGTGTCAGTACTATTAAGTACTGGCAAGTGGATAAACCATACTCACAAGGTACCAGCGTAACCAATCATCATAAGATATAAATACTTTGGGTACAACGGAAGAAAGGGATTATTGCAAAGAAGCGGCAGCGGACTGCACTAACTAACTACAGAGACGCGCTACAACATCCGGCTAAAAGAAAGGGATAAGAGAGCGTATCAGAACCAACTACAACTACTCACCAAACAATACCCATCCAGTGTTACCCCCTACTAAGGAAGCAACCCAAGGAAACTCACCCAGTTGATTAAGGTGACATTCATTTTTATGGTGGAGGTAATCTATATTACTAGTCAAGTTATCATCGTTAAGTGTAACTTGTCTGAGTACTTGTTAGCCAGCACTTTCACCAAGTCATCCATAACCGCGGACAACACGGCTTCTCGAGAAGATTAACCCTGCAGGGATGCACCAATTTGGCCGTACACGTAAGAATGGCCCGCCAAATGGAAAGGCCCTTCCACCAAGCGAGACACTCAACACAACCCAACTCTTCTTCGCATCAAACCCAAAGAACCCCGTGCAATTGAGCGCACGGCTAATCAAGCCCCACGAAGAAAAGGGGACCCTCATAGCACTCTAAGAACGTGTCTCCCTAAATGCCGACTACAAAAGTTCTGATGGAGGGAGGATAACCCGGTAGGCCAACACCAAGGTGTAACTCGGCCCAATGGACGCTGCGCAAGATCCGGCTAAGGATAAAGGAGCTTCTGGAAGGCCCAAGTTCGTAGGCCTCGTAACCCGGATTGTGGGTTACGGTAAGGAAAGTTAGGGTTTCTTGTATGCGGTGTCCAGGTAGGGTTCAGGGTGCGCCTTGGAGGGCAAGCCAGGGGGGTCCGGGTGCTTTATAAACCGGCCCCTCGGTCTAGTTTAGAGATCCAAGAGTTCTAGCAATATCGCTTGGTATCGAGCATCCAGTGTAACACGAGAGTTGAGTTAATATATCGAGATCGGAGACTCGGCGACTTGATTGCCGGCTACCAGATCGAGTACCATCATGTTTTTCTTCTGAGCTAAACCCTCTCCCAAACGCCTGTGTCGTCTTGCCCCAAGATCAGTTACCCCCGGTAACGTCTGCCGTGATTATCCCACGACAGTTGGCGCCCACCGTGGGGCCTGCGTCCAAAGGTGTTTACATCACGGGAGAAGCTCGGAAGAACATGGAGAATCTAGTCATCGGCGAGATCTACATCGACCACGAAGGAGAGAAGATGGTGGACGATTCCGGCTGGGGGCCAGAGTCGGATCACCTCGAATCCGGATCTATCATGACAATCGGCCAGATCAGCGTCTTCATCGGTATGGTACGTACTTCCGGTTCGATCCCTGACGACTTTGGGTTTGATTCTGTGTCAGGGAAAACCACCTATATCCAATCAGATGGAGAAGAATCAGTTGGGACAACAAACCCGACAGAAGAGCCCACCACGAAGTGGGAACAGCCGGAGGAGCCGGCATGGACCCCGCGTGGCCGGGTCGAGAAAGAAGATGATACCGAATCTATCCTGCATCTACTGGAGAACCGGTACGAGGAAAACAGCAGCGAATAGGAACAGTATGGATTCTCGCCAAGCATGGTGCGCCGGGTTGCGGTTTACACGGCTCCCGCGACCAATCTCAACCAAGAGAACGTAACCGCGGCCGCAGCCGGGGCAGCACAAGCATTGACCCGGCAGCAAGGACCGGCTAACGGAAACACGATTTTGGCCCAGGTTGACGGAGAGTCGGCATCGGTTACCAGTCAAGCGCCAGAAAACGAGTTACACGCGAACACGTTTGGATTCCTAGCAAACCGGACACCAGGAGCGGGTCCTTCCAACCCTCAACACCCGGCCCTGTTCGACAACAATCTGATTCTAGACCCCACAGTTCTCGCCACCGTTATTACTCCAGAAAACGCGGTGGAGCGTGTTAGGGATCTGGACGTAGCCCGTCGCGCATTGGAGCAGCAGAGAAGGCAAGTAGAAGCAGAAAGACAAGGGATGGCCACGCGACAACGCGAGCTGGATGCACTGGAAACCCGGCTCCGAGAGGAAACGACTAGAATACATCAAAGGCACCAAACCAGATTGCCAGCATTGGGAGGAGTCATAAACCCGGCTGCGCTATTTATCACGCCTCAGGATCAGCCGATCCCAGCGGCAAATCAAGGGACCGCCCCTCAGCCGACAACCGGAGGAGTACAACCGGTAGACACGCAGGCCGGGTTACCCGTACCACAGACTGGAGTTACTACCGGCAATACTGTACCACCAGCACCACCACCACCACCACCATCACGTTTTCGCACACCAGCGGGTCATTACAACAATCTCATGGACAACGTATACGCGGCAACGCTTGCACTGAATCAAATCCCCGTGAGAGAGTCACCCCACGCAGAGGAGACCCGGTGGGCGATAGATATGCTGCGCACTGCGGTGGCACAACAAGTTAATTACCCGGATCACAGAAGTGGAATGCATGGGACACCATATGTCAGCCAACAGCGAGGTAATGCCGGCAATATCCAGACAAGTTCGGCACGGCGGAGGGAAGAGCAGCAGCAAATGCCGCCTCCTCCACACATTCAGGCAGTACCAGCAGCATCAGCAGCACAGGCCATCCTGGACAGTTCCAGAGCCAGGAGAGCCGTGGTCGGGTCTGCGGCACATGGGCCACCAGCAGTACCGCGTCCAGCTGTACCCCCTGCAGGATCACACGTTTCCCGAGCAAGACCAGCTTCGACCATTCTTGCAGGACCTAAGTGTCTTTCGGATAGCATCAGGGCTGAACCTTACCCGGAAAAGTTCAAAGAACCGGGTAAAGTAGTGAATTATGAGCCGACTATGGATCCGGAAACATGGTTGAGCAGTTATGAGATGGCCATGTCGATTCGCAATGCGTCCGAGAATCTTCAAGCCAAATTCATGTATCTAATGATGTCAGAGGGAGCAGCAAAGTTATGGTTCACCAATCTACCGGAAGGATCTATCAAGTCATGGGAAGAATTGAAAACTGCGTTTATCAAGCACTTTCACGGGACGTGCAGAAAGTTATTCACTATTGATGACCTAGAGCGATGTGTTCAGAAGAAGGGAGAATCGGCGCGCAGCTGGGTGCGCCGGGTTATGGAAATACTTCATTCATCTACATATATTCAGCCCAAGGATGCGCTGCAAGCTATGGCAAAGACCTGCAAGTACACACCTTTAGTACAAAAGCTAACTCGCATGAAATCTAGTCGGAATGCTTCAGAGGTTACGATGGGAGAACTGATGGATGCATGCAACAGACACGCCGCAACGGACACTACGGAAGAGGAAACTGACGATAAAAAAGCAAAAGTAAACACAAGTAATAATGGAAGAACCGGCAATGGATCAGCGCCGGGTAACAACGGAAACAGCCAGAACAAGCGCCCGTTTGAGGGAGGCTCCGAGTTTGTCGCCAACACTGAAGCCAGATCTTCAAGACCCAGGGCAGAAGGAAATTTCAATACTGGAAATCACAATGGAGGAAGCTATCAAGGGCCACCAAGGCCGAGTAATAATTGGGACATCTTCAGAATGGCATGCCCGAAGCACAGCAGAAACGGTAGACCAGCTAACCACTCCTTGGAGCAGTGCGCCGACCTACAGAGGTGGAAGAATGAGGAAGTGAACAGAGCCATGCGAGGTGCAGGTTGGGGAGGAGGACCGGGTCCAGGTGGAAACCCGGGCAACGGCCCACCTCCAGCCGGTAACCCGGCAGCCGGAAATCAAGGTAACAACCAAGGGGGAGCTGGAGGTTTCCAGGCCAACCCCAAGCAGTTGGGTCAATATCACGTGCATACTACAGGAAGTTCCAACAAGGACAAGAAGATACTGAAACAGGCGGTAAACTCGGTGTCCTCGGCTGTTCCAAGATACCTGAGGTGGTCAGAACAGGACGTAACATGGAGCAGAAGGGATCACCCGGAAAGAATAGAACACCCGGGAGTTTTCGCATTGGTAGTTGCGCCGCAGGTCAATGGGTATGAACTAAAAAAAGGTCCTGATGGACGGTGGAAGTAGCATCAATATACTATATTGGGAAACCTTTCTACGCATGGGTCTCAAGGAGTCTCGGCTACAAAAAAGTTCAACAATTTTTCATGGGATAGTGCCGGGTCACTCAGCGTGCCCCGAGGGAAAAATCGCATTGGAGGTAGCTTTTGGGGAATCAAAGGATAATTATCGAGTTGAGTGGCTCACTTTCGAGGTGGTCAAATTGCGCAGTCCTTATCACGCGCTATTCGGAAGGCCGGCTTATGCTAAATTCATGGCTAGGCCGTGTTACGTGTATCTACAGCTAAAAATCCCGGGTCCTAAACAGACCATCACCATACATGGAAGCCGGGACATTGCGGCTGAGTGCGATGAAGGAGATGCAGCAATGGCTGAACAAGCTTGTAGAAAAGAGGAACTCAAATATTACCGGGCTCAAGCAGACTCGGATGACAGAACAACCTTGAAAAAGCCGAGTACTGAAGGCGAAAGGGCAAAACTCAAGGCAGCACGAGATACCAAGATGGTGGCTTTCATCAAGGGTGATTCACTCAAACAATCCACCACAAGAGAAGAAATTGCGCAGCCGTTCACAGCCAGCCGCGTCATGGAAACGCCTTATCCGGATTGGCTAGCAAACCCGGTACTCATAGTAAAAAAGATCAACAAGTGGAGAATGTGCATCGATTACGTCAGTTCCGGACAGAATCCCAAGAAGAACTAAAACAATGTAACGGGCAGCAGGTTTCAGACGCACTCTTTTCCTATCCAGGGTACCTAAGGGGACTGGAAGGTTTTTAATGAGGCGGACTGCTGACCCAAAACTTTCTCGTATCAATAAAGAGATGGTTATCAAGTCTTATTTTGTTATGATCTTCACTCCGGTTACAGATAAGTATTATTTATTGCTACCAATACATCAGTATCATCAAGTATGTTGCATATATATAGGTCTTGAGGGTTGATTGTTTGAATAGCACAGTTACAAACTCAAAGACCCGGCCTTGATGCCTATGAGTTATAAGGGCCGATTACTCGCAAACGAGTACGGCTGCAATCTTATAACCGGACAAAGGAGCCAAATTTTCTTGACTTTTCTTACTTAAGCTCGATGTGACTCGCACTAAAGTGGCATGATTTGCTCGCTTACGATTACAATCAGCCATGAAGCCCAATGGGACTTGCCTGACCTTGTTTTCGTATAGATGTAACAACATGGTATCCACGCGAAAGCCGGCTTACAGTACAAGATAGTCAAAAGGGTCATCTAAACCACAAGTTATGCAGAGTACAAGGCTAATAGCCGGAAACTCAACGTTTATCAAGCATAACTTCATTACCTATGTAAAACGGCTCCGGGTTTGGGCTTAGCAACAACAAATTTGTTCTCTTTGAAAAAACCACATATCCCAGACTCGGAAATTCGGGCCTTGGGGACTGGGGATTTTGAAACAGAAACAAGTTGTTACTAAGCTCGAAAAACCCTAACATCCGAGTCTGGGGGACTTGGGGACTTAGCGAAAAGTCCGCCTGTCAGAACCCACGATGCTCGGAAACCGAGTCTCACAAAAGGAACCATAAAGAAAGTCGGATATCGAGAATAAGCTCAAAAACCAGATAAATATCAAGTTCATCCAGAGGCCAGAAGAGGCACGAGGTATATCAAGGAATTAAAGTACGTCACAAATCTCGGTACTAGTATCAAAGGTGCATAGGTGCACCAACAAAATAATATCTGTTTCAAACAAGAGCATTGAAACGGCCAAGGTATCGTAATGGCATTTGTTTACTCGGCTTGTTGAATAGGGTGCACACCCTTGCCCTTGCACTCCGGGTCTTGGTCCTGGGTTTGCTCTGCAGCTCTCCCGGCATCGTCACCCGGATTCTTCGCATCAGGACGGACAGGCGGGGGGACAGCCGGTGTAGAGGTGGTTGGCTCTGACCCTAACTCGGCCTCCCTCTTCGCGGTTTCTTCCCTCTTCCTGGCTGAATCGGCAGCCCATTTCTCCAAAATGTCGAAGGGTGGGGGTGCTTCCTCCTTCACGATTTTGTCTTCAGCATCGTACGAACTCATAAGCGTACGAAGATCCATACTATTGGCCAAAGTGGTTGCCGAGTGACGCACCGCGGATTGTACGGCCTTGAAGTCCTTGGGCCCAAACTTGGAGCCATCCGCTTTGAATTCTGGAAACCCGGATATAACCTTTGCCGGCTCAAGCTTAGGGAAGTAAGCCTTAGCTAGCGCAAAGGCCCGGGTCATACCAACCCGACATGCCGAGCGCTTCCAGATCTCGATCCATGTAGGCACGGTGGAGCAGGCTTGGATAAGATTTTCTTCACCCAGATATACCTCAGTTGGCCACTGCACGGCATCCAATATCCACTTGGTGCCGGCAAAGAAAGTCTGGAGCACAGTCTTTAAAGTTTTAGCCTTGGCAACAGCATCTTCTTCTGGGGCTGCAAGGTTAGCACCTACAGTTGAAAGAAAGAAAGGCCATATCAGTAATTCTGAGTATCATGTAACAAAATAGAGGCATGAAAGCAGTCAGCAGCAAGAAACTTACTAAGCAAGATACGATAAGTATCGGTAATTTGATCCGACAGCTTTTTCAGGGCGGTTCGAGCAGTGGTGCACCTTTTCTTATATTTGGAAACATTTTTCTTCAAAGTTTCCACTTCATCCTCAAGGGCCTCTCTCCGCTTTACCTCGGCAAGCAGCAGTTGTTCGGTCTTGAGCAAAAGTTCATCAGACCGGGTGGCCTGTGCCTGTGAGAAACCAAAGTATGAGAATTAGTCGGGTATCATGGCAAGCCGAGTATCGCGCAGAATACCGAGCACAATTTCAACAAATTATACTCGGCACTTGGGGACTAGATGGATAAGAAGAGATATTAGGTTACAGTACCTGGTGCTCCGCTGCCATGCGCTCTAGCACATCTCTCTTCGAGGCCTTCATAGCAAGAAGAGCGCTCATCATATGGTCAAAAGTATCATTGCCCAAATTAGAAGACCCGAGATCTTGGGGACTTGGAGAAGGGGCTCTCTTCTTGAAAGAGGGTATCCGGGTCGTCCGAGTATCGGAGTCTGGTGCCCCTCCTCCCGTGCCCAAGCCTGCAGTTTCTTCCTCCTCGAGTACGTGCGAGGCTATGGGATACTCAGCCTCTCGGTCGGCCGGGTTTATTGGTGGCACTTGTTGTTCTTCTCCGCCAGCTGCGGCATGCATATCATCAGTCAGGTTCTCCTTACCCGGGTCGTCAGTTTCCATATCATCTTGGTCGCTAACAGTGATCGTGGCCCTACGGGCAGTATAAGTAAAGCAGTTAGCGTACAATTGGGAAAAAGTGATGAAAAAACGATAAAGCATCAGGAAAGGAATTTTACCCGGGATTCACCATATAGTCCGAGGGGAACTCGCTGCTGGACCCGGACGAAACTGAAAAACATCGAGCGAGATGTGGAATTGTCCCGTAAGGGGATGGTTCGGGAAGACTTTGATACTTAAGAAAGGATTAAGAGAATACCAGCGCGTCGAGCCGGAGACGACGGAATACCCGGATTAAGAGTGCCATCACCTGGAAAGTTTCGAGTTATTCGGCGCTTGGTCTCGAGCGGTTCCTTCAAATACGACCAAGTGGATAATCTCCGGTTTAGCTCGTGCATGTTATCAAAGAAATATGGTTTAGAGGCAAGGAAAAGGTATGGAACCTTGAAGACAACCCCTTGGGGTTTCCTCTTTGTTCCGGCCTTGACCGTCGGCTCAGCTTCTTCCTCGTTGCTGGCGGATTCTACCTTGCCTTCAGCTTCTTCTTCTTCGTCTTTGTCCTCTTGTTCTGAAAATTATCAAGGTTTATAGTTGGAAAATGACGAAAGAGCAACGACGAGCTTGAAGTAACTAAGTAAAACTCGGAATGTACCTTCATCCGAGTTAACGGCGTCCTCTTTCTCCTCTGGGCGCTCAGAGTTAGGGGGAGTATCAATCTTCCAAAAAGCATCATCGGCCTGAGATGAAGACGTAAGAATGAAGGTTAACAACAGTATCGAGTGGAAAGTGTGAAGGTAAGAGTATGAAAGTCGGATATTTACCTCAGGCGTCGGGTTCTCACGAGTGAAGGGTTCTAACCCAGCTATATTCCGGATTACCTCCAACTTCTCTGTCAAGAAGCTCTTGATAGTCTTGTTGGTGTCTCCAGCTGCAAAGCTATTGGTGGAGTATCGGAGCGAGTCCGTGGTATGCCCCGAATACTCGCACATTAACTTGGTGCGGATGGAGTTGGGTTGGATCCGGAAATCGATCCAAGTCTTTACCAGGTTGAGCCCAATGAGGCCTTGGGCCGAGAGAACAGTTATTTTGGCCAATAAAGGTTGAATTGCCTCCCTGTCCGAGTCAGGGGAAAAGGCGTTGAAGGTCTCGGAGATATCGAGGAGGCCCTCTGAGTAACCCGGCAACCTATTTTCGCCGGGTGGGGAGGTGTCCCGGCAATAAAAGTATGAGAGTTGCCAGTGTTTGACGTGGGAGTTAAGAGTAAGAGGTGGCATTAGAGAATTCTTGCGGCGCTGGATAGAGACCCCGCCGCAAGCAAGATGTGCTCCGTCACCGCTTTCGCGGCACGGTTTGCACTGGAAAAGTTCGATGAAGAGAGCCAAACTTGGCGGAATGCACAAGTATGACTCGGAAAGAACAATGAAGTGGGAAATATTTAACACAGAGTTAGGCCCTATGTCAAATACCCGGAGGCCATAGTGGCTCAGAACATCTCGAAAGAAAGGGTGACCTGGAGGACGGAACCCCCGGGTCACGTGCTCTACAAAACATATTACCTCATCGTTGGCAGGCGTGGGCCGGGTCTCGTCACCCGGCACCCTCCAATGGATATCCTTTTGAGAGGGGAGGACTCCTAATTCGGCCAGTTCTTCTAACTTGGCCTTCGTAACGGTGGATCGCGCCCAGTTGGCGGATATGGAGTTGGTGGTCTTGGCCTTGGCCGGCGTTTTCCCCCTGCCTCT
The DNA here is from genome assembly GCA_028641055.1 of Alopecurus myosuroides. Classification (NCBI taxonomy): domain Eukaryota; kingdom Viridiplantae; phylum Streptophyta; class Magnoliopsida; order Poales; family Poaceae; genus Alopecurus; species Alopecurus myosuroides. The sequence goes on along the minus strand of CM054059.1, from coordinate 458,279,931 downwards.
TGGGAGCCATGGGATTAACCTGCAAAGCACAAGATAGAAGGGTACAAGAAATAAGACTCGGAAACCATGAGTCATCCGAATATTTGCGAGTGATATCGAGAAAACATGGAAGCAAAGAATTATCCGAGTATCGTTCTATGGAGCAAGGTTACAAGTTATCCGGGTATCAAACATCGTTACAAAAACTATGAAGTGCTTATGTGTTGAGAGGTGTTTGGGGAAGATGGATGGTTACCCATGTATCTACTGCAAACAAAAGAGCCAGAAGAAGAGAATTTGCCGGGTGTCAATGGCAAGCGCGGAAATTTTGGGCGGCCCGAGCCTAGATTGGAGATTTCATTTCCAGATTCATGGTGAAATTAATGACTATAGGCAGTAGGGGAATGAAATGGAATCTATATTCAATCCGTTGGATGAGCTAAAGCGAATTTGAGCGACCTAATTTGGCGTGGCGAGAAAAATGACCGGCGGGTTGACTTAGATCCAATCTGAAATAAATCTAGAAATTGCGAGGTCAAGTTAATGGATACAGGAAGCTTACTGGAGGGGATTGGAGTAAAGCCCGGCGGAGGCAAATAGCACAGTCTTGGTGCCCCTTTGTGACTCCCAGCGGGCAAGTCGGGGGCGCGGCGGCGGATCTTGGCGGCGGCGCGGGGCGCGCCGTGGCGGAGCGCAGCCGGCGACAGATGGGCTCCGGTGACGCGCGTGAGATCTCCGTGATGGTGCTCTGTGAACTTGAGTGCGGGAGCGAAGAGAAAGAGGAAAGGGGGGAATGAGCCGTCGGGGTTAGGTTTGCCCCCAAGCACTTATTTATAAGGGTGCGGGTGGATAAAACCTGGCTCAACGAGCGGGAACCGAAAATTTCGGAGTAACGGCCATCTGCACAAATTTTGCGAGATATGCTTTAAGTGCTGGACGAGATATCCGGACAGAGATAAGAAGGAGATCTTCTCAACAACATTAGGGGCAATTATCGAGTAAAGAAAATCGGATCTTTAACATTCTTATTAGGGCGTTGACCCGGAAAGCTAAATAAAGGATTTGGAGAAAGCCGGGTTATTATATGGCCACCGTTGAGTTAGGCCTAGCTGTTTATCAAAGCGATTTAACCCGGCCTCCATTGAGTTTGTAAGTTTGATAATTTTGCAGGGAATAGCGTGCGCTTCAAAGAGAACCTCGTGAAGCCCAAGCTATTCTGGGGACTACTGATGGAGGGAGGATAACCCGGTAGGCCAACACCAAGGTGTAACTCGGCCCAATGGACGCTGCGCAAGATCCGGCTAAGGATAAAGGAGCTTCTGGAAGGCCCAAGTTCGTAGGCCTCGTAACCCGGATTGTGGGTTACGATAAGGAAAGTTAGGGTTTCTTGTATGCGGTGTCCAGGTAGGGTTCAGGGTGCGCCTTGGAGGGCAAGCCAGGGGGGTCCGGGTGCTTTATAAACCGGCCCCTCGGTCTAGTTTAGAGATCCAAGAGTTCTAGCAATATCGCTTGGTATCGAGCATCCAGTGTAACACGAGAGTTGAGTTAATATATCGAGATCGGAGACTCGGCGACTTGATTGCCGGCTACCAGATCGAGTACCATCATGTTTTTCTTCTGAGCTAAACCCTCTCCCAAACGCCTGTGTCGTCTTGCCCCAAGATCAGTTACCCCCGGTAACGTCTGCCGTGATTATCCCACGACAAGTTCCACCCTGGCGCCAAGGGTTCGCACCTGCATATGCATGCGGCAAATGGAAAACCCGAACTAAATGAGGCGATTTGGACGAGATGCGAATCAAATCAAAGTTGCGGGGGGTGCCCATACTCGCTTCCCACATGCGGTTAGCGCGCTCAACATGGATCGGAGGACAAGACCCTTTTCCTAATTAAGTTCGATACTAGCAGGCCTCAAAACCACGCCGGGCCTCCTGCCGGTGCCTTATCATCAAATTAATATTACCCAAAACATTAACATGTTGTTGATTGAATTGAAACCCAACTATCAAACTAAACAGGTGATAAGACAAAGGACAACAGGACTAGAGCGCAAACAACACTAAGCATGCAACTACGACACGAGGGCCAACAAGGTAAACAAACAACAGTTAATAGGAAGTGGAATGAAGACTATATCATGGCTGCAAGGTAACATATGATAGGATCGAGACACAAGCATCGAATCATAAGGCTAGCATAAGGATAACGGAAAGAATCGGTAACAAGTGATGAAAGGCAGCCATAGGTAGCAAGTGAGTATACTTGCCTGGAATCCAGCAAGTAGAGGTACATCCGCAGAACTTGTCGTTGCTCACATCATCTCAACGTCCTATCCGCGAAGAAGCAACGAACTAGAACAAACACCGGATGCAACAATTACTACTACGGCAAAAGATCCAGCATGGTCGAGATATGGATGCATGACAAATTTAAGGGTGCATCAAAGATAAACTAGTTGACATGGTAAACATATTTAAATGGGCCCATATGCAATTTGGATTGCATATGGAAAAGCCCATGAATTAATGTTGAATTAAATGATCTACAAATAACCATCATGTGAAAGTTGATTAGAATTATGCATGGATGATGAAAACAATAAGAAAACAACAATAGCTTCAGTTTGATATGTTGTTTACCAAGTTTGGAATTTTATTTATTAAGTTATGAACTTTGGCATTTTAAATGATTTAAACAAACATTTGTTGTTTTCACCAATTTTAAATGTCCAAAACAGATAACAGAATTTATATTTGGAAAGAACACAAAATTTTAGATGGAATACATATTTCATTTGTTGAATTTGGATTTAAAATGAGCAAGTTATGAATTTGGCAATTTTAAAAGGTGTATTTAAAGTATTGAATTATTGCACCAATTTTAATTAGGCAAAACAGGAAACAAAGTTTATATTTGCAAAGTTCAGGAAATTTGGAATGGAAAACATATTTTACTTTTCAAAATTGGAGTTCAAATGAATTTGTTAGGGGCATTTGAATTTCAGGGACCTTGCTGTAATTTTCCAGGGACTTGTGTGCGAAAACAGAGGACAGAAAAAGGAATTGCACCTCGCAGAGCTACCCAGGCCCTATGACGCGTGGGCCAGGGCCAGGCTGGCAGCCACACGGGCGCGGGTGGAAGCTGGGGTGGCCACGGGGGTCACTAACATGCGGGGCCTGCCCACGCGCGAGGGAAACCAAAAAAGGTGGCCTTTATTCGGCCGAAGGGGATTCGAACTCGGGATCTCTCCCTCGCGCGGATGGAACCCAGCCACTGGGCTACTGCTGCGGTTGGTGATGGAACGGAACTCCGTGGCTTTTTGTGGTTGCAAAACGGGGATAACTGAATCCGAGATTCAGTCAGACGATGACGGAGATGGATGGCGCGCGGGCACGACCGTCCTCCCTCGCTGCTTGCGGACGTGCGTGCTCGCGGATGTCGGGTGTGTGCGGTGATGTGTGCGCGAGAGGGAGGAGGGACAGGAGGGGAAAAGGGTGCTCACCGTGGGCGTCGTGGGGAAGAATCGGGCTCGACGAGGAGGCGCCGTGGGAGAGCAGCAGCAGGCAGTTGACGACGGCGGAAAACTCGCCGGTGCCGCGCCCCCTGGTGCCTCTCCGGGACAGCCGAGGAAGCGGAGACGGAGAGGGATCCGCCCTTGTTCCATTCCCGCCGCGCGGAAAGCTCGACGGTGACCGAGGCGACGGCGCCACGGCCTCCATTTGCCGGCCATGGAGGCTATCGCTCGGTTCAGAAAGGTTCAGGTAAAGAAGCAGAGGAGGGAGAGAGATGGCGGCGGCAGATGGAGGAAGATGGAGGGGAGAAGGGTTAGGGTTTCGTGGATGGGGAGGAGGCTTTAAGGTGGGGGGAGCAGGTGGAGGAGGGGTCCATGGAGGGGAGGGAGCAGGTGCGTCTTCCCCCTGCTGTCGTCACCGTACGGAGAAGAAAGGTGGGAAGGTGGGCTGGAAGGGGTTGGGCTGCGGTTTGGGCTGGGGTGGTAGGTGGTCCGAAAGGCCTGCCTCCCCCCAGATCTTTTTATTCTTTTTTTTGAGATAGAAAAGGTAAGAAAAGAAAGGGATTTTGATGGGTTAAAAACATGAACTCAATTTTAATGGATTAACCACTTCAAATGCCCAAGTGCATGCTATTTAGTTTTTGAAAATTTCAAATTGTGACATTGATTTGAATTTGAACTTGAATTTACCATTAGGGTGTTAATAAAAGGGGATTTTATTAACAAGCAATTTAATTGATTCAAATTCAAAACTATTGAAACCAAATTGAGTTGTTTAGTTTGCAATTTTTAATTGGAAACTTTGGACATGTTTGAAAGTTTAAATTGGTTTGAACTTTTTAAGTTGCTTTGAAAACAAGGTGCAATGCATAGGATGCATGATGCAATGCAATGCAAAAAGAAAAAAAAAACAACAACCAAAATCTAATTGGGGGAAAATCCCCCGGGTGTTACAGACGACACCACTAACAAGGGATTGCGTCCCCGCAATCCACCCCCTAACCCGGGAGGGAGAAGAAGTTCGACTATCGATTCTTCATGCTTCCAGTTGATCTCCTCGACACCACTAACAAGGGCTTTTCGACACCACTAACAAGAGAATCTTGCTCGGGTTGATGACGATCTTCTCCCACCAGGAATCTTCCGATGATCGAACCTATTAGGTTAAAGGCTCAGAAAACGTCCACCCACGTAGGATCCTAAAACTTTGAAAGATTGAGAGGGAGAGAGACTCCAAAACAAATAAGATGAGAGGAGAAATAGAATAGAGATAAGGAGAAAACAAGAATCCTATCGAGAGGTTTCCAAAACAGGTTTTGCACAAATAGTTTTTTGACACTCTAGAAACAACGACCGTTAGCTAGGTTATCCTACAGGCTTTGCGGACCCGTTGCTTCGATAACCATTCGTATCGAAACAATATCGGGAATCGGAAACCATGCTCTGATACCATTTGTGACGCCCCGGGATCGGGCACTATGCAGATTTCGGCATTTCCACCCAAATCCGCATAATAACCGATTTCAGGTTGCCACTTGTGATAACATTACAACAGTTCACGAATAATCCACAACAACAACAGAGGAGGTATATACAAGACGACTCAAACGAGTCAATGATACAACTGATACAATACAACGATCCAAATGACAGCGGAAGAAACAACATAGTGTCCGACTACGAACAAGATACAAATTGGACTAAGAGTCCTGAAGATAACCGATGGCGTCCAATCCCTGCCCAGGCCAAGCCGGAGGGATTCCCAAGCTAACGTCGTCAGACTTCAAACCTGTTGACTGCAATGTGGAATATGCAGCCACGAAATGGATTCGTGGGTCAGTACTATTAAGTACTGGCAAGTGGATAAACCATACTCACAAGGTACCAGCGTAACCAATCATCACAAGATACAAATACTTTGGGTACAACGGAAGAAAGGGATTATTGCAAAGAAGCGGCAGCGGGCTGCACTAACTAACTACAGAGACGCGCTACAACATCCGGCTAAAAGAAAGGGATAAGAGAGCGTATCAGAACCAACTACAACTACTCACCAAACAATACCCATCCAATGTTACCCCCTACTAAGGAAGCAACCCAAGGAAACTCACCCTTTTGATTAAGGTGACATTCATTTTTATGGTGGAGGTAATCTATATTACTAGTCAAGTTATCATCGTTAAGTGTAAGTTGTCTGAGTACTTGTTAGCCAGCACTTTCACCAAGTCATCCATAACCGCGGACAACACGGCTTCTCGAGAAGATTAACCCTGCAGGGATGCACCAATTTGGCCGTACACGTAAGAATGGCCCGCCAGATGGAAAGGCCCTTCCACCAAGCGAGACACTCAACACAACCCAACTCTTCTTCGCATCAAACCCAAAGAATCCCGTGCAATTGAGCGCACGGCTAATCAAGCCCCACGAAGAAAAGGGGACCCTCATGGCACTCTAAGAACGTGTCTCCCTAAATGCCGACTACAAAAGTTCCACCCTGGCGCCAAGGGTTCGCACCTGCATATGCATGCGGAAAATGGAAAACCCGAACTAAATGAGGCGATTTGGACGAGATGCGAATCGAATCAAAGTTGCGGGGGGCGCCCATACTCGCTTCCCACATGCGGTTAGCGCGCTCAACATGGATCGGAGGACAAGACCCTTTTCCTAATTAAGTTCGACACTAGCAGGCCTCAAAACCACGCCGGGCCTCCTGCCGGTGCCTTATCATCAAATTCATATTACCCAAAACATTAACATGTTGTTGATTGAATTGAAACCCAACTATCAAACTAAAACAGGTGATAAGACAAAGGACAACAGGACTAGAGCGCAAACAACACTAAGCATGCAACTACGACACGAGGGCCAACAAGGTAAACAAACAACAGTTAATAGGAAATGGAAGGAAGGCTATATCATGGCTGCAAGGTAACATATGATAGGATCGAGACACAAGCATCGAATCATAAGGCTAGCATAAGGATAACGGAAAGAATCGTTAACAAGTGATGAAAGGCAGCCATAGGTAGCAAGTGAGTATACTTGCCTGGAATCCAGCAAGTAGAGGTACATCCGCAGAACTTGTCGTTGCTCACATCATCTCAACGTCCTATCCGCGAAGAAGCAACGAACTAGAACAAACACCGGATGCAACAATTACTACTACGGCAAAAGATCCAGCATGATCGAGATATGGATGCATGACAAATTTAAGGGTGCATCAAAGATAAACTAGTTGACATGGTAAACATATTTAAATGGGCCCATATGCAATTTGGATTGCATATGGAAAAGCCCATGAATTAATGTTGAATTAAATGATCTACAAATAACCATCATGTGAAAGTTGATTAGAATGATGCATGGATGATGAAAACAATAAGAAAACAACAATGGCTTCAGTTTGATATGTTGTTTACCAAGTTTGGAATTTTATTTATTAAGTTATGAACTTTGGCATTTTAAATGATTTAAACAAACATTTGTTGTTTTCACCAATTTTAAATGTTCAAAACAGATAACAGAATTTATATTTGGAAAGAACACAAAATTTTAGATGGAATACATATTTCATTTGTTGAATTTGGATTTAAAATGAGCAAGTTATGAATTTGGCAATTTTAAAAGGTGTATTTAAAGTATTGAATTATTGCACCAATTTTAATTAGGCAAAACAGGAAACAAAGTTTATATTTGCAAAGTTAAGGAAATTTGGAATGGAAAACATATTTTACTTTTCAAAATTGGAGTTTAAATGAATTTGTTAGGGGCATTTGAATTTCAGGGACCTTGCTGTAATTTTCCAGGGACTTGTGTGCGAAAACAGAGGACAGAAAAAGGAATTGCACCTCCTAGAGCTACCCAGGCCCTATGACACATGGGCCAGGGCCAGGGCCAGGCTGGCAGCCACACGGGCGCGGGTGGAAGCTGGGGTGGCCACGGGGGTCACTGACATGCGGGGCCTGCCCGCACGCGAGGGAAACCAACAAAGGTGGCCTTTATTCGGCCGAGGGGGATTCGAACTCGGGATCTCTCCCTCGCGCGGATGGAACCCAGCCACTGGGCTACTGCTGCGGTTGGTGATGGAACGGAACTCCGTGGCTTTTTGGGGCTGCAAAACGGGGATAACTGAATCCGAGATTCAGTGAGACGACGACGGAGATGGATGGCGCGCGGGCACGGCCGTCCTCCCTCGCTGCTTGCGGACGTGCGTGCTCGCGGATGTCGGGTGTGTGCGGTGATGTGTGCGCGAGAGGGAGGAGGGACAGGAGGGAAAAAGGGTGCTCACCGTGGGCGTCGTGGGGAAGAATCGGGCTCGACGAGGAGGCGCCGTGGGAGAGCAGCAGCAGGCAGTTGACGACGGCGGAAAACTCGCCGGTGCCGCGCCCCCTGGTGCCTCTCCGGGCCAGCCGAGGAAGCGGAGACGGAGAGGGATCCGCCCTTGTTCCATTCCCGCCGCGAGGAAAGCTCGACGGTGACCGAGGCGACGGCGCCACGGCCTCCATTTGCCGGCCATGGAGGCTATCGCTCGGTTCAGAAAGGTTCAGGTAAAGAAGCAGAGGAGTGAGAGAGATGGCGGCGGCGGATGGAGGAAGATGGAGGGGAGAAGGGTTAGGGTTTCGTGGAGGGGGAGGAGGCTTTAAGGTGGGGGGGAGCAGGTGGAGGAGGGTTCCATGGAGGGGAGGGAGCAGGTGCGTCTTCCCCCTGTTGTCGTCACCGTACGGAGAAGAAAGGTGGGAAGGTGGGCTGGAAGGGGTTGGGCTGCGGTTTGGGCTGGGGTGGTAGGTGGGCCGAAAGGCCTGCCTCCCCCAGATCTTTTTATTCTTTTTTTTTTTTGAGATAGAAAAGGTAAGAAAAGAAAGGGATTTTGATGGGTTAAAAACATGAACTCAATTTTAATGGATTAACCACTTCAAATGCCCAAGTGCATGCTATTTAGTTTTTGAAAATTTCAAATTGTGACATTGATTTGAATTTGAACTTGAATTTACCATTAGGGTGTTAATAAAAGGGGATTTTATTAACAAGCAATTTAATTGATTCAAATTCAAAACTATTGAAACCAAATTGAGTTGTTTAGTTTGCAATTTTTAATTGGAAACTTTGGACATGTTTGAAAGTTTAAATTGGTTTGAACTTTTTAAGTTGTTTTGAAAACAAGGTGCAGTGCATAGGATGCATGATGCAATGCAATGCAAAAAGAAAAAAAAACAACAACCAAAATCTAATTGGGGGAAAATCCCCCGGGTGTTACACGTAGTGCGCCGAGGAGGAGCCTTCCTCCTGATATGTGCTCCAGGACGCCCCGACGTACTGCATGGTGTAGTCCTCGGGAGGCGCATCTCGCCTCTCATGCTTCCTGTAGAACCCCGTCAAGCTTAGATGGTCATCTATATCCTCCTTCGGGTGCGACCATGGTGCCCTGTCAACTTTGAACAAAACAGGCTGCGCCAAAACAACTCTCCGCTCATTTCCATAAATAAATAGAACTCTATATACTAAATAAGCAGAAGTAGAGCTAGCAGTAATAAAATGATGGACCTTCATGGAAGCAATATTAGGTCTATATGGAGCAATCAATTCATCATCCAGAGCAACAAGAATGCCTAGAGGAGTTGCTATGCGCGTAAATAATGCCCTAAAGAATGGGTCCCTTAGCAGCTAGGCGGCGAGCAATGAGAGAACCAAGGTTATACTTCTTGCTATGGTTAAGTTCAACATCAATGAAAGCAAGGTGATAGCTAGAAATGTTGCTAGTGTTCTCCCTACCAAGGATACTAGTAGCAAGATAATAATTGAAATATCTGAGGGCAGGAAGTTGGATGTTTCTTATCTTCTCGCGCTGTGATGTGCGGCTATCATCGTTGGTGTCCCCTCGATAGAGCTCCATGAGATCAGCGGGTCTCTCCTAGATCTTGCGTGATGTCCCGAAAGAGTTGATACTTACAATGTTACAAAAAGTATCCAAGGGCAAACAAAAAAGAACTGCCATATATCTTAAAAGCAACATTAGGGTCATAATGTGAGTTATGAAACTTAAAACTCTCAACAGAAGTTTTTGTAAGAGTAGAATACTGGGGACTTTCATCGTCCATGTAGTTGGTTAAACCAACTCTTTCAATAAGCTTCATGAAATCATCCTCTAGACCTGCACTCCTCAAAAAATGTATAACATGGAAAGCTAGAAGGATTAGAAATCATGTCACCTCCCACATCATCGATGTTCAGTGCAATAAGTTCTTTGTTATAAGCTGGCCTCACTAAGGTGGATGAACATGAAGGCCTTGTTCTTCTAGGAGCATCACTCCTAAATATTTCTCCAAAGTTATGGTTGTCCATTTCAGAATTTTTTCAACAATCATCACAATTTTTTTTCAAGCAACTATAAGGTGGAAACTACTATAGAGACTTATAGGAAAGCTAAACACGCATAAATCTATATTATTTGAACTTAAATCAAGCATGCAAACTCACATAAGTTGTCACCTACAGTACCAAAATACTCAAGAAAAATTCTACCAAATAAAATTCTACTTGGATCATCGGAGGAGTCACATATCGGAGAGCAAATACACCAAATTTCAGCACAAATGATGGGTCCAGGAAGGAGATCGAAAAATCCATAGGAAGAACAACAAGAACGGGTTCCAGGAATTGTTTTGAGTTTGGGAGGTGAGAGAGAGAACTTTGGCAGGGGAGAGAGTAAGTGGAGGGCCAGGAGGCCCACACCATACCCAGGCACCACCAGGGGCATGCCGCGCTAGCCCATGATGTGCCTGACTGGTGGGTCCCCCTGGGGCCCCCACTGGTGGCTTTCTGCCTCATTTTTAACGTAAAAAATATTTAAAAAAATCTGGAATATTTCGAGAAATTTATTTTCGAGTTTTTTTCCAGAATTTAATAATTAATTATAAAGCTAGAAAACAATTATGGAAAGGTGGAAAACAAAACCAAAACTACAGAGGTTCTAAATCATCTTAATGTGTAAATAACGAGTGAAAACAAAGGTGGAAGTGCTGAAAACAAAGTTATGGGTGGTGAAAACAAAGATAACAAGGTGAAAACAAAAAAATCACTGTGAAAACAAAAGCGTGGATTGTGAAAACAAGGTATGCATGATGGAAACATGATTGTACTAAAGTGGCAAGGTGATAACAGAAGTAAACATAGTGAAAACATTGTCCTCTTCATTCAAAATCACTTTGTTAACAAGGTTGATCAAGTCTTGTTACCAGAATAATTTTTATATGACGGAAAATTTGTCTTGAAACTAAATAATTATGTTACCTCAACCTTGATAGACATAGTCCCAATCATAATAATTTCATATTATTTTGGTGGCATTGGAATGGGACAATAAATTTCTCCAATCCCGATGGTCTTAATATTTTCAATTGAATTTAGACCATATCTTCTATCAATCTTCTTGGGAAAATAAACAGTGTGCTCTTTATCATTAATATTTAAAAGTTACTTTCCTTGGTTGTAATCAATAACAGCCCCTGCAGTGTTAAGAAAAGTTCTCCCAAGAATAATAGACATATTATAATCTTCAGGCATTTCCAACACAACAAAATCAGTTGATATCAAACAACTAGCAGCAACTTGAACATGAACATTCTCACATATACCAATAGGAATAGCGGTAGATTCATCAGCCATTTGTAAAGATATATCGGTAGGTATTAAATTTTCTAAAGAGAGTCTTTTATAAAGAGAGAAAGGCATAACACTAACTCCAGCTCCCAATCACATAAATCAGTTCTAACATAATTGTTTTTAATGGAACAAGGAATAGTTGGAATACTAGGGTCTCCAAGCTTCTTTGGAACCTTACCATTAAAAGAGTAATTAGCAAGCATAGTGGAAATTTCCTCATTACGAATTTTCCTTTTGTTTGAGACAATATCTTTCATATATTTCGAATAAGGAGGCAGTTTAATAGCATCAGTCAAAGGAATTCGCAAAAACAAAGGTTTCATCCAGTCACAGAATTTATTATAATGTTCTTCTTCCTTCAAATTGTGTTTCTTACTAGGAAAAGGCATTGCTTTTTGTACCAAAGCCTCTCTTTATTTACCATGTTTATTTGCAATGAAATCCTCCTTAGTATACTTCGCAGTTTCAGTTTTCTTTTCAGGTTCAGCCACAGTTACTTCTTTATCAGAAGCATAACTTTTATCATTACCACTTCCAGTTTCAGCATCAGAAATAGATATGCTATTGGGATCTTTAGCAGGTTCAGAAGATTCTACAACATTTTTATGTATCTTCTTCTTTTTCTTAGAAGAAGAACTTATTGTTTTTAGGTTGCTCAGAATCTTGTTCAATTCTTTTAGGGTGTCCTTCGGGATACAAGGGATCTTGAGTAGAAATACCACTTCTAGTAATTATTTCACAAACATGTTTTTCTCTAGAAGCATTAACTAGCATATCTTTTTGCACTTTAGTAAGTTGATCAATTTGTGTTTGAACCATATGAAAATGTTTAACAAGCATTTTAACATCATTAGAGGTTCTCTCAATAATACCATGCAAATTATCAATAGCTCTAGAGTTTTCCATAAGATGATTTTGCACTCTCATATTAAAATTATCTTGCTTAACAATATAATTATGACATTCATCTAAGCATTGATCAGGTGGTTTAGAGTAGGGAATATCTCTGTTATCAAAGAAATAGAGAGAGTGTACCTCAACTGTTGATGGATGAGGAATAGGCTTACATAATTCTTCTATAGGAGGTAAATTATTCACATCTTCAGATTTAATACCCCTCTCTTTAAGAGATTTCTTGGTCTCCTTCATCACTTCATCATTTAATTAAATCATCCCTCTCTTCTTGGGTGTTGGTATTGGTGTTGGCTCTGGTGTAGGTGTAGGCTCAGGTATATTCCAATCTTCATTATTTTTTGGCTATTTTAGTCTTTATTTCCTAAGCTTCTTCTGGAGTTCTTTCCCTGAAAACACAACCAACACAACTATCCAGGTATGTCCTAGATTCAATAGTTAGGAAATTATAAAATATATCTAGGAGCTCAATTTTAGGTAGTGGATAACCAGGGCAAGCTCTTATTAAAAAACAAAACCTTGTCCAAGATCCGGGTAATTTCTCTCCTTTAATTTTCTCAAAGTTAAAGATCTCTTGCACAGCAGCATGTTGAGCACTAGCAGGAAAATATTTTTTGAAAGAAAGCATTAATCAAACCCATAGGAGTAGTAATAGATCCAGGTGACAGATTGTTAAACCAAGTTTTAGCTTCATCTTTTAATGAGAAAGGGAAAATCTTGGTAACAAAATAACTACGTAGCTTAGTATCATCAGAAAATAAACTACTCAAAGATGAAAGCTCATTTATGTGTTCCACAACACTTTTACTTTCATTTCTACAAAAAGGTTCCTTCTCAACAATAGATATGTAAGATAAATCTAGAGAGAAATCATAATCCTTGTCTCTAATGTGTATGTGAGATGTAGCAAATTTAGCATCAAGAGAAGATTTATATTTAACAGCATGTCTCGCAAGAGGACTCTTAAGAGCACTTGCACTAGTAGTAGCTTGAGTTTCTTCAATAAGGTCATCATTAAGTTCAATATAAGTTTCATCATGATCATCAATAAACACAGTTCAATTAACAAGTGTAATATTTTCAAGAGGAATTTCAACATTTTAAATTTGTTTGGATTTAGCAATAGTATCATCTATGAAAGGACCTAGTGAACCAGTATCATCAAGCACAATAGAAGTATCAGAAACATTTCCAGACTCAGCAAAAGTAACATCGTGTGTAGCATGTGGTGGTGTCAGAAGCTTGCTCATAACAGACAGTGAATCAAGAGCAACAAAGGTGTTCAGAGTTGTACCTCTCCTTGTAGTGGATGGTAATATAGGAACTCTTCCATCACGAGTCTTCCCTGTGATGGAAGGCTTGCAACGAACAATATCACGTTCGAGTGAGCAAATAAATAAAGCTATGCGCTCCGGCAACAGCGCCAGAAAATAGTCTTGATGACCCACAAGAATAGGGGATCGCAACAGTCTTCGAGGGACGTAAAACCCAAATTTTTTGATTCGACATGCGGGGAGCCAAAGAATATTTATTAGCCTTAACAACTGATTTGTCAATTCATCTGCACCTGAAAGTATACTTGCTCACAAAAAATTATCAGTGGTAACAGTTTTATAGCAGCAGTAGTAGTAAAATAACAACAGGAATAAAATAGTAACAACAGTAGCAATCGCGGAAAACAGCAGGATGGGAGTACCGTAGGCATAGAGGGAATGGATGAACGGGCGTTGCAAGGATAAAATAACTCATGTAATAATAATAACATGGGCATTGCCGATAATAATAATAAAACATCCAAGTTCTAGGTTAACCATAGGCATGTGTTCCAATATAGTCGTACATGCTCGCAATGAGAAACTTGCACACCATCTTTTGTCCTACCAGCACGTGGCATCGGGGCCTCTAGGGAAACTATTGGTAATTAAGGTGCTCCTTTTAATAAAGCACCGGAGAAAATCATTAACACTCCGTGAACACATGTGATCCTCACATCACAGCCATCCCCTCCGGCTGTGCCAATTTCTGTCACTTTGGGGCCTTGGGTTCCGCACAACAATATGTGTATACAACCTGCAGGTATGATCAAGAAACATAATTATACTCATGAAACAATAACATGTTCAGATCATAGATCATGGCACTCGGGCCCTAGTGGCAAGCATTAAGAATAACAAGTTGCAACAATGGTAGAAAACACTAACAATGGATACTAGGCACTATGCCCTAACAATCTGGCATTATTACATAATCAATCTCATCCAATCCCTTCCATCCCTCTCAGCCTATAGCAGGGTTTACTCACACATGGACGGGGGAATCATGGATGGTTGGCGATGATCTCCTTCGAATCCCCATCCCGGAAGGGTGCCAGAACATGAACTTCTGATCCCTGAATTGAGTTTCGGGGTGACGGCAGCGCTCTGTTGTGTTTCTGTGGAATATGACGACCCCCCCCCGCGCGTTTTAGGTTTACGAGGCATAAGTAGTCGAAAGGGGAGCCCGAGGGGGTGCATGGGGGTCCCACACCACCAGGCGGCGCGCCCAGGGGTGGTTTGGCCCCCTCCTAGACCCTCTCCGGGTCTCCTTCTGGCTCCGGGGTCTTCTGGTGATATAAGCTCAATGGGGTCTTTTCTGGGCATTTCCCCGAAAGATGATTTTTGTACACAAAAACAAGACACCAAAGTAATTCTGCCGAAAACAATATTAGTCCGTGTTAGTGATATCCAAAACTCACAAGTTTAGAGGGAAACCATAAGAAAAGTGTTCAAAAAAGGAGATATGTTTTGGACGTATCAATGCTCTAATCATGGTAGCACAAGGAGAAGATACAACCATCTATCTACCGCAATAGACCCGTAGTCCAAGAATGAACTACTCAAGCATGGCTCCGGGGAAATCATGGCCATGAAGAAGACTCCGGTGACGATTCTCGCTTCCCGCAGGGTGCCGGAGCAGGGCTCGAGAAGCCCTAGATTAGACTTTCCTGATGACGGCGGCTCTGGATGGATTCGGTGGAAAATAATTACCGCCCCAACATTTGTAGGTCAAAGGCAATATATAGGCGAGGGGGTACCGGGAGGTGGCCCCAAGAGGACATGCGGGTTGGGGGCGCGGCCCTCTCCCCACCCGCGCCCTCAGGTTTCCTGGGGATGTGAGCCTCGCCTCCAGGTCTCTTTTCATCTCCATCTTTGTTCCGGGTAAAAACTTCCTTCTGGTTTTTCGTGGAATTTCCTGCGAGTTTTTTTTGTGCAACAGGAATTGGCGCTAGGCATCTTGTCAATAGGTTACTCTGGAAATATGCCTAAAAATTATAGAAAAACGTAGGGCATTGGTATAAAACAAGCATGGAACAATAAAAAATTATAGATACGTTTTGGACGTATCAGAGAATCTCCACTCATTTTCGCCCCATGTGCTCGGCGAATCTATTTTGGATCCCCCCAACCGCATTGTTTGGCCTGGGGGCGAAAGTTTCCACTCGTTTCTTCCCCAGGAATCAACCATCTCGACATAAATTTAAACATAGGTTTGCCAGAAACAAAAAGGGGCATAGGTTCGGCGACAACGGCGAGATCATGCCACAGTTTGGCGACTAGCAGGCCACAGGCGGCGATCAACATAAGTAAAAACTAGTGGCGATAAACATGCACACAATGGAAAATATTCTTGAGGAAAATGCTAGGTTGAAGGAAGATCTTGCAAGAATTACGGGCAATGGCCCTATTGATGATCCTTTGCAAATACAAAGACCACATAGTGGAAACGAAGGTATTGGCTATGTTGCCAAGAAGAAGGAAAAGGAGACGAACACGAAGAACTCCAAGCCAACGAAAGAAAACAAGAATGTTGGTGCGAGTGGTGTTGTCATTAGGGACGAAGCCACTCGTAACAACCCCGCGGGAACTAGAAATCCTCATTATTATTTTTTGATGATTATTATGGTGTTATGTATGCAACATATGTTGGTCCTAATGTTGATTTTATTGACTATTCTATTGATGGGTTGCGCAACGGGAATTTAAAATTTTCGCCAAACTTGCTACGCAACAACCAATACCTTGATATGCAGATACAAGTGAATATAAATTTCAAGATCTGGTTTCCGAGATCGTGTACCACACACCATAGTAGAGGAAGAGGTGTAGATGATGATGTTAATGAAGTCTATGGAAGATCCTAACTCACAATCCCATGGGTAAGGATATCGTCGGCTTCCCGTATCCAGCACCGAGATCCAGCAGAGTGAGGGTCTCACGTGTTACCCCTCTTAGAGTATGCACACATACGTCGAGGAAAATACTACAGCTCATCTCCGTCCAGGACTTGATGCTACACGTGTATATGAAGGTGGAGTTCTCAACACATGAGAGAGAGAGAAAGAGTAATTAGATTCTAGTTCTAATCGGGAGAGGAACACCTCAACCTAATTAGAAGAAGCTCTAATCCAATTATAGGAATCTCTAATCTAACAAGAGGATGCTCTAATCCAATTAGAAGAAGCTATAATCCAATTATAAGAGCTATAATTAGATTGCTCTAACCAGTCTTCTAATTATTAGAGAAGTTCTAATACAATTAAAAGTGTTCTATTTAGAAGCTCTAATGATTCTTCTAATTATTAGAGAAGGTTCCAATTCAATTATAAGTACTCCAATTAGAAGCTCTAATTGGTCCTCTAATTCTTCTAGAGAAAGAGAGAAGCTTGAGAGCCAATTGTTTGTATTCTAAAGAGAGGATGGGTGGGGATTATATAGTGGGACAAGAGAGGAAGTAAAAGAAAGGCCCTTAGCAGAGGGAAGCAGGGATCACTCATGTGCTAGAGCTTTTTATTTTATTAAACAGAGGTATTAAAAGTTTTTTAAGAAGGTGTATGCTTATGTCAACGAATGGTAAACAAACAATACAGTACGTCACAAGCCAACTGGATTCACAAGAGCGGCTCCCATGGTGAAGGACACAACTAGTGTAGAAGGTCATCCCTCTTTCTCTTTTGTTTACACAATTATGCTTTGACTGGTAAATCAGGGGCAAAAATAGTGAAGAGAATTTGTTTGTATTAACTTGGGGCTGGGAACCCCGCTGCCAGCTCTTATATCATTTGGATAAACGTATTAAGCCACTAGTCTAGGGTGTGAAATCCTATCAACAAGTGAGATAAAAATTCTCTATTGACGTCCTCATGAGAAAAAACAAGAACACAAACAGGAGTAATTTTGAAGGTTTTAAAGGTAACACATGAGAAATTTAATTGGAGTGACAGTTAAATACCACATATAGGTATGTATGGTGTACAAAATGGGAAAACTTTGGTTTAAGGAGTTTGGATGCACGAGTAGAATTCCATACTCAGTACAGGTGGAGGCTGGCAACAGACTGGGAGCGACAAATCAAGAGAGCATAAGAGTCATAATCATGCACAGCGACATAAGCATCATTAATTAAAGAATATGCGGTATCACAAGTTCAAAAACTAAGTGGTCATGGAGGCTATTCATGACTGGTTTGTAGTCATAAACATGGTGTGAGAATGCGCCAAGTCAACCAAATAAAACATTCGAAAGAGAATACCATATATTGATGCTTTACTATGACAAGAACAACTCATGAATCTTTCAAGACATATTAAACGCACTCAGCTATTTAAGGCTATTCATGCTACTCAATAACCACAAGGCTTTAAAACTAAAATAACATTTATCATGACATGAAAAAGTTCTAGCCATAGTCTATACAAGCTTCTACTAGCAGTGTTATAAATTCTACATCAAGCAGCAATTTTCTTTTCCCAACAAGCACCATACAAGATATGTTTTAACAAAAATACTCTTTATGATACATAAAGCAAACATGATAGTACTCACATAACACTACTAAAACTAACAACTCTTAATAAGAGATGCAAGAAAACAAAGGCTAAACGCAGTACTAGCAAAAAGTGAACACTCACAGAACAATAAGAATAAAAACTAGAGTGTTCTAAGCAATGAAAACGGAGCGTGTCTCTCTCCCACAAAAGTATGGTAAGATCCAACCATAAACTACAACAAAGATAACTAAACAAACTGAAAGCAAAAAATAAAAGACGCTCCAAGTAAAGCACATAAGATGTGACCGAATAAATATATAGTTTCACTAGAAGTGACCTGATAATTTATCGATGAAGAAGGGGATGCCTTGGGTATCCCCAAGCTTAGACGCTTGATTCTTCTTGGAATTTGCTGGTATGTACCACCAGGGCATCCCCAAGCTTAGGCTTTTCACTCTTCTTGATCACGTCATATCATCCTCTTCTTTTGACCCTTGAAAACTTCCTTCACACCAAACTTCTCATAATCTTCATTAGCAACGTTAGTGCAATCGAAATAATAAACTCACATGGTTCAGTTTCAACACAATCCTATAACTCAAAAATACATTAGCTACTGTCACAACTTTTTTTAAAACTCTTTTTCTCAAAAGAACACTAAAAGAAAGAGATTAAGATGCAAATGCAATAATTGGCAGAAATCTATCAAAACAGAACAGGAGGTAAAGATCATTTTTTTAGAAAATATTATGTTGCTCAAATAAAAAAGTGGTAAACTAAGAAAAGTTGCGTATATATCCCAGGATTAAGCACAAAAAAGCTCAGGTCATTTTGAAGTTTCTGTGATTTTATACGTATTTAACAGTGGACATCAGAAATCTGTTTCCTGCGCAAAAATCCGAAATATAGTCTCGAGTTTCCACTAGAGTCTTTACTTGGATCAACAAAAACACAAAATAAAAGATACAGAGGGATTTATAAGGAAATAGACAACACCCAAGTGCAAATCACACAAAATAAAACAACGGAAAACTGAATGAAAACAGAGAAATAAAACGGGTTGTCTCCCGGTAGCGCTTTTCTTTAACGTCTTTCAGCTAGGCATAATGATTTTTAAAAGATGATCACATAATAAAAAGAGTTGAAGCACAATAAGAGAGCATAAATAAGTAAATATAAAACACATTTAACTCTAACCCACTTCCTATGAGAAAGAATCTTGTAGAAAAACAAGTCAACGAAGCACAAAGTGACTAGCATAGGAAGACAAAATAATTGCAACATCAAAAATTTCAACATAAAGAGGGGAAACTTAATATTGTTGAGATGAATAAAACCATGTTTCCTCCTCTCATAATAACTTTCAGTAGCATCATGAATAAAATTAACAATATAACTATCATATATAACATTCTTATCATGAGCCACATGCGTAAAAGAATTATTAATCTCCACATAAGCATAGTCATTCTTATTAATAACAACGGGACTAGGATTATCATAAAGAATTTGAACATGATAGACAATTTGCATATTAAAGAGATGGTTTTGGGTAATCCCACCATAATTATTGCAAGTTTCATGAGGATGATTGTAATTATAGTCTATGTTATATCTTTCTTTATAATAATTATCAAAGACTGGAGGCATATTGAAATCATAATTAATTTTCTCCTCAATAGTAGGTGGACTAAAAACATCATAATCATCATTGCAATCATCATCTATTGGAGGCATAGTATCACCAGAAGCAATAAAATAGTTGTCTTCCGAAATACGTTCATTTGTAAACATATCATCATTTTTACTAGGAGGAGATGTATCAAGCATATAATCATTAATAGCAAAGGGATTTTCAAACACATCATCCACAAGTTTAGAGCTTTCTATATCATCATTGGAGGTAACATGGATGGTACTAATAGTACAACAATTATCATCATCATTTTCAAAATTGGTACCAAACAATTTTTCAATATCAAAAGTAGTGTGTTTCTCCCAATCATGATCACTTTCATAAATAACAGGCATAGGAAAATCATCAAGTTCAGACTCAACAGCAAGAGCTGTAATATGAGCAACATGCTTAGGGGGGGATATCGTTACCTCTCTCTTTTTACTCCTCTTCTTCTTCTTCTTCTTCCTCTTATTCCCCTCTTTAGGAGGGAGAGGCTTAAAAGGGAGCTTCTCCACATACCCTGGTTTATTATCAGAAACAATAGAAAGAACTTTGGAGGATTTCTCCTCTTCATTAATAAGAACAAAACACATATTACTCCTGTCATATTTTGGTAAAGTCTCCTCTTTTATAATATTTTGTATGTAAGTATTTGCATGACAATTATCAACACAATAAAGATGGCATCCATGCAAGACACTATTCATATCAAAAGCACTCATATCTAACAAAGAAGTTTTTCTTAATAACTCTTCACACCCCCAAAATAATGTAAGTTCATCATGCTAATTAGGGGTGATCATGTCATCACAATACAAACTTGCGGTACTCATAGGATTCGAAGGGCTACTATCATGACCTGAGCATTGGAAATTAAAATGACCCACTTTATAGCAAAGTTCACAAATAAAATGATAGATGGCACAAACTTTTTTTACCAAGATCATCTAAATCCCTACTCCACATTCTAGTTTTTTCATTCCTATGATGGATACAATATTCTCATTCAATTTGATTCTTTTCACAAGGTCTAAGTGCTCCACAAAAATTAACATGCTTATAAGAAATAGTACTTTCAGAAGTTTGAGCATGTTTATTGCAATCATCAATAACAATTTCATTTTCCATGCAAGTGTCTTTAAAAGGTTCATGATATATGCCCCAATTTTCTTTAGGAACATTAAGATAAGAAGCAAAGGATCTATACCAACCAACAGCTATTTGAGGATCAAGACCATATTTAGCATTAAGCTCATGAAAATCAGCAGTTTCAACAAAAGTCTTAATGCAATCATACTCATAGTTTATACCTGACTCTTTACCTTTGTTGTTATTCCAATCTTCACTATTGATTCTAATACTCTCAAGAAGATCCCACTTAGCTTTAACCTTCGAACTACAAAAAGAACCCTCTGAACAGGCATCTAGATAATCCTTCCAGTATCCTGAAAGCCTTGTATAAAAATTAGTAACAATTATTTCCTCAAGAAGCTCATGGTTAGGACATTTGAGTATTAATGTTTACAGTCTTCCCCAAGCTTGGGTAATGCTTTCCCCATGATGAGGCCAAAAATTATAAATGTAGTTCCTATCTAAATATAGTTCATGAGAAGGATAAAATTTAGAGTAAAAGAGAGATTCAAGTTCCTTCCACTCCAAATGATGAGGATCATCTAGTAGTTCATACCACTCCCTTGCTTTGTCCTCAAGTGACAAAGGGAATAGCTTCCTCTTAACTTGGTCCGTTGAGATACCTGCACACTTGAATAACTCGCATAATTCATGCATAAAGTGTAAATGATCACTAGGATGGATAGTTCCATCTCCAAAATAACGGTTATCCATGACAAGTTCAACAATTTTCTTGGGTATTTTAAAAGGAATGCTTTCAGTAGGAGGATTTAAAATATCACAAGCATCATTAGGTTTATCACATATGGGAGATAAAGTATCATCAGAGCAAATTTTCTCCTCTAAAGCTGGAAAACTAAAATGTTTATAAAAACTAGCTTCCCCAAGCTTAGAATTTTCCATAGTACTAGAAACACTGGTATCCAAATAATTAATGCTAATAACATTGCTACTATAATGCAAATAAAGCTCTCTCATATTTTTGTTGTTTTCAATTAAGGCTAACTAGTAAAAAAAAACAAGCAACAAATAAAAATAAGCCTAACTAGTGAAAACAAGAAACAAAAAAAATATAATTACAGAATCTAAAGGAAATAACTTCGATCACTCACACCCGAGTATGTGAGTACCTTTTACCTTACCTCCCGGCAACGGCGCCTGAAAAGAGCGTGATGTCTACGCACGCTTCTATTCTTGTAGACAGTGTTGGGCATTCAAGTGCAGAGGTTTGTAGAACATCAGCAAGTTTCTCTTAAGTGGATCACCCAAGGTATATCGAACTCAGGGAGCTAGAGGTCAAAGATATCCCTCTCAAGCAACCATGCAATCAAGATACAAGAAGTCTCTTGTGTCCCCAACACACCCAATATACTTGTTAGGTATATAGGTGCACTAGTTCGGCGAAGAGAGAGTAAAATGCAAGTAATATGGATGATAATAAGTGATAATAGCAATCTGAAATAAATATGGCATCAAGAAAACATGTAGCAGAACAGACGGAAAACGGTGTTTCAATGCTTGGAAATAAGGCCTAGGGCTCCTACTTTCACTAGAGGACACTCTCAACAATGATCACATAAATGAATAACAAGATATCTTCTCTCACTATGCTACTGTTAACCATTCTCCGGTCGAATAACAACACCAATCCATGCGTAGGGCTCTAACAACACTCCTCAGAGTAAGCACTTTCCCAACCAATTAACCCCCATGCTATCACCAGGGGACCCAGATGGTTCCACGCAAACACCACAATTTCATAGGGTTATCTAACACAAAATATAAATATAATGCTAAACCACACGGTGCACACATTGTCACCTTTACACCGTGATCAAAGCGTTTACGGAGATCTCATAACAGATAATAAACACTAATCATTGCGTAGGGATGCAAAAAACATTCCTTAAAGTCTATATTCCCTATCTAGGGAACCCCAAGCTGTCACTATGAGCACCCTAAATTAGTACTAAACAAACACCACAATTCATAGAGGAGACACACACGATGTGCACACTGTCACCTTCACACCGCGATACAAGGTGACTCCAAAGTTCATAAAGCACTTGAGTAGCAAAAGATGAAGAGTAACATCTACGAATTCAAATAGATTATAAAGCTCACGATCACATATAGATCACACCATGGGAGAGAGAGATGAACCACATAGCTACCGGTAGAGCCCTCGGCCTCGGGGGAGAACTACTCCCTCCTCATCATAAGAAACAACAATGGCGATGGAGATGGCTTCCGGGGGGCACTTCCCCGTCCCGGTAGGGTGCCAGAACAGAGATCTGTCCCCCGAAACTTGTCGGTGGCGGCGACGGAGCTACAGATGTATTTTGTGGAAAAGGTCGATCTTTTTAGGGTTTTCCCTCAGGGGAGTATAAATAGGCGAAAGGGCGATGCCGGGGGTGGCCAGGGGGCCCACACACCTAGTGGCGCGGCCAAGGGGACCCGCTCCACCCCATGGTGTGGCCACCCTGTGGCCCCCTCCGGGGCTCTTCGGGGCATCTGGAAGCATCCAGGACTTCTAAGACTTCTGGCTTTCGAATTTTCCAATTCCGAGAATATTTCAAGAACAACTTCTCTGAAACTAAAAACAGCAGAAAACAGGGAACTGGCTCTGTGGCATCTTGTCAACAGGTTAGTCCGTAAAATCGATAAAAATGACATAAAGTGTAAGAAAAACATGCGGAAAACAACATGGAACATCAGAAATTAGGGACACGTTTATGATGTATCGGACGCCGGTGCCATCTCTGATGGAGAAAGCCAGGCTGTGCAGGTGGCTACCGCCTACCAGGGCGGGGCGCACATGTGGCCGACGGGAGTACTGCGAATAAGTGGTTGGCCGTGTGCAACGCGTGGGATGGGGAAATTAGTTTGTTTGGTAGGAGCACTCAACACGTCCGTTTTGCGCACGCGCGATAGTAAGTATTTGGGCTTTTCTAAGAGCATCTGAAGTCGCGCCCCCCAAAGGCCGCCCCCAAGCGCCTTCCCGCCCGGACGGGCCCCAAGCGCGCCCACTCGCGGCCCCGAGTGGGCCTTCCGGTCCGGACGCCCCCTTGTTCCCGTCCGGCAAACCCAGCCCAACCCCGCCTCCCAGGGGCTCACCGTGGGGGCGCCGGACGAGTAGTTTCACGCCGCGGGCCTATCCTGCCAGCGACCCAAAACGGCCAAAAACTGGCCCACGCCGCCACGTCTGCTTCCTATGCCTCACACCAGCGCCGCTCTCGCGCACCGTCGCCGCGGCCAAGTAGGCGAAACTTGACAAAAATTGTGCGAAAATTTGGTAAACAACTTGATTTCATTGAAGATGGCCTAATATAGATGATTTTTACATAGGATTTAGAATAAAAAGGCCACTACATGCCTAGTGCCTTGTACATCATGGTGTAGTCGCCGCCGTCGTCGTCATCGGAGTCGCTCAGCAACTTTGCCTTCGGGGCGGCGTTGCTGCTGCCCTGCACTGGGTCTCCTAGGTACATTGTCGGTGGGGGGCAGGCGTCCTCGTCGTCGTCGCTGTACGAGAGGAGGATGACGTCTCCCGACGCCTATGGAGGAGCCCGCCCTTCCCTGATGACGAGGGTCTGGCAGCGAGTCCACCGACAACGCGACGCTTCCTCTGGCTCCTCCTTCACGACAGCGAGAGGAACGTGGGCGAGAGCAGGCGCGGCCGTGGTGCCGCGATTCCTCCCCCGCCTCATCTGGCGCTCGAGGTGGTCGAGGACCCGGGCGAGAGTGCGCCTGGGTTTGCTCCACGAGATGCGACAACCGGCGGCGTTGTTGCGGCTCGAAAGGGGGCCGTGGTTGGGGATGTCGTCGAGTTCCGTCTTGAAGCGGTCCTCGAAGAACGCCGTCCAGCCGGCCTCGTTGGCGGGATCCCACTCAGGCTCGAGCCGCATCGCCGGTGACATCCGCGCCCGGATCTCCTCGATCTCGGCAACGCGCTCGGGCCCGGTGGGTGGCGGAGGCACATGCACGCCGCCTGCGAGCCGCCAGTTCCACGGGGCGCTCATCCCCGACGGCGAGTGAAAGTTGGCCTCGTAGAGCAGCCGCGCCTCCCAGAGGTGCAGGGTTCGGCGGCCGAACCCATTGGCGGCCGCGCCGGCGAGGTGGTGACAGTGAACCATGGCGAGGAGAAGGCGAGGAGAGGGGGAAGAACGGCGGGGAGAATGACGACGGGGACGGGTTTATGTAGCCGGGACGGGCAAGACGAGGCGGCGGCAGCGCCATAACTTCGCCGCGTGGGCGATTGGACTGCTCCGTCGCCGCATGCCGTCTTGACAGTGACCGGAGGCGTCAATACGAGCGGCTCCCGAGACGAATAACCTCTCCCTCACTGACAGGGCGGGTCCACAGCCCGAAGAGGTTTTGGTTGGGGCGCCGAGTGAAAACGGGACGGTCCCGTGGACGCGGCGCCGTCCGAACGATCCCCAAAGGGTTGCCCCGGACGCGGATCCGGACGCCTACACGCCTACTACAGGGGCACGACTGGACATGCTCAGCCAGCCCACCCCCACTACCCTAAACCAAGCCCCGTCTTCTTCCAATTTCAAAAAAAAAAAGCCCCGTCTTCTTCCGCTCTCCTTCCAAACCCAACGCGGCACAACCCAGCCGCCCGCGCCTAGGGTTCCGACTCCCCTATGGCCGTCGCCAAGGCGGAGATGCAGGCCTGGACGCACAGGCCCGGAGTCCTCGCCGCGTTGAATGCAATCATCCTCCTCCATTACGGGATGCTTTGGGTCGCCGCCGCGGGGTTCCTCGCCAGGGTCGTCGGGCGCCGCTCCTTCGGCGAGGTCGAGGGCTCCCCCATGCTCTCGGCGGCGGCCTCGGTCGTCCGCTACTCCCTTCTCGTCGGTGTGCCGCTCTACCCCGTTTTCTGGATGTTCACCATCGCGCGCCGAATGCGGTCCGTGCCCAAGGACTCTAAGAAGGTACCGCGGAAATTCCTTTTATGCCTTCGAATATTTTGATGAATCTGGCTTGCTTCAAAAGTATTTTGAGCGATTTTTCTAGCAGTGGAATAGGAGTTTACGTGTCCGTGTGGTTTAAATTAAGTTGCCAATTCCCCAATTAGAATGTAAATGCACCTGCATCCGCATCCGTCTAGCTTCAGAGCATATAATGCGACCTCATTCTGATTTTAATGTCGAACTCTGCTTTAATTTCTTATCAAGGGTACCAAAGACCCCCTGAGGCCTGTCGTGATTGGAGGGGTCGTTTTGCTGGCTTTCATGATGCTCATAGCTCTTGGTGATCTCGTAGTGGGTCAGTCGCCTCTGAAAGGATCTCAGGGGGCACGGGTTGGTTCAATCACGATGGACCTGGTGCCATTGGGTGCCGCTATAGCAAGTTATTTCATCATCTTACCGCTACGGATCCTAGGCAGTGGAGTATGAAGCAGAGGGGGTATCCAGTTGTGTTGTTGAGGTATATACCTGCCCTCTGTTAGTATTTTCTTACTTTTGAGAATACCATTTCAAATTCATGAATCCTGATGACGACCGAGTTGCAATCACTTATAAATGTGAGTAACTCCATTTGGCATTGATAATTTATACCAAACCGTTTTGCCATGTATCTCAGTTAGACATACAAGTGAGTTTGCTTTCTTGGCTTGTTGATAGATGTTGGCTTTCCTAAGAATTTGCATTTAACACTAAACCTTCTTGAAAGATCATCAGTAATCTAGTACCATCGTTTATGTTCAGTTATTCCATGATAGCTATGATTGGGAAGCTAATGATTTATCCATCGTGTTTTATTATAGTGAAGATAGTAGCTAGAAACTCAACTCGATTATTCAAGCAAGTAATTTATTATGGTAGTATACAGATCCTTCCTTTAATTTGTAGGTAGTTGCATGTAGTCTGTTCCATGGCATTTTTTTGTTGTAGAGAACACATGTTTATGTTGCAGTGAGATATTCCCTCCTTTCACAGGTTTTCAGTGTCCTTTATTTCCTAAATGTGACTTCTTTCGTAAGAGCAACTTCTGGGAAATCTGTTCGGTACTTTCGTCTGATTACCTGTTCATTATATTGGTGTCTCTGCTGCAAAAAGAATCGAGGAATACTGCTGTTGGTGATCTCTGGCAATTTGAAATCAGTGGATATTGCTTGTGATTATATTTGTAGTGAGTTTTTTGCATAATATAGGGCGTGTTCGGAAGCCCTCCAGATTCACTTAACTCCTTCGATCCAGCTTTCGCTGGTAATTTCTGCTTCGTGGCTGGAGCTGGAAACGTTCGGCAGTGCTCCACCGTTCAGCTGGGGCTGCTAGTCATTCTGGCTGGGCCGGTCTGCTGGATTGTGACGTTTCGGCCTGGTTTTTGGTATTTGGGCCAGCAAAGGGACTAGTTGATTAGGCTTTTACAGCTGCACAACACTGCAGGAGGAGGTTGGGGCAGATCGGATGCTGCAGTTGCAGCTTGACGAGGAGGAGGTCGAGGACGGGAATCCGGCCGCCCTTGCTGCTGAACGGAGAGGGAGACGGTCCGGACGCTGCTGCTGCTACATGGAGGAGGCCGGTCGAGTGGATAGAGGCTTGCGGGTGGTCGAGCGTGCAGGGGAGGCGCAGCGGTGGTCGTGCGAGTGGAATGTCCGGCGGACAGAAGAGAAGAGCGCGGTGGCGGCGGCTGGAATCCAGCGGCGTCGGGTCGGGGCGCGCCCGTGGTGGCGGCGTGTCAGCGAGGTCACCGGGATGGGAGAATGATGTAGCAACCAACCAGATTGGATCAGGACCCGACCTCGCTCGAGAGAGAAAATGAACATCGAACCGTTTTCTTTCGGTGACTTCGCGGTGGCATTCTTCTGTAATTGTTGCTGCTCCGCTCGAGACTGCTCTGCGGATCGCCAAAACAGGTGCTTCAAAATTTGTACAGGCAAATGGCTCAGCTTCACGGATTTGGCTCCATGGATTTTGGGTGTTCGGTGCTGCTTCAAGGCGGAGCGACGAGAAGCTGGAAGCTGGGTGTTTGCCGAACACGCCCATATTTGGGGCCGGTTTGTATGGTGACAAATATATTTCTTTGCAGTGAGATTGTAGTGACCCTTACCATATTTGTGTACTACTCTACATAGATCACTGTATACAAGTTTATCATACCTGGCTCTTAATATTGATAGAAATCTACATATCCTCACCCAGTTGCTATTTTATGCTGATAATCTCATTCAGTTTTGGGCTTCTTTGTTAACAGACATAACCCTGAACGAAGGTGTAAAGGTGTGAAAAGAGAATAGAAGAGCTGACTCTTTGCTGAAGTTTACTGACATTTACTGAATTATGGTTACATGTATTAGGGTTACATGTATTCACGACTGTAGTAGATTGGTCCACTGCTAGTATTACGTACTCCATGTGCTTGGAACTCTCGTAAGTCAACATTAGTGGGTTTCAGTTTTTACGTGGTGCTGGGTAGGAATCCTGGAATATGTGACCAGACATTTAAGGGTATGAGATGATATTGCTTTTCTAGCTATGTAGCATTTGCCATGTTCGCAGTTTTATGATGGATAATTAATGTTCCTTTGCAAGAGGTGTTGGCCTTGTCGCAGTCATTATAGGATGTTACATTTTGTCGTGATATCAGATGTTAATTACCGGATTGTTAGTTTTGTGTATTAGCTTCTCTGAGTCTTGTGGATATGTGATACACAGAACTCATATCCCAGCTGGCAGCTTGAGCTTAAAAATATGCGACATTGATCTCCCATATTTTACTTAAAATGTTTAAATCAAAGGGTGAGTGTTCTCATCTTGCATTAGAAGGGTGAGTGTTCTCATCTTGCCTTCGATTCACACGCGGGTAGGATTTCTCTGTATTGTTTTTTGGATTGTTAAAGAAGGAGAAAATAAGTGGAGGGACTATGTCTTCAGAAGGAATGCACTCAAATCCAAGCCTAGAAGTATCAAACCAGGCCTTGTGTTTGTGCTCATTTGGTAGCAGTTAATCCATATATGCATCATTGATTTTTGTGCATAACACAATATCATCATTTTTTCGAGTAAATTACATTCACCTGCAACAGTATTTTGAATCTAGCTCTAGACGTTGCGTAGTACCCCCAACATGAGGGCAGGCTAGTTAGAACCAAGAAGTCCTAAGGCATCAAGTCAGGCAATCTAGTTTTCAAATGAACATCGTGGGCGATCAAACCTGTTGATTCTTTTTGGCAATAATTTTGATCCAGATCGTTTCTTCATTAAAACCTACACATTTGTGCATCCATAGTAGTTTGACTGTAGTAAACAAAATAAAATAGTGCTGCTCACATGTTTCCTTTTTCTCGCCGAGTACAAGCAAACTTCTATAGTCTGATTTGAACCGTATAAGGTTGATATGTAATTTGAACAACACAATTCAAACGTCAACCTTAAAATTCAAACAGGAAGTCGCAACTTCAATTGAAAAAAATAGCATCAAATCTAAACATTTTTTTTTCATCAATCCAAGCATTTCATCCGGTCGCTTGACAGAGAGAAAATTTCTTTTTTTTTTTACATGGTTTTTTTTTTGACACTGCTTGACAGGGAGAAGGTAAAATTAGGCAGGATCGACGGGCACGCACCTTTTCGGTAATACCCGATTAGAACCCAACTCCACTAACAAAACGGGTTAGAAACCCGGAAACGGAAAAGATTTTGCCGCAAAACCCCCTCCGTGCTCTTCGCTAATCCCATTCCCACAAACCCCTCCTCACCCAGCTGCGCAACCCAACCACTCCAGCACTCCGCTCCCATCGAAGCTTCCAGGAGCTAGGGTTTCCCGTCCCGATGGCCGTCGCGGACGCCACGGCGAAGCTCTCGGCGCCGCTGGCGCGGATCGTCGTCGCGCTGCTGGCGCTCGTGCCCTTCGTCCTCGCCCCGATGCTGGCGCTCGTGCGCGTCGTCCGCGTCGCGGCCCGAGCGCTCCTCCCCTACCTGAGCTACGCGGTTGTGTGGGTTTTCACCGCGGCATCGGCTGCCAAGGTCGTGGCGGCCTGCACCTGGGGCAAGGGCTCCGCCCCCTTCGCGTTTCTCCAGGCGCTCACGGGCGCGGTTTTCACCGTGGTGATGTGCGGCCTGTGCCTGGCCTACGTCATTTCCGTGGTGTCTGGATCCGGTTCTGAGCTCAAGAAGGTATTATCGAAATAACTCTCTTGGGAGTTCATCTGCACCGTTCAATTTTGGAACCAGCGTGGTTTTACTGAGATTGCTGTCCTCCTCAGCGCGCCCTTGGACTTGGAGTAGTCAAGCACCATTCAACTCCGGTCCCCCTCACTGCAGTCCTTGGATGGGTCGCGTCTATGCCTTTTATGTTGCTGCTTTTCACTGGTTCTCTGATTGAAGCCATGAGTTCATCACCTGTGGAGGGATCAATATCTAAGGGGGAAATGATTGGTTCTGTGATCGTAGATGTTGGGGTATTTGGCACCAATGCAATATCTTGCTTTGTTGTCATTCCAGCTTTAGTACTGGGTATCTGGAGGGATGACCAATCGGACAGAAATGCAGGACTCACCGTTTGAGGTATATACCTTTCCCTCTTCTTTGGCGTCTTCCTATGTGATCTATGAGCCATATTATCATCTCAACTAACGAGGCATAATTTGTGTACATTATGAGCTTCCTAATAACATGAAAATAGTGCCTCAGGCGTTGTGTATTTGCAATCATTTCCCTCAGCTGTAGAACCTACTGTCTAGTTCTTGATTTTTGTTAACATGAGTACTGTTATATATTAAACCAGTGAGGGTTTTGCATGCTATTCCCTCTGGTTGTCGCATATTATCTTTCATGACAAACATTGGGATTAGTCTCACTCTTCAATTTTGTGAGCGGAAAACTGCTGTAATTCTACGTACGCCTTTGTTTCGAAGTGATAATTGAAATGAACAATATCACGCATTAGAAGAAGTAATATTATCTGTTTATGTTCCATCGTACGCCATGATCGTTTCTATATGTGCAGATAGTTATATTGTAAGAAAAGGTGTTTGCTGTTTCAGAGCCTTTGTTTCAAAATGATAATTGAAATGAACAATATCACGCATTAGAAGAAGTAATATTATCTGTTTATGTTCCATCGTACGCCATGATCGTTTCTATATGTGCAGATAGTTATATTGTAAGAAAAGGTGTTTGCTGTTTCAGAACTGTTTTCGGGCACCATTCTTATAAGCATGATGTTTCTAGTTTTATGAATCCTGATAATATGCGATTTTTTTTCCTCCCCGTGTTGCACTTGCATACAAATGTCAGGAGTAACACTTAGGAGCGTTGATAACTTAATGCCAAACCATTTTTTCGTGCATCCCATGACACCTTCAAGAGATTTTCTGCTGTTGATAGATGTTAGCTTTCCTAAGAATTTAGAATATTACATTGGATTGGTTTAGTACAAGTCGCCAATTGACTAATCAAATGCTTACATATAGATCATTAGCGGAAACCTAGTATACAATCGTTCATTATTCAGTCATTCCCTTGTTTATTGTGACTGGGCAGCTAAGAATTTATTCATCGAATTTACCATAAGTGACAGGCCTCTAATTTCAAAGGGCTAGGTTGTCCCCATGTCTACTACTCAATTACATTATCTTGTTATTTATCTGTCTTGTTTTACCTATCATGTATGAACTTAGTGCTCATGTTTAGCGAAGAAAGTAAATACAAACTCAATTCATTTATGCAGTTAAGTAAACTATGATATTGGTATGTAGAACAGAATCATACCTTAATCCTTTGCTAGCTCACATGTGGTGTCGTTCCATGGCAGCTTTTTTAGAAGTGCCTTTGAGAACACATGTTGATGTTGTAGCAAGATATTCTTCCATTTTATGGTTTTCAGTGTCTCTTTATTTGCTTAAAAAGTGACATGTTTTGCAAGAGCAATCTGTAAGGAATATTTTGATAGTTATCATATGTTATCTCCGCGCTTCTTATGCGAAAGGTATTCAGATAAGCTACTTGATGCCACTAGTTCCATTGAAAATTTCTTCTATTGCTATTGATACCATTATTTCGTGCCTTCTGGATTGCCATGTTGTGCTCTGTGCACTGATCTTCTGTGTAATGCATGCGAATATATGGGATTTGTGATCTCAAGATTGTTTCCATATGTGGGTAACTACTGTATTTTACCCATCAAGTGTTCTACAATTCAGAGTCTATTTTGAGCTAGCTACCATGTACTCCAAATTAGGCTGTTATGCAGATCAACAAGAATTATGCTCTATACGCCGAGGTGAAATTGTGTTCTCCATAGATCTGATGTTCCACCTAACCATTTCAACTCTTAATCTGGAACATCCCTATCACTGGTTAGTTGAACTGGCATGGTAGTGACCCTTACCATTCCATATACACTTTATAATATTGGGTGCTTAATACTGATAAACATCCATAGTTCTACACATCCTCCTCAGTCCTCACACAAGTGCTATTTGATGCTGCCTATCTAATTAAATTCTGGGCTTCTGTCTGAACAGATAGAACCCTGAACTGAAGGTGTAAAGAAAGGCAAGGCAGATACAAGAGATTTCGCTGAAGACTATGGCAGCAAGTACTGGATTATAGTTACCTGTATTGACGACTGTAGATTGTTCCACTGGTAGTATTGCATACTCCACGTGCTAGGAGCTCTAGTGTTGTTTCAGTGCTTACTTGCGGCTGGGAGGCTAGAATATGTGACCTGACAGTGAGGGGTGCAACACTCTCTTAGAGGACAATGCTTTTCTAGGCGTATAGAATTTGCCATGTTTGCAGCGTTGTGTTCGATGACTATTATCTTTGCAAGTGGTTGGCCCTGTGGGTAGCCTAAATTGAAGGTTAATGGTGTAAATGATCTGATCTTGCCTTTGATTCATATAGGGTAAATTTTGTTTCCATTTGTTCTTCGGAATGTTATAAAGGAGAATAAGTGAGGGGACTATGCTTTCGGAAGGAAAACACTATAATCTGAGCTGAGAAGTAGGTGTTGCTGGTGCTTATTTGATTGTTACATTGATCTCGATTTGTTCATGCTGTCATAACTTGTTCGACATTACTGGTCTCTTCGATGCTGAGCTGTAGGGGTCTTGTTGTCTTGAAATTCTGACTGCGAGATAGCTTCTTTCTGCGGCATGACTTCTCATTATGGTTAAGAAGCGATATTTGCAGTGTACGGTGAGGATCTTCTCACCACTCACAAATTGCACCTTTTCCCCCCGGAAAAGCCTAAGGCCATATATTATCCAAAACCAACCCTTAGAAGAACATTCTTACAAGAAAAATAATTAACACACAAGTTTTTGAAAAGTTCGGCAACAAAACGAACCCTTAGAAGAACATTCTTACAAGAAAAATAATTAACACACAAGTTTTTGAAAAGTTTAGCACCAAAACCAACCCGCAGAAGAACATTCTTACGAGAAAAAGAATTAACACACAAGTTTTTGAAAAGTTCAGCACCATCTTCCTTCTACATCCCTTGACGGCGCGCCATGAGCAAAGCTCGGTGCCTCCTCTAGGCCTATGGTGTAGCAAAGCTCGTGTCGAAGAAATCTTGAAAAAACCCATGCGCTTGTAGAAGCAGCGGCCATGAAGTCTCGACGTGGACCAGAAGATGTCCGCGACAACAATCATGAGAGATCACCGTCTCGGAGAAGTTAGTACCAAGGTAAACCAGGAAATAAACCCAACTCCTACCGACACAGATGGGGGACAAAACTCACAAATTCCTCGATGGAGCCTGTACCTGGCCAAGTTTCGTTGGACGAAGACAGATTTTGAGGACCCCGATACGTTGCGACATCATCCCCTCCGTTGGATGCCGCCGCCGTAGACAAACACTAATCACGCCAGATCTAGTACCCAATGATCGACACCAGCCTCCAACTCATCAACGCCACTCCAAGAAGGACATTGAACTGGACGAGTTGAACCTTTATTTTTATCACTGCCGATACCCATTCACTCGAGATGAACAACTCAAGAACACTACCGAGCCGGACACACAGATTTAGGGTTGCTCCACTCTCCGGCCGCCGAGCGGCCGGCAGAGGGCAGGGGAACCTGCGGCGGCGCCGGCGGACCGAGGGAAAAAATTCGCCTATAGACCGCCTCTGTTGTCTAGACCTAAAGAAAACACTTTGCAATACAAACTGCACTTTTCGATCATTAATAATATTGTTTCTATTGATATAGTACATAATATGTGATGAGGTCATGGGCTATGTGTAGGCCGACGGAGGTTAAACGCGCCACACTCGGCACACAATGTCTAATAAGGATTAAGACCTTAGGTGTCTGTGGAAGGGGGGGGGGGGGGTTTGAACCATTTTGGAGTGCAATCTAAGACAAGATTATGGCGCAGATTCGACGGGAAATACACTAGTGAAAGTGCATTTCGTTTTCTCGGTGTTTTGTGTGTTAGTTAACAATTCTAAGTATATTATTTATCGAGGTGTTGAGTATGCTGGTGTTATCTTTAACATCCGCATCGATCACCAAAAGATTGGTGAAGATTGGCCAATGAGATTTGGGATAGTGAGGAACCGGATTATTCTGGGCAACCGGATATTCCGGTTAGGGTAGTCTCAACCCAGTTCGGGACAGAGACGAGTCAGATTATTGCAACCGGATTATTCGGGTGAAACTGGATATTCCGGTTGTTGTAGTCTTGGCTCAAAATCGGCTAAGGACTGAAGATTGGAGTCGCAGAAGTGAACCAGATTATTTGAACCGAATTATTCCAAACCAACCGGATAATCCGGTTACGGAGACAGAGCGGGACAGAAGCGAGCCGGATTATTCGTACCGGATTATTCATCCCCAATCGGATAATCCGGTTGAAGTCAACGCAGTCGACTTGGATTTGAGGAAAAGAGCCAACCGGATATTCCGATCCAAGTTTGGACCGGATAAACCGGTACATGTTTTTCTGCTCAAACGGCTAAATTTGAGGAGGGGGTATAAATACCCCTCCTCTTCCTCCTTGAGATCTTATTCGTCCATTGCGTTGAATAGCATTTATTGAGCTCACCAAATCTTCAATTACTCCCAATCCCTCCCACCAAACTTGTTGATCTTTGGAGGGTTGAAGGAGAAGGCCCCGATCTACATCTTTACTGAGCCGTTCTTCATTTCCCCCTCATCACTTGGGGAATTTGAGTCTAGGATTTCTATTTGTGGAGAACCTAAACATCTTGCTACACTTGGTGATTCTTGGAGTTGGGAGCCCCCAATTTGGTTGTGGGTGTGTGCCCCAAACTTGTTTGTAAAGGATTCGAATCCCGCCTCGAAGGGGATCAATAGTGGAAGGTGGACTAGGCCTTTGCGGCGGGGTTCATTGGAGAATAGGGTGAGTCCTTTGTGGCGTTGAGTAGGCCTTTGTGGCGAAGCTCACACGCCTCCAACGAGACGTACTCCCTTAACAAGGAGGAACTCAGGATTACATCATGTCTCCGCGTGCTTCATATCGGTTACCTCGTTGCCTTCCCCTTTACTTGTGCTTGTATTGTGTTTGTTGTTATTCTTGTCATATAGGTAAATTCACCTTAGTTGCATTATCTAGAGAATTTACCTTTGTGTCTAGCCTAATCTTGAAGAAAAATTAAAATTGGTCGTAGCACCTATTCACCCCCCTCTAGGTGCCGTTGCTATCCGTTCAATTGGTATCAGAACCTTGACACTTTTATCGGGATTAACCGCCTAAGAGTTTAGTATGAGCGATGAAATGGAGGGTGCCGATTCCGCGGTGCATGTTTCTATGGATGATCTCAATGAGTTAAAAAATTCATTGACCTCATCCATGGAAAAAAAATGATGAATTGCGTCAACTCATGATGCAATTCAGGAAAGCCAAGGAACCGGAGACCTCCACTTCATCTCCTTCGTACGAAGTTCCGGGGGGCGCCGAGAAGGGGGATAATGGTGAACTACCTAAAGATGCTTCCGCTAAGAACCCCACCGATAAGGGTACAGAAGGAAAAGGAGAGTTACACTCCGTCGAAGGACACTACTCTCCCGATCCTCCCGTCCCATATCCTCATATAATTCCTCTAGGAGAACCTCCTAAAATTGATACACATTCTTTTCGTGAGTGGCAATATTACATGGAAACTCACTTGAACTCTTTTCGTATTGAACTCTGGAGGGTCACTCGAGATGCATACAAGCCACATGACCCCAAGAACTTGACAAGAAGAGAAGCCGTAGATTGTCAACTCAACTACACCGCCTTGTCCATCATTCAACAAGCCGTGGATCCAAACCACATGCCTCATATTCAACAATATTCCACCGCCAAGGAAACATGGGACTCTCTTGTCGTCATGTTTGTGGGAAATGAAAGTATGCAAAGGAATAGGTATGATGCCTTGAGCAATGAGGCCGAAGGGTTCTATATGCATGATGGTGAGAGCCATGAATACATGTACCGAAGACTCAAGACCCTTTCCACCACATTCAACAATGTTGGTGCCAAGTACATTGATGATGCTTGGATCAAGATGACGTACATGATTGCTCTCATGCCTTTTGAGCCCATGGACTTGAAGAGCATTCAAGGAAGACATGACTTTCCTTCTTTGACCTCAACCCAAGTTATGCAAGAAGTGTGTTCCTATCAAGTGCAAATAAAAAAATGCTCTTTACAACCATGCTAGAGCCCTAGGAATGCACAAAGGAGCATCGATTGCTTTGAAGGCCAAGGTTGTGTCAAGGGAGGTTGAGTATGAAGAAGAGTGCATTGAGGACTTGGCTCCGTTGAAGGACCAAGAATAGGGCCCCGTGCTCAAAGATATCATTGCTCTTACCGTGCAAAAGTTTTGGAAGATCCATCCAAGGACAAGGCATATGTTGAGGAAAAGACCAAGTCTCGCTATGAAAATTAAGGGACTCAAAGGGTGAGGTCTTGATTGAATTTTCAAGATAAGCACCATTTCATTGCGGAGTGTCCCTATGAAAATAGTGAACATCATGGTGGCAAGCTCATTCGCAAGGACAAATCCAAGGTTGCTTACAAGAAACCTCACTTCAAGAAGAAACCTTTAAACAAGAAGTCTCCCACCAAGTTTGTGCTTGTGACTCAAGAGGAGTATGACTCCGGAAGTGATGAATAAGAAGAAACCAATAGTGAAGTGCCCGCTCTTGCTATTGCTACAACTCCATCATCTTCATCACTATTTGAATCCCCCAATGAGAATCTTCCTCAACACAATGCCAAGTGCTTCATGGCTAAGTCCTCGGAGGTATCACCTTCTCCAAACTCTAAGACTCAAAATGAATTTATAAACCATGCTAGTCTTAGAGTAGAAGATGAAATTATCTCTTTGGAACGCTTTATGTCTAACGTGCAAGGAGAGACCAAGAAGTACTTTGATCGCCTCATGAGCCAATTGGGAGAGGCCCATGAAGCTCTTGAGAAGAAAGGTGAGATTGAAAGAAGGGATGCGGATAAAATAGCATCTCTTTCCATGACTTTTGAGGAAGAGCATAATGGTAGAGTTTCTCTTGAAGAGGAACTTGAATCTATTGAAGATTCCAACAATAAAATTGTTCCTAATATCAGTAAAGAACGTGACCTTGAAATTGCTAAATATAAAAAGGCTAAAAAGGATAAGGTTGTGTTTGGGGTTGGTCATGAGAAACTAACCGAGGAGTTTGGAAAGCTCACCGAGGCTCACAATACCTTGGAGAGTGAATACTCCACCCTCAAAGAATTACATGAACAACTTCAAACTCAACTTAGTCAATTAAACACCCCTAGCCCCTCAACTTCTTCTCGTGACCATGCAAATTTTATTGAAGACAATGCTAGGTTGAAGGATGAGCTAGAAAGGCTCAAGGGAAAGTCCCCTCAAGTTGAGAAGGTTGTGGACTCAAGCCCAAAAGTGGTTGTTGATAGACCACAATTGAGTGCTCCTAGGCCACAAGTGGGAAAGCAAGGTCTTGGCTATGTTGCCAAGAAGAAGAACAAGAAGAAGCCCAACAATGGTGCTTCGGGTGGTATTGTCATTCGGGACAACACTACTCGTAGCATTCCCGCACAAGCCAACAATGTTGATTCAAGTGGTGGTGTCATGAGGGACAACACTACTCGTAGCATTTACGCGGGAACTAACAATCCACACCATTTCTTATATGTTGATTATTATGGTGTAGTGCAAGATAAATATGTTGGTCCTATTGAAGGTTACATTGACTATACTATTTGGGTTCCAAAGACCCTTGTTACTAACATGAGGGGACCCTCCTAGGGTACTAACTCTAGTCAATGATCTCTTGCAGGACTATGATTCTGGTGGATCTAAATGGATAATTGATAGTGGATGCACTACTCATATGACCGAAAGCAAAGAACTTGTGACGGAGTTGCGCCCGAATGATATTTATGCAACCGTCACCTATGGACAAGTCCTCATCCAAGGTATCGGGGTTTGGCATGGTTGTGATTGCTCCTGATGTTACTATCGTGGACGTCATGCTTGTAGAATCCCTTGGTTTCAATTTACTTTCAGTTCGTTCTCTTGGGAAGATGGGTTTCTCCGTCTTATTTGATGAAAACATTGTGGTCCTTTTGAGGAGCAAGACTCTTGACGTCGCATATGTGGGGCATGTCGAAAATGAGTTGTTTGTGGTAGACTTTTCGAAGTCCGCCAACTCTAAATCGATGTGTCTTTTCGGAAAGGCGGACGTGGGGTGGTTGTGGCATCACCGCTTATCCCACGTCAACATGAGAACTTTGCAAAGTCTTCACAAAGGTGGTCTTATTCTCGGACTAAAAGAAAATGTTTCCTTTTCCAAAGATCGCGTTTGTAGGTCGTGTATTGAAGGAAAGATGCATGATATTCCTCACAAGGCCAAGACTATTATACCATCAAAGAGGATCTTGGAGCTTCTCCATGTTGATCTCTTTGGTACCGTGCCCGAGGCAAGTCTTGGTGGCAAGAAGTATTGCTTGGTGATTGTCGATGATTATTCAAGATACACTTGGGTTTATTTCTTGAAGTGCAAGAGTGAAACTCAACAAACTATCATCGACTTCTCCAACCAAGTGCAGCATCAACACAATGTCAAAATCATGGCTATTAGGAGTGACAATGGATCGGAGTTCAAGAACTACACTTTGAATGAATTCCTTAGTGATGAGGGGATTCTACATCATTATTCCGCCACTTACACTCCTCAACAAAATGGTGTTGCCGAAAGGAAGAATCTTACTCTCTTGGATATGGCGACGACCATGTTGGTGGAGTATTCTTCTCCCCAATATCTATGTGCCGAGACCATATCCACCGCATGCCACTCCTCCAACCGCATCTACATCCGCAAGGGCTTGGACAAGACTCCATATGAGATCCTCACCGGCAACAAACCCAACGTCTCCTACTTTCGCATGTTCAGTTGTAAGTGCTTTTATTTGATCAAGGGTGTTCGGTTGTCTTAGTTTCAATACAAAACTATTGAGGGTATATTTGTTGGTTACGGTGCCAAATCCAACACTTATAGAGTCTATGATAAAGCCTCTTGGATTGTCATAGAATCTTTTAGTGTGGATTTCGAGGAAAATGATGGCTCCCAAGTGGCGCAGTTTCATGTTTCTAATGTAGATCTTGAAATGCCTCAAGAAGCCATAGGAAGGATGAGTGTGGGATTTTCCCGCCCCATTGAGGGACACCTTATGGCAACTCGAGAAGAACTATGATCTACTCAAGTGGAGACCTCCTCTACAATAGAAGAACAAGCCAAGGAGACAAGTAATGCACCTAACCTAGAACATGTTCAAGACCCTCCTCTTGTTGACCAAGTTACTATGCAAGATGCAACCACTCCTATCATTTGAGCTAGTCAAGGTCAAGACCAAGATCAAACTTCGTCATCCTCCTCTCCTCAAGATGAAGCTAGTGTGGATGTTGTTGTTGTTGTTGTTGTTGATGATGATGATGATGATGATGATGATGATAAAGGCCAATAATTTGGTCAATACGGGGACCCAAATGATCAAGATGATCAAGTGATTCCTCCTCGCAATAATGAGGAGATCGAAGCCCGTCGTGCTAGAAGGATAAGAAGAGTTTTGAAACGTATTGATGCTCAAGACAACAAAGTGTTGGAAGATGTCATTGCTAGAAGATCCACAAGAAATCAATTGGCTCATTTTAGTGAGCATCAAGCTCACATATCTATGGTGGAACCAAAGAAAGTGTTTGAAGCTCTTGAGGACTCCGATTGGGTTGAATCTATGCATGACGAGCTCAATAACTTTGAGCGCAACATGGTTTGGAGATTAGTTGAGAAGCCCAAAGATTGCCACAATGTTATTGGAACTAAGTGGATATTCAAGAACAACCAAGATGAGCATGGCATTGTCATAAGGAACAAGGAAAGATTGGTGGCTCAAGGTTACACTCAAGTGGAAGGAATTGACTTAGATGAAACCTATGCTCCCGTGGCTTGCCTTGAGTCCATCCGTATCCTTCTTGCATATGCATCTTGGCATAATTTCAAATTGGAACAAATGGATGTCAACAATGCTTTCTTAAATGGTCCACTCAAAGAGGAGGTATATGTTAAGAAACCTCCGGGGTTCGAGAACCTCAACTTTCCTAACCATGTCTACAAGCTCGATAAGGATCTCTATGGACTTAAACAAGCACCACGTGCGTGGTGTGAGCACCTTAGAGAGTTATTGGATGACTGTGGTTTTGAAGTTGGGAAGATCGACCCCACTCTCTTCACAAAGAGGGTAAAGGGAGAGCTTTTCATATGCCAACTCTATGTGGACGATATTATCTTCGGCTCAACTAACCAAGCTTTCAATTATGAGTTCTCAAAGCTTATGACTGACATGTTTGAGATGTCCATGATGGGAGAGCTTAAATTCTTCCTTGGCTTTGAGATAAAGCAATTGGATCGTGGGACTTTCATTTTGTTTTCCCGGTGTTTTGTGTGTTAGTTAACAATACTAAGTATATTATTTATCGAGGTGTTGAGTGTGCAGGTTTTATCTTTACCATCCGCATCGATCACCAAAAGATCGGTGAAGATTGGCCAATGAGATTTGGGACAGTGAGGAACCAGATTATTCTAACCGGATTATTCTCGGCAACCGGATATTCTGGTTGGGGTAGTCTCAGCCCAGTTCGAGACAGAGACGAGCCGTATTATTGCAACCGGATTATTCGGGTGAAACCGGATATTACGGTTGTTGTAGTCTTGGATCAAAATTGGCTAAGGACTGAAGATTGGAGTCACAGAAGTGAACCAGATTATTTGAACCAGATTATTCCAAACAACCCGGATAATCCGGTTAAGGAGTCAGAGTGAGACAAAAGCGAGCTGGATTATTCGTACCGGATTATTCATCCCCGATCGGATAATCCGGTTGAAGTCAACACAGTCGACTTGGATCTGAGGAAAAGAGCCAACCGAATATTCCGGTCCAAGTTTGGACCGGATAATCCGGTACACGTTTTTCTGCTCAAACGGCTAGATTTGAGGAGGGGGTATAAATACCCCTCCTCTCCTCCTTGAGCTCTAGTTCGTCCATTGTGTTGAATAACATTTATTGAGCTCACCAAATCTTCAATTACTCCCAATCCCTCCCACAACCTTGTTGATCTTTGGAGGATTGAAGGAGAAGGCCCCGATCTACATCTTGACTGACCCGTTCTTCATTTCCCCCTCATCACTTGAGGGATTTGAGTCTAGGGTTTCTGTTTGTGGAGAACCTAAACATCTTGCTACCCTTTGTGATTCTTGGAGTTGGGATCCCCCCAATTTTGTTGTGGGTGTGTGCCCCAAGTTTGTTTGTAAAGGATTCGATTCCCGCCTCAAAGGGGATCAATAGTGGAAGGTGGACTAGGCCTTTGTGGCGGGGTTCATCGGAGAATAGGGTGAGGCCTTTGTGGCGTTGAGTAGGAATTTGTGCAAAGCTCAGACCCCTCCAACTAGACGTACTCCCTTAACAACGAGGAACTCGGGATTACATCGTGTCTCCACGTTCTTCATATTGGTTACCTCGTTCCCTTCCCCTTTACTTGTGTCTATATTGTGTTTGTTGTTATTCTTGTCATATAGGTAAATTCACCTTAGTTGCATTATCTAGAGAATTTACCTTTATGTCAAGCCTAATCTTGAAAAAAAAATCAAAATTGGTCGTAACACCTATTCACCCACCTCTAGGTGCCGTTGCTATCCGTCCATGGTGCAAAAATAGAGTGTCATGTTCTGGATCACAAACACTGGGAGTACGAGGTACCCCTTTGTAAATTCAGCAAGGGGTGGTAGAAGGTTTGATTGACTTCACACAAATCAAGAGAAAGAAAGACACGGTAATTTTACCGAGGTTCAGGCCACCCAGAGGTGTGTACAACCCTCCGTCCTGCCTTGCTTGTATATATGGTATGAGGTTTTTGGGCTCCAATGATGGATCCCGGTGAACCTTCTCTCAAGCCGATGGAGAAAGGAGACAAGAAGATCTAGATCAACGCTTATCACCTCTCTCCTCCTCCTCTAGCCTCATGTTTCTCTCTCTATGAGCCAACCCTTCCTCGCGGTGGACTTGGTCCTCTCTTAATAGGCAGGGGATACCATGGTGCGCGTCGGGAAATTGGCATGCCCATTGGCGTAGGAATTCAACCCAAGAGAAGTCTTTTGAAGTGCGTAGAAGGTGTACTCCTTCCAATCTTTCCACCTTGCCGCCTGGTAGAGGCCAACAACGTAGCGGCTTTTGGCGGGACAAACATGACTTTGGGCAGGTAGCCTTGTCCGTCTGTTCCCTAGAGGGACCCACCAGATTACATATTTGGCTTGTTCACGTCTTCCATCTTCGTGGCCTGCAACTATTCTCTAGATATTACCTTCGTGATGCCGTAGGGAGGTGCTTTACCCCTATGATTGTTGACGATGGAGAAGAGGATGAAACGA
Organism: Alopecurus myosuroides; assembly: GCA_028641055.1. Lineage (NCBI taxonomy): Eukaryota > Viridiplantae > Streptophyta > Magnoliopsida > Poales > Poaceae > Alopecurus > Alopecurus myosuroides. Next base: position 458,237,354 of record CM054059.1, on the reverse strand, counting down.
TCGTGAATCCTTGATAGGGTGATCAGTCTGCGTGTTATAGGTACGGGAAAGCCCACGTAGGCCAACACAAAGATGAGTCTGTATAGGGGTAGAGTACTACTCTATACCCTATACAGACATATACGAATTACATTCAACACCCACTTAATCTAAACCTTACAAAGGTTGAGATTATGCCTAAACTCCTCCAATTTCTTAGTATATAAAGTTTTGGTAAAACCATCAGCTATCTGATTCTTGCTAGAGATAAACCTGACACCAAGCTACTTGCGAGCAACTCGTTCACGTAAAACATAGAAATCTATCTCAATGTGTTTGATACGAGCATGAAACAATGGGTTGGCAGACTGAAAAGTAGCACCAAGACTATCACGCCATCAACACAGCTTCTCTTGAATTGTTGCACCAAGTTCTCGTATAAGAGCCTCAACCCATATAAATTAAGTAGTAACATTCTCTAATGCTTTGTACTCAACCTCAGTGCTAGAACGTGATACATTTTGTTGCTTTCTAGCACTACAGGATATAAGATTTGGACCAAAGAAAATAGCAAAACCTCATATACAACGACTGTCATCTAAATCGACTACTGATGACCCACAAGTATAGGGGATTGCAACACTCTTTGAGGGAAGTAAAACCCAAATTTATTGATTCGACACAAGGGGAGCCATAGAATATTTGTGAGCCTTAACAAAGTGAGTTGTCAATTCATTCCACCTAAAAGTGGACTTGTTCGCAGTGGTTTATTAGTAGTAACAGTTTATAGTAGCAGCAGTAGTGAAATACTAGCAGCGGTGGAGTGAAAACAGCAGGAGTAGTGTTTGAAGTAAATAGCGGGATTAAATATTGTAGGCATAGGGATAGATGAACGGGCGTTGCATGTATAAGATAGTTCATATGATATTCAAGACATGGGCATTGCAGATAAATAAGATAAAGCATCCAAGCACTAAGTAACCATAGGCATGTGTTCCGTAAATAGTCGTACGTGCTCGCAATGAGAACTTGCACAACATCTTTTGTCCTACCATCCCGTTTTTAGCGGGGCCTCAAAGAAACTACTGGTAATTAAGGTGTTGCTTTTAATAGAACACCGGAGCAAAGCATTAACACTCCGTGAACACATGTGATCCTCACATCACATCCATCCCCTCCGGTTGTCCCAATTTCTGTCACTTCAGGGCCTCGGGTTGCGGACAACGATATGTGTAAACAACTTGCAGGTATGATCAAGAAACAATAATTATCATCGTGATTCAATAACATGTTCAGATTTGAGATCATGACACTCGGGCCCAAAGTGGCAAGCATTAAGCATAACAAGTTGCAACAATGTCAATAGAACTAATAGAGGATACTAGGCACTATGCCCTAACAATCACGGCATTATTACATGAACAATCTCATCCAATCCCTACCATCCCCTTCAGCCTACAACGGGGCATTACTCACACATGGATAGGGGAAACATGGATGGTCAATGGAGAGGCGTTGATGATGACGATGGCGATGATCTCCTCCAATTCCCCGTCCCGACAGGGTGCCAGAACGGAGTTTCTGAACCCCGAAAAAGGATTCGCGATGGCAGCGGAGCTACAGACTTCTTTATGGAAAACTATCAAACCCCCTCGGGTTTTAGGGTTGAAGGCAATATATAGTCGAAGGGGAGCCCGAGGGGGTTTCTGGGTGGCCCATACCACCAGGTGGCGCGGCCTAGGGGGGCGCCAGGGGTGGTGTGGCCCCCCTCTCGCTCTTCTCCTGGCCCCCTTCTGGCTCCCGGGGTCTTCCGGTGTTTTAAGACCAATGGGTTCTTTTCTGGGCAATTTCCCGAAAGTTGATTTTTCTGCACAAAAACGAGACACCAAGGTAATTCTGCTGGAAACAGCGTTAGTCCGTGTTAGTTGCATTCAAAACACACAAGTTTAAAGGAAAACAATAACAAAAGTGTTCGGAAAAGGAGATACGTTTTCGACGTATCAACTCCCCCAAGCTTAGCTTATTGCTTGTCCTCAAGCAATCCAGTGACAACTGAGTGCGATAAAAGACTTTTGCAAACACATTTGTTTAATATGATCTAAATATACACACTATATGATCAAATACTTAATTATGCTCATGATAAGATACATGGATACTGTCACATAACAGCTATACAAACCATGAAGAGATAACAACATATTAATAATAAACAACATGAAGCATAACTATTTGCAAGATTGTAATATTCACAATAGGATCTGATAAGGTGGTATCTCGCTTGCCCTTATGTGTGGGGCAAAACATAAATGCCAGGGCACCTCTGAAGTTCAAGGGAAGACTAGAAGTAAAGATATCAAAGATACAAGTATCAAAGTTATACCATAATCAACCGTGCTTTGGGACAAACACATCACACTAATAATGACAATTATGCTCTCAAGAAAGTGCTCAAAGAATATGGTGGAGACTCAACATAAAAGTAAAATAAAGGCCCTTCGCGGAGGGAAGCAGGGATCACTCATGTGCTAGAGCTTTTATTTTATTAAACAGAGGTATTAAAAGTTTGACACTCCTCCCATCCATCTTTCAGAAACCATGGCTAACCGAATCCTTGGGTGCCTGCCAACAATCACATACCGTGGAGGAGAGTCTATATTTTAGGAGAGGTGTATGCTAATGTCAACAAATGGTAAACAAAAAATACAATGCGTCACAAGCCAACTGGATTCACAAGAGCGGATCCCATATGAAGGACGCATCTGGGTAGAAGGTCATCCCTGTTTCTCTTTTGTTTACACAATTATGCTTTGACTGATAAATCAGGGGAAAAATAGTGAAGAGAATTTGTTTGCATTAATTTGGGGTTGGGCACCCCGCTGCCATCTCTTCTATCAATTGGATAAGCGGATGAAGCCACTAGTCCAGGGTGTGAAATCCAATCAACGAGTGAGATAAATATTCTCTATGGACGTCCTCATGAGCAAAAACAAGAACACAAAACATGAGTAATTTTGAAAGTTTTAAAGGTAGCACATGAGCAATTTACTTTGGTGTGGCAGTTAAATACCACATGGGAGTTTGTAGTGGACTCTGTGGAATAACTTGGTTTTCAGGGAGTTGGATGCACGAGTAGAGCTCATACTCAGTACAGGTGGAGGTTAGCAATAGACTGGGAAGCGACAATCGAGAGAGCAATAATTACCATAATCATGTTTGCGACAAAGTAAAATTAACCGAGGCATAAAATTGATACTAGAACTCTGGGGAAAAATAAATCATCGAGGCTTATTGACTTTTTTTCAGTCTTAGCATGCGCGAGCATGTGCCAAGTCAATTCAAATGAAACAGTCAGAGGAGGCTACCACAATGTCATACCCTTCTACGAATAGAACAATGCGAACAAATATTTATACGACAGGTCATTTACTATTAAGAAATTGGAACAAAACATGAGAGAGCATGAAGTATTAAGCAACCATTAAGTCACATATATCTTATACGAACAAACTATGCATGCTCACATAGATGGATATATGTACAAAAATGAAACAAATAGAGTTCATACCAGCCTCTCACCACAACTTGAATTGTCATAGATCATCATTATTGCTCTTCACTTGTGGCTCGAATAATATATAATAAAAACCAAGCTCCAATGGAGTCACGAACGACTATTGAACTCTGCAGCAAACTTTACAAAACAAAAGACGAATAACAAATATGTTTTGGTTTTTCAATTAAAGCACGAGCAAAAGAGAACAAGCAAACAAAGCAAAATATTTTGGGGTTTTTTGAAATGAAACAAGAATAAAAGAAAGCAAGCAAACAAAACAAAATATTTTTTCCTATTTGAATATTAAACTGCAACTAATGGATAAAGCAAATCAACTAAAGAAACATATAGAGAGAAACAACAGAAATATTTTTGGTATTTTTGTGTTTTGCAAAGCAAAAACTAAACAATAAAAACAAAATAAATGAAAGAAACAAAAACAAGCGAAAGAAAAGAAAACATGGATATACAAAGAACCGACATAACATGATATATAAATGAGTGTGATGTCGGTATACCTCCCCCAAGCTTAGGCTTTTGGACTAAGTGGAGATCAATCGTGGCGCGTGAAGTATCCCCACTGTGGTGGGTCATCCCTCGCATGGTCGTACTCGGACGCATAAGAGGAAGATGATGCAGCGGGCGCATAGTCATAGCCGGGGTGCTGATATGGAATTCACGTGGTGTCGTAGGGCTAAACGAAATCACGATCGTCCCCTTCTCCGACGTCCTCCCCTTGCTGGGGGTGATGCTCAAGGTATGTGTCCAACTCACTCTCATAAAGCATCCATCCTTGCCTGCCATTAAGATTAAACAAAAGAGGTGCGGGAAAGTACTTTCCTAACAGTTTTAGTAACTCTCCACCTAGATTGTTTGGAGAAAGTTATTTCAAAAGATAAGCTGTGCAAGTGAGCATGGGTAGAAAAAACTTATGTTGAACCATGGAAACAAAATAAAGCCTATCTATAGGAAACTGTAGGTCTAGGGGGTGTGGCTCCAAACCATGCAAAGCTAGCAAGCGCGAGGCAATAAGGCCTCCACAAACTCCGCCCTTCTCACGGTTATGTGAGAGACGGTATGCAATCAAAGCACCAAAGTTATAGGACCTATCACATCTTAAGGCAGCTGCAATAAAAGCCAAATCATAGATAGATAGCTTGTTAGAAGTTTTTCTAGCTAACACACATTTAGAAATAAAATAGGAAAAGTATCTAATGCTAGGGAGTTGAATTTCTCTAATTTTACCATTCTCCCCTGTGAAGCTTCTTCCTTGGCCAATCTATCCATATAAATCCAGCAGTGGTTTAGGCTGCCCACTTATCTTCTCACAAGAACATCACTCTGGTACCTTAACAGCTGCACAAAAATCACTAAAAGGCAGGCTCACAACTTTATTGTAAATTTTATAGCGGACCATTGGGTTAGTTGAGGACCATTTAAAACAAAAATCCTGCACCACAGACATAGTTAGTTTCACATGTTGGATAGGTTCATCCTCAATGAAACGGTCCAAGCCTGCATTCTGCACAAGAGTGTTGAAATCCTGCAAAATTCCTGTAATCCGCATAAATTCCTGACACGGATAAATTTATGGGAACACTCTCTCTTCATGGTGCACGAGCATGACTTCATGAAACTCCAACTCATGCTGGTTTAGTTGATACACATTCAACAATCATCACAAAAATTAATTTCAAGCTACTATAAGGTGGAGAGTACCATAGGGACTTATATGAGAGCTAAACACACATCAAAAATACATTATTTCTACTCAAATCAAGCATGCAAACTCACATAAGCTGTCACCTACAGTACCAAAATACTCAAGAAATACTTCACTAAACAAAATTCTACTTGGATCATCGGAGGAGTCACATACCGGAGATCAAACACACCAAATCTCAGCACAAATGATGGGCTGAAGAAGGAGAGAAAAAATCCAGAGGGAGAACAGCAAGAACACGAGTTCCAGGAAATGTTTTCAGTTTGGGAGGTGAGAGAGAAGACTTTGGCAGGGGAGAGAGTTAGTGGGGGGGGGCAGGGGGCCCCCACACCATGTGCTGGCACCACCAGGGGCTGGCCGCGCCACCCCATGGTGTGCCTGACTGGTGGGCTCCCCTGGGGCCTCCCTCTATGCCTCATTTGACGTAAAATTTATTATATTTTTTCTGGAATTTTTCGAGAAACTTTATTTTCGGAGTTTTTCAGAATTTTAATAAATAATAAAAACCAAGAAAACGAAAGTGAAAGGTGGAAAACAAAACCAAAACCAGCACTACAGAGGTTCTATGACACTCTAATGGAAGAATATCCAAACAAAACAAAGGTGGCATTGGTAAAAACAAAAGTATGGATGGTGAAAACATGCATATCCTCATAAATCAAAGTGAAAATATCAGGAAAACATGCATAAGGATGGTGGAAAACATGATTGTACTCAAGTAGCAATGTGATAACAGAAGTAAACATGGTGAAAACATAATGGGGAAGGTGAAAACATAGTCCTCTTCATTCAAAATCATTTTGTTAACAAGGGTGATCAAGTCTTGTTACTAGAACAATCTTCATATGAAGCAAAACTTTGCTAATCACTAAATAATTATGTTACCTCAACCTTGATAGACATAGTCCCAATCATAATAATTTCATATTCTTTTGGTAGTACTGGAATGGGACAATAAAATTCTCCAATCTTGATGGTCTCAATATTTTCAATTGAATTTAGACCATATTTCTTATCAATCTTCTTAGGAAAATAAACAATGTGCTCTTTATCATTAACATTAAAAGTAACTTTTCCTTGATTGCAATCAATAACAGCCCCTGCATTATTAAGAAAAGGTCTTCCAAGAATAATAGGCATATTATCATCTTCAGGCATTTCCAACACAACAAAATGTGTTAATATCAGACAATTATTAGCAACTTGAACATGAACATCCTCACATATACCCACATGAATAGCAGTAGACTTATCAGCCATTTTCAAAGATATCTGACTTGGTATTAATTTTTCTAGGAGGAGTCTTTTATAGAGAGTAAAAGGCATGACACTAACTCCAGCTCCCAAATCACACAAAGCAGTTCTAACATAATTATTTTTAATAGAACAGGGAATAGTTGGTATACCAAGATCTCCAAGTTTTTTAGGAATGTTGCCACTAAAGGAGTAATTAGCAAGCATACTGGAAATTTCCTCATTAGGAATCTTCCTTTTGTTAGAGACAATATCTTTCATATATTTGCATAAGGAGGCAATTCAATAGCATCAATTAAAGGAATTTTCAAGAACATAGGTTTGATCCATTCATAGAACTTGTTATAGTGTTCTTCTTCTTTTGATTTATGTTTCTTATTAGGATAAGGCATTGGTTTTTGTACCCAAGGTTCTCTCTCATTACCACATTTATTAGCAATAAAATCTTCCTTAGTGTACTTTGTATTTTTAGTTTGCTTTTCAGGTTCCTTTTCAATTTCTTCTTTATCAGAAGCATCATTCTTTTCATTACCACTTTTAGTTTCAGCATCAGAGATAGATATACTATTAGGATCTTTAGCAAGTTCAGAGGATTCTACAACACTTTTATGGTTCTTCTTATTTTTCTTCTTAGTATGAATAACATTATTATTAGTTTGCTGAGAATCTTGTTCAATTCTTTTAGGACGTCCCTCAGTATATAAAGGATCTTGTGTAGCAATACCATTCTAGTTCTTATTTCATAAGCATGTTTTTCTTTAGAAGCATTAACTAGCAAATATTTTTGCACTTTAGCAAGTTGATCAATTTTAGTTTGAACCATTTGAAAATGTTTAACAAGCATTTTAACATGATTAGAGGTTCTTTCTATAATACCATGCAGATTATCAATAGCTTTAGAGTTTTCCATTAGGTGATTTTGCACTCTCATATTAAAATTATCTTACTTAATAACATAATTATCAAATTCATCTAAACATTGATCAGGAGGTTTATTATAGGGAATGTCTCTACTATAAAAATGTTGGAGAGAGTGTACCTCAATGGTGGATGAGTGAGGTATTGGCTTACATAGTTCTTCTATAGGTGGAAGATTCTTCACACCTTCTGATTTAATACCCCTCTCTTTAAGAGATTTCTTGGCTTCTCTCATCACTTCATCATTTAATTCAATCATTTCCCTCTACTTGGGTGTTGGTGTTGATACTGGAGTAGGGGTCGGCTCAGGCTCAACCATAGTCCAATCATCATGATGTTGGCTTATTTTAGCTATTAATTCCTCAGCTTGATCAAGAGTTCTTTGCCTGAAAACACAACCATCACAACTATCCAGGCATGTCCTAGATTCAACAGTTAGTCCATTATAGAATATATCAAGAAATTCATTATTTTCTAGCTTATGCCCAAGTGTAGTCCTAACTAAAGAACAGAACCTTGCCCAACATACATGCAATTCCTCTCCTTCCAATTGCTTGAAATTAAATATATTTTGTAAAGCAGCATGTGTAGCACTAGCAGGAAAATATTTCTGAAAGAAAGCATTAACCAAACCAATAGGACTATCAATAGATCCCGAAGACAAATTATTAAACCAAGTTTTAGCTCCATCTTTTAATGAGAAAGGGAATATTTTAGCAACAAAGTAGTTACGTTTCTTAATATCATCAGAGAATAAACCACTCAAAGAGGAAATCTCATTAATATGTTTCATAGCACTTTCATTTTCAGTACCACAAAAAAGGTTCTTTTTCAAGAATAGATATATAAGATAAATCAAGATAGAAATCATAACACTTATCCCTAATATTAATAGGAGAGGTGGCAAACTTAGCATCAGGAGATAATTTATATTTAACAGCATGACTTTCAATAAGACTTATAACAACATCTTTATCCTTCATAGCATGTATTTCATCAATAAGATCATCATTAAGTTCAATATAGGAATCATCAAAATCATCACTAGGATTATCTCTAAACTCAGGTGAAACAACATAAGTAACATGATTTTTATCAGGAGTTTCAGTGTTTGCAATATTTTTTGCTTTAGAAATAGTATCATCTAAGAAAGGACTGAGAGAACCACTCTCATCAAGCACAGTAGAAGCATCATCAAAAATCTCAGAAGTATTTTCAGATTCAGTAGAAATAGCATGTGTATGTTGTGGTATAAGCAACTTACTTATAACAGACGGTGAATCAAGAGTAACAAAGGTGTTCATAGTTGTACCTCTTCTTGTAGTGGATGGTAATATAGGAACCTTTCCATCACAAGTCTTACCCATGATGAATGATTGGCATTAGATTATAGTACTCTCTGGCGAGCTCGCAAATATGCTCCCCGGCAATGGCGCGAGAAAATAGTCTTGATGATCCACAAGTATAGGGGATCGCAACAGTCTTCGAGGGAAGTAAAACCCAAATTTATTGATTCGACACAAGGGGAGACAAAGAATATTTGTGATCCTAAACAAGTGAGTTGTCAATTCACCTGGACCTGAAAATGGACTTGTTCGCAGTGGTTTATCAGTAGTAAAAGTTTTATAGTAGCATCAATAGTTTTATAGTAGCAGAAGTGGAATGAAAACAGCAGTAGTGTTTGAAGTAAACAACGGGATTAAATACTGTAGGCATAGGGATATATGAACGGGCGTTGCATGTATAAGATAGTTCATATAATAATCAAGACATGGGCATTGCAGATAAATAAGATAAAGCATCCAAGCACTAAGTAACCGTAGGCATGTGTTCCGTAAATAGTCATACGTGCTCGCAATGAGAACTTGCACAACATCTCTTGTCCTACCATCCCGTTTTCAGCGGAGCCTCAAGGGAACTACTGGTAATTAAGGCATTCCTTTTAATAGATAACCGGAGCAAAGTATTAACACTCCGTGAACAAATGTGATCCTCACATCACAGCCATCCCCTCCAGTTGTCCCAATTTCTATCACTTTGGGGCCTCGGGTCCCGGACAACGATATGTGTAAACAACTTGCAGGTATGATCAAGAAACTATAATTATCATCGCGATTCAATAACATGTTTAGATCTGAGATCATGGCATGCGGGCCCAAAGTGGCAAGCATTAAGCATAACAAGTTGCAACAATGTCAATAGAACTAATAGAGGATACTAGGCATTATGCCCTAACAATCACGACATTATTACATGAAAAATCTCATCCAATCCCTACCATCCCCTTCATCCTACAGCAGGGGAATTACTCACACATGGATGGGGGAAACATGGATGGTCGATGGAGAGGCGTTGGTGATGACGATGGCGATGATCTCCTCCAATTCCCCGTCCCGCCAGGGTGCCAGAATGGAGTTTCTGAACCCCGAAAAAGGATTCGCGATGGCGGCGGAGCTACAGACTTCTTTATGGAAACCTATCGAACCCCCTCAGGTTCTAGGGTTGAAGGCAATATATAGTCGAAAGGGGAGCACGAGGGGGTCTCTGGGTGGCTCACACCACCAGGTGGCACGGCCTAGGGGGGGCGCGAGGGGGTGGTGTGGCCCCCCTATGGCTCCAGGAGTCTTCCGGTGTTTTAAGACCAATGGGGTCTTTTCTGTGCAATTTCCCGAAAGTTGATTTTTCTACACAAAAACGAGACACCAAGGTAATTCTGCTAAAACAACGTTATTCTGTGTTAGTTGCATTCAAAACACACAAGTTTAGAGGAAAGCGATAAGAAAAGTGTTCAGAAAAGGAGATACATTTTTGACGTATCACCTTCCCACTCTGCATATGAAAAAGCAGTAAGTAATGTAGAAGAGGATTTCTGAAATGTAAATCCAATTTCCCGTGTGCCTTAAATGTACACCAATATTCATTTCACAGTTGTCCAATGGGTAGAAGTAGGAGCATGTAGAAACTAACAAACCTTGTTATCAGGAAATAAAAGACCACGTCTCGTCAACATAAGACTGAAGTGCACTAACAATGATTCTGTAATGGAAACTATCCTTGGGACCAAGAATGGATCCATCATTGAGAGACAAATTATCACTGCTGGAAAGAGGTGTAGGACATGGCGTACAATTTTTCATACCAACACATCTCAATAAGTCAATAGCATATTTCTCTTGATTGAGAAGCAAACCATTAGAATGTTTGTGAACCTCAAGTCACAAGAAAAAATGAAGATCGCCAAGATCTTTGAGAGCAAAAATCAGAGCTTAAATTATGTAGGAGAGCTGAAACTGTTGCATCTGATGAACTTGTCACAATTATATTATCAACATATTTCAAAATAAACATAGTGATACCTGATCTGTTAAACAAAAACAAAGATGTATCGGCCTTGGAAGGTACAAAACCAAGAGTGTGCAGCTTGGAACTCAGTCGTGAATACCTGATAGGTCCCAGATGGATCTATAATTTTTTATGCTCCATGCTATGTTTTCTACATGTTTTCCTTTGTTTTCCGGATGTTTTCGAGAACTAACCTATTAACAAGATACGCAGAGCCAGTTCATGTTTTCTATAGTTTTGTATTTTAGAAGATATCTTAAGGAAATATTCTTGGAATGAGCTGACAATTTATGAGGAATTATTTTTACCCAGAACGAAGACTGAGTCCAAAGGAGAGGTGGAGAGGTGGTCTGGGGCCAGCATAGGGGTGTCAGGCACGGCCTGACCCTAGGCCGTGCCTGGGGGTCATCTGACATCTCTCAGCGCCCCCTCCCATCGCCTCTTCGCCTATAAAATCACACTAACCTAAGAATGTCGGAGACATGGAAATTTTCAATGAAACGTATATAGAGGCATCGTCACCTCAAAAATAATAAAGGTATTTTATTATCATAACTCATATATGTTCATAATAAGTTTCATACCATGTTATAACTATATTAAACGGAAACATTGATACACATGTGGTATGTAAACTAATAAAATCCCTAGTAGCCTCTCTTCAACTAGTCCATTGGGCAACAGATGATCAAGGTTTCTTGATCATGGATATTTATTCCAATTGAAAATGGAGTCATATTATTGGAGGAATGATGCGATGGACACACACCCAATATGTATGTATCACAATAAGATCTAATCACATAGTTCGATAATGTGATAACACAGAAAACATAGTACCCAAACCTCTGACGGCGAGATCATATTTAATCACTTTCTACAAGGTTGAACGGAGAACGATGTTTCCTACGGGAGGGGGGGGGTGAATAGCGATTAAATATTTTCCGCTTAAGACTTGCTAAATGCGGAAATAAACTAGATGTTTAAATTAACAAGCACACAACCTAAATATTATTGGCTCAACTAAGTGCACCAACAACTTATGCTAAGAAAGACAAGTAACAAGGTGATAGCAAGATATAACTTCAAGCACGAAGGCTATCACAATGTAAATTACATAAGTAAAAAATATCGAGTATAGAAATAACTGAGACACACAGAGACGATGATGTATTTCCGAGTTCCTCCTTTTGAATGGAGTACGTCTTGTTGGAGGGGTGTGAGCTCGCCACAAAGGCCTCGACTTATTCTCCAATGATCATCACCACAAAGGCCTAGTTCACCTTCCATTATTGGTAACCTTCAATCAAGGAACGCATCCACAACTTAATTGGAGGCTCTCGATGTCACCACAATCTTGGGGCTCGCATCCACAACTCAGTTCGAGGCTCCCAAGAACACCACAAGTTGTCTAGGGTCCAATACCCAAAAGTAACAAGTTCACAAACTTTCACTTCCATGAATCCTCGTGGAGAGAGAAAACTGATGCAAGCGATGCAAATGGCAAGAGCACAAGTGCTCAAATCCTTCACTCTCAAATTCCAACAAAGCAACAAATACTTATGGGGAATAAGAGAGGAAGAACAAAGGAGGAGAAACACCAAGAACTCCAAGATCAAGATTCACTAAGTTCCCTCACTAAGAGGAGAGATGGATTGGTGGAAATGTTGATCTAGATCTCCTCTATCGTCTCCCTCAAAGATATGCAAGAATCATAGGAGGTATTGAGAGAGGGAAAAGCTTTCCAAGGTCTACAATGGCGGAGAGAGAGAGAGGGGAAAACGTGCTTGGCAAAACTTAGGTGTTTGGGGAATAAGGAGACCTTTTATAGGTCCCCACAATCGGCTCAGGTTTGGCCGGGTCGAACTCTTCCAGACCCATGCCCGATTCACAAATGGGCGAGGGTTTCTGCCCACGACCCTGCCCATGGGTCAGATCTCACACCCATGCCCGAACCCGACGGGTCGCCCATCGGGTCTGCATACATCAGCTCAATCATGACAATTCTAAAAACACTAAAGTGGGCAAATGACATACTCCCTCCGATCCCAAAAATCTATCGCAGCTTATACTGTCACTTGTACGTGGGTAGCTCATTCTTTGCGACAGTTTTAACGGATCAGAGGGAGTATTTTAAATGTTAAAATGCATCACATCATCAGTACATCAAGTGCCAGGCTAACGGCCACACAATAAGAGGTTTCATAGTCAAACAAAAATAACAACTAGATAGTTTGATAGTCTCACGCAAATAAGCCTTACACACAAACACTAGTATGATTGTCTCACACATTTTTAGGTGTCCAGCATTGCAACAACTCCTAGGAATTTCACACGACTAGCTAGGAAGATAAACAAGATTACAGGAACCAACAAACAGTGCCGAGGAAGACAAGCAACATGAGTAGCTACTAGCTAGCAGAAGGTAGCAAGCAGCGCCCAGGAAGTTTGGAGCACAAGTAGCTAGCAAAAGGAACCCACGAAGGCAAGCTAGCTAGGAGCAGCACCAGAGCCCAAGAACATGAAGGTGACCAGCTTGCAGCAGCCAACGCCTAGCTTCTTGCCTTCTCCTTGCTTCTTTATTCTTCGGTTAATATCGGTACATCTACCTCCTGAAAATTGCAAGGAGAAATATATGAGAATGATTTACAAAAGAACGCCATGTATAATAATAAGAAGCACGTGACACCATGCAGAATTACCATTGGTTCCTGTTCATCATCAATAACAGATTGGAACTCCGCAAAGAGAGTAGAACTGCAATCCCCTAATAGACATATAGAAAGTAACAAACAATAAGAAAACAACTAGGATGCATGGACACACAAATAGACAATTTAAGTAGATGATTACCTAACACGTCGGCGCGAGACCAAGCTTGCATACACATAACAACTTCAGCCATATTTGGAGCAAGCGAACTACGGTGTGCACTAAGTACTCTACCACTAGTACTAAAGGCAGATTCTGACGTCACGGTTGTTACAGAGATAGGCAATATATCATGAGCCATTGATACCACTATATTTCCACCAACCGATGATGTCCAGCTCTTCACCTGTTACCGGGATGGTTGGCTCTTCCAGATATAGGTCTAGTTCAGTCCGCACACGATAAGCACTCACAACGGGCTGTGAAGACATATATTGAGAAAAATCTTCAAGGCTTCATCTTTTCCAACAACCATAAGTCCATGCACATCTTTCCAATACTTCTCAAACTTTGTTTTCATTTCCTCGCACATCTCTTTAATGAGAGGATCATCACTAGTGGACCATGTCTGCATTGACAAAAAAATGGTGGATATTTTGGGAAAGAAGAGATTGGCTGTGATATAGTTCTTCCGGAAAATAGCTCGATGATGTCAAAGAATACTATCATCCTAGCACAAAGTTCTGTTGCAAATTTCTAATCATCATTGGTTGGACAAGAATCAAATAGTTTTTCCCGTGTGCTTAGCTTTTCAAAGACTGGAATATACCTTAATGCAATGGGAAACATTATATATGTTGAATTCCACCTAGTTTTACAATCCATTAGTGTATTCAATGTTGAATTCCACCTAGTTTTACAATCCAAGTTTAACCTTTTAATGCAATGGACACTATCACAGACTCTACCAATAACAACCTCCATGACACTCATTCCATCTTTCACAATCAGATTTAAGACATGTGCACAACAAAGCATATGCAAATATTTTCCACTCAACATAAGAGATGAACCATCCAACTTATCTACTAACTCTTGGACAACCTTGTCATTAGTTGTGCAATTGTCACAAGATAATATGCAATTCAGATTTCGAATGATTAAACAAACAGTTCAGATTTGGAGCAAACACTTCTTTTTTATTACCTCAAGATGAAGCTCTTCAAGGTCCAAGTTTCATCAATAAAATGTGCACTAACAACCATGTATACTTTCTTTTGATGGCCAGCGGTCCACATGTACGAGGTAATGGCTACTCGATTTTTGAAATTTGCAAAGTATTTAACCATCTTTTGTTTTTGGGCAATATGCATTTGTAAAGTATCCTTCCTAGTACAAAACATATAAAGAAACACACAATAAGAAATAGCTACTATGCATGGACAGCCAATAAACAACATTATATTTAAATAGATGATTACCTAATGGTATTCCTTGAGACTGTTGAAATATAAATACACGCCTAGCCCCTTTCCATCAGTTCGGACTTTTGGTTTATATGGCTAGTGCAACAATTCTATATGGTATCAGAGCCACGAGGTCACGAGTTCGAGACCCTGCTCACGCAGTATTAAAAACAAAAACAAAATTTCTGCGGCCCGCACCAAACCCACGCTAAGGACTAAAATAGCCTAGACGTGAGGGGGAGTGTTGAAATATAAATACACGCCTAACCCCTTTTCATTAATTCGGACTTTTGGTTTATATGGCTAGTGCAACAATTCTATAGAGACCACCTTGAATAAGGGTTGTAATGACTTGCAAAACTTCCGGAATAAGGCATGATCAACCATCGATAAAGGATATTCATGAACACAAATCATCAATGCAAGATCCTTTCTAGCAACTTAGTAATTAAAAATCCCGTTATTGTCTAAATTTACACTCCCATTAGCACCCGATGACAACCTTAATTTCTGTTGCTTTAGGACTACAGGTGCACTCTTAGCAGAACAAAATAACAAGTGGTTGCTTAAGTGTTTGGTGCCACCTGTACTTGCTGCACTAAGCCATTTCTTACAATACATACATTGAGCTTGCCACTTCCCTTCACGAAAATTTATAGTAAACTCAGTCCACACTTTAGAGTAAGCTTCCTCTTTGCCTTAACTCTAATAGTTCCACTAACACTAGGTCCCGTACTAGTACCTTGAGTTGAGGAGTCAACATGACCACTTCCCACTGCCGACCTATCCACAGCCGACTGTGAGGAGTTCTCAGGTGAAGCCATTCCTAATGAACAAGTATATAAACGGATCAGGTTTGGAGCAAATCGATGGGACACAATTATTGTTGTACAAGAACATATTCATAGATAAAGCTAATGGATTTGGGACAAAAACATGGACACGGAGAAAAGATACAGAAGATGCACCTCACTTCATGAGTCGTGGACAGCGACGTGGGCGTCGTGGACGGTTGGGACAGAGGAAATGCGAGGATGGCGGCGCCGTGCTCTCGTGGACGGCTCGGACATAGCAGCTGTGGGGATGGCGGAGTCGTGGACGACGGGGATGGCAGCGTCGTGGACGGCCAGGCCAGATGGCGGTGCTGGCAGGTATAACAGGAGGGTCACGTCAATGGGCGAGATGCAACAGGCCAGCAGCAGTGTCGCGGCGTCGGAGGGCGGCTATTGTGCTGCGGCGGCGATGGCCGGTGGTGGCTGCTATGCCTGCATCAGGGGTGGAGGATGCAAGGAGCCAAGGAGGGGAGAGTGAGGAGAGAGAGATTGTGGTGGTGGTGGTGGGGGGGGGCTGCTCTTAGTCTGTGGTCTTTGGTCGACCAAAGACAACGAGGCAACAACGTCTACTAGGTTCTGCCTTAGATTGGGATGGGCTGCGTGCGTTGTGTATCTGTGTGTGTTGAGTTGCCTAGTGGGATGCTATAGAAATTGTCCTTTCTTTCAAAGGGACCCACTCGTCAGCTAATAGGGTGACCGATCGGGCTGCCCATGGGTACACATTGGTGCCCATACCCTTCCCATGACTAATCGGGTCGTCCAGCGACCCATACCCTTCCCATTAGGGTCGGGTGCCCATGGGTCAAATTGCCGGATATAAGGACAAGTGCTCAAATCCTTCACTCTTAAATTTTGACAAAGCAACAAATACTTACGGCGGAATAAGAGAGGAAGAACAAAGGAGGCAAAATACCAAGAACTCCAAGATCTAAATTCACTAAGTTCCCCCCACTAAAAGGAGAAATTGATTGGTGGAAATGTAGATCTAGATCCCATCTATCTTCTTCTCAAAGATATGCAAGAATCATAGAAGAGATCGAGAAAGGGGCAAGCTTTCCAAGGTCAACAATGGTGGAGAGAGAGGGGAAAAAACGTGCCTGGCAAAACTTAGATCTTTGGGAAAGAAGGAGACCTTTTATAGGTCCCCACAAAATAGAGCCATTGCTTGAAATCTTGGGGCAGAATATCCGCCCCTAGTGGGGGCGAATTATCCCCCCTGGAATATACGGCCACTTAGGCCCAATAATCCTGCTAAAAATATCTGAGCCCCACACTTTTCCTTAGCGAAAAAGACTTCCGGGGCCATAATATCCGCCCCCCACCACACAAATTATGCAGCAATACAAAAATTGCAATAACATTTGCATACAGACTCCATTTTTATGTTCTTAGGCTCTTTGAAATCGCAACAACAAGCACTACAAGAATATGCAGAGAAACATCATTGTCCAACAATGGAACTTAAAACCAAATTGGGAAAGGTTTAAGATCTCAATAAAGACCAACCGATAAAACCTCCAACACCGAAAACACAAGTTTTTCTTACGAAATCCGTTTTCGGTAAACTTTGGCTTGTCATGAAAATCACGACAAGAAACAAAACCTAACAAGGAAAAAAGCCAAATAAGAACCAAGAAAGATGATATGCCAAGTATGAAAAGTTTTTAGCTCTCCACAAGGATTCTATCAAGTTACTCACTCGAGAGCCCCTCTTGATAGTACGACCATCGATCCTATAACCCGGTCTCCCATGAAACCGATAAAATTGAAAAAATATCAAGATCATACATTTTCCTAGAGCATTCCACTTGACCTATATGATGACGATCTTGTCTCTCTCAAGTTGAAAAAGCTTTCTTGATTTCTCTTTGCTCGGTGAAGACACATAGATTGCTTCCCCATACGCCACTATGGGAGAGGCTCTCTTAAGACCATCTTCACTTGACTATAAACTCCAAAAGGGTAGACAGATTCAAGGTATGTGATCACATCGATATGCTTCTCTTAAACTTGCACTTCACAACCCTGATGACGGTCACCACTTGACGTCATCCACCATGGACTATATGAGATGTTCCTTTTGATGTAAGCCCATGGAACGATACCTAATCACACATGGAAATGCCACAAAAACATATCATGGGTTAGTTCACAAAGTTCTATGGACAATTTCTTACCATACCACGAGATACAAAATCCTACTTGGTACATCTTGTAGCTTTGTGTGTTGATCACAAACTTGATCAACCTTGTATCTTTGCTTCTTTCTTCATTAGATGATGTCTTGAAGATAATCATGGAATATCACCTAATTCTTTTCTTCAAGACACTTGCAATAAGCTCAACTCTATCCATGACCATTATTCATATAAATCCTTGAATATAACAATGGCCATCATGAAAGCTAAAAGAGTTCAACATATGAACTCCAATATTTCCTATCGACAAGATCTACAAGGATAACTCAATGCAAACATTAGTCCATAAGGATTGTCATTAATTACCAAAACCACATATGGGGGCACCATGCACTTTCAATCTCTCCCTTATTAGTAATTGATGACAATCCCTTTTACGAGGGTTTATATAATGAATTAAGCAACCATGCAAAGCAATGATCAAGGATGCAATAGCATGGAAGGCAAATGCTTAAGAACGAACCTAAAACATAAGACCAAATTCCCTTAAACGCTCTCAACTTCTTCCCCACTAGCATCCATTGCCGAAATGGGAAAAAAATAAAAGGCCAATATAATAAGATCTCCCACATAGTGTATGCATTCCTCATGATATGAGTGAAAACAAATGCACTTATCCAAATACGAATAATAGGAGGAAATCAAACTATATTGAGGATCCAAGTGTTGCAAAGAAAATATTCAACTAAACATATCCCCACAAGGAGACAAGCAATTGAAAAGATCCACCTAAAGAGGTCTAGATAAATAATGGAGAAGCTCCCCAATGTTTATGCACTATTGATGAGTGCACAAATATGTAATCATCACTCCCCCATAATCATCTACACCACACAAGAACTGCAAGAGGATAGATGTGAAATGAAGCAAAACAACTTGCAACAAACAAATGTTGAGCAATTAAGATCAATGAGCAACAAATACATACTTACTCAACCTAAAGTGGTGAGTGTGAGATGGAAAAACATATATATGAGACTATTTGGATGAGAAACACATCAACATAGTATTTTAATATATGAGGCACATAGTGCATATCATGTCTCTCCCATACACACAAACCAAAGAGGATAAAACACAAAGTTTCACAATCTTATTAAGATGCACAAGGCATACCAAATTAAAAGCAAAGCGTGTGCCTTTTAGGAACCAACAAAGAATATAAAGCAATAAAATGTGGTAACTAAAGAATTAGAATATCAATTAAAGAAGTAACTATTCTCGTGTGTATAAGTTTCTACGTGGGCACCAATCACAAAAGATATAAGTCCACAAAGAAATATGCACACACAAAAATAGGTATTAAGGTGAAGAATATGATATCCAAGAGAGGTTCATAAATACACAAATAAGATTTTTGCTTAAAGAGAATAGCACAAAGCTAAATTTTAACTTAAAGAGATATACATTAACCATCAACAAACTCATCAAAACATCACAAATATCCACAAGGGAAAAGTGATAGTTGGGATACTTCCAGAAAGGTAACACGTATCACAAAAAGGCAAATGGTTTGGAGAATTCATCAATATTGCACATAAGAGACTTTGAGAAGAATTTGCTAGATTAACATATTTGAATTGGAGAATCGTGAAAATAATTATAAATATTCCCTTTGATATGTAATTATCCCGGCTTACTCATATTTGCAATAAAGATGCTTTTGATAAGACAATCGCAAGAACCAAATGAAATGGAACAAAATGGAATTCATGCCAAGATACAACCTACACAAGGTTGAAAGCTAGAAATGTATGCATGAGATATATACTTGTTACAGGGATAGCAATGGTGATGAAGAAGATGCGAGTTATTTAACCATCGTATCTTGACTCCTATAATCCCATGGTGAGAACACCTTCTTTATGAATGAGACAAGCAACGAATGCATCTCCATTGTACCTAAAAACAAAACTCAATTAAAAAAATGGTACCCAAACTCATTGGGTCCAAAGTAGTTAGAACAACTAAAATACATAAGACAGACCCCACATAAATATGTGCATATTGATATGAAATTGAATTTCATGCACATTTTAGCCATTTAGGATTTTATGGACTTTATCCTATATATTGGATCAAAAAAAGTAAGCATGCCATAATATATACATAAATTGAATATACATGCACAAAACTTTCAAGAACCAAACAAGATACAAATTGGAAAAAACACCAATTAAACCAAGAAGGCACTCACAAGAGTGAAAAGCTAGAGAATTGTACAAATTATATGAAAACCCAAATCAAGACATGATTGAGGAAACCAAATAGAGAAGATACCAAACAAGTAGGATAAAATCATAAACCAAACCCTCTACACTTTTCATGATGGCACATAAAGTACCAAGACAAAAAATGTTCGTCCTCCAATGGGACACATCATCGGGATAGAATACCAATATAAGACAACAAGTGTTCAAACTAATATAGTGTAGCTCCTCCAAGAATAGTGAATTATTTATGATCTTGTATTTGAATAAAAATGCACACAATGGGATCATTACTCTCCATATATATTGTTCAAACACTAGTCATCCTCAAGAAAAGAAATAAGATACAATACCAATTTGAAGAATGGTGTTCTACTCAATGTAGGATAGCTTCCCCAAGAATAGTGCAATCATAATAAGTATGACTTTGAATCAAAGTGCACAAGAATTGGATTATTTATTTTCCTAACTCAAAAAAGGCATAAAACAAATTTAGAGTAGAGCGAAAGGATCCAAAAGGTAAAAGGAATACACAAGGGAGTTTAAACCAAAAAAAATCCTTAGCAGGAAACAAGGCAATTTTTTTGATCAAAGACCAATGTAAATATGATAAAAGAATTTACCACACAAGAGTATCAATTGTCAAAGACAAGGAATGTATGGAGATATTTCTCTGTGATAGATGATTTATTCACAATAATATTCACAAAACATAAGCATGTGGCAAAAGATAGGAGTTGAAAAACATGCTTATATAGAGATTCTTGAAGGCTTCAATTAAGGACCGAAAATTCAAAGCACCAAGAAACTCTCTCACAAACAATATACCGAAAGAAGAGAGACAAAAGATATTTTAAGAAAATATGGAACTTGTTTGAGCAACATGCCACATAGGAACCAGATAATTGACAATATCAACTCTAGGTGGCAATACCTCACATGTTCACATTTTATAGGCTTGTAATATGCACATACCTTATTACTCCCCCATAATGTGATAATCCATTTTTCAACAATAGGCACATAAAATCCCACTAGAGGAACTTAATGGACATAATATAATTTGAATTACTCATGATCACAAATTTTAGGATTGTGAGGTGCCAAAGCATAACACTCCCCAAAAATGGGATAGTCCATTAACCTCCCAACACATGAGCCAAATAATAAATAAGAAAGTCGATAAAAAGGCTCAATAAGTATATTGTGTGCAAACCAACATACACGGACTTGATCTCAAGATAAGTAAGTAGAGAGCACACCACATACAAACAATATTAAGGTATAAAACTAAACACATGCAAGGGATAAAGCAACTTTCAATGTATATATGATTTAAATACAAGTTACTGCAAGCACTACAGCAGGACAGAGCTTTGGTAACACAGTGTTATGTTACCACAGACCCAAAAAGGTGTTACTAGGCCATACGGTAACACATTTTTCAATGTGTTCCATTAGGCCGTGTTACTGAGTGGTGTCCATTATCACACATAATAGTTGTTACTATATCCTAAAAATTCTAAAAATTGTGTTACAGTTACGTTGTAGTAACATGCATATTATGTGTTACCCAGTACGATGGTAACACATTATTTTAACTAGAGTAACATCTATAGTAACATACTTTTCATGGACGGGACATTGGTGGTAACATATTTTTGTAACTATAGTAACATAGTTAGTAACACCTTTTTAGGTTCGAAATATAACTAGTAACATAATATTCAAATGCGGTAACGCTATAATTTATACTTGTAAACTACATTGGTAACACATTCTGTAACTCCAGTAACACCATCAGTAACCATATATTATTATGGCGACAAATTAAAAGTATTCCTTTATTTTTTTTTGAAACTTAGAATTCCTTTATTATTAGTAAATAAAAAAATAGGTAAGCATTTTCTTGAATATATATTTATTTAATAAAATTCTGGTATTTTCTCAAATAACTAATTATTCATTATGATGCAATTGAGGCACGACAGATACACAAATTGAATATACAAAGATAGTTATTAGACTATGCAAGTGTAGGATGCAAGCATTACAATAAATAAATGTCAATATTAATGGTGCAACACCACATCATCCATATCAATGACATAGAAAACACAATTGTGAAGAGTATTACACCATAGCTTTTGAATCAATCTGACACAAGAATAAGATCTTTTTAATGATATTACATTTCTCAATCTATCAATATAAACTACGCAAAATCTTCAAAACTATTTGCTTCTTGATCCAATCGAAGAATTCAACTGCAACTCATTTATCCTTGTTTTGAATCTGTAATATATAAACTGGACATTAGTTATATGATTAAATGTACTCAAATATGATTTTATAATATGGAAGAAAAAATTTACAAAAGCTGAAGGCCAAGCAATTAAGTATCCCACAGCAAAAGCATCACCAATTGTCTTGCAATCGGATACTTACCCCACTAACGCCTCATTATCGATAATTGCTTCATTTATGTGGACAAGTGCAAATTCGGCCCCTAACTCGATACCAGCAGCCTTAGTTGCACGATTAGTACTACGAATAGTCGCATATGCAACATTCCGCTTGTTTGGATATGTTGAAGTCTTAAAAACTACTTTGGAACCCTCCTGTAGTATGATCACCATTAGCATGCAATAACAATATCGTGTCAAACTACACCATTTTTAACACATATACCGGCATACACAAAGCATAGAAATTTCTGGCAAAAAAAAACATGGGTGCAGTACAACCATCCACCTTGGCAGATCTTTACCTTGAGCGGACAAGTATGCCTTCTCTTTGAGCGAGCTGGTAGAGCTGACAGTGGGCATGTTCTAGTCCTCTGGTTTGGTCTTGAAAAAGTTTCATCCATCTGATCCCTCGTTTCCCTCGCCTACAAAGAGATAATAATAGAACACAGGAATGATAATTATATCCTGAAGCTAATTCTTTGATGAACTCGTAATATAGGCTTGAATAGTAAATTTTCTTCTTTGAAAAGTCATGATCAGTCTTATTCATGGCACTAAACATTGGGATGCTTTTCAGAATATAATTTCTTTAACAAAGTGTAGTCGACTCTCATGTGCACGCCTCCCTGATCCTAACCGTGTCATGACTCCACTCATACCATTATTCAAGACAGAAACATGACACCTGGCACTTATATAAAGTGACGCCACGTAGGCTCAAAGTTTCAGGATATCCTGAAGTATTTTCAGAGATTTATTTACATATTTGTTCAATGTTCATTCATCAGACAGAAAAAGATAGACCTAGAGCTACTGTTCTTAAGTAAATTCAATAGTTACCGAAATATACTTGTCTAGTTAGCCATGCATTTATTGGCAGAACACTAAACCAAAAAGAGGTGAAGCGTTGCCATTTGTTATTACCCAGCATTCACAATGGCCAGAACCTAGCTTCCAAAGCGTCTGCTACATGCGTCCATACATAGCGCTGAAGCTTCAAAATTCAAAAACACAAAAATATTACCTCTAGCACAAAATCAATAAAGGTCGTCTTGTGGTGATGATGAAGTTTGTTGAATTGCTAACTGATTCACATTATCATGCTCGCCATCCTGGATCTGGGATCCGTGACAGAAAAACAGTTAGCGAGTAATCATTCTATTATATCTTTGTGGCATGAGTAAGACAGTAGTCATAACTTCTCGCGTGAAAGCAATAAATTGTCTTCCGCAGGAATGTCATGTTGCATAGACGAGCATGCTTCATCAGGTTCATTGCATTGGACTCTCTGCAAACAATTCTTTGCCCCTGTGGCATATTCCAAACAATTGGCAAGCTTGTTCTCTTGCGCTTGACTATTTCTGTGTGTACTACAAGATCAATTTAGGAAAGTACTAATTAATTACTGCACACCATATACAAAGTTTATTACGAGAAGTACAAAATTTTAATAGGCCATTACCTTGATTGCCATCTTCATCTTCCAATGCTTGTGATTCATCACCTTGTGTGATATCTTGCTCATCATCGTTGAAGTCTCCATCTTCTTCTTCACGTTGGTTGGTAATCTGGATCACATTCAACCTTTTTGACCTACGCACTTGCCCTGCAAAACAGCCAATACATCTATTGTTTCAACAATTTGAACAATATATACAAATATGTAATAAGCATTTCAGAACTATACTTTGTGGCCTTCTCACAATAAGTTGCTCTTCCACTTCAGTAGAAACACCATCCTCTTGTAATAGCACACTCTCATTTGGATGGTTAGATGGAGCAATATCATTTCAATTGCTAGGTGGAGCAACATCATTGCTAGCCTTCTCCTTAGACACATACAGATGCACAGATTTCTCAGCCTCAAGGTCGGACAACATCTCAATCACATGACTTGGATCATCTATATGAACTAAGTATGTGTTGCCTTGTTGCTCTTTTTTCTCATAGTGTAGGTATTCAATTGCTTGGAAGCCGACTTCCACAATCATCAAGATTAAATCATAATACGAGACATAACGCCTCATCATGGATCTTTGTAGAATGTTGGCCTCTTTATTTCCATCTTCATAGTGCAGGTACATAGTAAAGATGGTCATCGTCATCCTACACATGAATAAAAATGTCAATGGAACCATTACAGTTGAGCAATCAAATCTGTTTTAGACAGGTATATTACTAGCTAGTTAAAAACATGGACATATAATTTACAGTGTATTTATGCAGCATAATAAACCGAAGGGTGTCCAAAAAAAGAGCACGAAATCAGTGTAGTGGTCAGCTAATGCTATCGGGGATAAGCAGATTTCTCAGTGTACAGTCAACTACTACTTTCTTGCTCCAATGTTTTTGTGAATATATAATACAGAACAGTCCAACAATGAAAATGAAAATAAAATATTATCAATGCTAGTATGATCATACAGTACTATCCATATGCCCATTTTCTCAAAAGATCTTAAGACTTGAAGGCATCAAGGACAACATTCCTAATATACATGCTAATTCTGTCAGTGGCAAATCTAGTTTATTGTAGCTTGTGAAGAATATATATGATTGGTTCTGTCAGACTTATAGTTCTACATGAAATTCACTATTACATACAATTTGATAATACTAACACTAGGTACTCGCTGCGATCACCAGATTCTAAGGGACTCTCTTTCATTGATAATGTCCACACATTTCAGATGAAATTAAAATAAAGTACATGGGAACATTTCTTAAAAAATAAAAGCATATATTTTGAGTCATCAAATATCAACAGCACCTCCACTATGTGCATATAATCTTCCCAATATACAGAGTTTACCAACAAGGGAATATTTATTAATGTCTTCACAGCAACAATAACCGCTAACAGAGGGGAAGAGCTGCTGTAGGTTATCGACACCAGGGGCGGGGCGTCTTGGAGACCCTGCCGGGTCCTGGCCCAGTCTTTCCAAAATTGTAAAAGATAGTTACCAGCCCATACATCTCAAGAGATTTGTACCCTCCAGTCGGCTATTCACCTGCAATGCCCCAGTCCCAGCCTTCCTAGCCCTACTTCATCAAAAGAAAAAGAAAAGTTCTCAAATTTTTTCCGTAAGAGAGTCTAATACTTTTCCTCATCGTTCCTGCTAGCCAAGTTGGCACTCTTCCACTCATCAACATGAAACAAAATGTCATGTTGTAGCTCCAAATTTGCTACGGTGGTGGACAACGCAAATTTCTAGCGGTGACAAGATATTTTGCGAACAAATGATATATAACATGTTGTTAATCCATGATGATCTAAGGTTAAAATTTCTTAAGGAGCCTTTATTTAGAATCGTAAGGTATTGGACCCTCTTTGTTATGTGTCAGACTCTGCCACTGATGGACATTGCAGTTGCCAAATATGTTCAAATTAACCTCAATCATCACACAGCAAACATTCGATGGCTGGAACATTACCTCGGTAGTGGGGAAAACAGGACGGAGAACAGAAGGCGGGGTGGCCGGAACGACGGGGAACAACAGGACGGAGCGGCCGGGGCGATGTTGATACCAAGACGATGCAGGCGGACGGAACGATCCGCCAGTTGCGACAGGGACGAGCGCGCGGCGGTGGTGGGCGGCGCGATGGTGGGCAGTTCCGTGATGGGGAGCGACGCGGCGGTGGGTGTCTCCGTGGTAGCGGACGGCGCGGTGGTGGGCGGCTGGGTGATGGGGGGCAGCGCAGTGGTGGGCGTCTTCGTGGTGGCGGACGGCGCGGTGGTGGACGGCTCAGTGGTGGGCGTCTCGGTGATTGGGGGGAGGCCGGGGCGCAGCGCCGTGGCGGATGACTCTGTGTTGGGGGCGGCAAGGTGAGGGGCAGCAGGCAGGCGGATGCGATTTCGTTTTGCGATGAGATAATCGCGGGAGATTAGATTAACGCTAATTAATCACAAAGGCTGGATATATGGAGCTATCAATGAAAGGCAAAGAAAACATTAGCGGGAATAATTGAAAATTTCCCTCCGTTTCATTGTTTCGTCTCAACTAAAATAATTATAGAGGAAAATAATTAAACTAGCCAACACTCCTGTCCCTCGCGTCGTCTCCTAGTGAGCGACTCGGGGAAACCCTAGCCGCCGCCGCCGCTACGCCTCTCCTCTTAACCTCCTCCTCGCCGCCGCTGCCGATCTCATCGTGGTGGCGGTGACCCCTGTCTCCAAATATGGCATGGGGAGACCTGCGCTAGACGCGAAGGCGATGCGGGCGTGTGAGGGCGCTCCCCCTTGCACATGACTTGGATTGGTGGTGACCATGGCGACGACGCAAGGAGGGCGGAGGCGCGGGATTTTGGGAGCAGGATCCGATTGGATCTTACCGCTTAGATGTCGGCGGCTCAGATTGATATGCGGTGCTACGCCCGATCCTGCCAGTGGTTGCTGCATGCAGCATGGTGAGGTGGGCTTGGTGGACAAGCCGGTCCGGACAGAGATAGGCGCGTGGGACTGCTGCAAAAATCTGGCGGCGGCCGAAGACATCGACGATGGCGCATGTTGTGGTGGTGTCACGGCAGATGCCATGGGATGACTTAAGGTTGTGGCCGATGGACGTTGTTGGTATCCGGGGAGGAATAGTGCGCTAAGAAGCACACACCGATCTACCCAGGTTCAGAGCCCTCGTGAGGAGGTAAAGCCCCTACTCCTGCCTGTCTGCCTCTATATCAGTGGGAAACTGAGTTACAAGTGTGTTCCTCAAACTCTCCTAGCTAGAGGAAGAAGAAGAAGTTCTCTCTCTCTCTCTTAGTGAAGAATGAAATGAGTCTTAGGGATCGTCGTCCCTCGGGAAGGAGGGGTGTGGCCACCTTATATACTGGTGACCGTAGACATAGGGTACATGAAGTAGGTGAAAGGCATTGTGGCGCAGCGCACGCCGATCGGCACGGTGCCGAAAGTCTCCTCCGCGTCATGTACTGTGTGTTATGTCCCTTCTGTCAGAGACACGACGTGGCCTCGCCCATACATGCACACTGCTCCCATGTACACTCCGTGTCAGCCGGTAAGTGCTCGCCTAGTAAGTTGAACCACATGCTTGTACGCCTCCGTGATACCGGGATTCACCTGCTCCATTGACTCTCGTTCGGGATCACAAGCTCCTCCCCTATCCCGGTTTCTTCCAAGGATAACTTGGATAACCGGGAAGGACACTTCTTGCAAGACAATAAACAACAAGGTGCCCATACCGACATACCTTATGTCGGTCAACACATGCCGGTAGGGCACTTATCTCGGTCAACCTCGACTTGGTCCACTCTTTTGACACCATTTCACACCTTTCATGACCATACCCGGGAGTAGCCCCCGACAGCGCCCGTGGGGGTCGTAACCTTGTTGAAAACGTTGGTGATTTCGTTCATGATCCTGCTGAAATCGCTCGGGGGAAAACCCTAGATCCTTTTCGGGTCACACGTTGGCGGCATTCAGCGTCGTTCTTCTCCTTGGAGGCAACGTGTGGGAGTTGGATCTGGCTTGGGGGACCCGTGGCAGATATAGGTGTTCGAGATGATGGAGCGGTGTTGTATCTACCGCATCGACGATGGCGAGTCTAGTTGGTGTGGCGCTTCGGAGTCTCCACGACGTACGGGGGGGGGGGGTTTGATGTATGCGCGCAGGGTGGAGGTGTTATTTAGCGCCGTGGCGGCGTTGACGACACGCCTGACAAGGTTTCTACACCGATCACTCTAGAAGATGGTTTCGCGGAAGACGGCGGAAACGACTTCCAAGTTGTCCCACATCTAGTTATGTATCGAGTCCTTCTCCTTCGTCAGGGAGGAACTCCATTAGAGTCATCATCTTTAGAGTCCAGACCACGCGTCGACTCGTCAAATGTATTGTTCCCCTTGAGGAGCCGCTCTCACCAGCTTCGATAGACGGTTGGCATTCGGTAATGCCACCAGCCTCCTCATTGTTCTTAACTTCTTCGCCTAGAAACGCAACTTTCCAGAAATCTTCGCCATCCTATATCAGATGGAGAATTTTAGGAGATTTTGGAATAACAAAGTTGTAACTTTGAGTCAAATGCTAAGAATCTTCGTCACCTTGCTCTGTTCACCTACTACTACGGCGAGAGAGGCTACACCTAGTATATACATAGGAGCTCGGCCGCCATCTCCGGCTCCACTCTGGTTGGCAACTCCGGCGGAGAGGAGGAGAGTAGCCTCGAGGGCGCACCTCTGACTCTTAAGGGATAACGTGGACAAAACACATAAGGGGGGAAATGAACTATCAGGTCACAACACCGTCTCTCGAGAATGGCAGAACCAACGCATGACTCACCCTTAAGCGTCTACGAGTCGGCGAGTGAGATGCGGAAACCCCCCTACTCAGAGCAGTCAATAATGTAGACTCCAAGGAGCGGATGACATCCCGATGACCTGTTTTCCATTCCAGCAAGCCGAATTTAGTGTTCTCCATGATTCTCAAGGCGGGACCACATAAGGCGCAAAGTAAAATCGAAAATTTTGGTAGGCATAAAAAAATAAATATATCTTTTAATAATTTGATCATTTAAGGAATTAATTCTAAAATCATTTTGTAGATAGACAAAATTATATTTATTATATTTTAAATGTTTACGATAAAAAATATTTTAACTTATTCTAAAAAAGCAGAAATATCTTATTTCACACATATTTATTAAAATATACACATATTTATTTAAAAATATAAAAACATGTAAAAGGGTGGGTTCGAACCATGTTATAAGACCTTATACGCACAAACTCCTGTAACCAATTGAGCAATAAACAGTTAACTGTCAAGAAGAAAACACGGTATCTTTATATTGAAAATCGGCACACACCTGACATACCTTAGGTCAGAGATTGGTCCGTCAACACTCACCACCCAGCCGCCTCCCGTAGTTCATCTCCCCCACTCGATTCACCGCCGTCAGGCGAGTTTTCCCCAGCGCTCCGAGCTCACCCGTATTCCTCCTCCCATCTGACTCTTGGGCGGTGCCCCAGATCCAGCAGCGACCTGAACTCCTCACGGACTTGCCGTCCTCCTCCCGGCCGGCTCCTCCCCTCTCTGAGGCTCTGAGCCTCCGCTACAGCAGCAGCTCAAAGGCAGGAAGCAGCAGTAGCAGCTCGCCGGCTCCTCGGACCTCGCCGCCGCGGGTGCCTCTCTCGAAGGACGCCGACGCGGACGGGGGCGCGGTTGTGCTGGCATCACGAATTCCATCGCGGTTTGAGTTCGTGAGATCAATTACTTAAGGTAAAACCTGCAGATTGTGGTCACTTCGCCCCCTCCAAGTTCATATTTATCCCTGTTTTGAATCTTTCCCCTGATTTATCTATCATTATGCTGACTAACTGACTAGCAAACTGGCCATGCTATGCAACGGGTTTAAATATAGAAGTTGACAGTGGACATCAAATTGAGCCTTAAAATACACCCGTGGTTTTGTACTCTTACGGTCCGTATGAGTCACCATCCAGGATACACATCATATGGTTATCTTAGCGAGAAAATATCAAAATAATCAAAATGCTGTAACTTAAATGGCCAAGTTCAACAACAATCTGGGTTATATTAGCACCGTATGAAAACAAGTTAACACTTTTTACCTGCTTATTATTCCGCTTTCTGTTTTCTGATTTAATAGAAACCATCTGATCTAGATCTTATGTTCTATTTTGGAGCGCAGAAACCATGTGATTTATTTTATAGTTTTAAATATCATTTTGTAGTGGTGAAGCATGTGCCCATCTCTATAGATATGTCCAGTTGAGGGAACAATGGTGGATATCAATAATAATGCTTTGGTCAATGAAGAATAGTTGAGGGAAATCATATAAGGGCAATTCTATCTTGGAGCAAAATTTTCTTGATTATATATAGTGTCGTTTTACCTGAAGAAAAAAAAGCTGAGTTTGCGGGACATTAAGAATCACTGTATGTTCTTGCAGGTCTTTGGGTTTTACATGTATATTCTGTTTGCGTAAAATGAGCTCACAACCCTTCAGAATTCAAAGGAATGAGTTATGCCATTCAACATATAAACCTAACTTTTGTTTTTTCCTTATTGCTTTTCAGTTTCTTGTTCTATATTTTCTATTGATGCTGCCATTGTGGATTATGCTAATCGGTAGTACTTCATTCTTACTGTCCTGACACTTGGTTGATAATATGCCATGCAAATGTCATCCACCGCTGGAATAATTCATTGTTAAGAGATGTACCAGTAGCTCTGTACTCGGCCTTGTGCCGTTTACTTGTTTTCTGTGTAAGTGCTTGTTATCTGAAGCTATATGAGATCATGTTCTCCTATTGATAAAGATACATTTTTTTTCATGGAGCTTCCTTTTTTTAGAGATGCATGTTGTTTCCTGGTATAGGCCGCATTGGCTAAGTCACCTTTCCACGGCGTCACCCAAAAGTAATTCAGCTGTCCAAGGCGTCTGTCGGACACATGAGGACATAACACTAGCTACTTATCTAGTTTCTGTACACGCTGAAATTTCTCTTGCATTTTAGTTGTTACGGGCGTGTCCAGGCAACACCGAATTGTCATTTGGAGAGCTAACTTGCATTTAGTCTATAATCCAAGGCATTGAATATACTTCTTCAAATAATAAACTTTGCTTCTTTTACTCTGTTGGGAACAAGCAAATGAGAGTTTACTAATTTTTCAAGCAAATGAGAGTTTACTAATTTTTAAGATGAACTTTGCTAATTGTTGTTGTTTTCTCTGAGACATACACCTAGCAGTTTCAACTTTCTGTAACCCAACATAGAAGTCCTTTATCTGCCAAGCATTGTGGCAACATTACTCCTGCCTGACTCATTTTCTACTATAAAGTATTAAGTTAACAATATATTACAATTAATGTCCATACATATATTTAATTTAACTCGACTCTTCTGATTTGAAATGAACTTGCTCAAGCGCTTTCTTCAACCTTATTTTTCAGGGAAATTTTAGGAGTGCAGATCAGAAGGATTGATGAACTGATGGATGAAGCTATGCATTCTATCAGCGGACTTTTATGTTTGCATAGTTTTCTCTATTTGAACCTGATGTATGCCAATTTTTCGTTGGAAATAAATAGACTATTTGTGAAAGAAGTATTATGTCATATTTACCATCATGTAAATTGAACTTACTCCTATTTTAAATGGATGTTTTGATTTATGTGGGATGACTATTTGGTTGCTTGTGAAGATCGTGTGTTGTATGCTGGGCACCTAATGCTTGTTTGCTTGTGAAGATCGTGTGTTAATGATATTGCTGTTCGCGTTACTAGTGTGAGTATATGATTGGTATCCAGGGAAAGCATATTACTAGCACATGACAACTTTCTTTCCTCCGATTCATGCTACTACAAACTAGTGTACTAAACCTACCGGTTAGTACTTGATTGATGCTTTTAGTTGTTCAATAATAATGCTCTCATTTGTCGCCGGTATTTCCGCTTCTTCATGAGTATTGATGTCAATTATTTAATTTATACCATCAATTTAAAGTGAGTTCATTTGGCATGTATGGTCGTTGAATCATCATAAAATTCGCTTAAAATTTGGTTAATATGGTAATAGTTTGGTAAACTGAACGTATGTTGTTTTGTATCTTATTTGCTATAAAAAACTATTTATCATTTCTATTAAAATAATGCATGTTGGCACACGGGCCCTATGTGTTAAGGTAGTGTTATATACACACTAAATGCTTCTTTTTTCTATTTCCCCAGTAATTGAGCTTGTAACAGGATGGATTATGTGTTACTCTCACCAAAGTTCGTAACACATTCCCACCAACCATATTCATATGTTACTATGTCAATATCAGTGTAACACATTCTCACCGACCAGATTTATATGTTACTTGGTCAATATCTTGGTAACACATTTTCGGGCCTTGTATAGTTTGTGTTACTGTCGTTCGTTGCGGCCCAAATAACGTGTTATTGTAATTGTTCCTGTAACATATTTTACTATGTGTTACACGGCTGTGTTACCAAAGCTCTGTCCTGTTGTAGTGAAGGAGGTACATTGGATATAAGATAGACATATGATAATCCAATTGACTCGGCTATCCCTTAATTCTTCATGAGATAGCCATGTCTCCAATGCCCTCCATCAACACTTATTGATCAAGTTTGAGCTTATTGGTCCCCAACCATGTTGGGTCCTAAGAGGTTAGTCACAATAGGCTTGGCAACCCAAATGGTTCTTTTCTTTACACCACTTTGAGTTCCAACATATTTGGCAAAACCATTGTCCATATTATCCTTCCAATGGAATAAACATCATCAACTAGGATAGGGTTGGATAGTGTACCATTAGTGCATGAAGAAGAAAATTGTCCCTTCACACGACAAAGGTAGCAACATCGAATCTTTTTTTTCTTCTTAATAGGCTACTTAACTTGAGGAGCATTGGCTTGAGTCTTCTTAGGAGGTGGCTGTTGTTCAACTCGTGGTTGAGCATGAGATTGAACAAGAGGACGCTTCCCTAGTTGCTTCTCACTAAGAGGCTTCTTCTTCAAAGGGAAAGATCTAACATGGTGCGCTTCAATCTTGCACTTGAAGCAAATAATATTGGCTGCATCTTTTACGTGTTCTTGGACCTTATTCTTGTCAACCTTGGATTTGTTCTCAATCTTGGAGTTGAATAAAAGTCCACTCTTGTCATTTGGAAGTCTTAGGAGTCTCAACATATTGTCAAGGATGGACCTTCCTTCATGACTCTTTTCCAAGTATTTCTTCAAAGACGTGACTTGGGACTTGAGCTCTTTGATTTCCTATACATGGTTATTGGAAACAAAAGTACTAGGAAGTAGAAGATTCATTGTTAGAGAAAAAGGCATGGAAAGTAATTCATCATAAGATTTAGAAATAGTATGAGATGAAGAATTACTTGGGCTAGCACATGACATTATAGCATTATTAGAAGGGATTGTGCTAGAGACCACAAGACGCTCACAAGATGTTACCTTTGTAGAGATAGCCTAAAGAGATAACTTTATACTAGTATGGGATGCTAGAAGATCCTCATGAGAGCTAGATAGCTTTTCATGGCTTTCTTCCAATTTCCCACACTTGCTAGTCATCAACTCAAGTTGATCCCTTAGCTCAACATTCTTCTTCAAAATAGATGCTTCACATGAAGTTGAGTTAGTAGAACAAGCATCATTAACTTAGAAATAGAAGAAGACAACTTGGCAAGCTCAATGTTCAACCTAGCATTTTCCTCAATAATGTTTGCATGATCACAAGAGCAAATAGAGGTACCAGGCATATCAAGTTGAGATAGTTGAGCTTGATCATGCGAATTGATAAGGCGAAAGTGTTCAGTTTCCAAATCCTTATGAGATTTGTCAAGTCTCTTTATGTCGTCAACAAGTTTAGCATGGCCAACACCAAGCTCAACTTCTTTATTTTTAAGAACTTTATATTTAGCAATAGCATTTTCACGTGCTTTAGTGAGAAAAGAAATTTTTTCATCATAAAGCTCCTCAATAGATTCGAGTTTCTCCTCAAGGGAAACCCGAGTATCTTGCTCTTCCTCAAAAGCTTCCTTGAGCTCCATAATCTCAATTATACTCATGTTCGAGACTATACCATTTATCAAGGCTAGTGTCCAAAGCCTCAATAGTCTCCTCGTGCTAAAAAAGGGTACCCTAGATTTCACGAAGAATAGAAGAGGCAATTTTATTCTTTGTGAGAGAATGAAGAACTTTTTTACCTTTCTCATAAATGGAAGCATCATTATCATTTTCTTCATCATGATAATCAATAGACGAAGAGAGTTCCAAAGTAGAAGATACCTATGAATCCTTAGCCATAAGGAAAACATGGGAAATGGATAACGATAATGAAGATTTATTTGAAGCACCATTAACAATGATGAAGGTTTTCTACATGTTTTCCATTATTTTTCGGATGTTTTCAAGGACTAACCTATTAACAAGATGCCCAGAGCCAATTCATGTTTTCTATAGTTTTTGTATTTCAGAAAATTCGTTGAAGAAATATTCTTGGAATGGGCTGACAATTTACGAGGAATTATTTTTATCCAGAATGAAGACTGAGTCCAAAGGAGAGGTGGTATGGGGATACTAGAGGGGTGCAAGGCGCGGCGTGACCCTAGGCCGCGCCTGGGGGTCATCTGGCATCTCTCGGCGCCCCTCTCATCGCCTCTTCACCTATAAAATCACACTAACCATAAGAACGTCGGGGACGAAGAAATTTTCAACATAACGGATACAGAGGCACCGTCACCTCGAAAATAATAAAGGTCTTTTATTATCATAACTCATATATGTTCATAATAAGTTTTTTTACCATGTTATAACTGTATTAAGCGGAAACATTAATACACATGTGGTATGTAAGCTAATCAAATCCCTAGTAGCCTCTGTTTAACTAGTCCATTGGGCAACAGATGATCAAGATTTCCCGATCATGGATATTTATGCCAATTGAAAATGGAGTCATATAATTGGAGAAATGATGCGATGGACACACACACCCAATATGTATGTATCACAATAATATCTAATCACATAGTTCAATATTGTGATAACATAGAAAATGTAGTACTCAAACCTCTGACCGTGAGATCATATTTAACCACTGCCTACAAGGTTGAAGAGGAAACGATGTCGCCTAGAGGGTGGTGAATAGGAGATTAAAACTTTTCTGGTTAAGGCTTGATAAATGTGGAAATAAACTAGATGTTTAAATTAACAAGCACATAACCTAAATATTATAGGCTAAACTAAGTGCACTAACAACTTATGCTAAGCAAGACAAGTAACAATATGATAGCAAGATATAACTTCAAGCACGTAGGCTATTCCAATGTAAATTGCAAAAGTAAAAAAGCTCGGGTATAGGAATAACTGAGGCACACGGAGACGATGAAGTATTCCCGGTTCCTCATTTTGAGGGGAGTACGTCTCGTTGGAGGGGTGTGAGCTTGCCACAACAGGACTACTCAATGACACAAAGGCGTCACCCTATTCTCCAATGAATCTCGCCACAAAGGCCTAGTTCACCTTCCACTATTGGAAAACATCAATCAAGGGCACACATCCACAAATTAATTGGAGGCTCTTGATGTCACCATAATATTGGGGCACACATCCACAACTCAATTTGAGGATCCCAAGAACATCACAAGTTGTCTAGGGTCCAAGACCCAAGAGTAACAAGTTAAAAAACTTTCACTTCCACGAATCCTCGTGGAGAGAGATAACCGATGCAACCGATGCAAATGGAAAGATCCCAACTGCTCAAATCCTTCACTCTCAAATTCCAATAAAGCAATAAATACTTATGGGGGAATAAGAAGGAAGAACAAAGGAGGAGAAACACCAAGAAATCCAAGATCTAGATTCACTAAGTTCCCCTCACTAAGAGGAGAGATGGATAAGTGGAAATTTAGATCTAGATCTCCTCTATCTTCTACCTCAAAGATATGCAAGAATCATATGAGGGATTGAGAGAGGAACAAGCTTTCCAGGTTCAACAATGCTGGAGAGAGAGGGGAAAATATGCTTGGAAAAACTTAGGTCTTTGGGGAAGAAGGGCACCTATAAAAGGTCCCCACAAAATACAGTTGTTGCCTAAAATCTTGGGGCGGAGTATCCGCGCTTAGTGGGGGCAGAATATCCGCGCCCCCCTGACCAGAATATCCGGCTCCCTAGGTCCAATACTCTGGTCGGCATCTGTGAGCCCAGACTTTTCCTTAGCAAAAAAGACTTTGAGGGCCAGAATATTCTCCCTTCGGACATTCCACCCCATTTTGGGCCGGAATATCCGCACCCCACCAGACAGACTCTGCAGCAATACGAAAATTGCAATAAATTTTGCATACGGACTCCGTTTTCGATGTTTTTGGGCTCGTTGAAATTGCAATAATGATAATTACAAGAATATGTGGAGAAACATCATTGTAAAACAATGGAACTGAAAACCAAATGGGGAAAGGTTTAATCTCTCAATAAAGACCAACCAGTAAAACCTCCAATACTGAAAACACAACAAGTTTTCCTTACGAAATCCGTTTTGGTAAACCTTGTCTTTTCATGAAGATCACGAAAAAGAAAAAAACCTAACAAGGAGAAAAGCCAAATAAGAACCAAGAAAGATGATATACCAAGTATGCAAAGGTTTGAGATCTCCACAAGGATTCGATCAAGTTACTCACATGAGAGCCCCTTTTGATAGTACGACTATCGATCCTATAACCCGGTCTCCCATGAAACCGTTAAAATAGAAAACCTATCAAGGTCATACCTTTGCATTGAGCATTTCACTTGACCTATATGATGACAATCTTGTCTCTCTGAAGTTGGAACATCTTTCTTGATTTCTCTTTGCTCGGTGACGACACATAGATTGCTCCCCCATACGCCACTATGGGAGAGGCTCACCTAAGACCATATTCACTTGGCTATAAAATCAAAAAAGGTAGCAAGATTCAAGGTATGTGATCTCATCGAGATGCTCCTCTTGAACTTTCACTTCACAACCTTGATTACGGTCACCACTTGACGTCATCCACCATGTACTATATGAGATCTTCCTTTTGATGCAAGCCCATGGAAATATACCTAACCACACATGGAAATGCCACACACACATATCATGGGTTAGTTCACAAAGCTATATGGATAATTTCTTACCATACCATGAGAAACAAAATCCCACTTGGTACATCTTGTAACTTTGTGTGTGGATCACAAGCTTGATCAACTTTGTATCTTTGCTTCTTTCTTCATTAGATTATGTCTTAAAGATAATCATGAAAAACCACCTAATTCTTTTCTTCAAGACACTTGCAATAAGCTCAACTCTGTCCATGACCATTCGTCATATAAATCTTTGAATATAACATTAGCCATTATGAAAGCTAATAGAGTTCAACATATGAAATCCAATATTTCCTATGGACAAGATCTACAAGGATAACTCAATGCAAACATTAATCCATAAGGATTATCATTAATTACCAAAACCACATATGGGGCAGCATGCAGTTTCAAAGGTTGCTTTGACTGTATCAACTGTAACACCATAACAGGGTGATCATAAAGGTGTCTATCAAGTTTCCAGATGGATACGTTGGCCCCACTCGGTGATGTTGCCTCAAATAAAGTTTGAAAGCATGTGACTAGGTCAGGGGGATGCAATGTCACGAGAACGAGTATATGTGTTTGTCGGTAATGAGATTGAACTAGATATGGTGATACCAGAGATTGATTCTCGGACAAACTTGATATTGCTAGGGAAAGGGCATGGGGACTCAACGTTTAAGGTTCAAGCGACAAAGATAATCAAGGATTGCATAAGGGGCATCATGGGTTTCCAGATCCTGCTGTTGATTATTGATCGGAGAAGAATCTCGATCATGTCTGGAGTGATCCCGAACTATATGGTAACACACTTAGGGGTTTGACGATGCTAGGAGATCATTTTGGGTCTGTCGGAATCATTGAAGAAAATAGACGATGGGGTAATCCAAAAGGGGTCCTCGAGACACAGGGAAGTTCCGGAGCTGCCAGGATTAAAAAATACGTTATTTATATGTATTAATATATAAATTTAATAATGATTACATTTGGATTTTTTGTGCAGCCCACCAAAATGGGCCTTTTCCGGAAGGAAAGAGGCCCATATAGGGATAGCCACACCAAGGAGGGCCAAGGGTGGCCGACTGTACTTCCTGACCGCACCAGGTGGGTCCCATGTGGCACACCATGGCTGCTCTATCGGTTTAGTCCCATATTGCTTAGGGCATGTTTGGTTGCCCACAGACAACCC
Source organism: Alopecurus myosuroides (assembly GCA_028641055.1). NCBI lineage: Eukaryota > Viridiplantae > Streptophyta > Magnoliopsida > Poales > Poaceae > Alopecurus > Alopecurus myosuroides. Next base: position 458,198,971 of record CM054059.1, on the reverse strand, counting down.
AAAGAGCCTCCGGAGACCCGTTTTTGTCCTGTTTGGTTTCCTGGCCTGAGCCGTGTACCTCCATCTGGATAAACCTTAAAGCGATCTGGGCCAGGCCCTGGAGGAACGGTCGGATCGGCCGTTTACGCATAGCCACCCTCTCGTAGGAAAAAATTGGCCGGGTGTTGCATGCACAGGGCAGGGGCGGGAGACGACGCGTCCTTTCGGGAACACGTGCCATAAATTCCCTAACCGCGACCTCTCCCCACTAACTCCGATCCGTCCTGTTCTCTCACCTCTCTCCGTCGACGGTTCCTCTACCATCGAAACGACTACAACCCGGCGAGAAAAATCTTCTGTGGTGGTGGAAGTGGAAGGCCGGCCATCTCTCTTCGTCGACTATGCTGCATCTCTTCCTCGCGCTGGCGCCCGCCGTTTTCCTCGACGGTGCTGCAACAATTGCAGTAAGACCATGTCCAACCCCTACTGCCCTCCTATGTAGCTTACATCTATAGATCATTGCATGTAGATGCCCGTAGGATGACATGCACATTAGATCTACGAGATTCTAGGGTTCGATCTGCATTGGAGTATCAAATTTGAGGGTTCGGGCCCAATTTTCTCTTAGCATATTCATGTGGTAGTTATGTAGTGTACGCTGCGAATTTGTGCAATGTTTTGTGATGTTCTTCGTCAGATCTGTAAGATTTGAGTCCCATTGATTACAAATTTTGGGATTCTTTCCGGGTATTTGGTTTCAATTCGGTTTTTTTATTCGGCATGCGATGAACATGTTACCAACTACGTGACACATACGTGACTACGTGACCGAAGTTGATGCACATTTCTTGTATGCATATTCTTTGGTCCCGTGGCCCCAGCTCTACTTGCGTGTTGTGCTTGTAATTCTGAGGCCAATGTGAAATTTCAAGAGGTGTCTCCTGGTATCTAATGTTGTGCACACATTGAAATTTTGGGCATTACTACAGGTATTAGGAGACCATATTTTGGGCATTTCTCATCGTACTAGCTGATGATAAAAAAATGGTATATCATTCTCAACAGTGTCTCCACCAGACATCCACTAAAAGCAGGAACTACTCAGAAATGGAGATGGATTTTACTTGTTTTTGGTGGCTTGTCTATTCGCGCTAAGTTACCGAATGGTTTTAATAGTCCATGCTCGCTGAGGATTTCTCTTGTTGCAGCTTATTTTTCTTATTCCATATGAGGCCATGTCCTGTTGCAATTGTAAGACTAACATACTTTTCAATATCTTGTTTTGTAGTCAGCGAAGGGAAAAAAAGCCGTCAAGAACTATGCTGAAGCGAGTGCTGCAAAGCGGAGGAGGGTTGTTCTGGCGCACTTCCATGAGGAGGTCTCTCCAATCAATTTATGCAAGGTTCTCCTTGCACCTGGGTTGGATTTACTTCCTATGTCTTCCGCCTTTCGTGAGTATTTTGGACAGATAAAAAAGGAGATCATTTTGAAGACGAAGACTGGTTGCAACTGGAGGGTTAGCGTCGTGGCTTCAATGGTTGCACTGCCATTGACAATGGTTGGAAAACTTTTGCCATGTGCCACAAGCTGAAGATCATCCACTTCCTCACCTTCACAGTCCTCGGGGATGATGACTTCAATATCACGGTCTTCTACCTCGATGGCGTGGAGGTGATGTGGAGGTGCGACGAGCATCCCACGAACCTTCTGCTGATCCGTGCCGCTGCTCCGCCAATTGTTTAGTGCCATGCTCTTATGTCTGTCTGCTGGTCATCAAGTTTCGATATGGAACTATGTCATTGTCGTCGATAAGTACTTTGGCTACTACTCTCTTATGTCTATTAGAACTCTTGAAATCTAATATCGTCGTGGTTATGCCTATGCCTGTTAGTTTTCCTGCTAGTACTGTCGTTATGCTAAAAAAAATCAGTGTGGCGGTTAAGCTGGTAACCTCACCACTCGAAGAAGTGGCGAGAGTACTAGCCTAACAACATGTAATCAAACACACGCAGTTTGCATTTGTGCTGGACTTACACCCCACCAAATAGCCGGAGTTCTTTTTCTTTCTCCCAGTGAAACGGGCCTGGCTAAAACTTTGTGGGCAACCAAACATAGTGCAGAACATGGCCCATCGCTCGTTTTTCCGGGGCCAGACCTGCCAAGGCCACGGATACAAGTGTCCTAAAAAGGCTGCAAGCATCCATACACGCACTTAGGCAATTAACACGTACACATGTGTGATTCTCCCAGACGTGATCACACGCTCGCTGGGTTACCCCAAGAGGAAGGTGTGGTGTAGTCTAGTGGAAATTTCCCCCAATTGTGGAACCATGGTTTATCGACCAGTAGGATTTTGAAGACTTGGAGAAGGTTGATTGTTCTCTGGCGCGTCAACAAGCGTGGAACTTGCACACAACACACCAACTCTCTCTTCTCCCCAACTTCCCGAGAAGGTTGTCACTCTTCTCGTCTTGCTGAAAACTCGAGAATTAAATGTATATAGTAATGAAAAGTAACAACGGTGCAACAAGAAAACAATGAAGAAAGTGTTTGAAAGAAGGTTGTAATAATGAGGAAAATAGGATCGGAGCCATAGTTTCACTAGTGGTGTCTCTCCAAAGAAAACAAACATGCTGGGTGAACAATTAAATCACGTCGGGAAATTGACAAATCATGAAAGTATAAAAATACTATTATGAAGAGATATAGTTCACAGGTTCTAACATCGTAGGCATTACAGCAAGGCATATGGACCGCTATCTAGCATGCATTCATATCTAATAGTCCACCGCAAGAAAGCTATCCAGCAAATCTATCTGATATTAAGTTGCGGGAATGAAGTGATTGCTTTGTGTGCAATAGACAATTGCATTAAGTAAAGTACATAATGTAAGCAATGGTTCTCGTGCGTAGACAAGAGCACCACTGTTTTCTCCCTAATGGCAACAACACATCCCCCAGCCGTCACGTTTCTGTCACTCGAGCACAGATGTAAGGGAGGCATGAACCCACTATATAGCATATAAACCCTCTATTGGAAGTGAACACAACTACGTGGCCAAGGTAATCATAAACACCGAAGAGGATTGCAAGACAACATTAAAACTCTCTAAAGATATAAGTAAATCATCTCAGTTTGACATGAAAAAATTAATCATAATCTCATGGTTCATCTGACCCCATCAAACACAACATGCACAATTACATAACGGTGGTCTCGATCATGTGAGGAAGCTCAGAAGACTCTAAACAGGGAGGCATAACGGAGAGAACTACCAACTAGCTACTGCTATGGACCTGTAGTCCCGAGATGAACTACTCACGCATCATCATGGAGGCAATCATGGAGATGAAGAGGCCTACGGTGATGATTCCCCCCTCTGGCGGGGTGCCGGAACAGGGCTGCAGAAGCTCTACATTGGAATTTCGAGGTGACGACGTGTAACAGCCCAATTTTTGGAAGATAGGAAAACTTGTTTTCAATAACCCAAAAATCAGGGCCAACAAAAACTTTTTGATATGTTTGGCTAATGCTTGTGTTTCTTTTATATTTGCTTGTTCTCTATGTTTGTGTTTGAGTTTGTTAACAACTGACATTAAAACCAATGATCATAACTTCCTTAAAACACAACCCTTGTGATCAAGTCATGACAAGAAAGCTTATCATCTTCATCCATCACCCTCTTTTGGCAAAAACCTTTTTGAAAATGTTTTGACTTTAGAAGAAACCCAAAAGCCAAGTTTTGAGAAAACAAAAGGTATTTTCCAAAACCATATGAAAATTATTTTGGAGGTAATCATCTCCTACCTGTTTTTAACCAAGATATTTTTGCAGGTATTCCAAAAAACCTCATCTCACTTTCTCTTTTGCCAAAACCTTAAGCGGGGATTATATTACCCATGTGTTTTACCTAAACTATATTCTCTTGGATATATAAATCTTTGAGTTGAAATTTTTGACAAAATCCCCTTTTCATGATGTGGCTTGATCACTACCTCTATTTAACACATGAGGAAACATCTTGGAAATTAAATTGAAGAACCCAGTTGTTTGAGTGATCTTGTGTGTCTTGTTATTTTCCCCGCTTTATGTGTGATCTTTCCCTTTGTGTGCTTGAAGTGTTTATTTATGTTTGTGATGAATGCGTGTTGTTTTAAGTAAATAAAACCTAGTAATAACAAGATCAAGCATCTATATCATATTCCATCACATGTCCATATCATCTTTTGTTTTCTTAAAAACCTCCAACTTTGGGGACATGCCTCTATGTTACATGTTGTTCTATTCATCAATGTAACTTCATGGATCTCATGTTTAATATATATACCATAAATCCAAGTTGTTATTTTTTATATTGATACTCTTTGGTATCATCTTTCAAAGTCCTATAGAAGGCATCCCTAAAATATTGATCATATCTCTATTATCTTGAAGCACTTTGTCCATGTTACTCCAAATCACTCCTTATTGTTTTCAAGCCCCATGAACCTACCCATTGTCATCTACATGACCTATACATAATATCCATGTGGTCCATTTATTTTTCAATGGCCATTTAATTATTCTTCTCTCATGGTTTTTAGCCTAATAAATAAACTCCTATTTTCACAGTTTTCCACTTGGTGCCTCAAATATTTTCAAAAGAGTTGTTTATTAAAAATCACTTTTGAGACCTATATTATATACTCTCTCATCCCAACTGAACAATATTTGTTTTAAAAGCTATTTACTATTTATTATTTTTCATTTTCCAAAGGGCCAGAAATGGACTTTTAAATATTTTGTGAAGAAAAGTATTTCCTAAAATCTTGGAAAAATTACCCAACACGCCTATGGTCATGTGGGACTTATATGTACAAAAATATTTTGCAAGTTGTGTTGAAAATTTTGGAGAAAACAATTAAAAACAGATTCAGCACCTTTTGAATTTCCAAAATTTTGTGAAATAAATATTTTTCAAAACTCTTGAGGCTACCATCCCTAGACTCCATTTTTGATCCTCGATCCATTGGATTCAATATTGTACATATGTTCTACTAATATTATTTGTGAAAACAATCAAAAACCTCTTCTGGTTATTCTGGACGAGGTTAAGTTCATTCATGCATTGGCCAATAATTGCACTCTCTCCACCTCACTCCTGTTCTGAGAGATGGAGAACCATCTCCCCAACCTCCTAGACATGGTCTACCTGCCCCTACTTCTCTCTCTCTCTCAGCCACCAACCATTTGACAAGGGAGTGATCACCACCTCTTTTTCTATTCCATCTCCACAATGCATTCCACGAGCAACCCTTGCGCCACAAGGTACTATTGCAACATGTGAGCTCCCTGGAAGAGCCCTCCCCCTCTCCTTGTATCCTTCCCCCTATGAAGTGAGCTGGCCATGGCGCCCAGAATGCCCTTACATGCTGCTCGCGTTCAAACACTTGGGAAGCATGCCGAGCTTCGCGGCCTTGTCAAATAGCTCCTCAAGCTCTCCAGGATCTTGATCCAACAGCGGCATACCTCGCTGATGGACCGGCCCCACCGTGGCCCACCGTCAGATGTTTGACTTCATCCTCGCGCGGGAAATGCTCGTGGGCCGGCCCAACTCTTTGAACCCGACCTTTGTGCTATCTCTGAAGGCAGATCCGGCCCAAAATCCTTTTTGAGTAGGTTGAATTTTTCTTTTTCCTGCAGAACCCTTTTTGGTGCTTTGGTTTAATCATGTTAAAAATACTTAAGTTGCAAATATTGTAAAATAAAAAATCACAGTGGTAGATCTGCAAATTCCTAATCATCTCCAACTTACAGATCCATGTTTGGTGCAATATTTTAAGATAACTTAAATAAATGCCACAAGCACTCATTTTCACAAATAAATTCATAACTTGAGTTTGATGTGTCCAAATCTTGAAAACTAAACTGTTCTGAGTATCCCTTTATAATATCTATCTTTGGAATTTGGCCTTGTGTTCACTTGAGTTATTTTGTGAAAATGACATGCATGTTAGTTTTAGGCTAGAGAGCACTTCTGTGATTTATTTAATTTTATTGGTGAAGCTTTTTATGTGAATCCAATTGTTTTGGTTTGCTAGTGAGTAGGAACACCTAATTCTATTTTTTCACGATTTTAGGAGTTACAAAATGGGCTTGGTGCATTATTTAGTGTTTAGTCCTTTTCTGTCTATTATTGTTAGGTCTTTTTAAATTATTGTGTTATAATGTTCTTGTTATAAAAGTGATTCCTAGAATGTGTAGGGTATTAATCCATGTTTCATATGTTCTTTTATTTTGTCATTAGCATGTTAAGAAAATGTGTGTGAAAAGCATGTTAATATAGTTTAATTCCCATAGGGTTGTTTCCCTAGTAAAAATAGGTTAAATTTTGTTATTCTTCATTTTACTATGATAACTTGGGTGAATGCTTAGTATTTTTTTCCATAGCATATCTAGCGTTATTCTAGAATATTATAATTTCTTGCATGCTTGAGTGACCTCTAGATCAATTTTTCATGCTATGTTAGTTTTAAATGTTTTCCTGCCATAATTGTTATTTGCATGCTTAATTTTTGATGCATTGATTAGATTGTTATTTTGATATTACTAGCATGTATAGGTGTTGTTTTCTCTGTTATTTGGATGCTATATTATAGATCTATCATGTTATAATAAATCTTGTTGAATGACCTCTTATGGTTATGCATGTCTACATGTCTAAATAGCTTTTTTTTCCATGCCTAGTTTTAGTGGTTGTTTTGCTCCATAATTATTTTCATGTATTGGGTGACGCCATGAAATTTTTGGTATTGCTTTGTCTCTGTTATTAGGTTGCTTAGCTACTGGTTATATTATTTCTCCATCTTTAGAAAAGCATGTGTTACTATGGGCTTGCAGTAATGCTTGTTATTATTTTCCTGTGCATGTGTAGTTGTTTCTAGATTGTTTTATTGATATTCTGTTCATCCTCATGAATGACCAGAGAGTCATTTAATCTTATTTGGTCATGTTATGAGAGTGGCACACCCACTGGACTCATGCCATTTTGGTTGAGGATCCATAGCACCTATTCTAGTGTTATTCATGTGTGTTGTTTGTGCATGTTTTGCTTGTTTATGTGCACCCTAGTAATATTTTTTGTGAGTGTACTTGTTTGATAAAATTCTTGTTGTATGTTTACTTTTTGTCAAGTTCTTTCCCTTGTTTGGTTCTGATTGGGTGTTTTTCCTTTTTGTTTTGCGACGTTGGATAACGAGGACGGTATTATTTTCCGGAGAGGTTTTTATTGCAACTCTTGTTTATTTCAAGAGCAAGACCAAGACCAGTTCCAAGGCAAGACACTCTAAATGCTTGCTTGTTTATTACTTATCATTATCTATCATGCATGATTTACTTTTGAAGTTTTGCAAAAGTTTATTCAAAAACTATTTTCTCAAGTGGACTATACCGTTATCTATTTTCTGTATCTAATATGCTATACCCACTGTATAATCTTGGTGTTACCAAGCCCTTTAGACATTTTTGTATCACCTCTTAATCCACTTAAGTCCCTCAGTGGACATCTTAACTTTATGTTTTTGGAAAAACAAAATATTTGGAAAAAAACCGAGGAAAGGTGGGACCTTGTCCGAGGGAGGTTTGTGAAGGAGGAAATGTTTTCGATTTGTTTTCCAAAAATGACACATAACCTAGTCTTCGCCGGACAACCAAGCCGTGCTGCCACATTACCCCAATATGGGAACGGGGTCTAGCTAAAAGCTTGTCGGTGTTAGTCCATGTTTACCTCAATGTGCTATAGGGGTTAGAGTCCCCCGAACCGAATTGTCGCTAGAAAGGAAAAACATGGGACATTCAGAGTGTGGGATTACGTTCACCACCGGTTGCAAACAGTTGGGTCTCCTGCTATGGCGGTGTGTTGTCAGGGGAAACCGGATCGATACAGCTGGCTCACTCGGTGCCGGGGAGAACAAACCCAGTTGAAGAGGTAGCCATTTACTAGCACTTGATAGTGGATAGTTAGGACCATTTATCTGATGTTTGCATACTGTCTTGGACAGTCCGTGGTTGTTCACGGCAGATGTACTAGATCTTGTGGATTGTGTACATCTCTCCAGAGTAAAACTATTGAGAATAGCCGCGTCCTCGGATATGGACAGTTGAATGGCCATGTAGCTAGCATTGTGTCAATGTTTTCAAAAAGCTTGAAAATTGTTTTTGGAATTGTACCTGGGAGGTACGTGGAAAGGGAAGTTTTGCACAGAAAAACTTTCTTTTATTTAAGAATGCTTTATCAAAACCTTGTGGACATGAAATATCTACAAGAGAAATAAATAATCTTTTGAAGTATCTTCTTCAACAAAGAAAACTAAAACTTGTGCAACTATGATGGATCTTAAATTCATCATGGCTAGTTGAACCTTAATTACAGCCTTCCTACCACCTGTATATATGCATACTTGCATGTTTAGCTTTCATTTGGGGTGTCTTGCGAGTACAATCCAATGTACTCATATTGGTTTCGTTCCTGGATATTGTCTTAGCCACACTTTGAGCAGAAAACCGGTGAACCTAAAGAAGATGGTGTCACTGACGGCTGTGCAAACTAGGAACATCTCCGAGTCAGTAGCCTGTAGGTAGTCAAGGCATGACTTGGGTTTACCACAAGTGTGTTTTCCTGCCCTGCGTGGCAGTTGTTTTCAACTGGGTCATGTGACCAGTTGTGTAAGTCGTGTAGTGGATGTTGTATCTGTAATGCCAACTCGAGTATGTTGTTCACGACTAACTGATCATGGGACCGTTAATGTATGCATACTGGAGGTCTCGGACTGCTGGTCTGGGGTCCCCACACGACACCTCTCTGTATGTTTCGTGGGAAATATCTCTGTCCCCAAAAAATTTAGGGTTAAGGGAAATTTATAGGCAAAAACGCGACGAGAGGCGGTGGCCAGGGCGCCCAGAGTTCCCGCGCCTGGCACCCCCGGGGGATACCTAGCTCCACTCTGGTTCTCCTTTGGACTCCGTCTTTGGTCCGGGTAAAAAATGATCTCCGTAGATTTTCAGCCCTTTCTGAGAATATTTTTTAAGAACTTTTCTGAAATACAACAACAACAAAAAAAACAACAACTAGCCTTGGACATCTTGTTAATAGGTTAGTGTATGAAAACATCCGGGAAACGAAGGAAAACATGTGGAAAACATAAATGCAATGGATAGAAAATAAGCATGGAGCATAAAAATTATAGATACTTTTGCAACGTATCAACGTCTTCCCCTATATAAAGAGAGGCATAGGATGGATTTAAACACATAATAAATTTAAAAAACTTGGTAGACTTCTCCCAGCTCCCGCGCCACCCTCTCTCTCTCTCTCTCTCTCTTTCTCTCTCTCTCTCTCTCTCTCGCGTGGCCCCAAGTCTGGGTTGTGCTTGTGAGAGGTATCTTTGCTGCGCGCACCATCATGCTGCGGGAATTTTGGTCCAGAAGATCTACTTCCGCAACTACGGGTGGATTGGAGGCCCGGGAGTTTTTGTCAAGCACCGTATGTGTGCGAGTATTACAAGGTGCAACACTTGGGGCACTTGTTGCCGGTACGACTACACGACCTTGAGGCCGTCTACGCCATCTTCATAAGCAACACTTGTGCGGGAGCGTAATCCCCGGTATAGGTCTTCAAGGGTATGAACACCGATTCCCATCTGTTACTTCATATCTTCATAGTAATAGGTCTTGGCTTTATCGGTGATCATTGCTAGGAATTTTTTGTTATTCAGCTACGAAACCTTTCAGGGGGCCCTCACGGAGGCAAACATCGCGCTAGAGTCTGCCGCCATCAAGTGGTCAATCGAGACCGCGACGATGGAGGAGGCATACCGCAACTACTTTGGGGTTGACGCCGTAACCTCGGTGATGGAGGAAGCGTACCACAAATTCTTCGGGGTCGAGGCTACCGAGCAGGCGGCACACGAGGAGATGAACACCCAGATGGTAGCGACAAAGTGCCGGTGCACTCGAGGTTTGACGCTACGACACGACAGTTGATCACCATTGCAGGATAGAAGACGCTTTGCGCCGGACCGACAAAGCACAACAGATGGCGAGAAGGCGGCGGGAGACCGAGGCGACAGATATGGTGTAGTTTGATCCTTCCGCGCACGAGAGGAGATGTATGATAGCCAGGCGACGACGGAGGAGGACTTCACGGTGGTGGTGGACAGGGAGATGCAACCATATACATCGGCGAAGAAGAAGATCTGGCCATACAAGGCGACTTAGGGGGAGAGGCAGCTCTCTGCATTACGCAAAGCGCGAGCTGCCAGCAGAGGCGCTTGCATGCGCGCACATTCTTAACGTCGTTGAAGGTGCACCAGATGATGGTGCAAGGCAGGGCCGAGAGGCGCTGGCTCGCGGATTTGGTTGGTCGCAACGACGATGAGGCTGTCCCTCTCACGCGGCAAACAATGACGGGCTAGCCCTAGCGAGCCATCTCCTCCACCGTCTAGATTACTTTAGTTGTAGTTAGCTGTGGTCTAAGTTTTACTTTAATTTCAATGTAATGTAGCTATTTCAATGAACCGACTCTTGCAACTAGCCTCTCCGCTTGCGTTCCATGTACCCCGTTCGACCATGTCCCCGTTGCGGCGACCATCCTCACCGGCAGCAGCACCCATAACGTGTTTGTGTTAATATGTACTCCCTCCATCCACTTTTAATCTATATTCTAGCCTAGAAATTTGTCCTGTTTTAATCTACATCCTAGGCTTTGCACATTGATTCTCTCCTCATAAATCAACACCAACACAGAAAATGAAGCAGTCTTGATTTCTCTATTGCATGTCATTACTTTTAATATGGCTTGAGTTGGTTGTTCAAATATCTAGGTATTAATTTTAAATGAGTTGCTAATTTGTCTTAAAACTTGTAGAATGTGATTAAAATAGTCGGAGGGAGTAGAAATTAGAGGGCGTATTTTAGGGTGTACTGTTGGAGAGCAACCCTCAATTTATCGGACAACCGTCCGGGCTTCCCTAAAGCTGCCTTTTGGGGGGTGCCGGATATTATTTCGGCTGCCCCACTGGAGAGGCTCATAGGGAAAACCCAATGCCACCCTATTTGGCCCATTTTGGTCCCCGCGGACCAAGCTGGGTCAAAAACCCATCCAACGCCCCCACAAATGGACCGGGGTGGAGGAGGCGGCGGCGGGGGGGGGGGGTACATGCCGTGTTCCCCCAAATATAGTTCACGTCCTCCCTGGCCCACATGGCAGTGACGGAGGGACGGCTCGCATGCCTCCTCGTGTCCTTTTTTATGGGAACGGCCCCTTGACCTCCTCCCCATCTCCATACTCGCTCCCCAAACCCTAGCCAAACCATCCCTGTTCTCTCATCAACGACCATGGCCCCCGCTCCCCGTTGCACGCTGGTGTTCTCGGGGGCGTGGGCACCCGCCTTTTTGGGAGCAGAACAATGTAGTCCTTGTTGATCGGACGGAGATCAGCCTTCTAAAGCAAGAAGTCTGAAAGAAAGGAGAGGAGACAACACTTGACGGTGTCCCAGAATTTTTTGAAAAACAAAGGTCCGAAGCCATCGGGGCAAGGGCTAGAATCATCTCTCATGGAGAGGACTGCGCATCTGATCTCGTCAAGGGAGAAGGGCTGAGCGAGGAGGGTTGTTTGGGAAGGAAACAGTGAGGTGGAGACCATGACCGCAGAAAGGTCGAAGGAGAAGGATGAGGGGGCAGGGGTGCCAAGAAGGTCCCGGTAGAAGCTAGTTAGGAGAAGGGCTTTGGTCACAATGCGAGAAGTGACCGTCAAGTGCTCGTAAAAATGCGATCCGTGCCCAAGGTTCCTAGGAAGATACCACGGAAATTCCCGTTTTATGCCTTCAAATATTTGATGAGTCCGACTTTCTTCAGAAGAATAAAGTTATTTCGAGCAATTTTCCAGCAGTGCAATATATAAATGCAGTGGAATAGGAGTTTGTGTGAGGTTTGAATGAAGTTGCCAACTCCCGAATTAGAAAGTAGAATCCGTTATTTTATCGAATTAAAAAGCGGTTGTGCTATATGTAAATGCATCTATGTCCTTCTAGATTCAGATTTCAGAGCATATAATATGACCTCTTGCTGATTATTAATCGAACTCTTCTTGAATTCTTCTCAAGGTTGTCAAAAATATCTTGACGCCTGTCGTGATTGGAGGTCTCTTGTTCATGGCCTTCATGACGCTCATAGCTGCTGGTGATTTCATGGTGATTCAGAGGTCACAGGTTGGTCCAATCTTGAGGGACCTGGTGCCATTGAGTATCGCTTTAACATGTCATTTCATCATCTTACCCGCTTATGCTCCGAGGTGGTGGAGGTTAAAGTAGAGAGGATATCCAGTTGTGTTGTTGAGGTATATACCTGCCCTCTGTTCATATCTTTATAATTTTGAGAATACCGTTTCAAATTCATGAATCCAGTGCGTGTTTCCCCCTTCCGTGTTGCAGTCACTTATAAATATGAATGAATAATACCAATTGGTGTCGATAATTTATACCAAATCGTTTTTTCATGAATCTCAGTTAGACATACAAGTGAGTTTGCCTTTTCGGCTTGTTGATAGTTGTTAGCTTTCCTAAGAATTGTATTTAACACTTAACATTCTTTGGTACAAATCAATCAGATGCTTACTGAGAGAACATCAGTAATCTCGTATTGATTGTTTATGTTCGGTTATTCCATGAGAACTATGACTGGGAAGATAAGAATTTATCCATCGTGTTTTACTATAGTCAAGATGACAGCTAGGACCTCAATTCAATTATTCAAGCAAGTAATTAATTATGGTAGTATAATATAACCAAGGATAAAAAATAGCGCGCTATATCACCGCTATAGTGTTTTGACTAAGGCACCGCTATTTGTAAGTCATGTACAATTGCCTGCTGTAGCACTGAAGTAACAAATGTTGACTATAGTGTTTTGACTAAGGCACCGCTATTTGTAAGTCATGTACAATTTGTCATAGCGCACTACTTTGTCCTTGTATAAATCAAATCCTTGATTTAATATGTAGATAGTTCCACGTGGTCTGTTCCATTTCATTTTTTGGAGAAGTTCCTTTGAGAACACATACTTATGTTGCAGTGAAATACTTCCTTTCACAGGTTTTCGTTATCCTTTTATTTCCTACTCATCCATCTCATATTAATTATCTCAAAGCTGGACAAAAATACATGTACTCCCTCCGTCTCATATTAATTGTCTCAAAGTTAGACAAAAGTGAATGTACCTAACACTAAAATATGTCTTGATACATCCACTTTTGTCCAAGTTTGAGACAACTAATATGAGACGGAGGGAGTATCTAGACATGTTTTAGTATTAGATACATCTATTTTTTATAACTTTGAGACAATTAATTTGGGACGGAGGGAGTATATAAATGTGCTTTCTGTCGCTAGAGCAATTTCTGATAAATCTTTTCCGGATTTTGTATGATTTACTTGTTCATTATATTGGTGTTTCTGCTGCAAAAAGAATCGACAAGTACTATTTTTGGTTATCTCTGGCAGTTTAACATCAATCGACAAGAAGAGTTGCTTACGATTGTATTTGTAGTGAGTCTTTCCTTGATATATTGCAGTGACGTTGTAGTGGCCCTTGCCATATTTGTGCACTACTCTACATAGACCACTATACACAAGTTTATTATATCTGTTGCTTAATATTGATGAAACACTACATATCCTCACTCAAGTGCTATTTCATGCTGATAATCTCATTCAATTTTGGGCTTCTTTTTATTAACATACATAACCCTAAACGAAGGTGTGAATACGTGCAAGGAAAATAGAAGAGCTGATTCTCTGCTGAAGTTTTTTATCATTTACTGGATGATGGACCTGTATTCACGACCGTAGATTGATCTCTCGTAAGTTAACGTTGTGTTGTTTCAGTTTTTACTTGGGGCCGGGAATCTTGGAATATGCTGAAGTTTATTATCATTTACCGAATCATGGACCTATATTCACGACTGTAGATTGATCTCTCGTAAGTTAACGTCGTGTGGTTTCAGTTTTTACTTGGGGCTGGGAATCTTGGAATATGCGACCAGACAATGAGGGGTATGAAACCGTCCCGGAGGATAGGGCTTTTCTAGGCATACATTTGCCATGTTTGCGGTTTTATGCTGGATGACTATGGTTTCTTGGCAAGAGGTGTTGGCTTTGTGGCAGTCATCAGAGGGTGTTACGCTAGTCGCGATCTCAGATGCGCTAAGGCTCTACATTTTTGTGGAGTATCTTGTTTGTGTCTTGTGGATATGTCATAGACAGAGCTCATATCTTTGGTAGCTTAAACTTTAAAAATAATTGAGATAATCTAGAATCTATTTATAAGACATTCAAATCCGAGCCGAGAACAACTCCAACATGGGTTGGTATTGATGGTGCCCATTTCACAGTAGTACATTGTTATGTAGTTGTCCCCAAGTATTTCTTTTGTCATGCGACTGTAATATGTGAAGAAAATTCTCAAAGTGGCATATCATTAAGGTGTGTTCGGTTTTAGAATGGGGTGGAATGGAATGGAAACATTCCATTCCACCAGAATGAAACCGTTCCATTCTTATGTTCGATTTGGACAAAAAAACTATCATGGAATCGTTCCATTATTGTGTTCGGTTTTGGAATGCGTGAGAATGCAATGGAACAACTTTGTTCCTAAACTCGAATAATTATTCCTAAACTCGATTAATTATTCCTAAACATGGTTAATTATTCCTAAACTTGATTAATTTGCTCCTAAACTTGATTAATTATCGCCTGTTCCACCTCATCCGGCCAATTCGGCCGGACCGGTGCGTTCCGCATCTAGAGGGAATATTTCCTTTCAGTGCACCACCTCGTTCCATTCCGCTTTTCAACCAAACACAAGAATAGGTTCTGGGTGTGGAACGGTTCCGTCCCATTCCACTTCATCCCAGACCCGAACACACCACAAGTTCCCATTGTGGTATTGTGTACCGCAACACTATTTGAATCTAGTTCTTGAAATTGTGCTATCCCCAATAAGAGGGTGGGCAACTTGTACTGAAGATGTTCTAGGTCACCCAGTCAAATTATTTACTGTTCCAACTAACAGCTGTCAATTGCTTTTTGCAATAATTTGAATGCTGGCTCTTAAATCTACACTCATATGGTTTGACCCAATTTTGAACTCGATAGAGTTGAAAACTACCTTGAAGTATATACTTTTCGAATTCCAACATTTTTCTCACATATTTTCAACTTTAAAATCGTTAGCTTAGTGGTAACCATACTATGACGTGCAACAAGTCGGGGGCAAGGGCTAGAATCATCTCTCATGGAGAGGACTGCGCATCTGATCTCGTCAAGGGAGAAGGGCTGAGCAAGGAGGGTCGTTTGGGAAGGAAGCAGCGAGGTGGAGACCACGGCCGCAGAAAGGTCGAAGGAAAAGGAGGAGGGGACAGGGGTGCCAAGAAGGTCCCGGTAGAAGCTAGTTAGGAGAAGGGCTTTGTCACGGTGCAAGAAGTGACCGTCAAGTGCTCGTAAAAATGCGATCCGTACCCAAGGATCCTAGGAAGGGACGACGGAAATTCCCGTTTTATGCCTTCAAATATTTGACGAGTCCGACTTTCTTCAGAAGAATAAAGTTATCGAGCGATTTTCCAGCAGTGCAATATATAAATGAAGTGGAATAGGAGTTTGTGTGAGGTTTGAATGAAGTTGCCAACTCCCAAATTAGAAAGTAGAATCCGTTATTTTCTTGAATTAAAAAGCGGTTGTGCTATATGTAAATGCATCTATGTCCTTCTAGATTCAGATTTCAGAGCATATAATATGACCTCTTTCTGATTATTAATCGAACTCTTCTTGAATTCTTATCAAGGCTGTCAAAAATACCCTGACGCCTGTCGTGATTGGAGGGCTCTTGTTCATGGCCTTCATGACGCTCATAGCTGCTAGTGATTTCGTGGTGATTCAGAGGTCACGGGTTGGACCAATCTTGAGGGACCTGGTGCCATTGAGTATCTCTTTAACATGTCATTTCGTCATCTTACCCACTTATGCTCCGAGGTGGCGGAGGTCGAAGTAGAGAGGATATCCAGTTGTGTTGTTGAGGTATATACCTGCCTTTGGTCATATGTTTATAATTTTGAGAATATTGTTTCAAATTCATGAATCCCGTGCGTGTTTTCCCCCTTCCTTGTTGCAGTCACTTATAAATATGAATGAATAATACCAATTGGTGTCGATAATTTATACCAAACCGTTTTTTCATGAATCTCAGTTAGACATACAAGTGAGTTTGTCTTTTCGGCTTGTTGATAGTTGTTAGCTTTCCTAAGAATTGCATTTAACACTTAACATTCTTTGGTACAATTCAATCAGATGCTTACTGAGAGAACATCAGTTATCTCGTATTGATTGTTTCTGTTCAGTTATTCCATGATAACTATTATTGGGAAGATAAGAATTATCCATCGTGTTTTACTATAGTGAAGATGACAGCTAGAACCTCAATTCAATTATTCAAGCAACTAATTAATTATGGTAGCATATAACTAAGGATAAAAATAGCGCGCTATATCACCGCTATAGCGTTTTGAGTAAGGCACCGCTATTTGGAAGTCATGTACAATTGCCTGCTGTAGCACTGAAGTAGAAAATGTTGTGGTTGCCTCTATTTGTCATAGCGCACTACTTTTTTCTTGTATAAATCAAATCCTTGCTTTAATATGTAGATAGTTCCATGTGGTCTGTTCCATTTCATTTTTTTTTTGGAGAAGTGGCTTTGAGAACACATACTTATGTTGCTGTGAAATACTTCCCTTTCAAAGGTTTTCGTTATCCTTTTATTTCCTACTCCTCCGTCTCATATTGATTATCTCAAGGTTGGACAAAAATACATCTACTCCCTTCGTCTCATATTAATTGTCTCAAAGTTAGACAAAAGTGAATGTACCTAACACTAAAATATGTCTAGATACATCCACTTTTATCAAAGTTTGAGACAATTAATATGAGACGGAGGGAGTATCTAGACATGTTTTAGTATTAGATACATCTATTTTTATTTTAACTTTGAAACAATTAATTTGGGACGGTGGGAGTATATAAATGTGCTTTCTGTCGCTATAGCAATTTTTGATAAATCCTTTCCGGAGTTTTGTATGCTTTACTTGGTCATTATATTGGTGTTTCTGCTGCAAAAAAATCGACAAGTACTGATGTTGGTGATCTCTGGCAATTTAACATCAATCAGCAAGAAGAGTTGCTTATGATTGTATTTGTAGTGAGTCTTTCCATGATATATTCGGAATTAATTGCACAATGGCAAATATATATCTTTGAGTGACATTGTAGTGGCCCTTGCCATATTTGTGCACTACTCTACATAGACCACCATACAGAAGTTTATTATATCTGTTGCTTAATATTGATGAAACACTACATATCCTCACTCAAGTGCTATTTCATGCTGATAATCTCATCCAGTTTTGGGCTTCTTTTTATTAACAGACATAACCCTGAACGAAGGTGTGAAGACGTGCAAGGCAAATACAAGAGTTGACTCTCTGCTGAAGTTTATCGTCATTTACTGAATCATGGACCTGTATTCACGACTGTAGATTGAGCTCTCGTAAGTTAACGTCCTGTTGTTTCAGTTTTTACTTGGTGCTGGAAATCTTGGAATATGCGACCAAACAATCAGGGGTATGAAACCCTCCCGGGGGATAGGGCTTTTCTAGGCATATATTTGCCATGTTTGCGGTTTTATGCTGGATGACTACGGTTTCTTGGCAAGAAGTGTTGGCTTTGTGGCAGTCATCAAAGGGTTTTATGCTAGTCGCGATCTCAGATGCGCTAAGGCTCTACAGTTTTGTGGAGTATCTTCTTTGTGTCTTGTGGATATGTCATAGACAGAGCTCATATCTTTGGTAGCTTAAGCTTTAAAAATAAGCGAGATAATCTAGAATCTATTTATAAGACATTCAAATCCGTGCCGAGAACAACTCCAACATGGGTTGGTATTGATGGTGCTCATTTCACGGTAGTACATTGTTATGTAGTTGTCCCCAATTATTTCTTTTGTCATGTGACTGTAACATGTGAAGGCAATTCTCGGACAGACATATCATTACATCGTGGTATTGTGTCCTACAACACTATTTGAATCTAGTTCTTAAAATTGTGTTATCCCCTATAAGAGGGTGGGAAGCTTGTACCAAAGATGTTCTAGGTCACTAAGTCAAATTATTTACTTTTCCAACTAACAACTATCAATTGCTTTTTGCAATAATTTTGAAACAAGCTCTTAAATCTACAATCTCATATGGTCCAACCCAATTTTGAACTCCAGTTGACAACTACCTTGAAGTATATACTTTTCGAATTCCAACATTTTTCTCACATATTTTTAACTTTAAAATCGTTAGTTCAGTGGTAACCATACTATGACGTGCAGCAAGTCCTTGTCTCCAAGTGCGGACATATGGAGCTCCAAACCAAACTGAGCTAGACACTTTCAAGAAAAGGGAGAATCGTGTTTAAAAGTTGGGAGGTGCTGGGCATCCTCGGGGATTGAAATTTTCCATCTCGGTTCCTAGGTTGACACGTGTCCATATTTAGTGCAAATTTCGCTTTTGCTCATGTGCAGCAAAAAAGTACCCGTTTTCCCTCTATGTAGGAAAAAAAAATTCGTCTTAGACACGAAAGAAAAAAGACACGCCTCGCCGGAGACCTCACCGGAGCAAAAGATAATGCTACAATAGCAAAAACTCGTAGCAATAAATTTATACAAAAATAGCAAAACTTTAGAATAATTATTGAAAAAACATTATTGTATTGTAGCAATAATTTGACATCGCCGAAGATATCGCCGGAGTTCTCGTAGCAAAAGAATTGTAAAAAAGAAGTAAAAAAATACAAGTAGGCAGCAAAATTCCAGCCTTCGAAGAGAGCACCCTCCGCCGGCTCGTCGGAGCACTGCAGCACTCCTGCAAAAGTACTACGATAGCATCGCCGCCTGCCCAAATTAGCACCGCCACCCAAGGATGGCATCACAACCAACACAGATGGTAGCCCCGCCGCCTGCCCTTGCAGCAACGTGGCGTCGCCGGGCCTGGATACTCGCCGGGGTGGAGATCGAGCGGCCGAGAGCAACGCACGCAGACGCGAGGGAGCATCTCAAGCGGGACAGGAAACCACGCCGGGAACCACGCAGGGTCTGGATTTTGCGCATGGCACCAGCACGCCGGAAGGGAGGGAAAGGACGTGCAGCCACGAGAGACCATGGAAGAGAAACCGAGCAGTCGGAGGAAGAGGAGAAAAGATGGGGACGAAACGAGTGGTCGAGAGAGAAGTTTTAATTGAGTTTGTTTTCAAAATTTTAATTGAGAGAAGTTTTACACAAATCCAAACATTTTATCCGGTGGCTCGGTGCAGCATCGATTCGGGCACGAACCATCACCGGTAATGCCCGGTTAGAACCCAAATCCACAAAAAAAAAACGGGTTTACAAACCCGAAAACGAAGAGATTTCGCCACAAAACCCCCTCCCGTGTTCTTCGCTAATCCCATTCCCACAAACCCCTCACCCCGCTGCGCAGGCGCAGCCCAACCACTCCGGCATTCCGCTCCCATCGAAGCTTCCAGGAGCTAGGGTTTCCCATCCCGATGGCGGGCGTCGACGACGCCGTGGAGCCCGCACCGCCGCCGCCGCCGCGGCGGATCGTCGTCGCGTTCCTGGCGCTCGTGCGCTTCGTCCTCGCCACGATGCTAGCGCTCGGGCGCGTCGTCGTCGTTGCAGGCCGAGCTCTCCCCTTCCTGTGCTTCGCGATTGCGTGGGTTCTCTCCGCGGCCTGGGCGGCCTCGGTCATCGCACGCCGCACCTGGGGCGAGGGCTCCGCCCCCTTCGTGTTTCTCGAGGCGGTCATGGGCGCGGTCGTCAAGGCCTCCATCTGGATCACCCCTATCTTCCTCGTGTTTGTCGTCGTGCTGCTGTGTGGTCTGAGCCTGGCCTACGCTATTGCAGCTGTATCTGGATCCGGTTCTGAGTTCAAGAAGGTATCGTGCAAATAATTCCCTCTGATCTTTACTTCGGTCGAATTACCAATAAAAAAAAACTTCGGTCGAATTACAGCAGTGGATAGGCTAGTGGCTGCGCTCTACATTTTTACATTCGGATTAAGTTGTCATTTATAGTTCAAGTTGTTCTAATAATTAGTAATAGTGTTCCATTGGAGTTTATCACTTCATCTGCATCCTTCCATTTTCGAAATCCGAACCGTTCCATATGTAATCATGTCCATCCCTGTGGTTTCACTGAAATTTCTGTCCCCCTCAGAGGGCTTTTGGAGCAATCACGTGGGAGTCGGCTCGGGAGTTTCTTATGTTTCGCCATGCCGTTGTCCTTGGATTGGTCGCAGATGTTGCCTTCCTCCTGCTAAGTGCCGCTGGTATTCTGTTAATGATGATGTCGCCGTCTGTGGAGGGATCGATATCCCAGGGAGAAATAATTGGCTGTTTGATCATGGATGTGGGGATATTTGGCTTCCATGTGATATCTTGCTTTGTTATGATTCCAGCATTCGCACTGCATATCTTGAGAGCGGACAGAAAAGCAGGACTCACCGTGATAATAATCTGTTGAGGTATATACCTTCTGCTCTTCTTTGGCTTCCCCCGTATCTATTGGTTGGACCATACATGATCCTCCCAGTTAACGAGGCATATTTTGTGTACATTATTAGCCTCCAAATGATATAAAAAAGGTGCCTCCAGTGTTTGTAAGTGTCAATCATTTTTCTTAGCTGCAGAACCTTATTGCCCACTGGTTGATTCTTGTTAACACGGAGTACTGTTATTTATTAAACCAGTGAGGGTTTTGCTATTCCCTCTGGTTGTTGCATATTAGCATTCAGGGCCAACATTGGGATTTTTCTCAATCTTCAATTGTGTGAGTGACCAACTGCTGCAGTTCTACTGTATACCTTTGTTAAGGAATGATCATCAAAATGATCAATATCATGTATTGGAAGAATTAATATTATCTATTTATGTTCCATCGTAGCCTATGATTGTTTCTATCTGTGCAGATAGTGAGATTATAACAAAAGGTGTTTGCTGCTTCAGAACCGTTTGCAAGCACCTTTCTTACTATAATCATGATGTTTCCAGTTTCATGAATCCTTTCTGTGTTGCACCTGTATATAAATGATTAAATGTACTCGAGTAACACTTACTAGTGCTGATAAGTGATAACATTATGCCAAACCATTTTTCTGTTCATCCCACTTAAACCTACAAGAGAGATTGCTTTCTCGGCTGTCGATAGATGTTAAGCTTTGCTAAGTATGTTTGCATTTAACACGGATTTTATTTGGTAAAAGTCACAAATTGACCACTCAGATGCTTATGGAGAGATCATCATCTGTAACCTAGTATGCATAATTCATGTTCAGTCATTCCGGTGATTATTGTGATTAGCCCGCTAAAAAAGTTATCCATCAAGCCCACAATAAATGGTAGGCCTCAACTTTCAAAGGGCTGGATTGTCCTGTATCTTCTACTCAACTGAATTATCTTGTAATTTATCTGTCTTGTTTATGTATCATGAACAACTACTGCTTTTTTAGCGAAGCAGGTAAATATAAACTAATTTCAATTATTCAATTAAGTAAACGATGATATTTAAGTTAACTATGATATTGATATATAGAACAGAATCATTCCTTAGTCCTTAGTTACTATCTACTCGCATGTGGTGTTGTTCCATCGCAGCTTTTGTAGAAGTACCTTCGAGAACGATGATATTTCAGTGCCCCTTTATTTTCTTAAAAAGTGATTTGTTTCTCAAGAGAAATTTGTAAGGGATTTTTTCGACAATCTATCTTTTTATTTGTTAATTTATTGGTGCTTCTTCTGCAAAAGGTATTCAGACAATCTACTTGATGGCACTAGTTCCGTTGAAGTTTTCTTCTTCTGCTATTGATAGATTGCCGTTCTTTGCTATGTCCACTGGTCCTCATAGTGTAATGCATGCAAATATATGAGCTTACGATCTCAAATTATTTCCATATGTGGGTAGCTATTGATTAGGCCATCTTTTACCATAAAGTGTTCTATACTTCAGATAGCCAATTTTGAGCTAGCTACCATCTATGTTGAATTTGCATCCTTTAGATACCCACCTTTCCGAATTATTCTGTTACGCAAATCAGCAAGAATTACGCTTGATATGCTGAGTGGAAATTGTTGTGTTCTCCATCAAATCTGATGTTCCACCTAACCCTTCCCACTCTTACTGTGGAAAATCCCTAACATTGGTCTAGTTGCGCTGGCATGGTAGTGATACCATGGCCTTTTCGTATTGGTGTACTCCACATATATCACTCTATGTACAGTTCATATAGGTGCTGAATATTGCTGAACATCTGCACATCCTCACTCAAGTGCTATTTGATCCTGATAAACTAATTAAATTTTGGGTTTGTGTATTAACAGACATAACCCTGAATTGAAGGTGTGAAGAAAGGCAAGACCGATACAAGAGACTTCGCAGAAGATGATGGCCGCTGACAAGTTCCTGATCATAGTTACCTGTACCGACGACTGTAGATTGTTCCACTGCTAGTATTGCATACTCCATGTGCTAGGAGCTCTAGTGATTCGACTTTGTGTTGTTTCAGTATTTACTTACTGCTGGAAGGCTGGAATACATGACCTGACAGTGAGGGGCGTAACACCCTCCCTTCCCAGAGGACAATGGTTCTCTAGGCGTATAGAACTTGCCATGTTTGCAGTTTTATGTTCGACGACTATATCTTTGCAAGAGGTCTGCTCTGTGGCAGTCATCATAGAATGTTATGAGTTTGTGGCGAACTCATATGTTATGCTCTCAGGTTTGTGGACTATCTTGGTTTCTGTCATGTGGAATGGAAACTTTGAAATATGATGGTGATATTGAATCTAGTACTGCAAATGCCTAATTGAAGGGTTACCACTTACCAGTGTAAACATGCTGACCTTGGCTTTGATCAATGTGTGTGTGTGTGTTTTTTTTTTGGCATTTGTTCTTTGGATTGTTAGGAGAGGAGAAGTGGAGGAACTAGCTTTAGGAAGAAAAACACTGAAATCTGAACCGAGAAGTACTCAAAGATGGCCTAGTGATGGTGGTGCTTATTGGACTGGTACATTTGTCTCGTTTTCTTCATGCTTGTCAAGTTGTTCAACACAATACTACTAGTCTCTTAGATGCTGAGTAGCTCAGGGTGTCGCTGTCTCTTTTATGTCGAAGAAGCCATTTTGCTTAATTTTTTTTTCGCGACTGCACCTCTCTTTTATGTCGAGGAAGCCATTTTGCTCCGCACAACGGATCTTCTCATCACATATGTACAAACCTGCACTTTTATTTAATTATTAGTAGGATTGTCCTATTGATGTACTACAGTATATATAGTTGTCCAAAAATTTTCTTCGTCATACAATGGTAACATGTGAAGGCAATTCCCATATGTCATATGTTACGCTCTTCAGGTTTCCGGTGGCTCTGCTCCAATTCCCACACCATTTATGTTGGTGGTGGCGGTTGTGGCTTGTTGGCGGGTGAAGAGATAACGAGCGCGCACACAGAAGGTGCAGAGATGGGGAGAAAGGGACTTGCATCGGCAATTCTTGGTGACGGGTCTTTATTTTCCTTTGAGCATTTTTGGTAAAGGCTGATCTGACGTTGTGCCACCGAAAGTTAAGGTGGTCATGTGGTGTTGCCCAGGAAAACTTGGTAAAAGAGGCATGTTGTCATCTTTTGTGAGGCGGGTGGCCTTGCATAATAAGGGAGAGAAACAGTGGTTTGGTACGGCTGGCATGGCTAGCTAGGTGCAGAGCCTCTCTTGCAGGTTTGCACCGGAATGGAATGGAGTGTCCAGGCCATGGACACAAACAAGAGCTGCAAGCAGGGTTCACATGGAAGTAGGCCTCACCGCGTCGTTTGCGCGTGCCGATCTGCTCGGAGGCTCACCATAGAGCACCGGAATGGAAATGTGATTTACCCCTACATCCTGTGGAGATGCCGAGATGCGTACCAAGCTGGTTCTTCTATCATTTGAGTTCACACTGGCCTCTCAGACCTTATGCACGCGCGGTGGACAATGCCTCACCGCGTCTTTGCGCGTGCCGATCTGCTCGGACGCTCACCATAGACTACTCATAGAGCTTTGCATGCACCGGAATGGCAATGTGATGTACCTACATCATGTGGAGATGCGTACCAAGCTGGTTCTTGTTTAAAGGAGAGAATAAGTGGAAGAAAAACACTCAAATCTGAGCCGAGGAAGTACTGAAAGATGGCTAGTTCTGGTGGAGCTTATTTGACCGGCCGGTACATTTGTCTCCTTTTGTTCATGCTGCCATAAGTTGTTTAACGCTACTAGTCTCTTAGATTCTCAGCAGCTGAAGCCTCCTTGTCTTTTATGATCTTCTCATCACTCACAAACCTGCACTTTTTTATTCCCATTATTAGGATTTTAAAGTCTAATGATATACTAGAGTATATTGTTGTGATAATTAACAAAAATAACCTCAAAATCAATCTTCACCACAAAATAAACCTACATGTAATCTATTTTAAAAAATAACCCTTTTGTGTGGCGCCCGCACTGGGGGAGCCACGTTATGTAGTGTGGCACCCCCGTCTGAGGTGCCACACTATCGGCCAACGTGGGCTGTTTTTTTCTATCCGAATGGGGGTGTTTTCACTCGCGACGTCGAAACGATTAAGCCCCAGGGTGTGACACCCCGGACAACAGAGTTGCACTTAAGAGTGGGGCACCCCAGGCTAGGGTATCACAATGTGTGGCACCCTGGCCAATGGAGCCACACTTTAGAGTGTGGCACCCTAGTCTGAGGTGTCACACTTAAAAATTTCAGATGAACAAATGAAATCAACATTCAAAACATATCCTACATCAATTAGAATTCCATGATCATCACAATAACTCCATTATCTACATCACAACTTCAAAACATCGATTCAGTGGCATAAACATGTTATTTTGTGGTGATCCAAATTCATATGGAGATAAAGGAAAGTTCGGCCTCCGCTACGTGAGGCCCGTCGCCGGAGGCTGAAGGCAAGGTTGGTAGCAAAAGGTTTCGGCCAGATTTCAGGAGTGGATTATAATGATGTGTTCTTCCTTGTTCTCAAGCATTGTTCTATTCTTACTTTCTTTAGTATTGTTGCTATGCATGATCTTGAGCTTGAGCAGTTAGATGTGAAGGCTGTGTTTTTGCATGGAGAACTTGAGGAGGAGATATACATGGACCAACCTGAAGCGTTCATAGTGCCTGGTAAGGAGGATTTTGTGTGCAAGCTAAAGAAGTCCCTTTACGGTTTGAAACAGTCTCCTCGACAGTGGTATAAAAGGTTTGATTCTTTTATGATGTCACATGGCTTTAAGAGGTCTGAATATGATAGTTGTGTGTACATTAAATTTGTTGATGAATCGCCTATACTTGTTGCTATATGTTGATGATATGTTAATTGTTGCCAAGAGCATGAAAGAAATCACTACATTGAAGAAACAATTGAGTAGTGAGTTTGATATGAAGGATCTTGGTCCTGCTAAGAAAATTCTAGGTATAAAAATTTCAAGAGACAGAAAATCTAGATTGCTATTTCTTAGTCTTTTATCGTTTTAATATGCATGATGCAAAGTCTGTTAGTATTCCAATTGCTTCACACTTCAAGTTGTCAGCATTGCAATGTCCTACTACTGACAAAGATATTGAGTACATGTCACGAGTTCCCTATGCTAGTGATGTTGGTTCCTTAATGTATGCCATGATGTGTTCTCGGCCTGATTTATCTTATGCTGTTCAGTGGATTTTCAGGTACCTTCGCGGCACATCCAAAGCTTGCTTGAAGTTTGGCAAGACTGGTGAGGGACTCAATGACTATGTGGATTCAGATTTTGCTGCCGACTTGGATAAGAGGAGGTCCCTCACAGGTTATGTGTTTACAGTTAGTGGATGTGCTGTTAGCTGGAAGGTTACCTTGCAGGGTGTTGTTGCACAATCTACTACTGAGACTGCGTATGCAAAGAGTCAGTTTGGTTGAAAGATCTGTTTGCTGAGCTTTGTGGAGATGATATTTGCATTAACCTA
Source organism: Alopecurus myosuroides (assembly GCA_028641055.1). Classification (NCBI taxonomy): domain Eukaryota; kingdom Viridiplantae; phylum Streptophyta; class Magnoliopsida; order Poales; family Poaceae; genus Alopecurus; species Alopecurus myosuroides. The sequence goes on along the minus strand of CM054059.1, from coordinate 458,172,841 downwards.
TTTTGTGACAGTCAGAGTGATATTTACCTTACTAAGGATCAGATGTTCCATGAGAGAACAAAGCACATTGATGTCAAGTACCATTATGCGTGTGATCTTGTTGCACAAGGTAAGCTGAAGGTATGAAAGATTAGTAATCATAATAATCCTGCTGATATGATGATAAAGCCAGTTCTTGTTGCTAAGTTTGAGCTTTGCTCAAGCTTAGTTGGTATCACTGCTTAGCTCAAGAGGCTATTTGGCGTCGAAGGTGTTTTCTTTGTTTGTTTCAGGGTGAAGGTTTCGTTTATGCTACAAGAAGGAATTTGTCTCAAGGTGGAGTGTTATTTTGTGGTGATCGAAATTCATATGGAGATAAAGGAAAGTTTGGCCTCCGCTACGCGAGGCCCGTCGCCGGAGGCTTAGGGCCGAGTTGGAGTTGGATACACCGTTACCGACCTAGTTAGGACATGACCGTCTTTATATACCTCTTGTAAGCCGCCGCACGAGATAAGCCACACATTGTAAATCCCGGCGCGTTTGTAACCTCACCCGAAATAGTGAAGTATTGCTGGCTGGCGCCCGTGGTTTTTTATATTCCTTGTTGGAAGGGTTTTCCACGTTAAAATCTCGTGTCCCCGTTGGTTCGATCTTGTTTAACTTCATCGTTGTTTTTCTATTGGGTGTAACAAAACATCCATCTCAATTCAATATTACACCAAGTTTAAGAGTCCAAAACAAAAACAGAAACTCCAAGACCATACTGAAAATAGAAACGATAAGGCCATAACAACTCCCCCATCTATTTCCTTCCCTTCAGATTTTTTGATGCTGCGGTTGTCGCCTTCTTCCGCCTACACGCAAGATTTTTCAACCTCGGCTTTTCTTGGGTTATTACGGCCTTCGGCTCCTCATCCTGGTCCTTGGCATCGAGCATCTCTTCCTCATTTCTGGTTTTAACCTCATCCTCGTTCTAAGTCAGCCCCTTTTTTCCCAAGATATTCGTCTCGTGACCATGACACTCTTGCTTTCCTCTTCGCCCTTAACCCGAATGAACGTTGCCACCCCTTCATGGTCAATGAATCAGGCACGTCTAACTGCACATACAAGATATAAAACATATGGTGAGTATATATGTGTATTTTCATGATCAACACATAGGTTCGTACCTCGTCATCAAGATTAGCTCTGTTGGAGGTAGAGGCATCACCACAGGAGGGGATATGTGGACCTTGAAGCAGAACTCGACTGGGATGACATGTCATCATCAACATTATGGCAACCAATTAAAAGAGCCATTGTTCGTAACCGATTAACCACGCTGTGACATTAACAAAAATAATCTTAGTAAAACTAAACACTAAATATGCACACCGAGAAGATCAAACATCTAGACTTGACATACTCTCGAAGGGCACTGTCACCCTACTTGTCACGAGGGTAATCGACTTTTTCTCGGCTTCATCGTCCTCACGGGATATCTCATTGCGCTATCAAAACAAACATGTCAATGTTCATGATCTAATTGTGATGACACCAAAGGAAGATGTAAATAATTAGCATGAAGTTCATGATAGAAGCGAATTTAGTTTCGTTGTCCTCTTTCACGGCATTGTTGTATAAAAAAAACATAGCCTCATCTCCAGAGATGTTCTCCATGTTAAATATATGTTCCTCAAAAGCCGGATGGCATAGGGACACACGGGTTTGTGGAAACTATGCATTCAACACCAAGCAAGACATGTTTTAAATAGTGATTTAATTTGTTCATCTGAAATTTTTAACTGTGACACCCCAGATTAGGGTGCCACACTCTAAAGTGTAGATCCATTGCCTAGGATGCCACAGAGTGTGACACCCTAGCCTGGGGTGCCACACTCTTAAGTGCAAATCCGTTGTCCAGGGTGCCACACCCTGGGACTTAACCATTTCGACGTCGCGAGTGAAACCACCTCGTTCGGATAGAAACAAATTCAAGTGTGCCACCCCAGAGACCGGCGCCACACTTATAAGAGCGGATCCCACACTGCCACGTTGGCCGATAGTGTGGCACCTCAGGCAGGGGTGCCACACTATATAACGTGGATCCCCCGGTGCGGGCGCCACACAAAAGGGTTATTTTTGAAAATAGATTACAGATAGGTTTATTTTGTACTAAAGATTAATTTTGAGGTTATTTTTGTTAATTTTCACTATATTGTTGGTGCATACATGACACCATCCCTCACCATTCTGTCACGGGATCATGTGTGGCCTTGTCTGTGTACGTTGGATGGAGGGCAAGGGGCCGGGGTGGCGCCCACGACTTTACGTTGCTGCCGCACGGTCTCTCTAGGCTGGCGGGTCGAGTGGGTTCGCCGGGGAGTAGGGGTTCACCGGGGAGCTGCTATTCGGGATCTTGTTTCTCCTGTCTCGGCGAGGATGCAACAGAGGAGGAAGAATGCGCGTCGCAAACTTTGTTTGACCTGGCGTTCGATGTCCTGGATAGGACGGAGTCGCCTGTTCATGGGCTGGCCGATGATGGCTGGGCTACGGTGGATCGCAGAGGAAGGAAGACGGATGAAGAGCTCGCCAACGAGTTTTGGAGAGACATGGGATTCCTGACTTGGCATCGCGAGTGTGGGAACGTGGCTCTCCGTACAGCCGGACGGCGGTTCCGGTATCGGTGTGCAAAGAGGTGGAGGAAGTGCCGATCTTGCCGATCTAATTATTAGGATTTTAAAGTCTACTTGTATAGTTTTTTTCTTTTTCAAATGGAGGTTCTAACCCCAGCCTCTGCATCAAAATGATGCACACAGCTGTTTTTTAACTAATAATAAAAGCGATCCACGAAGCCTTACAAAGAGTTACAATAATCAACCAAAAAGGCACCGTCATACATACAAACTCTTGATGAAGGAGGTGGTCATTGTCGGAGGCACATGCCCTGACCTAACACACCAACGTGCATCATCTAATCTGGTTGCTTCCACCAAGTCGCCCGATGAAGAATTGGAATGCACCAACGTGCACACTCGGAAGCCGCTGCCGCCGACATCCGCAAAACTATTTTCTGGAGAGATCATTGCAGACACTAAGCCAGGCCTGCCATTAACGCTGACATGGAGGCAAACAACCCCGCCTTCCTACGCATGTCAACATCCCGTGTCCAAGCCTAGACCGCAGCCCCAAGCTGCCAAGACTCTCCGTTGTCGATGCAGTCGAAGAAACACCGCTCCACCTCTAGACCTTCCAGCCAGAGCGTACTCGAAAACGATGCCCCAAGAGGCTGAACGGCACAAAAGCGCCGTCATCTTCAGATCGGGAGACCTAGATCTAAGGTTTCCCTTGGATCACCAGGTCGGAAGACTGACGGGGATGTAGGGATACTTCCCGTGCCCTCGAGGAAGGCCTACCCGGTCTAAACCAAGAATGGAAGCCCATCGTGAGGAACCACCCTATACATCTTGAAAGCCCAGTCGAAGCCCACTCGCATGACTTGCGACCCAAGGATTGACGGGGCAACCAACATAGCTAGGGTTTCTGTAACATACAAGGAGACCAATTCGAGACCCAACCTCCTATATAAAGGCAGGGAGAATCCTGAGATAGTGTATCTAATTTCTAGTCCACCATTGCTTTGACTCGCTCGACATCCGATCTATCTCCCACGACCAGGGCGCACGCCATTGTAATCCACCATTGATATAATCCAGACACGAAGGAGTAAGGTTTTTACTGCCTCGAGGACCCCGGACCTAGGTAAACCGTGCCCTTATTAAACGTCGAGTCCACCAACGCTCAACTATCTTCTATTCTCAAGCCCCCAGCATGTTATCGGGGGGGGGGGGGGGGTATGTCGACACAGGGAACCGATATTTGGCGCCGTATGTGGGAACGACAAGCGCTGGATCTACGGCCTCACCGGTCTCATCTACATCAGAAATGAAGGATAAGTTTATGACGTATCAAGGCCTAGTCGAAGCCCACTCGCAAGATTTGCGACCCAAAGATTGATGAGGCAACCTACGTAGGTAGGGTTTCTGTAACCTACCCGGAGACGGATTCAAGACCCAACCTTCTCTATAAAGGCTGGGAGAACCCCCCGGCAGGGCGTCTAATTTCTAGCCCACCATAGCTTTGGCTCACTCGACATCCAATCTATCTTCCGTGACCAGGGCATCTGCCATTGAAATCCACCATTGATATAATCCAGACAAGCAGAAGTAAGGGTTTTACCTCCTCGAGGGCCCTGAACGTGTGTAAATTTTGCCCCTGTTAAGTGTCGAGTCCACCCGCATTCTACCATCTCATATTCTCAAACCCCTAGCATGTCATCAAGGTGATATGTCGATACGGGGAACCGACATGCAGTGGCGAGACACCTTGATGAAGGTAACGACGCCCACGGGCACTGTCGTCATCGGCCCCAACTGGAGCTCGGTGTTCGCCCGACCACCAAGACTCCCAAGATCCGCCATGAAGGGACACGGGGACGGTCGAAACACCCCCAACCACACCTTGCCGAGATAAAAACCACGCCGCCACACCACCGGGGGTTGCAGCCCAGCGGCCTAGACCGTAGCCCCAAGTCGCCGATCTGCCGAAGAGGAAGTCTCTGGGCCAATCCCGTGCCGCCGATCTGGTGGAGAGGTCCTTGCCAGCCGGATCCCGGTCGGATCCGTATCGAACCGCTGCGGAGAGCCAAGAGCCCGTCTCACCACCACCTTCCGGCGACACCCGGCACCAAACCGCGCGCAGCCGCACCCGGCGACCAGCCGACACCATCATAGCACGGGCCGAGGCCGCTCCCGCGTGCATCGAGGTGACCCTCATCCACGAAGGCCCACGTGTGGGGGAGGTGGGAGCACGCGCGAGCGAGAACACGTTTCCCACTCGCTTAAGGCGAGGTATAGGGAAAACCCTCTCGCCGACCACCGTTCCCGCTCGCTCGCTTCCTTGGCGAGCAGCATGGCACTGCTACTGCTGCTTCTCCTAGCGACGGTGGCATCCACGACCGCCGAGTTGGAAGAGAGAGAGAGCCCCACATCGAGCCAGCGTCCACCATCGCCGAGTTTCTCAAGGCGCCGCTCACGTCCACCACCACCAAAAGCTCGACCATGTCGAGCCAGCCGACAGCAACGGCTACAAGACGTACATCGTCATTAGTGGCGGAGATTGACAGAGACTGCAGGGGGAGCGAAATGCAAAATATCAATATTTCGGTGGGGGGCGAAATACTATTTTTCTTCTCACTTCAGCCCTCCCAACTTTTTTTCTTAGCACTTGGTCCAAATTACATTGGGGGGGGGGGTGGCCCCCCTAAACTACACTAAGCTCCGCCATGGCACCGCTCCTTCCTGCTATCGGTGCGACGACACAAGGCAAGCAGAGGCTGCTCTACTCCTACCGGACCGTCTTCAACGGCTTCGCCACGCGGCTGACGGAGGAGGAGCTCAAGGAGGTCTCCGTCAAAGGTAGGCTTCGTACGCTCCTTCGACAACAATATCTACCGCGAGCAGATGACACACACGCCTGCGTTCCTGGGTCTGCCGTACCGCAAGGGCGAGTCGCCCGACAAATGGCCCAGCAAAGGCAGCCAGGGGCCGGGTGATCATCGGTGTCATCGATCACGGCATCGATGACACCCACCCGTCGCTGGAGGACGTTAGGCTCATGGACATGTCGTCGTCGTTCTTGAAGGGGTCGTGCCATCCGGCCACGAAGTGCAACAAGAAGTTGATAGCGGTCAAGAACATGTACGTCCCTGACGATGATTTCATCACCCTGGCCCGTGACACGGACCATGGCCACGACACGCACGTGGCTACCACAGCTGCCGTCAACTTCGTGGCCAACTTCTCCGTCAACGGGCTTGCCAGCGGCACCGCCTCTGGCGTAGGTCCTTACGCCCACCTGGCAATCTACAAGGTGTGCAGAAAATCCGTAGATTGCACCGAGGCAGCCGTGCTGAGTGCTTTGGACGAGGCGGTGGCGCATGGCATGCACGTGATATCGGTGTCCCTAGCCGCGAGGAACATTCCCACGTACGACCACAACTCCAATGGCATCGGCGGCTTCAACGCCATGTAGCAAGGCGTCCACAACATCGTCTGCATTGGCAACCAGTGGCGGAGCCAGGAATTTAGACGAGAGGGTCGAACATATAAGATCTAAAAAAATTGAAGGCACAAAAGGAAGTCTATACAACAAAAGAAATGGTCAAGAAGATACAATGTTCATCATTTATACAGTAGAACTAACAAAAAACACGAAAAAACTCTAAATGACTTGAAAAGGAGTAGTATCATACCATTAAGTTGTATTTATGCCAGGAAGACGAAAGTGTCAAGGTAGATGGCCTCGGTGTTCCTTGTAGGAATTAAAACGCACCAGAATCTTCGTGTCATCATTTGTTGTAAATATCTCTTTCTCAACATAACAAATCATCAAGTCATTGAGCCAATCATCACCCATCTTATTTCGAAGATCTGTCTTTATAATATTCATGGCAGAGAAAGCTCTCTCAACTGATGCTGTGGGCACCGGTAATGTCAATGCAAGTTTAGTGAGACGATATACCAATGGAAAGATCAAATGATGTCCAGTTTGAACAAACTTGAGAGTCAGACCACTCAGACTATCACAAGCTAAAAAACGCATGGCTTCTCTTCATGACATCAATGTATATATTGAGTTGGTCAATTAAGAGATAGCAGTCATATGAAGAGAAATCAACAGAGTACATATTTGCAAGCTCAACTAGCTTTCCATGATCAAATCTGCTAAATAAGTCTCTAGGATCAAGGCATGCAGTACACATTAATAGACGTGTAGAAGTTTCACCAAATTTGTTCTTCATCTCAACTATGTTTCTATTAAGCACCTCATTAAAGATTTGTACCTTGTAATAATGCAAGAAAGTGAACATCTTGAGTGAGCTCCTTGGATAACCCATGGCACAAGTGTTATCATCCATATTTGGCACTGAAATTTTGTGAGACTTTCTTCCAATTTTTAAACCCCTTCTTTGTGAAAACATCATGTCCATGTGAAGTATTGCTTGAATATTTTAAAAGGCAAACAATAAAAACCGAATGCAGCATCCTTCTCCACACTATACTCTAGCCAATCATATTTGGTATACCATACATCTTGAAATCGCCGCCAAACCGGACCAAATTTGGTTTTCGGAAAGTTATGACCAGTAAAACGACTCCGGCCTCTAGACAAATATGCCCATCTCATTTTATTTCTAATTTCTAGGGTACAAAATTCATCAATTGATCTCCAAATTCCAGGATCAGAGATGACATTTGCTAGATCAAACATTTCAGAAACATTTGATTGTTGACTATTCTGCAAGTAGTAAGCAACCAGTGAGAAAATCCTACCCAAATAGACATCAAACCTAAAGTAAATAATTGAAATAGAGGGAAATTTAACCTCTCCCATGGGTGCCCTCTTGCAATTTCTGGCAGTCCCGCCCGCATAGAGCTGGAGTGTTGCCAAGCGTTGCCACTTATCCTTCCTCCGCCTCCCCTGCATCCATTTCTTCTTCTTGCTCCCTAACCCACTCTGCCTCCTCATCAGTCTAGTTCTCGTCCATCAGTGTGCGACGGCCACCAATACACGGAAGGGGCGGAGGCCGGAGGGGAAACTGCGGGGCAGAGGCCAGAGGGGAAACTGTAGGGCGGAGCGGGAGAGGAGGCACGGCGGCGACCGTCGAGAGAGGAGGCGCGGCGTGGTGGCGGGCTGTGGGGCTGGCCTCCCGTCACGGGAGAGGAGGCGTGACGTGGCGGCCTGGCGGCGGCCTTCCATGGCGGACGAGAGGATAGGGTCGAGGAGCTAGAGAAATGGCCGATCGATGGTTTTTTGTTTTTTTCTTACCGCACGCTTCAGGTCCGACTGGGTCAGTGGGGGCGGTAGTGGGGTCGAGATTCCTTCTCTTGGCCAGCCGGGTCGGCTGACCTGGCTCGACCCCCTAGTGGCGCCGCCGTTGCCAGCAACGTACGGCCCGGCTGCATCCTCCGTTCGTAACACCTACCCATGGTTGCTCATGGTCGGTGCCCACATGGTGGACCGGTACTTCCCGGCCACCGTGTACCTCGAAGGCCCAACAGATGACACTCACGATTTCGCCGTGGGTGAGAGTCTTGCCAATAGGATGAAGCTCCTGACGCTGCCACCGTCGACTTTTGACCCTCTATTGTACCGTACCGAGGACCATCGTCGGTACTACGCGTATCCATTCGAGGAGATGATTGCCTTGGTTCCTGGTTAGGGCTGGAAATCGAGCCGAGCCGAGTCAGCTCGGCTCGACTCGACTCGCTCAAGCTCGGTCAACTGACGAGTTGATCTCGGCTCGACTCGTTCAACAAACGAGTCCAAAATCAAAACTCGGCTCGGCTCGGTGAACTCGCGAGTAGCTCGCGAGCTACTCGTTTAACTTTTTTTATTTTGTAAAACTATAAAATGTCAATATTATATATTGTATATATAATTAGTTTTCATTATTTGGGGCATGTATAATAAAATCATCCCAATAATCGATGAAAACATGTCGCCGTCAAATAATTTGTAGTAAATAAACTACAATAATCAGTAAAAACCTGTGGCCCCCCTCCGGGTCTCCTCCGGCACTAGTGGAAACACGGGCACTAGTCCCGGTTGGTAAGACCCATTTGTCCCGGTTGTGCAACCGGGATGGGCCAGCCGGGACAAATGTACCTCCCCCATTGGTCCCGGTTGCACCAGGACCAGGGACAAATGGGACTGACCACGCGGCGAACCTGGCCAGGGGAGTTAGTCCCGGTTCGTGTTAGGAACCGGGATGAATGCCTCCTCTCAAAAAGCAGCAGTTTGGCCACTTTCTCTATCGCGGTAGGGGTTTTTTTCGCACTTTTTTTTGCAATTTACGATACCTGCCTCGTAATCCCCAACCGGCCTCCCTTCCCCAACCGCGTCCACTGGCCCACGACTTTTATTAAGCCCACTGGCCACATTTTGGTCAAAGGGTCCACTGGCCCGCGTCTTTAATTAAGCCCACTGGCCACATTCGGTCAAAGGGCACATTGGCCACGCGGGGTCAAAGGGGCCACTGGCCGGCGACCTAGTGGTTGGCTCGCCCGTTTCCACGTCCCCACGTCCTTTAAGTAAGACCATAACTGCAGCCGCGCGCGGTCTAAGGGCCCACTGGCCAGCGACCCCAGCGGCCGCCTCGGCTTCCCCGCGCCTCCACTTCCCCACGCGTGGCCACGAACGGTCACGCCATGCCTCGGCTTCCTCCCCGCGCATTCATGGCCGCCTGCAACCGCCGCCACGTTCTCGCCGCCGGTTGGCATGCCAACCCCGCCCGGGTCCTTTTTAAAGGCCCCCCGCCGCCCCGTACACCCCGCACATCCCGCTCCCAACACGAACCCTAGCCATGTCGCCCCGCCGCTGGTTCAAGCGCGCCAAGAACGAGCACGAGGCTGGGTCCTCCAGCGGCGCCGGCCAGAGAGGCTCCGGCGTTCCCCCGCCGCCGCAGGAGGCGTTCGGCTCCGGTCCGGGCGGCATCCGGATCAGGGGCGGCCCGCGCGTCCCCGCACCACCTTCGGCAGCGCGCAACCCGCCAGCTCGCGCCCCGCCAGGCAAGAGGCTCCGCCGCTACGTGCGAAAGGAGGAGGCGACGTGGCATTGGGAGCACGCCACGCCGGTCTTCTGGCCGGACGTCCACCTCCCGGACGGCTGGCACCTCAACCGCCAGAGGATCCCGGTGTCGCCGCTCCCGACCAATGAAGGCGCCCGCGAGGAGATCTACCGCCGGCGCGCGCTCCTGCCTGCCCACCTCCTCAGGTACCGCGCCTACGCGCGGAGCTCCCCGAACTGGAACGTCTAGTTCTAGCAGGAGCACGACCAGCGCTGCCGCTCCTACTTCCCTACGCCCCCGGAGGAAACCGCCGACACCTACCCAGCGCTGCCGCCCGGCAGCGAGCCGGAGCCGTGGTTCGAGGAAGACATCCTCGAGGACGAGGAGGACCCCGAGCTCCAGGCCGGATTGGAGGCCGCCTACGAGGCCTCCCGCCGCTCCCTCGTCGAGGACAAGATTAAGCGGTGGGAGCAGGTCCCCGCGGCTGCCGACGCCAACACGGCCACGATGCCGCCCCCTCCACCGACGGCGCCACTGTGGCAGACGATGAACGCCGCCATGGAGGCGTCGGAGGACCAGCCGCCACCACAGCCGCTGCCCCCCGGCCTGGAGTACGGGATGAGCTGGGCCTGGACCGGCGGCGAATGGTCGCCGGAGGAGCTGCCGCCGCCACCGGCGGGCGCGCCCCCGTTTCCTCCGCAGCCACTGGCGGGCGCCCCCCAACTGCCTGGCCACCTGTGGCACCAGCCTCCCTACCACTGCATCTCCTCCGACGAGGAGGACTTGGCCGGCGCCGGCGCGCCCCCGGCCACCTATAGTACCTAGGCTACCCCCCCAAGAAACGGTCGGCCGCCTGTGGCCGCGCCGCCGGCTCCGACGCATGTAAGGACCGCCAATAGGGCCGTCGTCAAGAAACACGGCCGGCCGCCTGTGGCCGCGCCGCCCCCGATGTAAGAACCGGTCTCCGGCCCTAATCAATATATGAATGCATTCCCAAAAACTCGTCCCCAGCCAATCTACGGCCTAGTTCATCCCCGCCGGCGGAGCTAGCGCCGACGGGATCTTTGTGTCCATTCCCGCCGCCGGCAGGGCTTCGCCTAGGCTACTCCGGTCGGTCCTGGGTGGTTGCTCGGCCTGGAGAGAGGGCCGAGATATTTATACAAATGGGCCTCTAGTCCCGGCTCGTGCCACCAACCGAGACTAGAAGTACCCCCTTTGGTCCCGGTTGGTGGCACGGGCCGGGACAAAAACGTATTTCGAAATTTGGTGCCACCCTGCGCGCCCAAATGTTTTAGCGCCAAAATTTGAAAATTGTTTAAGTATGCAAATTAATAACTTCTATATACTTTCGAATTTGACAAAAATTTCAACATGAAAAGTGCTTGAATTTGCATAAATAATTCAAATCCATTTTTTGTTTAACTAAATAATTATTCTAACTATTGAAACTATTAATTATTTTACTATTTGCGTATAATTTGAATAAAAATATCTTATAATTTTTGTTTTCTCTTGTGATCTTCCGAGTGAGTCCAGAGCATACAAGGCATCCGGGTGATTTGTATTCCGTCAATGAACCTTTAGGAGGGATGTAGAACAAAACTGTCGGACGTATGATGGCAAATCCGGATGATTTGTATTTGGTCGATGAACTGAATGATGTATCAAACCTTCAAGGGGGGGATGTAGAACACAACAATCGGTATCGCCAGCCTACAGCCCTGTCGTGGGAGAAACAACCACCCTAAGTGGGAGTTCAGCCTCCTCAGGCTCCACTAGACCTGTAAGAGCTTAATCAGATCAGGACACTAATCGTGTTCAAACCTGTATGGAGAAGCTGATCATATTGGCTCTCCATGAATGCATGAGCTTCAACATTTTCTGCAGCCTTTGCTGCAACTTTATATAAAGTTCGACAAAGCGAGTTGTACCTTTTTGACACGGATAATTTGGGATCTTCGTCTACAACAGAAAAACCATAGTTCTCCTTTGAAGGTTCACTCTGAGCATCCTTTCGCTATCTTTTCAAAACATAGTGTGGTGGAATTTCTTTGACATTTCTGATCTCAAGAACCTTCAGTACATGGCAACACGGAAGACCTACATTTTCAAACTTATTGCAGCTACAAACGACAATATATTCTGATGAGTCGAATCTAACAAAATGACCCCGAGGCCTGTTTTTGACAGTTATCTCATACTCGGATATGGGTCATAGTTGTCAGCTTTTTACCGGTCAATACAAATTACTGGTCAAACAGAACTATATGATCATGTATTCCACGTTTATTATCACACATCACCAACAGACGGAGGAGAGAGAAACAGAAAAGTGGGTGGGTGTGCCGCTGGTTGGGATAATAATGAAATCAGGCTGGTCATAGTTGTCAGCTTTTTACCGGTCAATACAAATTACTGGTCAAACAGAACTATGATTATGTATTTCACGTTTATTATTACACATCACCAACAACATCCATATCTAATCTTCTGAATTTTTCCTTGCTTATGATCGCTTCGGCCGTTACCATGGAGCATCTTCATTAGTTAACGGGATGGTGGGGTCTGTGATAGGTATCATGGGAACGATCAAGTCCACAATGAAAACGGTGCAGGTATGAATATTAATCGAATTGGTCACAATACTATTCAAACTCATGATCGCAATCTCCATCTAAACAATGTCTTGCATGTACCTGACACTAGTAAAAATCTTATTTCTGCTCATAGACTTGTCAAGGACAATCATGCTTTCCTAGAAATTCATCCAAACTTCTTTTGTGTCAAGGATCAGGTCACGAAGAGCACTCTGCTTGATGGTCCCTGCCGAGATGGACTTTATCCTTTACCAGCCCCATCATCACTCAAGGAAGTTCTTAGCATCAATAAACCGTCACATGATCAGTGGCATCGTCGATTAGGCCATCCAGCATCCTCCATAGTTCAAAGAGTCATTAGCAAAAATAATCTTCCTTGCTCGAGTGAAAATAAAATTATAGTTTGTGAAGCATGTCAAAAGGAAAAAAGTCACCAATTGCCTTACTCTAGATCCACTAGTGTGTCTCATTATCCATTAGAACTCATTTTCTCCGATGTATGGGGCCCTGCCCCTGATTCTTTTGGTCATAAGAATTATTATGTGAGTTTTATTGACGATTTCTGTAAATTCACGTGGATCTACTTGATCAAACATAGATCTGAAGTTTTTCGTATATTCCATGAGTTTCAAGCACTTGTTGAAAGGAGATTTTCAAGGAAAATTATTGCCTTACAATCGGATTGGGGAGGAGAGTATGAGCGCCTAAATTCCTTTTTTAAGCAAATTGGAATTACCCATCATGTATCATGTCCCCATGCCCATCAACAGAATGGGTCAGCCGAGCGAAAACATCGACACATTGTCGAAGTTGGTCTATCCCTTCTAGCTCATGCCTCCATGCCACTGAAATATTGGGATGAAGCTTTTATTTCTGCCGTTTATTTAATTAATCGGCTCCCCACCAAATTACTCCAATTCTCTACTCCTTTAGAAGTTCTTGAGAAAATTACACCAGACTATAAATCTATGCGCATCTTTGGTTGTGCCTGTTATCCTAATCTCCGTCCTTTCAATGCTAGGAAGCTTGAATATCGATCAAAACAATGTGCCTTTTTAGGATATAGCATCCTTCACAAAGGATTTAAATGCCTTGACATTAATTCTGGTCGCATTTACATCTCTAGGGATGTAATATTTGATGAGCAAATATTTCCTTTTTCAACTCTACACTCAAATGCAGGCATGCGACTCCGTTCGGAAATTCTCCTCCTTCCGTCCCATCTCCAAAACCCTAGCCAAATTGATCATGAGGGTGACCCAACTAGTACTGATGATTCAGTTCTGATTAATATTTCTAACCCTGCTAATGATCTTGATAGACAGCGTGCAGAAAATTCTGAAACAGGAGAAGATTCCGGTGAAAATCAGCACAATTCCGCGTCCGGACAAAATAGTGCGGAAACCCACGGACAGAGAGAAGAAACCGCGTCGGAGGATCCTTCTCGGATCGCGCGAAGCGCGTCTGGACACGCCAGGGAAGCCGCGTCCTCGCATCCGTCTCGAGCAGTGCGGAGCGAATCGTCTTCCGCCACATCACCGCAGCAGACCGACCGCACGTGCAGCGGGGGCTCCAGCACCGAGCCTACGGGATCTTCTACATCGCCCTCATCACCGATACACGGCCACACGAGAGCATCCGGATCTCCTGCGGGCGATAGCGCCGATCCCGAGGGGGATTTGTCTGCCACGGCCAGGGAGAATCACGCCACGGGATCATCTGTGACTCAGCATTCTACAGCTACCCGTGTACATAGTACACGACTGCAAACCGGAAGGATACAACGCCGCAAATATACAAATGGTGTTGTCAGGTATGCGCATTTGGCTACTACAGGAGAACCAAATAATATTACTGAGGCTTTAGGAGATAAAAAATGGAAAAAATGCTATGGATGAGGAATACTTAGCACTTATGGAAAATAAAACTTGGCACCTAGTTCCACCACCACAATCAGGAAGGAACATTATTGATTGTAAATGGATATACAAAATAAAACATAAAGCTGATGGTAGTATAGATAGATATAAAGCTAGATTAGTGGCTAAAGGTTTTAAACAACGATATGGTATTGACTATGAGGACACGTTTAGTCCCGTAGTAAAATCAGCTACTATTCGTCTTGTTCTATCTGTGGCTGTCTCCAGGGGTGGAATCTTCGACAACTAGATGTGAAGAATGCGTTTCTTCATGGCGTTCTGGAGGAAAATGTTTTCATGAGGCAACCACCTGGCTATGAAGTTAAAGGGAAGACACACTATGTGTGTAAACTTGACAAAGCGCTATATGGCTTGAAGCAAGCACCACGGGCATGGTTCTCACGCCTAAGTACAAAGCTACAAGATTTAGGTTTCTGTGCATCAAAAGCTGACACATCATTGTTCTTCTATTCCAAAGGAAACATTTCTATTTATGTGCTTATTTATGTTGATGACATAATTGTTGCAAGTTCTTGTGAGAATGCCACAGGAGCTCTTCTCAAGGATCTCCAAAAAGATTTTGCCTTGAAGGATCTTGGTGATGCTCATTATTTCCTTGGGATTGAAGTAAAGAAGGTACATGATGGAATACTTCTCACACAAGAAAAATATACTTCAGATATACTTAGTAGAGTTGGTATGACAAATTGCAAGCCAGCTATTACACCCATGTCAACTAGTGAAAAACTTTCAGTTGAGGAAGGAGAATCACTAAGTGATGAAGATGCAACAAGGTATAGAAGTATTGTTGGAGCATTACAATACTTGACTCTTACCAGACCAGATATATCATTTTCTGTTAACAAAGTTTGTCAATTTCTGCATTCACCAACCACAGTACATTGGACTGCTGTGAGAAGAATATTGAGATATCTTAAGGAGACATGTAAACTTGGCCTTCGGCTGAGAAGATCTTCTTCCATGTGTGTTAGTGCTTTTTCTGATGCAGATTGGGCAGGATGTCCAGATGATAGAAGATCTACTGGTGGATTTGCTGTGTTTCTTGGCCCTAATCTAATATCATGGAGTGCAAGAAAGCAAGCAACTGTGTCTAGATCAAGCACAGAAGCAGAATATAAATCACTTGCAAATGCCACTGCTGAAGTCATGTGGATTCAGACATTGTTAACAGAATTGAGGATACCACATCCTCAAACAGCTCAGTTATGGTGTGATAATATGGGAGCAACATATTTTTCAGCAAACCCAATCTTC
Organism: Alopecurus myosuroides; assembly: GCA_028641055.1. Classification (NCBI taxonomy): domain Eukaryota; kingdom Viridiplantae; phylum Streptophyta; class Magnoliopsida; order Poales; family Poaceae; genus Alopecurus; species Alopecurus myosuroides. The sequence continues at coordinate 458,157,461 of CM054059.1, read as the reverse complement.
CATGCTAGAACTAAGCATATAGAAGTTGATTATCATTTCGTTCGAGAAAGAGTTGCACAGAAACTACTGGAAATAAGGTTTATTCCTACAGGTGATCAAGTAGCGGATGGTTTTACCAAACCACTGGCTCCTCGACAACTAGAAGCTTTTAGAAACAATCTTAACTTAAATAAGTTATGATTGAGGGGGTGTGTTAGATAGATTGTGTGTCACGTTTGATATTGTTGTAAACCGACTCAATCTTATAAGAGTTTGGTAGCTTGAATTAGTTTGGGTTTATCCCGTGTAACAAACATGATGTATATCCTCTTCGGCAGGTTGGTTAAGCCGCATATATAACACGCAACGGTAACCCCTAACAGGGCAACACCTTCCACCCAAATATATTCACAGAGATGCGTACCAAGCTGGTTCTTATTTAAAGGAGAGAATAAGTGGAAGAAAAACACTCAAATCTGAGCCGAGGAAGTACTGAAAGATGGCTAGTTCTGGTGGAGCTTATTTGACCGGCCGGTACATTTGTCTCCTTTTGTTCATGCTGCCATAAGTTGTTTAACGCTACTAGTCTCTTAGACTCTCAGCAGCTGAAGCCTCCTTGTCTTTTATGATCTTCTCATCACTCACAAACCTGCACTTTTTTATTCCCATTATTAGGATTTTAAAGTCTAATGATATACTACAGTATATTGTTGTGATAATTAACAAAAATAACCTCAAAATCAATCTTCACCACAAAATAAACCTATATGTAATCTATTTTAAAAAATAACCCTTTTGTGTGGCGCCCGCATCGAGGGAGCCACGTTATGCAGTGTGGCACCCCCGTCCGAGGTGCCACACTATCGGCCAACGTGGGGTGTTTTTTTCTATCCGAATGGGGCGTTTTCACTCGCGACGTCGGAATGATTAATTCCTAGGGTGTGGCACCCTGGACAACGGAGTTGCACTTAAGAGTGTGGCATCCCCGGCTAGGATGTCACAGTGTGTGGCACCCTGGCCAATGGAGCCACACTTTAGAGTGTGGCACCCTAGTCTGAGGTGTCACACTTAAAAATTTCAGATGAACAAATGAAATCAACATTCAAAACATATCCTACATCAATTAGAATTCTATGATCATCACAATAACTCCATTATCTACATCACAACTTCAAAACATCGATTCACTAGCATAAACATGTTATTTTGTGGTGATCCAAATTCATATGGAGATAAAGGAAAGTTCGGCCTCCGCTACGCGAGGCCCGTCGCCGGAGGCTTAAGGCAAGGTTAGTAGCAAAAGGTTTCAGCCAGATTCCAGGAGTGGATTATAATGATGTGTTCTCCCCTGTTGTCAAGCATAGTTCTATTCGTACTTTCTTTAGTATTGTTGCTATGCATGATCTTGAGTTTGAGCATTTAGATGTGAAGACTGTGTTTTTGCACGGAGAACTTGAGGAGGAGATATACATGGACCAACCTGAAGGGTTCATAGTGCCTGGTAAGGAGGGTTTCGTGTGCAAAGTAAAGAAGTCCCTTTACGGTTTGAAACAGTCTCCTCGACAGTGGTATAAAAGGTTTGATTCTTTTATGATGTCACATGGCTTTAAGAGGTCTGAATATGATAGCTGTGTGTACATTAAATTTGTTGATGAATCGCCTATACTTGTTGTTATATGTTGATGATATGTTAATTGCTGCAAAGAGCATGAAAGAAATCACTACATTGAAGAAACAATTGAGTAGTGAGTTTGAGATGAAGGATCTTGCTCCTGCTAAGAAAATTCTAGGTATGGAAATTTTAAGAGACAGAAAATCTAGATTGCTATTTCTTAGTCAGGCGAATTACATTTAGAAAGTCCTTCATCGTTTTAATATGCATGATGCAAAGTCTGCTAGTACTCCAATTGCTTCACACTTCAAGTTGTCAGCATTGCAATGTCCTACTACTGACAAAGATATTGAGTATATGTCACGAGTTCCCTATGCTAGTGCTGTTGGTTCCTTAATGATGTAGCCCACCCAACCCCACTAAGTGCACCAATGACAAGATCACGAGCAAAGGCCATACATGACAAGGTGAACTCGCTCCTCTCGCTCCGTACTTTCGGTGACTTCGCGGATGGTGCGCTACCTCATGGTTCAACCCTTTGTGTGCTCAAGTTCGAACCCACCACGGAGGTCTCGGAAAGCACCCAAGACGATGCACAAGAAGCTACCAAGGAGGAAGGAAAAGACGGCATCAAGACCCAGCCAGGCCGGCCTCCCCCCCTCTCTAGGCCGCCCCCGAGGCAGAGGAACCCGGCCCCACCCCGGCCCCAGGCCGGCCTACCTCCTCCTCAGGCCGGGCACCCGCCCGAAGGCCCCGGCCTCCATCCCGCCCCCCCCCCAGGCCGGCGCCCCCCTCTCCTACCTCGGCCTCAGGCCGGCTACCACGTCAGCACCAGGCCGGCGCGCCCTGGGGCGCCCCCTGCCCCCACCCTGGCCTCAAGGGCCGGCCAGGCCGGGCTCCCAGGCCGGCGCGGCCTAAAATGCACGCAAACGCCCGGATTTCGCCCCCGTTTTCACCTACTTCGACCCCCGTCTATATAAGGACTTCCCCGAGCTAGATCTAGGGTTTAGAGTTGAATTTAGAACATTGAGCTTGGCTCTCTTGTATCCCTCTTTGAGGAACTACTCCTATGGTGTGTACGTAGGACCGTATCAAGGCTACTCCTACGACTTCGTCTAGGATCGTATCAAGATTCATCCAACTACTTGTCCTCTCCCCACGGGATTCAGTCAAGAGTTGTCCAATCTTCCTCTCGTAAATCCTTGAGGTTCTATTGGCGTAGTGGACCGGCTACGGGTGTGAAGCGGTTTGAATCAAGGTGAGTTCAGTTGGATCGATCGTCCCGTAGGCGGCCCTCGGGGTTTAGTTGACGGGAGATTTGGGGTCCTTCGGTTCGTGCTATTTATCTCCCCTCGTGTTTCCCCTCGATTTGCCACGTTTCCCCCTCGATCCCCTCTCGTGTTCTTCGTTCGTTCTTCATGTTCTCCGTCGATTCGTGAAGACCGGGCCAACCTAGAGGTCAACACCCATATCATCTGGTATCCAGAGCTAGATTGACACGAATTCGACACCCACACCCATCCTTTTCCACCAATTTTTCTTCTACCACCATAAATTTCGAAAATCATCACAAAAATAGCGAAAAGGGATTTCGACCGATCTGTGGATTTGTTGAGTTTTTCGTGGTTTTGATTCGTAGAATTGTTGCCAAACACCATTTCCCACCTTTCTATTCAGCCATTTTTCCCAAATTCGCCCAAATTTTTTCTTGATTTTGAAGGAATTTCGAATTTGAGACAAAACACACCGAAAATCCCAGCTTCTTCGATTCCCGAATAGATTTTGAAACTTGTTTTTCTTTGTCGTTTGTGATCCGAATTGAGTGTAACAAGTTGCCACGCGATGCCCATGACACCACCTATGGTTCCACATCAACGGATCGCCACGACATCGACATCCACCGGCCGCAAGTCCGTGATCATCAACAAGAGAGGTATAACTTTCTTCCGCTTGAACCACCCCACCCATTGTGTACCTTACCTATTCGGACTAGTTCTTTTACACCGCTTGGCATCGCATTTTTGGCACCGAGAGTGCGAGTTTGGGGCTTGTGAGAGATTAGCTACGAGTAGGCATTGGCATTTTGGAATCCATCAAAAGAGAAAAAAAAGATAAAATATAAAAAGAAGCAAAGGATCGATGCCAATTGCTTTCCATTGTAGGAACGTGTGGCATTGCGTCGCAAAAGAGAAATAGTGACCGGTTGCCACGATGCAAATCTTGTTGCCTTTTAAAATTTGCGGTTTGAGCTAGCGTCCTCGATCCTTGTGTTAGTGTGGCATTGTGCATTAGGCTTTGTTAGGTACATTTCGTCTTCGCTCGTCCATTGGCCGCACTAATCCCATTTATCCCTTGCGTGTGTGTTCCACCATATTTCCATCCACTAGGTTTGGTTTTTGTGCTAGCTTTTCTTTGGCTCTTCTCCACGTTTGAAAATACACTTTTCTTCGGTTTTGTCGATTTTTCCTCGCCACTTTCCTAACTCATTTGCCTTCCACATAAAGCGTGTGTGTTGTTGTTTGCGGTTTCTTTCAATCTTTTTGGATTCGCTCTTGACATACCGCCCTACACCTAGGCTCGTACACTAGCCTCAATACGACCAAAAAATATAACGTTGGGTAAGTGAGACATCCATTTCTTCCATATCACACTCGTGTGTTTTTGAGATGGCTAGGGAAGGAGTATTCACAAGTCCGAGCTCGGAGGATGAAGGAAATCCATTCTACGACGACAATGCTTACGCCAACTACGTCACCCACAATGACCATTTCCAACTCCGTGAACTCGTGAAGGACGGATTGAAACGCTATGAGCGTCGACTCCAAGAGCAAGAGGCTCGATTGAATGATCAAATGACGCGCTTCAACATCAACTTGGCTAATCTTGCCAACCGTTGTCATTCATCATCGTCCTCAAGGTCTCGTCGCTCAAGCCACCACAATCAAGATCTTCACCAACCTCGTCGCCATGACCGCCATGATCGCAACACCAACATGGAGGAGGGTGGACAACATCAACAACCACAACCACCTCCACAACAACCTCAACAATATCCGCGACGAAATTGGTATGAGGATAGCTCGCCATCACCACCACCTCGACATCGCCAAGGACGTGGTGACCCTCTTCAACAACCGTAATGCTCGGACCTTCGACAACATCATCATCCACCTCCACAAGGCCACGCTCAAGACTATGGCCACAATGACTACGTGGAAGGTGCTCGTCAACATCGAAGGCCACCAAGGCGTAATGCGCGTATCAACAACAATGACCAACAAGAACGTCCTCGACATCAACACCATGACAATGATGATAGTGAACACCATGAAGCAAGACTCCGTCACCATAAACAACCACACCCTAATGACCACCGGCGTCATCCTCCCCATCATGATCGCCACCGCCAAAGCAATGAGGATGACCCCTATGATGATTCACCTCCCGTTTATGATGAAGATCCCCATGAGCGACACCATGAGCGACCCCATCGTCAACAAGAAGACAACAACATGAGTGCACTTCGTTTCAATGTTCCCAAGTTCAATGGTGAGAATGACCCAGAAGAATATCTTGCTTGGGCTCTCAAGGTCGACAAGATCTTCGGCATTAACAACTTCACCGACAAGAAGATGGTTGCTCTAGCATCATTGGAATTCAAAGGCTATGCACTCTTATGGTGGGATCTCCTACAAGCCGAAAGAGTCCGCAACCGCATTGCTCCTATTGCCACTTGGAATGAGATGAAGCAATTCATGCATGCTCGTTTCGTTCCTCCACATTACAAGCGTGACCTCTTCAAGAAACTCCAAGAACTTCATCAAGGCTTGAAGTCCGTTGATGAGTACTACAAGGAAATGGAGACCTCTTTGATACGAGCTCATGTGATGGAATCTCAAGAACAAACAATGGAACGTTTCCTCAATGGCCTCAACTATCCTATAAGGAAGATCGTCGAGTATCAACCGTATGACAACATTGTGGCCCTTGTCCACCAAGCTCTCAAGGCGGAACGCCAAATTGCGGAAGATCTTAAGTACAACAAGCAAAAGGCTTTCTTCAACTCAAGACCTTCCTCTTCGTCTCCGATGACACAAGTAACTACTCCAACCAACAACAAGAGCACCTCCCGAGCCCCTAGTGCTCCCAACAAGTCTTCACAACCATTCAAGAAATAAGCGCATACCACCTCCTCTTCAAATACTACTCAAGTCAAGTCGAGTACTATTAATTGCTTCAAGTGTGGTGGTAGTGGACACAAGTCCTTCGAGTGTTCCAACAAGATGATTATGATCGTCAATCAAGATGGTGAACGTGACTCCATGAGTGAGGGTGAATACTATGCTATGCATCAAGTTGCTCTTAATTCCTTGGATGTGCCAAATGAAGATGAAGAAAGTATCTATTGCGACGAGGACAAGAATCCATCGCTAGTGGTGACAAGAGTCCTTACTTCTTCTCCTCAAGATAAGCATGATCAACGTTGCAATCTCTTTCAAACTAGAGCCGGTATCAATGGAAAATCAATCAAGGTTATCATCGATGGCGGTAGTTGTCACAACTTGGCTAGCAAAGAGCTTTGCGACAAACTCAAATTGCCTTTCAAGCAACACCCGCATCCATACCATGTCCAATGGCTTAGTGACTCCGGCACATTCAAGATTCAACATACGGTTTCCGTACAATTCAAGATTGGTCCATATGAAGACACGGTGGAGTGTGACGTTGTGCCTATGACCGTGTGTCATCTTCTTCTTGGACGACCTTGGCAATACGACAAGAATGCTATTCATGAGAGCTAGAGGCATCACCACGAGAGGGGATATGTTGACCTTGAAGCAGAACTCGACTGGGATGGCATGTCATCATCAACATTACGGAAACCAATAAAAAGAGCCATTGTTCGTAACCGATTAACCACGCTGTGACATTAACAAAAATAATCTTAGTAAAATTAAACACTAAATATGCACACCGAGAAGATCAAACATCTAGACTTGACATACTCTCGAAGAGCACTGTCACCCTACTTGTCACGAGGGCAATCGACTTGTTTCTCGGCTTCATCGTCCTCACGGGATATATCATCGCGCTATCAAAACAAACATGTCAATATTCATGATCTAATTGTGTTGACACCAAAGGAAGATGTAAATAATTAGCATGAAGTTCATGATAGAAGCGAATTCGGTTTGGTTGCTCTCTTTCACGGCATTGTTGTATCAAAAAAACATAGCCTCATCTCCAGAGATGTTCTCCATGTTAAATATATGTTCCTCAAAAGTCGGATGGCATAGGGACACACGGGTTTGTGGAAACTATGCATTCAACACCAAGAAAGACATGTTTTGAATGTTGATTTAATTTGTTCATTTGAAATTTTTAAGTGTGACACCCAAGATTAGGGTGCCACACTCTAAAGTGTAGATCCATTGCCTATGGTGCCACAGAGTGTGACACCCTAGTCTGGGGTGCTACACTTTTAAGTGCAACTCCGTTGTCCAGGGTGCCACACCCTAGGACTTAACCGTTCCTACGTCGCGAGTGAAACCACCTCGTTCGGATAGAAAACAAATTCAAGTGTGGCACCCCAGAGACCGGCGCCACACTTATAAGAGCGGATCCCACACTGCCACGTTGGCCGACAGTGTGTCACCTCAGGCAGGGGTGCCACACTATATAACGTGGCTCCCCCGGTGCGGTCGCCACACAAAAGGGTTGTTTTTTAAAATAGATTACAGATAGGTTTGTTTTGTGCTAAAGATTAATTTTGAGGTTATTTTTGTTAATTTTCACTATATTGTTGGTGCATACATGACACCATCCCTCATCATTCTGTCACGGGATCATGTGTGGCATTGTCTGTGTACGTTGGATGGAGGGCAAGGGGCCGGGGTGGCGCCCACGACTTTACGTTGCTGTCGCACGGTCTCTCTAGGCTGGCGGGTCGAGTGGGTTCGCCGGGGAGCTGCTACTCGGGATCTCGTTTCTCCTGTCTCGACAAGGATGCAACGGCGGAGGACGAATGCGCGTCGCAAACTTTGTTTGACCCGACGTTCGATGTCCTGGATAGGACGGAGTCGCCTGTTCATGGGCTGGCCGATGATGGCTGGGCTACGGTGGCTTGCAGAGGAAGGAAGACGGATGAAGAGCTCGCCAACGAGTTTTGGAGAGACATGGGATTCCTGACTTGGCATCGCGACTGTGGGAACGTGGCTCTCCGTCCGGCCGGACGGCGGTTCCGGTATCGGTGTGCAAAGAGGTGGAGGAAGTGTCGATCTTGCCGATCTAATTATTACGATTTTAAAGTCTACTTGTATAGTTTTTTCTTTTTCAAATGGAGGTTCTAACCCCCAGCCTCCATCAAAATGATGCACCCAGCTATTTTTTACTAATAATAAAAGTGATCCACGAAGCCTTACAAAGAGTTACAATAATCAATCAAAAAGCCACTGTCATACCTACAAACTCTTGATGAAGGAGGTGGTCATTGTCGGAGGCACATGCCCTGACCTAACACACCAACGCGCATCATCTAATCCGGTTGCTTCCACCAAGTCGCCTGATGACGAATTGGAATGCACCAACGTGCACACTCGGAAGCCGCTGCCGCCGACATCCGCAAAACCATTTTCTGGAGAGATCATTGCAGACACTAAGCCAGGCCTGCCATCAACGCTGACATGGAGGCAAACAACCCCACCTTCCTACACATGTCAACATCCCGTGTCCAAGCCTAGACCGCAGCCCCAAGCCGCCAAGACTATCCGTTGTCGATGCAGTCGAAGAAACACCGCTCCACCTCTAGACCTTCCAGCCAGAGCGTACTCCAAAACGATGCCCCAAGAGGCTGAACGGCACAAAAGCGCCGTCATCTTCAGATCCGGGAGACCTAGATCTAAGGTTTCCCTTGGATCACCAGGTCGGAAGACTAACGGGGACGTAGGGATACTTCCCGTGCCCTCGAGGCAGGCCTACCCGATCTAAACCAAGAACGGAAGCCCATCGTGAGGAACCACCCTATACATCTGGAAAGCCCAGTCGAAGCCCACTCGCATGACTTGCGACCCAAGGATTGACGGGGCAACCAACGTAGCTAGGGTTTCTGTAACATACACGGAGACAGATTCGATACCTAGCCTCCTATATAAAGGCAGGGAGAACCCTGAGATAAAGTATCTAATTTCTAGTCCACCATTGCTTTGGCTCGCTCGAGATCCGATCTATCTCCCGCGACCAGGGCGCACGCCATTGTAATCCACCATTGATATAATCCAGATAAGGAGTAAGGGTTTTACCTCCTCGAGGACCCCAGACCTAGGTAAATCGTGCCCTTGTTAAACGTCGAGTCCACCAACGCTCAACCGTCTTCTATTCTCAAACCCCCAACATGTTATCCGAGGGGTAAGTCGACACAGGGAACCGATATTTGGCGCCGTATGTGGGAACGACAAGCGCTGGATCTACGGCCTCACCGGTCTCATCTACATCAGAAATGAAGGATACATTTATGACGTATCAAGGCCTAGTCGAAGCCCACTCGCAAGATTTGCGACCCAAAGATTGATGGGGCAACCTACGTAGCTAGGGTTTCTGTAACATTTCCCACCGGTAGGGCGTCTAATTTCTAGTCCACCATAGCTTTGGCTCACTCGACATCCAATCTATCTTCCGCGACTAGGGCAGCAGCCATTGTAATCCACCATTGATATAATCCTGACAAGCAGAAGTAAGGGTTTTACCTCCTCAAGGGCCCTGAACGTGGGTAAATTTTGTCCCTGTTAACTGTCGAGTCCACCCGCGTTCTACCATCTCCTATTCTCAAACCCCTAGCATGTCATCAAGGGGATATGTCAATACGGCGAACCGACATGCAGTGGTGAGACACCTTGATGAAGGTAACGACACCCACGGGCACTGTCGTCATCGGCCCCAACTGGAGCTCGGTGTTCGCCCGACCACCAAGACTCCCAAGATCCGCCATGAAGGGACTCGGGGACGGTCGAAACCACCCCCAACCGCACCTTGCCGAGATCAAAACCACGCCGCCACACCACAGGGGGTTGCAGCCTCAAGTCGCCGATCTGCCGAAGAGGAAGCCTCTGAGCCAATCCCGTGCCACCGATCTGGTGGAGAGGTCCTTGCCAGCCGGATCCCGGTCGGATCCGTATCGAGCCGCTGCGGAGAGCCAAGAGCCCGTCTCACCACCACCTTCCGGCGACACCCGCCACCAAACTGCGCGCAACCGCACCCGGCGACCAGCCAGCACCATCGTAGCACGGGCCGAGGCCGCTCCCGCGTGCATCAAGGTGACCCTCATCCACAAAGATCCACATGAGGGAGGAAGAGATCATGCCCAAAGTTTTTATTTTGTATGCAATGGTAACATGTGAAGGCAATTCTCAGAGGGGAAATGCCCATGTTCGTCCGGGGGATCGACATGGGACCGTCATATGATGCTCCATAGTGTGGACGTAGGTTTCCATGGCCCCACTCGCCCAACCTCGTCGAGAATAATATATGAAGCCTTATCCGTTCGGTCCCTCCCTACCTCTTCGTCCCAATATTCTTTCTCCCACCTCTGTCTCTCTCTTCTCTCTCTCCGACAAGGAGTTCGTCTCCTACCTCCGCCTCTCTCTCCTCTCTCTCTCCGGCAGTGCTCACCACTCCTACCTACCTTCCTTATTGTTGCACGGGGATCGTGGGCATGAGAACCCTCCGTCCTCCACTGCCTTCCGCGCCATGAGCACCCTCGCTCCGGCGTCCAAAAATTCGAGCCGCCCTCTCCCCAGTGGCGAGGCTGCGAGTGGCATCTGTCCGACAGCACCGCGGGGCGACACCAGTCCAGCCCTTGTCGCGGCGTCGGTCGCTACCGCGATAGTAGGTCGGCGCTCCTCTGAGCGGCGTATGCCGGTGCTACGACGACATGTTGTTGTTGCTATGAATGGCATACAACAGTGCTACAAAAGATCGGCGCCCATGCTACCATGCACCAGGGGCGGTGCTAAAAAGGATCGGCGGCGGTGCTATTGTGTGCCCACGACGGTGCTACAAACGATTGTCGGTGATGCTATCTTGTGTTAGTCGCTTTATCCACCCGATGAGCGTTGGGGCATACGTCGGAGCAAACGAGACATGTTTTGTATGACGCCATGGACCAGCGAAAATTTCTATTCCGTTTTTCTTTTCTCCGTGTGGCGGACTCGCGCGGTCGATTTCCCATTGACTAAAATATAGGACACGTGCCGCTCTATCCACCCGGAGGATTGGGGGAAATTATCCCCGAGGGGACGCTCAACACGCCCCTTCTCGGATATGCATGCATAATCATCAAATTGCTTTCGACGATGCATTCAAAATAATCCGATCGATCGAAGTCTTAAAAATCAGTGTTGCTCGACGGCGCAACGTTCACCGGAGAAGGTCATGGCAGTGGACAACAGCTGTGGACAGAGGACGCGAAGACACGTGGAAATTCAGCAACAGATGGATTCGGGCATTACCCGGTAGGTTAATTATAGTCCGAAAGGCTTGCACCTTAAAAACCCCATCCCGTGTTCTCCGCCAACCCCATTCTTACAAGGGAACCTGCTGCTGCGTAACCCAACCACTCCACTCCACCCCACATCCAGAGCTAGAAGCTTCGAGGAGCTAGGTAGGGTTTCCCGCCCCGATGACTGTCGCCGACCACGCCGAGAAGCTCTCACCGGCGGGGCAGATCGTCGCCGATCCGGTCGTGAAGCACTCATCGTCGGCGCGGATCGTCGATCTGTCGCTGATCTTCGTGTCGCTGGTCTACCTGTCCTTGGCGATTGGGTGGATCATCACCGCGGGTATGACCGCCACGATCGTCGCACGCCGCACCTGCCGCGAGGGCTCCGCCCTCCTCGTGTTTCTCCAGGCGTTCAATGACGCGGCCACCAAGTTCTCCATCTGCATCTTCTTCATCGACCTCGCGCTTTTAGCCGTTCTGCTGTTCGGCCTGTGCCTGGCCTACGTGGTTGCAGTTGTTTGTGGATCCGGTGCTGAGTTCAAGAAGGTATCCTGCTAGTAAATCCCTCTGATCTTTACTTCCATCGAATTACAGCACTAGATAGGCTAGTGGTTCGAATTAATTTGCCATACATGATTCAAGTTGTCCAGATGATCAGTAATCGTGTTCCACCTGAGTTTATCACTTTGTCTGCATCCTTCCATTTTCGGACAATTACATATGTCCATGTACATTCCTGTGGTTTCGCTGAAATTGCTGTCCTCCCAGCAGGGCCGGTCCATACATTTACGGGGCCCAGGGGCAAGACGACAACCCGGGGCCCCATCACGCACATATAAACACAAAATAGGTTATATTTCAAAAGTGAAATATGAAACAGTACATGATAATAGATTGTCTCTAAACTCTAATAGATCATCTCTAGTATATTCTTTTAGATTTTATACATAATCAGAACTAAGACAACCGTTACACTAATAATACTATAGAAGTAGTACATAGGATGGGGCCCCTGACTTTCGGGGGCCCAGGGCGGGCGCCCCGCTTGCCCACCCATATGGGCCGGCCCTGATGCATGCATGTCATACCATTCTGGTACGTGAGTCATGGTTACGAAGGAAAGCGGCAGGGCCGGCCCATATGGGTGGGCAAGCGGGGCGCCCGCCCTGGGCCCCCGAAAGTCAGGGGCCCCATCCTATGTACTACTTCTATAGTATTATTAGTGTAACGGTTGTCTTAGTTCTGATTATGTATAAAATCTAAAAGAATATACTAGAGATGATCTATTAGAGTTTAGAGACAATCTATTATCATGTACTGTTTCATATTTCACTTTTGAAATATAACCTATTTTGTGTTTATATGTGCGTGATGGGGCCCCGGGTTGTCGTCTTGCCCCTGGGCCCCGTAAATGTATGGACCGGCCCTGGCATGCATGGCCACTAAAGCAAGCACGGCCTTAAGATGTCGTGACATTGGGCACAGCAGAGGCCGACGCCGTTCCGTGAGGCTCCGCGCGCGCTGAAGATGTCGTGACATTGGCCACTTGGCGCCCCCAATAGCCGTCCAGATCGACGTCGGAGCGGGCCACTTGGGGACCGTCCGGACGGGACGGCGCCTTTGGGGCGCTACTCCCAACTCTCCGCCCCAAGCATCCTCCCCAATTTGTTTTAAAATTCAAATTGTGCAACAACAAAAAAAAACAAATACCATAGATTTAAGGTATTGGCACATAAATTCGAAATTTATGCTTAATTTATATGCCTAGGCCATTACAAAATGAAGGGAAATCACGCAAAGTCGATGGTGTTAGATCATGCGTGGTCGACGACATTATTGGAGCCGAGGAAACCGACAGTGGGGAGGGGGAGACGAGGAAGTCACCGCCTGGTGTGTCGTTATTGTCGCCGTGCATGCCACCGTTCCGTGAGGCTCCGCGCGCGCTGAAGATGTCGTGACATTGGGCACAGCAGAGGCCGACGCCGACGCAAGCCCCATCTCGACGTAGATCGCCGCACGACGAAGGTCAAACGCCGCCCTCGCCCGTGGATCAATATTCGAAGTGTCGGTGGTTAAAAAAATCAAATAGAAAACCGTTCAAATTAAAATTTGTTCAAATTTGAGGATTTTCAATATATTTTTTAAAAAAAATTGTTCGCCATTTCAAAAATTGTTATCACCATTTTAAATTTGATTTTTTTAAAAATCTGAACATGTTTCATACTTGAAAAAATAAAAGATATTCAAAAAAATAGAAATAGCTAGATAAATGATGGACAAGCAAGAAAAAAGAGGAAGCTAGCGACCAGAGGACTGATTTAGTGACCGAACATGCTATCTCGCTGCATTGTACGCGATGGTGTATGGAATGAGCTAGCCAGCCTTAAAAAAAGCAACATAACTAATTTGGCCGGCCCACGTGTGGGGGAGGTGGGAGCACGCGCGAGCGAGAAGACGTTTCCCACTCGCTTAAGGCGAGGTATAGGGAAAACCCTCTCGCCGACCACCGTTCCCGCTCGCTCGCTTCCTTGGCGAGCAGCATGGCACTGCTACTGCTGCTTCTCCTAGCGACGGTGGCATCCACGACCGCCGAGTTGGAAGAGAGAGAGAGCCCCACATCGAGCCAGCGTCCACCATCGCCGAGTTGCTCAAGGCGCCGCTCACGTCCACCACCACCAAAAGCTCGACCATGTCGAGCCAGCCGACAGCAACGGCTACAAGACGTACATCGTCATTAGTGGCGGAGATTGACAGAGACCGCAGGGGGAGCGAAATGCAAAATATCAATATTTCGGTGGGGGGCGAAATACTATTTTTCTTCTCACTTCAGCCCTCCCAACTTTTTTTCTTAGCACTTGGTCCAAATTACATTGGGGGGGGGGGGGGGGCGGTGGCCCCCCTAAACTACACTAAGCTCCGCCATGGCACCGCTCCTTCCTGCTATCGGTGCGACGACACAAGGCAAGCAGAGGCTGCTCTACTCCTACCGGACCGTCTTCAACGGCTTCGCCACGCGGCTGACGGAGGAGGAGCTCAAGGAGGTCTCCGTCAAAGGTAGGCTTCGTACGCTCCTTCGACAACAATATCTACCGCGAGCAGATGACACACACGCCTGCGTTCCTGGGTCTGCCGTACCGCAAGGGCGAGTCGCCCGACAAATGGCCCGGCAAAGGCAGCCAGGGGCCGGGTGATCATCGGTGTCATCGATCACGGCATCGATGACACCCACCCGTCGCTGGAGGACGTTAGGCTCATGGACATGTCGTCGTCGTTCTTGAAGGGGTCGTGCCATCCGGCCACGAAGTGCAACAAGAAGTTGATAGCGGTCAAGAACATGTACGTCCCTGACGATGATTTCATCACCCTGGCCCGTGACACGGACCATGGCCACGACACGCACGTGGCTACCACAGCTGCCGTCAACTTCGTGGCCAACTTCTCCGTCAACGGGCTTGCCAGCGGCACCGCCTCTGGCGTAGGTCCTTACGCCCACCTGGCAATCTACAAGGTGTGCAGAAAATCCGTAGATTGCACCGAGGCAGCCGTGCTGAGTGCTTTGGACGAGGCGGTGGCGCATGGCATGCACGTGATATCGGTGTCCCTAGCCGCGAGGAACATTCCCACGTACGACCACAACTCCAATGGCATCGGCGGCTTCAACGCCATGTAGCAAGGCGTCCACAACATCGTCTGCATTGGCAACCAGTGGCGGAGCCAGGAATTTAGACGAGAGGGTCGAACATATAAGATCTAAAAAAATTGAAGGCACAAAAGGAAGTCTATACAACAAAAGAAATGGTCTAGAAGATACAATGTTCATCATTTATACAGTAGAACTAACAAAAAACACGAAAAAACTCTAAATGACTTGAAAAGGAGTAGTATCATACCATTAAGTTGTATTTATGCCAGGAAGACGAAAGTGTCAAGGTAGATGGCCTCGGTGTTCCTTGTAGGAATTAAAACGCACCAGAATCTTCGTGTCATCATTTGTTGTAAATATCTCTTTCTCAACATAACAAATCATCAAGTCATTGAGCCAATCATCACCCATCTTATTTCGAAGATCTGTCTTTATAATATTCATGGCAGAGAAAGCTCTCTCAACTGATGCTGTGGGCACCGGTAATGTCAATGCAAGTTTAGTGAGACGATATACCAATGGAAAGATCAAATGATGTCCAGTTTGAACAAACTTGAGAGTCAGACCACTCAGACTATCACAAGTTAAAAAACGCATGGCTTCTCTTCATGACATCAATGTATATATTGAGTTGGTCAATTAAGAGATAGCAGTCATATGAAGAGAAATCAACAGAGTACATATTTGCAAGCTCAACTAGCTTTCCATGATCAAATCTGCTAAATAAGTCTCTAGGATCAAGGCATGCAGTACACATTAATAGACGTGTAGAAGTTTCACCAAATTTGTTCTTCATCTCAACTATGTTTCTATTAAGCACCTCATTAAAGATTTGTACCTTGTAATAATGCAAGAAAGTGAACATCTTGAGTGAGCTCCTTGGATAACCCATGGCACAAGTGTTATCATCCATATTTGGCACTGAAATTTTGTGAGACTTTCTTCCAATTTTTAAACCCCTTCTTTGTGAAAACATCATGTCCATGTGAAGTATTGCTTGAAGATTTTAAAAGGCAAACAATAAAAACCGAATGCAGCATCCTTCTCCACACTATACTCTAGCCAATCATATTTGGTATACCATACATCTTGAAATCGCCGCCAAACCGGACCAAATTTGGTTTTCGGAAAGTTATGACCAGTAAAACGACTCCGGCCTCTAGACAAATATGCCCATCTCATTTTATTTCTAATTTCTAGGGTACAAAATTCATCAATTGATCTCCAAATTCCAGGATCAGAGATGACATTTGCTAGATCAAACATTTCAGAAACATTTGATTGTTGACTATTCTGCAAGTAGTAAGCAACCAGTGAGAAAATCCTACCCAAATAGACATCAAACCTAAAGTAAATAATTGAAATAGAGGGAAATTTAACCTCTCCCATGGGTGCCCTCTTGCAATTTCCGGCAGTCCCGCCCGCATAGAGCTGGAGTGTTGCCAAGCATTGCCACTTATCCTTCCTCCGCCTCCCCTGCATCCATTTCTTCTTCTTGCTCCCTAACCCACTCTGCCTCCTCATCAGTCTAGTTCTCGTCCATCAGTGTGCGACGGCCACCAATACACGGAAGGGGCGGAGGCCGGAGGGGAAACTGCGGGGCAGAGGCCAGAGGGGAAACTGTAGGGCGGAGCGGGAGAGGAGGCACGGCGGCGACCGTCGAGAGAGGAGGCGCGGCGTGGTGGCGGGCTGTGGGGCTGGCCTCCCGTCACGGGAGAGGAGGCGTGACGTGGCGGCCTGGCGGCGGCCTTCCGTGGCGGACGAGAGGATAGGGTCGAGGAGCTAGAGAAATGGCCGATCGATGGTTTTTTGTTTTTTTCTTACCGCACGCTTCAGGTCCGACTGGGTCAGTGGGGGCGGTAGTGGGGTCGAGATTCCTTCTCTTGGCCAGCCGGGTCGGCTGACCTGGCTCGACCCCCTAGTGGCGCCGCCGTTGCCAGCAACGTACGGCCCGGCTGCATCCTCCGTTCGTAACACCTACCCATGGTTGCTCATGGTCGGTGCCCACATGGTGGACCGGTACTTCCCGGCCACCGTGTACCTCGAAGGCCCAACAGATGACACTCACGATTTCGCCGTGGGTGAGAGTCTTGCCAATAGGATGAAGCTCCTGACGCTGCCGCCGCCGACTTTTGACCCTCTATTGTACCGTACCGAGGACCATCGTCGGTACTACGCGTATCCATTCGAGGAGATGATTGCCTTGGTTCCTGGTTAGGGCTGGAAATCGAGCCGAGCCGAGTCAGCTCGGCTCGACTCGACTCGCTCAAGCTCGGTCAACTGACGAGTTGATCTCGGCTCGACTCGTTCAACAAACGAGTCCAAAATCAAAACTCGGCTCGGCTCGGTGAACTCGCGAGTAGCTCGCGAGCTACTCGTTTAACTTTTTTTATTTTGTAAAACTATAAAATGTCAATATTATATATTGTATATATAATTAGTTTTCATTATTTGGGGCATGTATAATAAAATCATCACAATAATCGATGAAAACATGTCGCCGTCAAATAATTTGTAGTAAATAAACTACAATAATCAGTAAAAACCTGTGGCCCCCCTCCGGGTCTCCTCCGGCACTAGTGGAAACACGGGTACTAGTCCCGGTTGGTAAGACCCATTTGTCCCGGTTGTGCAACCGGGATGGGCCAGCCGGGACAAATGCACCTCCCCCATTGGTCCCGGTTGCACCAGGACCAGGGACAAATGGGACTGACCACGCGGCGAACCTGGCCAGGGGAGTTAGTCCCGGTTCGTGTTAGGAACCGGGATGAATGCCTCCTCTCAAAAAGCAGCAGTTTGGCCACTTTCTCTACCGCGGTAGGGGTTTTTTCGCACTTTTTTTGCAATTTACGATACCTGCCTCGTAATCCCCAACCGGCCTCCCTTCCCCAACCGCGTCCACTGGCCCACGATTTTTATTAAGCCCACTAGCCACATTTTGGTCAAAGGGTCCACTGGCCCGCGTCTTTAATTAAGCCCACTGACCACATTCGGTCAAAGGGCACACTGGCCACGCGGGGTCAAAGGGGCCACTGGCCGGCGACCTAGTGGTTGGCTCGCCCGTTTCCACGTCCCCACGTCCTTTAAGTAAGACCATAACTGCAACCGCGCGCGGTCTAAGGGCCCACTGGCCAGCGACCCCAGCGGCCGCCTCGGCTTCCCCGCGCCTCCACTTCCCCACGCGTGGCCACGAACGGTCACGCCATGCCCCGTACACCCCGCACATCCCGCTCCCAGCACGAACCCTAGCCATGTCGCCCCGCCGCTGGTTCAAGCGCGCCAAGAACGAGCACGAGGCTGGGTCCTCCAGCGGCGCCGGCCAGAGAGGCTCCGGCGTTCCCCCGCCGCCGCAGGAGGCGTTCGGCTACGGTCCGGGCGGCATCCGGATCGGGGGCGGCCCGCGCGTCCCCGCACCACCTTCGGCAGCGCGCAACCCGCCGCCTCGCGCCCCGCCAGGCAAGAGGCTCCGCCGCTACGTGCGAAAGGAGGAGGCGACGTGGCATTGGGAGCACGCCACGCCGGTCTTCTGGCCGGACGTCGACCTCCCGGACGGCTGGCACCTCAACCGCCAGAGGATCCCGGTGTCGCCGCTCCCGACCAATGAAGGCGCCCGCGAGGAGATCTACCGCCGGCGCGCGCTCCTGCCTGCCCACCTCCTCAGGTACCGCGCCTACGCGCGGAGCTCCCCGAACTGGAACGTCTAGTTCTAGCAGGAGCACGACCAGCGCTGCCGCTCCTACTTCCCTACACCCCCGGAGGAAACCGCCGACACCTACCCAGCGCTGCCGCCCGGCAGCGAGCCGGAGCCGTGGTTCGAGGAAGACATCCTCGAGGACGAGGAGGACCCCGAGCTCCAGGCCGGATTGGAGGCCGCCTACGAGGCCTCCCGCCGCTCCCTCGTCGAGGACAAGATTAAGCGGTGGGAGCAGGTCCCCGCGGCTGCCGATGCCAACACGGCTGCGATGCCGCCCCCTCCACCGACGGCGCCACTGTGGCAGACGATGAACGCCGCCATGGAGGCGTCGGAGGACCAGCCGCCGCCACAGCCGCTGCCCCCCGGCCTGGAGTACGGGATGAGCTGGGCCTGGACCGGCGGCAAATGGTCGCCGGAGGAGCTGCCGCCGCCACCGGCGGGCGCGCCCCCATTTCCTCCGCAGCCACTGGCGGGCGCCCCCCAACTGCCTGGCCACCTGTGGCACCAGCCTCCCTACCACTGCATCTCCTCCGACGAGGAGGACTAGGCCGGCGCCGGCGCGCCCCCGGCCACCTATAGTACCTAGGCTACCCCCCCCAAGAAACGGTCGGCCGCCTGTGGCCGCGCCGCCGGCTCCGACGCATGTAAGGACCGCCAATAGGGCCGTCGTCAAGAAACACGGCCGGCCGCCTGTGGCCGCGCCGCCCCCGATGTAAGAACCGGTCTCCGGCCCTTATCAATATATGAATGCATTCTCAAAAACTCGTCCCCAGCCAATCTACGGCCTAGTTCATCCCCGCCGGCGGAGCTAGCGCTGACGGGATCTTTGTGTCCATTCCCGCCGCCGGCAGGGCTTCGCCTAGGCTACTCCGGTCAGTCCTGGGTGGTTGCTCGGCCTGGAGAGAGGGCCGAGATATTTATACAAATGGGCCTCTAGTCCCGGCCCGTGCCACCAACCGAGACTAGAAGTACCCCCTTTGGTCCCAGTTGGTGGCACGGGCCGGGACAAAAACGTATTTCGAAATTTGGTG
Source organism: Alopecurus myosuroides (assembly GCA_028641055.1). Lineage (NCBI taxonomy): Eukaryota > Viridiplantae > Streptophyta > Magnoliopsida > Poales > Poaceae > Alopecurus > Alopecurus myosuroides. Next base: position 458,138,009 of record CM054059.1, on the reverse strand, counting down.
CCACCCTGCGCGCCCAAATGTTTTAGCGCCAAAATTTGAAAATTGTTTAAGTATACAAATTAATAACTTCTATATACTTTCGAATTTGACAAAAATTTCAACATGAAAAGTGCTTGAATTTGCATAAATAATTCAAATCCATTTTTTGTTTAACTAAATAATTATTCTAACTATTGAAACTATTAATTATTTTACTATTTGCGTATAATTTGAATAAAAATATCTTATAATTTTTGTTTTCTCTTGTGATCTTCCGAGTGAGTCCAGAGCATACAAGGCATCCGGGTGATTTGTATTCCGTCAATGAACCTTTAGGAGGGATGTAGAACAAAACTGTCGGACATATGATGGCAAATCCGGATGATTTGTATTTGGTCGATGAACTGAATGATGTATCAAACCTTCAAGGGGGGGATGTAGAACACAACAATCGGTATCGCCAGCCTACAGCCCTGTCGTGGGAGAAACAACCACCCTAAGTGGGAGTTCAGCCTCCTCAGGCTCCACTAGACCTGTAAGAGCTTAATCAGATCAGGACACTAATCGTGTTCAAACCTGTATGGAGCAGCTTACGTGAGGAACAAACCTTGCCTACCCTTTTTATTTTTGCTTCATTCAAGAGGACTTCTCTGCCGGCCACGCATCTCTACATTTCTATTCTTCTTACTACTTCCTCTGGGAGGTTCACTGTTGGTAACATCGTTCTGAACCAGATTTTGCTGATGACTTTTCATGATAGTGCTCAAGGAAGGTTTGTCATGCAGCTTTGCTTGCAAAATAAGCTCAACTTGCTTCAGAAGCTGATCATATTGGCTCTCCATGAATGCATGAGCTTCAACATTTTCTGCAGCCTTTGCTGCAACTTTATATAAAGTTCGACAAAGCGAGTTGTACCTTTTTGACACGGATAATTTGGGATCTTCGTCTACAACAGAAAAAGCATAGTTCTCCTTTGAAGGTTCACTCTGAGCATCCTTTCGCCATCTTTTCAAAACATAGTGTGGTGGAATTTCTTTGACATTTCTGATCTCAAGAACCTTCAGTACATGACAACACGGAAGACCTACATTTTCAAACTTATTGCAGCTACAAACGACAATATATTCTGATGAGTCGAATCTAACAAAATGACCCCGAGGCCTGTTTTTGACAGTTATCTCATACTCGGATATGGGTCATAGTTGTCAGCTTTTTACCGGTCAATACAAATTACTGGTCAAACAGAACTATATGATCATGTATTCCACGTTTATTATCACACATCACCAACAGACGGAGGAGAGAGAAACAGAAAAGTGGGTGGGTGTGCCGCTGGTTGGGATAATAATGAAATCAGGCTGGTCATAGTTGTCAGCTTTTTACCGGTCAATACAAATTACTGGTCAAACAGAACTATGATTATGTATTTCACGTTTATTATTACACATCACCAACAACATCCATATCTAATCTTCTGAATTTTTTCTTGCTTATGATCGCTTCGGCCGTTACCATGGAGCATCTTCATTATTTAACGGGATGGTGGGGTCTGTGAAGGGTGGAATTTCAACAAACTTATTATAATCTTCTGACATGTATGTCGTGTCCTCGATTCCCACGATGTTTCTTTTCCCTGAAAGAACTATGTGATGCTTCGGCTCGTCGTATGATGAATTTGTTTGCTTATTTTTTTCTTTTTTTCGGTCTGGAGGACATGTCCTTCACATAGAAGACCTGATCCACATCATTGGCTAGGACGAATGGTTCGTCATTGTAACCAATATTTTTGAGATCCACAGTTGTCATTCCATAAAGCGGGTCTACATTTACCCCTTCTCCATTCAGGTTGACCCATTTGCACTTGAACAAAGGGACCTTAAAAGAAGGTCCATAGTCAAGTTCCCATATCTCCTCTATGTAACCATAGTATGTGTCATTTTTTCCATTCTCGTTTGTTGTATCAAAGCGGACACCACTGTTTTGGTTGGTGCTCTTCTTATCTTGGGAGATCGTGTAAAATGTATTCCCATTTATCTCGTACCCTTGAAAACTCCCAATAGTCGAAGATGGTGACCCTGCCAACATGTACAGCTGATCTTCAACAGTGGTGTCATTTATAAGATGTGTTTGCAACCAACTTCCGAAAGTCTCCATGTGTTTGTGTTTAATCCATGAGTCATCCTTCCCCGGGTTTGTGGAGCGTACAATATTCTTGTGTTCCTCGAGATACGTAGCCATGAACATAGAATTTTGTAGAACTGTGTAGTGTGCTTTGGTGAAAGAATGCCTGTCCCTGTGTATCATTGTTTTCTTTCCCATCGTTCCTTTTCCCCCCAGTCTCCCCTCATGTCGCGATTCAGGAACACCAATCGTCTTAAGGTCAGGAATAAAGTCAACACAGAACCCAATGACCTCCTCTGTTCCATAGCCCTTCGAGATGCTTCCTTCTGGCCTAGCACGGTTATGAACATATTTCTTCAAGACTCCCATGAACCTCTCAAAGGGGAACATATTGTATAGAAATACCGGACCGAGAATATGAATCTCTTCACATAGGTGAACCAGGAGATGAGTCATAATGTTGAAAAAGGATGGTGGGAACACCAACTCAAAACTAACAAGACACTGGACCACATCCCTCTGTAATCTTGCCACAATTTCTGGATCGATTACCTTCTGAGATATTGCGTTCATGAATGCACATAGCTTCACAATGGGTACTCGAACATTTTCCGGTAGAAGCCCCCTCAATGCAATCGGAAGCAACTGCGTCATAATCACGTGGCAGTCATGAGACTTCAGGTTTTGGAATTTTTTCTCTGCCATGTTTATTATCCCCTTTATATTCGACGAGAAGCCAGACGGAACCTTGATACTGTAAAGGACTTCAAAAAATATTTCCTTCTCTGCTTTAGTAAGAGCGTAGCTGCTTAAGTAATGGCGCCCTGTATCCGTGTGCTTATTTCTTGGGTGTTTCATACGTTCCTGGTCCTCCCGTACTTCTGCCGTATCTTTTGACTTCCCATACACGCCCAGGAAGCATAGCAGATTGACGCAGAGATTCTTTGTCACGTGCATCACGTCGATAGAAGACCGCACCTCTAAAACTTTCCAATAGGGTAGCTCCCAAAATATAGATTTCTTATTCCACATGGGTGCGCTTATCAGGGCCGTTCGGAACTGGTTGGCTACCAGCAGCCTTACCAAAGATTACTTCTAGGTCCTTGACCATATCGAATATATCATTACCACTACGGAGCTCAGGCTTCTTCCGGTTATCTGCCTCACCTCTGAAATGCTTCCCTCCTTTCTTTCTTACGGGATGCTTGATCGGAAGAAATCTACGATGCCCTAGGTATACAACCTTTTTACATTTATCCAAATAAACATTGTCAGTCTTATCTAAACAGTGTGTGCATGCATTGTATCCCTTGTTTGTATGTCCGGAAATGTTACTAAGAGCAGGACAATCATTGATGGTTACGAAAAGCAACGGCCGTAGGTCAAATGGGTTTTGTTCGTTGTCACCCACACACATACACCTGGTTTGCCCCACAATTGTAAGAGTTCTTCCACTAATGGCCTTAGATACACATCAATGTCGTTGCCAGGTTTCCTCGGGCCTTGGATGAGAACTGGCATCATAATGAACTTGCGCTTCATGCACAACCAAGGAGGAAGGTTGTACATACATAGAGTTACGGGTCAGGTGCTATGTCTGGAGCTCTGCTCCCCAAAAGGATTAAAGCCATCTGTACTTAGACCAAACCATAAGTTTCTCGCCTCTCCTGTAAAGTCCGAGAAGTCTCTCTCGATCTTTCTCCACTGCGATCCATCGGCGGGGTGTCTCAACTTTCCGTCTTTCTTACGGTCTTCTTTGTGCCATCGCAACAACCTAGCATGCTCTTTGTTTCTAAACAGACGTTTCAACCGTGGTATTATAGGAGCATACCACATCACCTTAGCAGGAACCCTCTTACGGGGGGGGGGGGCTCGCCGTCAACATCACCAGGGTCATCTGCTCTGATCTTATACCGCAGTGCAGTGCATACCGGACATTCATCCAAATTCTCGTACTTCTCACCGCGATAGAGGATGCAGTCATTAATGCATGCATGTATCTTCTGCACATCTAATCCTAGAGGGCAGAGAGCTTTCTTTGCTTCGTACGTACTCTCAGGCAATTCGTTATCCTTTGGAAGTTTTGGCTTCATTAGTTGAAGTAAACTCTCAAATGCCCTGTCAGTCACACCGTTCTGTGCCTTCCATTTCAGCAACTCCAGTGTGGTACCGATCTTTGTGCTACCATCTTCGCAATTTGGGTACAACAACTTTTTGTGATCCTGTAACATGTTGTCCAGCTTCTACTTCTCCAATTTACTTTCACAGTCTTCCCTTGCATCAGCAATAACTCGGCCAAGATCATCATCGGGCTCTTCTGATGCCTGTTCTTGATTACCTCCTTGTTCTGCATTCTCTTCCATTGCAGTATCGTCGTATTCAGGGAACAAAGGATCTTCTTCTTCTTCATCATCATCTTTCATCACAACCCCTCTTTCTCCATGCTTGGTCCAGCAATTATAGCTGGGCATGAAACCTCTCCGAAGTAGGTGGCCGTGAAGGATTCTTTCGGAAGAGTGCTCTCTGACGTTCCGACAATCAACACATGGGAAACACATAAAGCCATTATCTTTGTTCGCCTGAGCTACAACAAGAAATGTATTCAGGTCTACCATATACTCGGAAGTGCGTCGGTCACCGTACATCCATCGCTGTCGTGCATCCATCTGCATCGTATAATTAAGTTTATCAAAATACATCAATAACATATTAATACAGAAATGACCACAATACATCAACAAATATTACTTTTTTATGTATCAGTTACAGATGAAAAAGATAAGTTTGTTAACCTCGGTCGAAGATACCATTTTCAGTGAGCTTATGTGTGGCTCGGGAATTTCGTCGAACACCTCGTGTGCATAGTAAAATAAAACACACTAACACCCACCTCTCTCACACCTCCAAGCAAAAAAAAGATAGAAGGGGGGGGGTCTGGGGCAGTATATATAGGGGAAGGGGGACATTGTGTGGTGACCCAGCACACCACTGCATATGTAGTGCGCAAGTCGGTGACATAATATTCACAGAAGGACTTATCCGTGAATATTACATCTCTCAGAGTGGTACAACACAAACACAGCGGGTCAAAGCAAACCTATAGGATACAAACTTCATTACAAAATCTTGAGAATCTCCTTGAAGAATCAAAGAAGATCTCATGCAAATGAAACATCAGAAGAAGCAATACGAAGCTCCCAGCTGGAGAAGAACTCTAGCTCAGAACTAATCCACTACGGCTGATGTCAGCCCTAATCTATGGCTTGTAACTGCTCAGTCCAAGAATGGTCTCTACCTACATCTTGATAGCTTCTCCTCCACCAGCGTTGTTGATGGCGATGCTTTACCGACTAAGTAGTAGATCACCCCACCTAGCTTCATGAGTTAGCGATGGCTTCACGATGACGACTACCAAAGGATTCAACTCTAAGCAGGGGGTCAAATGGGAACGAATGAGTAACGAGCGTTACTCAGCAAGTTCATGATATATAGTGGGTAGTTTGATGCACTAACTACAACTTTAGACTCGAAAGAGTCATAAGCTAATGCAAGGTTTTGTAAAACTTTCTTCAAAAGGTTGCTTTTAATTCTGAAAACTATGCCCGCCAGACCATCACATGAGCTAGAACTTCATGGAGTTGCCTTTCCTGTAGCGTTCGCAGTTCCTTCCCGGAACAGGAGGTAACATGTCACATCCTTTTACACTCTGCAGAGGTGCGTTACTTTACCCATGGACGACCAAGACCATGTTGCACAACCAGGCGATCGTTCCTGTCCACACCCACTTAGGTGTGGGGCTCGGTTGTTGGTCCAAGCCAAACCGTGCTTCTCCGCACAATGCATGCCCACCCATTTCCGCCAGCAGGTTGAACGCCTGATTCCACCCCTCACGATGGAGATCTACGCGCCCCTGGCAGACACTCATAGACCCCAGAGTCCGTGGGACGTAAGGGCTCCCACCCATGTGCATGTAGCCCCGCAGAACCTACAACGTACGTCTCTGGCAGTCCGTTGACATGCAAACGAGAAAAGTATCACGGCTGACTTACTCCCCCCATAGAAGACCCATGGTTAACGCGAATTTACGGCGCACCGAGTTCTGACGGAATTTGTGATTAATTCCTAGGTAATACTTTCCCATGCAGATGGAACCTTCCTTTGACCTATTCATCTTACCATGGTCCCATCCGCCCACCAAACAGAACACTACCACTCGGGTAGTCATTCAATTAGTCATATTATTATAAAAATAGGATCATGCATTCTTTTGAGAATAGGTGGTAATACGATAGGGTTTTTGCAAATAGTTTGTTATGAAGTACTGCAAATGATATGAGCAAGTGATGAACTTGCCTGGGATTGAGATAACCATAATAATCCATGTCTTCGGGGTCAAGGGTCACGTAGAACATCCTGACGTCTGAAAGATAGCAAAGTAGTCCCGATAAGGACTACAGAAAACACTGGCAAGGATGATATATGCATAGTAATGAGATGCATCGTGAAATACCCCGAAAAATACCCCAGCTTACAAGTGTAAGCTATGTTTGTTATGATAACTTAATCTTATGAGTTTTAGGTGAATTGTTTCATTACTTTTGGTGATGTGGTTATTACTTCTTTTAGACTTACATGTGTTTCACTTTTATTTAGCAAACAATTGTTATCTTGTTTAGGTAAAAGTGTTTATTACTTGATTAAAGAACAAAACAACAACACATGGAAAATAATTATTGAATAGATAACAGACACATTTTATTTTATGTTCGAAAGTGTAGAGCTGATGACAATGAGTTTAGTTGAAAACGATGAGCTAATAAAACTACTCTATCATCACACAACTAGTTAATGACTAGTGATGATAGGTTTAGTAGGTGCGAAAACATGGGGTTTTATTAATAAGGAAAATAATGTTTGTGGTAGTTGTTTATGGTTATAATGGAATATTACAGAATTCCATTATACCCTTTAAAACAATTCTATAAGTTGAATAAAATGTTTTATGTTTAACATATTTTAATTAGAAATTCTTTTCTCTTTAATTTGATATATCATTCAATGCTTGTGAAAACATTTGCACAAACTATTAATTTATTGATTTTAAATGAATTAAATGACTAGGCAAATATTGAACACATGAAAACTTAGTCAAATGACTTTGAAAACATCATAGATGAGTTTCATAAAACATTTGGAACATTTTGGTATATAACTTGTATTTTTTCTGATTTTATGAATTATTTATTATTTTTCAGAGTTAATGATTATTATTATTATTACTATTATTTCTTTATTTTATTTAATTAGTTAAGTACTTATTGGTTTCTCAGAAAACATAGATTATGGAATGTTTTGAAATGATCAAGTATTGAATTAAGTTTTGAGAAGATATAATTTTATTTGGTTGATTATTTTAAATCAAGTTTGTATTATGAAATTATTATTTTAAAATTATAATTTTAAGACTATTAATATTATTGGATTATTTTTCTTAATTTTTAAAATACAACTATTTTACTAGATTAGTTATATTGCAAATGTTTGAAGTTTGTAGAATTTTATTTATTATTTTTATATTATTTTATAACTCTTTTATTAAAGGTTTAGGGCAATTACTCTTCTGCCCCAGGGCTAACAGATGGGTCCATGGGTTAGGGTTCAACCTAACCCGCTGGTCTGGTCGAGCCGGACCAGACCAGACGCACACACCCCCGATGGCTCCCCTCGTCTCCTCTTCCTCCCTCGCAGGCGACACAGAGGCGATCCCATCGCCTCCTCCCCTCCGGCGATTTCCCCTGTTCCCCTCCGGCCAACCCTGCCGCCGCTACCTAGCTCCATCAACGCTCCTCCTCACCCTCTACTACTCCCTCCTCTTCGATATGGATTTCTTCCCCTGTGTTCCCCGTGGACAACCCCTGCCCTAACCCTAGGGTTCGGGTACCCGGGTGCTCCACCACCTCTCCGGTGTCCTAGGCTCCTCGAGGTGGTTCCTGGAGGCTCCTGGAGGCTGAGGTGCTGCTGCTGCTTGTGTGGCTCAGGTTGCGGAGACGTCGCCGCCGGGACGGCCTCCTGGAGGCAACCACGGCCCGCCGCTGTGCATCGCTCCACCAACTGGCCGTGGTCACCACGAAGGTGTCCACCTGTAAGTGCTCCTCTTTTTCTGCCCCCTCACCCCTCTCTCTCATTCTGACTCCTCCTTCCCCGTTTGCTCTGGAGCCTAGCCATCGTGCTAGCTCATACCATGCCTCCTGTGGTTTTCTCAGTGAACTAGTGATTGATTGGGTTAGCTAAGGAATTTACCACATGATTTATTTGATATGGAAAATATGGAGATCATGTTATGCTCTATGATGAACAGGAATTTTTATTGTGCACCTAAGTTACTCTCTATTGCTATGCACTGTGAGATGTTGCTGGTTATTGGGCTTGTGCTGTTAGTGGGAAACCGTTTTGGGATTTACTCCCAATGTTATTTCTGTGTACTGACACCCTATGGTTGCTTCCTGTAACAAACCCTGTTGGTTGGCTATCTGTTAAACTCCTGGTAGTAAATATATGCTTTCCAATGTTCTATGGGTGTGCTTAGCTGTTTGATAGGTGTTACTCTGAATAATTATTCAGAGAATATGCCATCAATCCTCGTTTCCAATTTTACTGTTTTTATGTCCTGATTCAGTGGTTCTGTGGTATCAGATCCTTGGATCTGGTGCCCAGCAACCCTGTATGTGGGTGTGACATGATTCAGTGAACTTTGGCTAGTGATTTGACTCAAGATCCATTTGCTAAAATCCTTTATATCTTGTGGATCTAATGCTTCTTTGTATCACATGATAAGAACAGATTATTACACCTGATGGTTTTATTTCTCTGAAATTACTTGATAAGAACAGATTGCTTGCTCTTGCTTCTTTTGCCCCTAAGCCTATGATGCATAGCCTGAGGCCCTTATGCTTGTGAATGAATGCTTGGGAATTAGCATACTTTGTTTAAATATTTCCTAAATTTGTGCCCAAGTGCTTATCTGTTTGCATGTTTGCATACTGAGGTGCTCTTTTAGGATGTGCCCAGGTTTTTCTCATGTAAAACATGAGTATTGTTGTGGTATGATCTAGGATTTGTTAATCTGCCCTCTTTTGACTTTAAAACTGACAAGAACAGATCTATGCTTGTTCTAGTTGTCCCAAAGCCAGTGATGTTGCTCTGTGGTAATTTTTCATAGATAAGAACATATATTATACTTGTTTTTAAACCCCTATGATGTGATTAGCATAGCAACACTATGCTAGACTGAGGGAAATAAATCCCAGCCCACTTTCTGTGCATATTTTAGCAAGATCCCTTGCTAGGATGTGTGTAGAAATCACCTTGGGGTGTTAATGTTGTGGCTGTGATTTCCTGATGGCTCTTGGCTTCTTGATCCGTTTCCCTTGAGCTACTTCCATGTTCTGCTTGTGGTCTTGTTGTTGTGCTTCAGGTCTGCTCCTCCAGCTCCTTGCTTGACCTTGTGATGATCTTGCTGGATCTACTCTGTTTATCTTCTCACAGCAGGGATTTGGATGGTATGGTTGATGGTCATGTGGTTTTCTAGTGATTGGATTAATTTGTGGAGATAGATTTCTGGTGGTGTGATTCCTGGTGGTGGTGTTCTTGTGGGGAGTGCTTGAGCTGTGTAACTCGAGCTGTTGGACAGGAGAAGGAATGGACTTGCTCTCTTGCTGCCCTACGGTTGTTTGCCTTTTATATGTCTCTTGTAGCTGTGACAGCACAGAGATGTGCATGGTGGTGTAAGCTGTGTGCTTGTGTGTATGGCCCTAGATCTTTTTCTTCACAGATGAGCTCGGTTTGCACTTGGTCTTATCCTGGTGCTGTCTTTATTTTTGCCTGACACTTGTATTTCCTGATGGCTAGCCAATGAGATTATACCGAGGCTATTTCTCTGATTTGAACAGATACTAAACTTGTCTAAGCTTAAACTCGATGATGCGATTAGTAGTGCACCTCACTACCTGGCTGAGAGTACTAACCCCCACTAATCTTATCTTTTTATTTTCCTTTGTTTTTTCTTGTTTATTTTGCAGGTACAAAAGATCAATTGGAGACTTATAAGGCTTGCAAGAATTAGTATAGGAATTTCATATTATAAAAGTATATTGTAACAGAAATGTACTTCTATTTGTTGGATATTTTAATGACTTTGTATTATGATTTTATAAGCAATAAAGCTTATTGTTTTATACTTTTATAATTCTCCTGATTAAATTGAATTGAATAAAGATTTAATTTAATAAATGTTTTAAACTTAATTAAGAATTAATTATTCAATTCACCTTGACAATCAATTTGAATTCAAATTCCAAGTACAAAAGTTCTTTTGTTTCGAATTTCGAATTGGATCCTCAATTCAAACAACACCTAGAGGTCATGTCAAAATTCTTTCCACCTTCCCCTCTCGACTCTAAACCCTAAGTCAGAAGGATGACGAAACTCCGATTACCCAAGTGTTTAAGGATTTGCAAACAAATCTCTAGTTGCCACTTCTATTTTGATATTGATTTTGAGTCAATTACCAATTTGTTCTTGTATAAGTTAACCTACTGAAACTCCAGTGTTTAATGCCCTCAGAAATAATCTGCTTACAAGATTGATCAGGTCCTGTACTCAAATTATTCTTGTATGACACAAAACAACAGGGTTTCACCTCCCTCATTTGATGTTTTCTGATCTTGGCTCCCTCCTTGTTTGCTTCCCTTGTAAACTTGGTCATGCAGAAACGTAGACAAGGTTTTTAGAAAGATCACATACAGTGATCAGGGTTTAGTATTCGTTTAAAAAGGTTTGTTTCCTTGTTCAGATTCATCCTTCAGGACTGATGAGGTCATCCAGTTATCCATGACTAACTTGCAGAAGTAAGATCGTCAACTGTGATTTGGATACTCACCCCTCTTCGAGTTCTAGATACCTAGTTGATTTCTCTCAAGTCACTTATAGACTTGAGGTTAGGCTTGTTGAGAGTTAGTGCTGGTCATCACCAAATCTGGTTTGTCTTACAAGATGATTTGGTTTAGAAAGATGTTTGTTATAAAGATCACTCCAAGATGTACCCTCAACCAGATGATCTAGACCTATTTCATCACGTCGAGAGAAACACTGGTCACTTTGCTTCGTTTAAACATTCGCGCCAAAATTTCCCGTGTTTTAGATGCATGCTTTGCAAATGCACATATTATATTTAGATCCTTATAACTTCCCAACACTGGGATGCTACACATTGGTCCCGGTTCGTGGCATGAACCGGGACCAAGGCCCATGCGCGTTCCACATGGCCTGTGGCTAGGCATCGGTCCCGGTTCATGCCACGAACCGGGACCAATGCCCCCAAGCGATTTCTGTTGCCCCGGGCGCACAAACCGGGACCTATGCATAGCATTTGTCCCGGATTTGGTTGCAACCGGGACATGTGCCCCCTGGCCCCCTGGACGAAAGGGGTTGTTTCCACTAGTGCGGACTCCGTGTGCGAGACGGATTTCTAAGACATCCAGGTTTCGAATCGTCCAATTCCGAGAATATTTTCAGAATAACTTTTCTGAAACTAAAAACAACAGAAAATAGGAACCGTGGCATCTTGTCAATAGGTTAGTCCCAAAAAATCAATAAAAAATGGTATAAAGTGTATAGCAAACATGTAGCATATAACATGAAAAAATGGAACATCGGAAATTATATATACGTTTATGAGGTATCAACTACCATCACACATGGGCTTGGGAAGGACGCACCACGCGCCGGCCGATGAGCACGGCCGCCGCATCCACACACGGGCTCGGAAGGACGCACCACACGCCGGCCGACGAGCACGGCCGCCGCATCCACGCAGTAGCATGTATGAGAGGGTCCTGGCGTCGCCACCGCGTCCCAGATCTGCGGCCCGCACGGGCCCGCAAGGCCCAGATTGGTCCTGGCCGCCATGCACAACCTACAAGTCGAGGACGCCCACTGTGCGCAGCTGCAGCCCTTCGCGCCTCCCCGCGCCGCCACACCCCACCACACGCTACCGCGTCGTCGAGAACCGCCGCGGCCGCCCAGGTCAATGACCCCTGCGACCACGGGACGCACCACAGGAGAGGCCCCGCCTCCCATCGTCGGCGACTCGAGCTTTGCCCGGCCGCGTCCTCCGACGGGGGCGAGGGAGCTTGGGGAGGCGGTCGCCGGCAGCTAGGTCGGGGCCTCCGGTGTCGCCTAGGCGGGCGTGACACGGGAGGTGCGTGGGGGAGAATAACTTAATTCCATTTATTTGTCAAGGCAATTAATATCACAATGGGAAGTGCTTCTCTTGTAATCATGCAAATCCATCGTAGAACAAAATGCATATATTTACACTAAATTCAATTGCTAAATTTATTAAATCACTAAATATCAGAACGTTCGGTCCATTCGTCCTTCAATCATTTATTTCACGCCCGCTTCTCGACGTTATGCACGCGCGCCATGAAAAATACATGCCTATAGAATTTCATTCACAGTATGTACTATCTACTATACAACATTTGGCCTATGCAAAAAAAAAAAATTGTGGCTCTAAGAAGGCAACATAAACTCTTTTCTACTCACATTTTTTGCTTTGTATAGATCACAAATGAAAATCTATGTCGATGAAAAATAGTACGCATATAGTACAAGACATATATATGTACCTAGATATTTTATTTTCCTTTCTTTGAGTTCTTTAAACACAGTTTTGGGTATTTTTAATACAGAAATTTGGTGGCCAAACAATGAACATAAACGATGGAGTTCTAGACAAGCAAGCGGACATTTAAAAGAGGCGAAATGACACCCAGAAACATATGGACTCGTGGTGAGTACTAAGTTAAAATAAAATGACTTTTTAAATTGAAAACATTTGTAGATATATTGAATATATCCATGTCTTCATGTGGTTAATTTTTTTTTCTGTTTTGAAAATGAATATATTTTTTTCATCAATGAGAGAATAAGAAACATATGGACCTCCAGAAAAATAAAATGTATGGACTAAATACTTTTTTCTTACACGTTCAAGCTTCTGAGAAGCAGTGTTGCGAGAAGGTCATGAGATTGTAGACCCGAGAAAGCTGGCCGGAGACTGGACAGTGGACAACAGCTGTGGACAGAGGACGCGAAGATACCTGGAAATTCAGCAACAAATGGACTGACCGAGCGAAAGGTTCGATTCGGGCATTACCCGGTTAGTAAAGTAGAACCCGAACGGCTTTCACCTTAAAACTCCATCCCGTGTTCTCCGCCAACTCCATTCTCACAAACCCGCCCCGCTGCTGCTGCTCAACTCACTCCACTCCACTCCACACCACCCCAAATCGACAGCGAGAAGCTTCGAGGAGCTAGTGTTTCCGCCCGATGGCCGTCGCCGACCCCGCCGGGAAGCCCTCACCGGCGGCGCGGATCGTCTTCCAGGCGCTGGGCTACCTGTGCCTCGCGATTGGGTGGGTTATCTCCGCGGGTATGACCGCCACGATCGTCGCACTCCGGGCCTGCCGCGAGGGCTCCGCCCTCCTCGTGTTTCTCGAGGCGTTCACGGACGCGGCTGCCAAGGCCATCTGCAACATCTATCTCTTCCTCGCGCTTGCAGCCGTTCTGCTGTGCCTCGTGTACCTGGTTGCAGTTCTATCTGGACCCGGTTCTGAGTTCAAGAAGGTATCCAGCAAATAATTCTCCCTCTGATCTTTACTTCCGTCAAATTACAGCAATTACTAGATAGGACTGTGGTTCGATTTCAGATGACTAGTAATTGCGTTCCATTTCAGTTTATCATTTCCTCCGCATCCTTCCATTTTCCGAGCTGGAATTACTGTCCTCTTCAGAGCGCCTTTGGAGCAATCACATATGGGGCGGTTCCTAAGCTTCTTCGCGCCGTGGTCCTTGAGTGTGTCGCAGATCTTCCTCGCGCCGTGCTCCTTGGGGTTCTCGCAGATCTGGCCTTGATCCTGCTAGCTGCCGCTGGTAATCTGGTAGTGGTGATGTCGCCGCATGTGGAGGGATCCATATCTCAGGGAGAAATGATTGTCTCTGTCATCGAGGAGGTGGCGGCAGTTGGTATCGGTGCGATCTCTTGCTTTGTTATCTTACCAAGTCTGGCACTGTATGTTTGGAGCTGGAGGGAAGGAGTACCAGGACAGAAATACTGGATGCAGATTGTTGAGGTATATACCTTTCCCTCCTCTTGAGGACTACTATGGTACCCCCAACTAAATATAGGCCGTCTATTTTCGTGTATCTAATGGTCTGTATTAAATCATACTAGTGCGTAAAACCTGACTAGTATAAAACATGCTAGTCCATAAAGCTAGAGTAGTACTCACGTTAAAGATGGAAGGCCCGTTAAAAGAAGGAATGGTGATATATGCAGTGCTACAATCCAAATTTGATTTACAATAAAATCGAAAATCCTGTTAAAAAAAATGAAGGGCCCATAATTCTTTCTATGACTACATGCATAGTGGTGGTCAAAACTGAAGCTATCAGAGTGTCAGACCTCAACTATTTTACCGTATAATGAATTCCGTCGATAAATTTCTAATTTTTTTTCGTGCTGCCCAGTAGCCCGGCCACCTATGCTCCTGAGTTGCCCAGCCGGCCGCAATGGACTCTCGACCAGGAGCTATTCAGCTAGACAAACACAAACTGTATAGACCATCAGATTTAGTTACCACGATTATAGGCTAAAATAAGGGAATATTTGGTAGTATTTGCTTCTCAATAAATGATTTTCCTAATTAAGAGCCTGAATAGCCTCTCTTAATCAACGGTTAGATTTTAATTCATACTAGTCAATTATGTATGTAGTAAAAGGTACTGTAGAATAGGCCCTCTTCTTTGGTTATCTCCTATGTCTATGCAGCATACTTTGTGTATATTATTAGCCTCCTAAGGGCATCTCCAGTCGTTCGGCCCCCCAGGTTTCAGATCGGCGCTTTTTAGCGATAGCGCCGGGCCGCGCCAAAACCGGCGATATCATTTGAAAGTTCATCTTCCCGCCCCAAAAAATCGAGCCCTAGTTCGGCGATCAGCAGCCATGGTTTCGGGCGATCATATTACAAAAAACGCCACAGGTGGGCGATCAAATATAGTCCAGATCGAATCACACAGACGGGCGCGCGCGGCGTGGGCAAACATAGGCGATCAGGCAGAAGCGTCGGCCGGCGTCGGAGCAGGCGGCGAGCTCGGTCCAGCATCCTCCAGGTCGATGACGACGTCGGGGCGGACGGCGGGCGCGGCATCCTTGTCGACGACGGTCGCGGCATCCTCCGGGTCGGCGTGCGGGCTTGTCGGCGCGGTGGTGTAGCTGGCGCCACCAGACGATGTCGGGGCCGGGGGCGTGCTGATGTCGGTCAGGATGAGGTTGCACTGCGCCAGGAACCAAACTCTCAACTCGGGGGTCATCGCGGCCGGGTCGCCGCCCGTGAGGAAGGTGAGGTCGTTGTTCCTCTTCTTCGCCGCGGTGCCAGTCCTGAGGAGGTCGATCTTGACCTGCGAGTTGGCCATGAGCGCCGCCCATCGCTGTTTGGAGACCTCCTCCCTCTTGCCGGCCTGGGCCTGGGCGTCAGCGATGCAGGTCTCGATCGACGCCTGGAGCTTTGCCGCTGCCGGAGCGCCGTCCCTTGCCAACTTGGCTTTCTTGTGGCCCATCGGCGGACGCCCTTCGGACGCACCTGCAACCACCACGTCGGGGACGTACTCCTTGCCCTTGCTGATCGACCGCTGCACCTCCGCCCACTTCTCGCACTTCTCGATGAGGACGAAGACGTGGAGGAACTTGAAGTCGGAGCCCTCGTCGTTCTTGTACGCCTCGAGCATCCGGACGATTTCCATCTCGCGGTTGGCGCCGCTCTGCGGCCTCATCGAGATCTCCTCCTGGATGCCGTGCCACTTGTTGCAGGACGCCTGGATGTTCGCCATGGCCTTCTGGCCACGGTCGGTGATGCAACAGGCGTAGTAGGGATCGATCATGCGGCGCTCGTCGTACGCCGTCTTCACCCACTTCCAGTAGTTGTCGACGTGCTGGTTCGCGCCGACGATCGGGTCCAGGCTGATCGTCTTCCACGCCTCGGCGAGGAGGGCGTGCTCCCTGTTCAGCCACTTGATGCGAGGCTCGGCGGGGGGCAGGGGCACCTTGGGTTCCTTGCGGGGACGGCCAGGACCACGGCGCTTTCGGCCTTCGCCGGCCGGATCTGTCCCCTCTGGCACCACCGGCGTCTCGTCCGCCTCGTCGTCTTCGCCCTTTTCCTCCGTCGCCTGCGTGCCGGAGCCACCTTCGTCGTAGTCGCCACCGCCCTGCGCGAAGAACTCCCCGTTGTGCTCGAGGAAGCCCGGGCTCGCCGCCGCCGCCATCGAGCCGGACGCGATGATCTCCATGTAGCCGCCGCCATCGAGCCCGGCGAGAATCGCACGGCGGTGGGACGGGGAAGCTGCGTAGCCCGGCGCGGCGCCATACATCATCGGCGGGTGGTAGGGGAAGGTGAGGTTGGGGTTGAAGCCTCCCAGGGAATCGCCTTCGACGAACCATGCAGGCGGCGAGTGCGGTGACATGCGTGGCGACGGCGATGGTGACTGCTTCCAGCCGGCGAACCTGGGGCCGAGAGGGCTCTTCTTCTTGGCGAGTGGCGCCGCGGCTGCGACCGGCGTAGGTGGCTCGTCCGGCGCGGCCTCGTCCTCCTCGTCCTCCAGCTCGTCTTCCTCGGCGGCGGCCTGCTCCTCCGCCTGCAGCTGCGCCATCAGCTGCCTCTGCCGCTGCGCCGCCTCCCTCCCCCGGCGCTTGATGTTGGCCGTTTCCAGGCGCGACCTCTCGACGATCCACTCTTTGTTCGACATGCCGGGCGGCCGCTCCTTCGGCGCCCTCGGCTTGCGCGGTTTCTTGGCCGGTTCGGAGGCCGCGGGAATGGATACGGCGGTGGCGGCGGCGCGGGGACCTGTAAATCGGGCGGGAGCCATGGCGTCTAGATCTCGGGGGCGGGGGGGGGAAATGGCGGGAATGGACCGGGGGGAGAGGTACATGTGGGGGGAAAGTGGAGGGAAGCGTCGAAAAAAGGGAGGGAAATCGTCTTCTGTCGCCGACAGGCGTGGCCCACGCGCGCATTTCGCCCCCCCAAGCCGAAGCCAGCGTGTTGGGTTCGGCCTGGGTTCGGCGGCGCCAAACGGCGCGAAAAACGGCGGAAAGTGGCGCTAAATCGGTTCCTGGGGGCGACTGGTGCGAAACGGTGCGAAACGGCGTGAAAAACGCCGCTTGGGGGGACTCTGGGGGGACGGCTGGAGATGCCCTAATAACATGGAAATAGCGCCACTAGTATTGTGTAATTGCGATCATTTTTGTTGGCTGCATAAACTATATATTGCCTATTAGTTCGCTTTTGTAATAGGACTATAGGAGTACTGTTATATATTAACCAACAAGGGTTTCATTATCCCCTCTTTTTGTTGCATATTAGCATTCATGACTTATATGGGGATTAAATCCCAGTCCCCAGTTGTGTGAGTGGTGAACACCCGCATTGTTACTGTATCCCTTTGTTAGGAAGTGACATCAAAAAGATAAATATCATGTGCTAGAAGAAGTAATATATATTAGTTGTTTGCGTCGATTCTAGCCTATGATATTTTGTATCTGTGCACATAGTGAGAGTGTAACAAAAAGTGTTTGCTGCTTCAGAACTGTCTGCAAGCACCATTCTTATGAGCATGCTGTTTCTAGTTTAATGAATCCTGATAATATGTGATTTTTTTCCTTTCCAATGTTGCTGTTATATACAAGTGTAACCAAGTAAACACTTATCGGTGTTAGAGAACTTTATGACAAACCATTTTTTTCGTGTATCAGTTTGCTTTATCGGCTATTGAAATATTTTAGCTTTCCTACAAATATTTGCATATAACATGCATCTTCTTTGGTTTGGTTCAAGTCGCCCATTAATTGGCCAATGTCAGATGCTTACAGAAGATCATCAGCCGAAACCTAGTATGTATTGGTCATGTTCAGTCATTCCGGTGATTATTGTGATTATATATGCGGCTAAGAAATTGTCCATCGAATCCACCATAAGTGTTAGGCCTCAAATTTCTAATGGCTGGGTCGTTGGGTATCTTCTACTTAATTGAATTATTGTTGTTATTAATTTGTCTTGTTTTATCTGTTATGTGTCTTCTGCTTCGTTTTAGCAAAGATAGCAAATATAACCCTGAACTATGATGCTGATAAATGGAACACTACAGACTCGATTAATTTTTGGGCTTGTGTATTGACAGGCATATTACCTGGACTGAAGGTGTGAAGAAATGTTTGGCAGATACAAAAAGGCTTGGCTGAAGATTATGGCTGCTGACAAGTATTGGTGGATTATAATTACCTATATTCACGACTATAAATTGGTCCACTCCTAGTATAGTATTGCATACTTCCATGTGCTAGGAGCTCTCGTCTTTCGGTGTTTGCATGGTAATGGAAGCCTGAAATACGCGGCTTGACAGTGAGGGTTGTCGCACCCTCCCAGCGGACTAGGCGTATAGAATTTGCCGTGCATGTTCGCAGTTATATGTTGGACGACTATTTCCTTGCGACTGGCTGTGGACTATCTTTTGTGTTGCGTCTTGCGGATATGGCAGGGAATCTATATTGTTAGTACGTACCTAGATTATACGTTGAAGCCATTTTTGTAGCAGAAAGTGAGGTCTTCTCAGCGCTCACAGGTCTGCACCTTTTGCTTTTGCATGATCGGACTTAGGCTTTTGTCAAATGACGCACGTGAAGGCAATTCTCAGGTTTCATGCAACACTTGTTTCGGTATAGTTCTTGTAACCGGTGAGATCCCCAACAGAGAAGGGTAGTTGATTAGATCCAACATGTCCTGGGGATCTCGTCACGTAATCTATTTTCCAGCAAACCATGTCACCATTCGGAACTATCAAATATTCGCAAAACAATAATAATCATAACTGTCAGTTGGTTTTGACAATAGTATTGATCTACACCGGTTCTTCATTAAAATTTACACACTGTGCAACCATATGGTAGTTCTGACTATAGAAAAAATCAGTGTTGCTCAAAGAAATTGTCGCTAGGACAGAGAGACCGAGATGTCATCACTCCTTGGTTAGAAGGGCAGAGCCCCAGACCCTAAGGTTGGCATACTCCACGACTACGATACACTGAATCGATGTCTGGCGATGGTTCCACATGTTGAATTTGAGATTTCTGGAATGTCAAACCAATAGTATGTGTACCCTGAAGACATCTGTATATCCTTTTTTACAGTAGACCAATGAGTGGTAGTAGGAGCATGCAAGAACTGACACACCTTATTAACAGAGAATGATAAACCCGGACTTGTCAAAATCAAGTACCGAAGAGTACCAACAATGCTTCTATAACGAGTACTATCATCCGGACCAAGTAGAGAACCATCATTAGGACAAATTATCAGTGCTAGAAAGCGGTATCGGTGCAACCACTCATATTAACTCTGGTTAACAACTCCATAACATATTTCTCTTGATTAAGAAGTAAACCACTATCTTGTTTATATATCTCAAGACCAGAAAGAAATGAAGATCACCAAGATCTTGGAGTGCAAAGTCTGTACGTAAATTGTGTAGGAAAGCAGAAATCGCAGAATACGAGGAGTTTGTAACAACGATGTCATCAACATAAATCAAGAGAAACATAGTGATACCTGATTTGTCAAACAGCAACAAAGATGCATTTGTCTTGGAAGGAGTAAAGCCAAGTGTATGCAATTTTTGACTGAGACGAGAATACCATGCTCGAGGTGCTTGCTTCAACCCACATATAGTTTTGTCAAGTTTGCAAACATATTTAGTAGCAGCGGAAGACTCAAAACTAGGTGGTTGTCCCATATAACCTTCCTCTTCCAGAATACCATGTAAGAACGCATTCTTTACATCTAGCTCCTCCTTCCCAGGAACCATCTTATCCAAGCATTTTCCTCCATGGACGCTCGTAACTCCCTCGCATTCCAATCTAGGGTGTTCATCCTTGTTCCTCTTTGGACACTTGTTTTTTTTTCTTGTGATTGTTTGGTAGTAGAGGTTCCTAGGATGACCCATTGCATGCTAGAAACAATAGGTTAGCATTCCCTTAGTCCCATCTAGTTTTAGACCTAGATTTAAATGACCCTAGTTCTGTCTTTGAGGAACCCGATTATGTGGTTCAGTATTGAACGGGAAATTCCGGTTGGGTTATGTCTCTTCTCCAGAATTCAGAACTTTCGTGATTTTGCTAGGACTTTTTCGTGATCTCACTGTGGTTTCTTTTCTATTGTTCCTAGTATGATTCATCTGCCATGAATTGTGTGTACTTATCTATGCTATCCATCTATTATTCTACTTTCACAGGTGGTTCCAATGTTGACTCTCAGTCGAGCGTTTGTAAGCTCCCCAACTACCACGAATCAAGTGATGAAGAGCGGGGTGCTAGGACTCCAAGGAAGACCACTATCAAAAAAAAGTCTGGACTTGTGAAGAAGACTGCACCCAATAAGAAGGGAAAGGATCCAAGGAAGAACTACAAGAATGACCTTACTGTTGCTGAGTACACCCTGATTCATGAGAAAGACTGTCATGAGAGAGATGTTGATCTCGAGGATGACATGTTTTGGTGCATAGAGCAATCCCACATCTACTCAGATATTTATCCTGACTACAAGTTTCCTATCCTTCCTATGAATCAAACAAAGATTTAGTTGCTCAAGGACAAGGAAGCTTTTCTCTTGATGACCTCATGGAGACTCAATGCCCATATAATGTTCCTATAGTGCTGCAGTTCATGTCCACCTTGGTGATTGATAATGATATGCACCAATCTTTGAAGTGGATGACTGGATCAACATTCCATGAGGTTTCATTCCACAAGTTTTCTCGTGTGCTTGGGTACAAGTAGAGTGAGAATCCTCATACTGGTCACCGTATGCATGATGAGAAGCCCAACCGAGAGCAGCTTATGATTGATATGTATCACTCAGAGGGTGTCATTGGCAAAGTGGAAGACTTCCCCCCTTCTATGGTCAGCCTGTGCGCATCGTCAAGTCCTTCATTACACAGAGTGGAGGTAACAATGATGCCCTTACTTGTCCTCTTTGCAATCTGTTGATCTTGGCTAAGCAATACATTGAGGATCCTAATACTGATAAGGTGTACTATGTGGATGTTATGGACTTCATCTTCAATGAAATTTACAATTCTATGATAGGTGGAAACAACATTCCTTATGCTCCATACATGCTGCTTACCAAGGACACCTTGAAGAATCAATATTTCAGTAGGCTGCCTGTGGCGGATCATCACTACAAGAAGATCTGCATCACTAGGGAGAAACGTCCAGTTGCTTCTTCTTCTGCCCCAGATAGTGGTTTTATGAGGGATGCTCGCACTAGCTCTACTGCCGCACCTTGTGTCCCTCCTGTGGATACCTCTTTTGTGCCTCAAGTCAGGAAGCTCTCCTAGTTTTAGCGCAACATCTTGTTCATGAAGGTGAATATCCATAAGGAACAGTATCATGCTTACCGCAAAGATGTTGCCATGTCTAGCTCCCAGCAGCAGATCCGTCACCATCTTAGTGGTCCTAGAGGCACTCTTCCCGCAGCTTTGGCTCCTGACTCCTATGGTCAGTAGTCCTCTAGTAATGTCACTCCTTGGGCCAAGATTAAGACTTCTATTCGCCTTACAACTTCTTCGAGTGCTCTTGCTGATGATGAGGAGGAAGATGATGAGGATGGCCAGGGTGATGGTTATGCTAAGGTCTCTAGAGGAGTCTGTTGACTAGTTTTTCTTGGGACGCTAGCATCACTACTTGTCTCTTTTTTTGGTGTTTCAATGCCAAAGGGGGAGAAGCGGTCTATTAGGTCTACGTGGGATTTGCATGGATTTGGGCACAAGCATGTTCTTTTATCATTCGTTGAGAGCCTGTGTCCCTTTATGTTTTCTTCTTTGAACTATTTGCTATTTTGTTCGTGGAACTATGTTATGTTATTGTGAGACTATGGCAATTTAGGATCTTTATGGTTATCTCTATTGAGGATTATCTTATATTGTGTGTTGGCATTATCTACACATCTATTCTATGTGTAAGGTCTGGTATCAACTCAACATCTCTCAATATAGTGGGTGTCATTGTCCCATTTTGTATCATGTTGTTATCTTGTTGGAAATTGCTCTCCTCATAAGTTTGTTTACATTCCAAAGGCAAACAAAAATTATGCACACTTCTAGGGGGAGCAATGTCCATTTCCTTTGCAAACATGACATTGGCATGTTTTATTTGCAAATCCTAGTACTTCCATCTAACACCAAAAAGGAGGAGATTGAAAGAGCACTTCTTGATCCCTAGTGTTTTAAATATTAGTTAACAATACTAGTGATATATTTAATTAGGTGTTAAGTGATGCAGATTGTTAGATTTATCATTTGCATGGAACCTCAAAATGAGTGAATGTAGAACAATTGTTGCTGATTCAGAGGGCAACCGGAAATTTCTGGTCAACCGAATTATTCGGTTTTGGAGAAGCACAACGAAAACGGCTAAGGAAAGTCAACTCTCTAACACTGGAGGTAGCCAAAAATTTCTGTCAAACCGAATTATTCAATAACCTCGAGGGCCTGGAGAAATCGGCTAAGGACCCAACATTTTCGGGACAGAAGCTAGCCGGAAATTTCCAGGCAACCGGATTATCCGGTTTGTGGAGAAGGACTCGAATTTTTGTCAAGTCCCAGAAACTATTTTGCACTAGAGTCAACCGGAAATTTCCATCAATCGGAATTTCCGGTTTGGTCAACTCCCTGCAAAGAGCCAAATCTGAAGTTGTCATGGTAAGCGGAGTATCCGGTTCAAGTTTGAACTGGAAATTCCAGCTGTTTTCTGCACTCCAACGACAAGATTTTGCGAGGGGGTATAAATAGCTGAAAGTACATTCTCGATATCTCTATGTTTTGTGTGTTTGTTAACAACATAAATGAGTTTTTAATCGTGTGTGCTATTTGTTGAAAGGTTGTAATCATTATCAGCACATAAACAGTGTCATAGAAATGGTGAAGAAGATAAAGGTCAACGGACATTTTTCTGGCCTGAAGAAGAGTTTTTATGTGCAACCCGGAATTATTTCGGCCCATTTCGTATGGATTCTGGACCGTTCCGGATGGATTTCGACATGACCGAAATCTCTCTATTACAATTCGGAATTATTCCGGGTGATTCCGGGGGTCCGGAATGATTCCGTAAGGATTCCGACTTGCCGTGAAAACCTTTGTTGCAATCCGGAATCATTCCGGACCATTCCGGGTGGATTCCAACTTGGCCGCGAAAACCTCTGTTGCAATTCGGATTGCTCCGGAATTATTCCGGATGGTTCCGGAATTATTTCGGATTGCACGTCGATTGCGCAGAAAACGGCTAGTTTCTTGGTGGAGCTATAAATAGATGCTCCCCTTCTTCCCCAAGGGGTAGCTCGTCCAGAATAAAGTTCCCATTGATTGAGCTCAACCACCAAGCTAGATCTCCCATCTCCTCCACCCAAACTTGTTGAAACTTGGAGGATTGAAGGAGAAGCCCCAGATCTACATCTTCACCAACTGGATTTCTATTTCCACCTCATTAGCTTGAGGGATCTTTGCCTAGGGTTTCCTCTTGTGGAGAACCTAGGCTTCTTGCTACTCTTGGTGATTTTTGATTGTTGGGAGCCCCCAATTTGGTTGTGGGTGTGTGCCCCAAGCTTGTTTGTAAAGGATTCGATTCCCGCCTCAAAGGGGATCAATAGTGGAAGGTGAACTAGGCCTTTATGGCGGAGTTCATCGGAGAATAGGGTGAGGCCTTTGTGGCGTTGAGTAGGACTTCGTGGCGAGCTCACACCCCTCCAACGAGACGTACTCCCTTAACAAGGAGGAACTCAGGAATACATCGTGTCTCCGCGTGCTTCCATGGGTTATCTCGTTCCCTTATCTTTGACTCACTTGTACCTGTTGCATTTCTTGTTATACTAGTTGCATTTGTTGCTATCCTTGTCATATAGGTAAATTCACCTTAGTTGCACTATCTAGAGAATTTACCTTTGTGTCAAGCCTAATTGTGTAGAAAAATTAAAATTGGTCGTAGCACCTATTCACCCCCCTCTAGGTGCCCATACTATACTTTCAATTGATATCAGAGCCTCGGTTCTTCTATCGGGCTTAACCCCCCAAGAGTTTAAGTATGGCTGAAGATTCGGATACTGAAGGTTCCGTGGCGAAGGTATCCATGGATGATCTCAATGAGTTGAAAAATTCATTGCCGTCATCCATAGACACCAAAATTGATGAGTTGTGTCAAGTATTGATGGAACTCTTCAAAGCCAAAGGACCGGAAGTTACCGACTCATCAGCTCCGGAAGTAGCTCTGGAGGGCGCCAAGAAAGGGGTAGATGGTGATCCATCTAAAAATGCTTCCGCCGAAAGCTCCACTAAGAAGGGTACGGAAGGAGAAGGAGAATTTCACTCCATCCCCGGAAGTTATTCTCCCGATTCTCCCGTCCCACATCTTCATATAATTCCTAGGGGAGATCCACCTAAAATTTATGCTTTTTCTTTTCATGAATGGCAATATTACATGGAGACTCACTTGAACTCTTCTTGTATAGAGCTTTGGAGGGTCACTCGTGATGGATACAAGCCTCATGACCCCAAGAACCTAACAAGAAGAGAAGCCGTAGATTGTCAACTCAACTACACCGCCTTGTCAATTCTTCAACAAGCCGTGGGTCCTAACCACATTCCGCATCGTCAACAATATTCCACCGCCAAGGAAACATGGGACGCTCTTGTCGTCATGTTTGTGGGCAATGAGAGCATGCAAAGGAATAGATATGATGCCTTGACCAATGAGGATGAAGGGTTCTACATGCATGATAGAGAGAACCATGAACATGTACCGAAGACTCAAGACTCTTGCCACCGCCTTCTCAAATGTTGGTGCCAAGTACATTGAGGATGCTTAGATCATGAGGAAGTACATGATTGCCCTAATGCCATTTGAGGGTGTGGACTTGAATATCATTCAAGGAAGACATGATTTCTCTTCCATGACCTCAACTCAAGTTATGCAAGAAATGTGCTCCTATAATATGCAAACCAAGAATGCTCTTGACAACCGTGCTAGGGCCATAGGAATGCACAAATGGGCATCGGTTGCTTTGAAGGCCAAGGTTGTGTCAAGAGAGGTTGAGTATGAAGAAGAAGGCGATGAGGTGTTGCCTCCTTTGAAGGAACAAGAGTATGATCCCGTGCTAAAGGATATCATTACTCTCACCGTGCAAATTTTTGGAGGAATCATCTCAAGGCCAAGAAATTTGTTGAGGAGAAGACCAAGTCTCTCTATGGCAATGATGGAGCTCAAAAAGTGAGGTATTGCTTCAATTGTCAATATAAGCACCACTTCATTGCGGAGTGTCCCTATGAAAATAGAGAACTCCATAGTGGCAAGCTCATTCGCAAGGACAAGTCCAAGGTCGAGTACAAGAAACCTCATTTCAAGAAGAAACCATTCAACAAGAAGTCTCCCACCAAGTTTGTGCTAGTGACTCAAGAGGAGTATATTCCGGGAGTGATGAAGAATAAGAAACCACAAGTGAAGTGGCCGCTCTAGCTATTGCTTCTACTCCATCGTCTTCATCTCTCTTTGAATCCCCCAATGACAATCATCCTCACCAAAATGCCAAGTGCTTCATGGCTAAGGCCTCGCAGGTATCACCTTCTACCAACTATAAGACCCCAAGTGAACTAGAACATCTTGCTAGTCTTAGAGTAGAATATGAAATGATCTCTTTGGAACGTTTTATGTCTAACATGCAAGGGGAGACCAATAAGTACTTTGAACATCTCATGAGCCAATTGGGAGAGGCCCAAGAAGCTCTTGAGAAGAAAGGTGAGGTTGAAAGAAGGGATGCAGATGAAATTGCATCCCTCTCTATGACTCTCGAGGAATAGCATGATGGTAGAGTTTCTCTAGAGGAGGAACTTGAATCTATTGAATTAACACATAATGAACTTGTTTCTAACATCACTAAGGAACGTGACCTTGCAATTGCTAAATATAAGAAGGCTAAAAAGGATAAGGTTGAGTTTGGTGTTGGTCATGGTAAACTAACCGAGGAGTTTGAAAAGCTAACCAAGGCTCACAAAGCTTTGGAGATCCAACACTCAACCCTCAAAGAGTTGCATGAACAACTTCAAACTCAACTTAATCAACTTAACAACCCTAGCACCTCTACTTATTCTTGTGATCATCCAAAAATTATTGAGGAAAATGCTAGGTTGAAGGATGAGCTAGCAAGGCTCAAGGGGAAAGGCCCTCAAGTTGAGGAGGTTGTGGTCTCTATCCCACAAGTGGTTGCTCCTAGTCCTCATGTGGTTGTTGCTAGACCACAATTGAGTGCTCCAAGGCCACAAGTGGGCAAGCAAGGTATTGGCTATGTTGCCAAGAAGAAGAAGAACACGAAGAAGGCCAATAATGGTGCCTCGGGTGGTATTGACATTAGGGACAATACTACTTGTACCACACCCGCACAAGAAAGCAATGTTGCTTCGAGTAGTAGTGTCATGAGGGACAACACTAATTGTAGCACCTCCGCGGGAACTAAAAATCCACACCATTTCTTATATGTTGATTATTATGGTGTTGTGCAAGCTAAATATGTTGGTCCTATTGAGGGTTACATTGACTATACTATTTGGGTTCCAAAGACCCTTGTTCCCAACATGAAGGGACCCTCCTCGGGTCCTAACTCTAGTCAATGATCTCTTGCAGGACTATGCTTCCGGTGGGACTAAACGGATAATTGATAGTGGATGCACTAGCCATATGACCGGAAGCAATGAACTTCTGACGGAGTTGCGCCCAAATGACATAGAAGCAACCGTCACTTATGGAGACTCGTCCTCGTCCAAGGTATCCGGATTCGGCAAGGTTGTGATTTCTCCCGATATCACTATCATGAACGTCATGCTTGTCGAATCCCTTGGTTTCAATTAACTTTTCGTCCGCTCTCTTGGAAAGATGGGTTTCTCCGTCTTTTTTGATGAAGATATTGTGGTCCTTTTGAGGAGCAAGACTCTTGACGTCGCATACGTGGGACATGTTGAAAATGAGTTGTTCGTGGTGGACTTTTTGAAGTCTACCAACTCTTAATCAATGTGTCTGTTCGTAAAGGCAGATGTGGGATGGTTGTGGCATCGCCGCTTATCCCATGTCAACATGAGAACTTTGCAAAGTCTTCACAAAGGTGGCCTTATTGTCAGACTAAAAGAAATGTTTCTTTTTCAAAGGATCACATTTGTAGGTCGTGTGTTGAAGGGAAGATGCATGATATGGCGCACAAGGCCAAGACTATTATTTCATCAAATAGGATCATGGAGCTTCTCCATGTTGATCTCTTTGGTGCCGTGCCCGAGGCAAGTCTTGGAGGCAAGAAGTATTGCTTGGTGATTGTAGATGACTATTCAAGATACACTTGGGTATATTTCTTCAAGCGCAAGAGTGAGACTCAACAAACCATCATCGACTTCTCCAACCAAGTGCAACGTCAACACAATGTGCAAATCATGGCTATTAGGAGTGATAATGGTTCGGATTTCAAGAACTACACTTTGAATGAATTCCTTAGTGAAGAGGGCATTCGTCATCAATACTCCTCCACTTACACTCCTCAACAAAATGGTGTTGCCGAAAGGAAGAATTGCACTCTCTTGGATATGGCAAGGACCATGTTGGCGGAGTACACTTCTCCCCAATATTTATGGGCTGAGGCCATATCCACCGCATGCCACTCCTCCAACCGCCTCTACATCCTCAAGGGATTGGACAAGACTCCATATGAGATCCTCTCTGGCAACACGCCCAACGTCTCCTACTTACGTGTATTTGGTTGTAAGTGCTTTTATTTGAACAAGGGTGTTAGGTTGTCTAAATTTCAATCCAAAACTATTGAGGGTATTTTTGTTGGTTACGGTGCCAAATCCCACACTTATAGAGTCTTTGACAAAGCCTCACAAATTGTCATAGAATCTTGTAGTGTGGTTTTCGAGCAAAATGATGGCTCCCAAGTGGCACAATTTCATGTTTCTAATGTAGATGTTGAAATGCCTCAAGAATCCATAGGAAGGATGGGTGTGATATTTTTCTGCCCCATTGAGGGACACCTTATGGCGACTCGAGAAGGACTATGATCTACTAAAGTGGAGCCCTCCTCTACAATAGAAGAACAAGCCAAGGAGCCAAGTGTTGCACCTAACCAAGAACATGTTGAAGACCCTCCTCTTATTGACCAAGTTACTACGCAAGATGCAACCACTCCTATCATTTGTGCTAGTCAAGGTCAAGGCCAAGATCAACCATCCTCTTCATCCTCTCCTCAAGTTGAAGCTAGTGTTGAAGATATTATTGATGATGATGGTGATGATGATCAAGGCCAAGTTGGTCAAGACGGGGGCCCAAATGATCAAGATGATCAAGTGATCCCTCCTCGCAATAATGAGGACATCGAAGCTCGTCGTGCTAGAAGGATAAGAAAAGCTTTGAAGCATATTGATGCCCAAGACAACAAGGTCTTGTAAGATATTCAATCTAGAAGATCCACAAGAAGGAAATTGACACATTTTGGTGAGCATCAACCTCACATATCTATGGTGGAACCAAAGAAAGTGTTTGAAGCTCTCGAGGACTCCGATTGGGTTGAATCTATGCATGATGAGCTCAATAACTTTGAGCGCAACAAGGTTTGGAGATTAGTTGAGAAGCCCAAAGATTGCCACAATGTTATTGGAACTAAGTGGATATTCAAGAACAAGCAAGATGAGCATGGCATTGTTATAAGGAACAAAGCAAGATTGGTAGCTCAAGGTTACACTCAAGTTGAAGGCATTGACTTTGATGAAACCTATGATCTCGTTGCCCTCCTTGAGTCCATCCGTATCCTTCTTGCATATGCATCTTTGCATAATTTCAAATTGCAACAAATGAATGTCAAAAGTGCTTTCTTAAATGGTCCACTAAAAGAGGAGTTATATGTTAAGCAACCCCCGGGGTTTGAGAACCTCAACTTTCCGAACCATGTCTACAAGCTCGATAAGGTGCTCTATGGACTTAAAAAAGCACCATGTGCGTGGTATGAGCACCTTAGAGATTTTTTGGATGACCGTGGTTTTGAAGTTGGGAAGATCCAACCCACTCTCTTCACAAAGAGAGTAAAGGGAGAGATTTTCATATGCCAACTCTATGTGGACGATATTATATTTGGCTCAACTAACCAAGCTTTCAATAATGAGTTATCAAAGCTTATGACTGACAGGTTTGAGATGTCTATGATGGGAGAGCTTAAATTCTTTCTTGTCTTTGAGATCAAGCAATTGGCTCGTGGGACTTTCATTTCTCAAGCCAAGTATACCCAAGACATTATCAAGAGGTTTAACTTCCAAAATGCAAAGATCAAGACATCTCCTATGCAAGTCAAGTGCCACCTTTCACGTAACCCGAAGGGTAAAGATGTGGACCAAAAGTTTTATCATTCTATGATTGGTTCTTTTCTTTACCTTTGTGCATCTAGGCCCGATATCGTTTTGAGTGTAGGTGTGTGTGCAAGGTATCAAGCGGCTCCTAAGGAAAGCCATTTGATGGCGGTCCATAGGATCTTTCGGTATTTGGTTCATACCCCAAGGTTTGGTTTGTGGTACCCAAAGGGGGCACAATTTTCTCTCAAGGGCTACATGGATTCCGATTGGGCGGGTGATCAAGATGATAGGAAGTCCACTTCCGGGGCTTGCCAATTTCTTGGTAGGTCTTTGGTGATTTGGTCTTCCAAGAAGCAAAATTTCATATCTCTCTCCACCGCCGAAGCCGAGTATGTAGCCGCCGCAAGTACTTGCACCCAATTCCTATGGATGAGGCAAACTCTCAAGGAATATGACGTTCATTTGGATAAGGTGCCTCTTTTGTGCGCTAATGAAAGTGCCATCAAGATCGCCTACAACCCCGTGCAACATACAAGAACGAAGCATATTGAAATTGGTCATCATTTCATCCGAGACCATGTGTAAAGAGGGGATATTGCTCTATCTTATGTGCCCACCAAGGAGAATCTTGCGGATATCTTCACAAAGCCACTCGACGATGCAAGATTCATGTTCTTGAGGAATGAACTAAACATCATTGATTCTAGGAGTTTGTCTTCAGGATCTTGCACACACCCCTATAGATGAAACATGTTAGGGTTTAGGTGTAGGCATGGACATAGGGGGACTGTTATCCTAACACATTGGGTTCTCCCTCCCCCCATTATGCCCTTAGCAAAAAATCATTGTTAATCTCTCTTTTTCTAATGTTGAATTGTGAGCTTCAATGTTGAGTAATGGTAATGCCCCC
Organism: Alopecurus myosuroides; assembly: GCA_028641055.1. Classification (NCBI taxonomy): domain Eukaryota; kingdom Viridiplantae; phylum Streptophyta; class Magnoliopsida; order Poales; family Poaceae; genus Alopecurus; species Alopecurus myosuroides. The sequence continues at coordinate 458,107,468 of CM054059.1, read as the reverse complement.
AAGATATATCTTCGCGGTTGCCTGCCATGATATCTTACATGGTGGCTTACGCCACCAACCTCTTCTTAGTTGAAGAGTTGGTTCTTAGTTGGTTTCATTTGAGTTTAAGGTTATTTTTCTTCTCCAAATACTATTCCTCGTTGCTATTTGTGTCTTATGTATATTTTTCCGAGGAATAAGGCTAGGAATTACTAACCCCTTGTGTTGCCTTATCCATTTTTCCTCTCCTTATGTTCATCTATGCATATGCCTTTCTCCACACTAAGACACACTGATCCTAGCCTTTTCAACTGCCAGTTTTTGGTTTTGTTTGGAGCAAATCCTGGATAGGCCGGAATTATTCCGGAAGAATCCGAACCAGCCGGAAAAATTCCGGATCCTTCCGGAATAATTCCGAACCAATCAGATTAATTTCGGGCCATTCCGGACCTCATAGTTTTCGTGATATAAATAGACCTGCATGCACGGGAGGCAGTTTTTCCTTCTCTTTTTCCCCTCCTCTCGTGCCCTAGCCACTAAAAGTTCGATGCATCCGTCCCCGTTGCCCTTAGGGAGGATTTTTTATCCCTCTTTGGACAAGGACATCCCCCATGGAAGGTATTTTGATTGGCATCTCTTCTCTCTCGTTTTTATTGGTTGATTTTGGTTCTTGATGAAATCTCACCTAGGGTTTGATCTAGATCCGAGTTCCTATCAACTAGCTCATACTTGAATAATCTCCTTACCTAGTTCCCATGGCATGTTAGATCTAGTCTAACCAACTTCCAATCTAGACTTATATCTATCTCATATTTGTCACTCCCACGATTTCCAGCACCGTAGTTCTTCTCTAGGATCGTTTCCATGTTCTTCCTTAAAGTTTGGTGCAGTTAGAAAGCCAAGAAATCGAATTTTTGGGGATTTATCGAGTCAGATCGAGGGTCCCGGAATAATTCCGGACCTCCCTCCTGCCAGAATTTCGAAAACTTGCACTACATCAAATTTTTTTGGAGTTCTTTTGTTTCCCGTTTGGCATATGCACTCATCTCTTGCTATTCCTATGTCCTCTATTCCCAGGTGCTGGCTCTCGTACGAGTACCAAGAGGAAGTCCTCCGCTGGAAGGGGTGCTCGCCCTCAAAGGGGTCGCACCTCCGGTTATCGTGCAAGGAATCGTGATGATGATCAGGTTGAGAGGCTGCCCGAAGGGGATCGGAAGTCTTTCTCCATATCTCAGTGGAAGCATATAAAGAGGAAGAACCCATACCGTTTTGTTGAGTCCACTTGTCAAGATCCACGTTTTGGGACAAATCTTCAACAAAAGGCGTGGGATGATTTCTATTCCACTCAAAATCCTCTTGTATTTTAGCAGGCGCAGATTGACATGGATTTCTATCATAGGCACAAGAATGGTGATCTTCGTCATGTTCATGCTTTCTTGGTGAAACTGAATGTGGCACCATTTCTGGATATTGAGTGTGAGTATTGTCCGGACTTGGTGGCTCAGTTCTATTGCACTCTCCACTGCACGGGTGATGCCGCGTACTATGACTTGGATGTCTGGGGAAGAGAAGATCTCGAGCAACTTGGTTGAATTTGCTGAGGCCCTGGGCTACAGATGGACGGACACTTATGGTCATCATGGTTTCAAAGTTCATCACAACCCAGAGTATGACAACTCCATCTTGGACTTCTGCTATCCTCCTGATGTTCAGGGAAAGACTAGGCCATTCAACTCTAACATGTACCCCTACTACAACCTTTTGTCCAAGATCTTTCGTGCCACCATTGTTGTCAAGGTTGGTGACTACTCAACCATTAGAGCCTTTATGGTGAACCTCATGATGATCACTAAGCCTCAAAATCAGAGGAAGATTGATGTGATGGACTTTGTGTACCGTGAGATATGTATTGGGATCATGGAGAAGAGGAAGCCTGCCTATGGCCCGTTGATTCAGAAGTTCATTAATGCCAAGCTGGGAGTTGATATCATGGATGAATTTCCAACTGTCAATGGCAAGAAGATGGTGCCTTCTCTCATTCGTGGTCTGGAGATTCCTGAGTACACCAGGGCCAAGTCCAAGTCACCTATAGCTACTCCTTCTGCTTCCTCGAGTGGTGCCTCTCAGCGTCCCTCTAGTGGCATTGCCAAGTTTTTCAAGGCCATGTTCAATATGTGCAGTGACACTAGGGAGATTGCCCATGAGGCTAGGGAGTTGGCCAAGGAGAATTGCTGCATTCAGAATGCTGACCGTAGATCTGATGGGATAGAAGTGCCTGAAGATCCTCTTTCTCTTGTTGCTGCTGTCTATGTTCCCACTGAGATGCCCGAGATTCATGATGATGATTTCCACTTTGGGGTGCCTCCAGCTGATGTTGATGATGAGCAGTAATCTGCTGAGGACGACTTTGATGATGCTGGCAACCTTGGAGATCGTGAGTATGAAGAGGAGGAAGAGGCAGAGGAAGAGGAGAACCGCGGAGGAGATGATGGCGCCGAGTGATCTCTTGGGACGCTAGTTGGACTCGTTTTTCCTTTTTTGGCGTCTTTGATGCCAAAGGGGAGAAGGAGTCCCCTATTAGGATTTCACCGGCTTTGCAAGGGTGGGAGCACGAGTCTTTTGCCTTTCGTTTTAGATCTTATAGGCTTGTGCTCCAGTTTCTTTAGTTTCCATTCGTCATTGCAAACTTTTTATTATTTCTGTGGAACCTTGTGACTTGGTTGCGTGACCCTTTCCGTGATTATGCTACTATCATGCTTGCTTACATTATTGTTATCTATATGCATGTATTGTGAACTTTTTTAGACTGCTTGGTGTCTAAAACATAGGGGGAGCAAAGCCTATGAAATGTGTGCCTCACGGAACACATATCGAAGAGAAGCTCCGCCTATTTTTCGGAGACCATTTCTTTATGTTCACCTTGTTTATCCCCGTAAACCTTTATGCTGTCATCAAACACCAAAAAGGGGGAGATTGAAAGTGCGTTCTCGATATCTCTATGTTTTGTGTGTTTGTTAACAACATAAATGAGTTTTTAACCGTGTGTGCTCTTTGTTGAAAGGTTATAATCATTATCAGCACATAAACAGTGTCAAAGAAATGGTGAATAAGATAAAAGGTCAACGAGCGTTTTTCTGGCCTGAAGAAGAGTTTTTATGTGCAACCCGGAATTATTCGGGACCATTCCGGATGGATTCCAGACCATTCCGGATGGATTCCGACATGACCGCAAATCTCTCTGTTACAATTCGGAATTATTCCTGGTGATTCCGGGGGTCCAGATTGATTCCGGAAGGATTCCGACTTGGCTGCAAAAACCACTGTTGCAATCCGGAATCATTCGGGACCATTCCGGGTGGATTCCGACTTGGCCGAGAAAACCTCTGTTGCAATTCGGATTGCTCCGGAATTATTCCGGGGGCCGAAATTATTCTGGAATTATTCCGGATTGCACGTCGACTGCGCAGAAAATGGCTAGTTTCTTGGTTGAGCTATAAATAGATGCTCCCCTTCTTCCCCAAGGGGTAGCTCGTCCATAATTAAAATCCCCATTGATTGAGCTCAACCACCAAGCTAGATCTCCCATCTCCTCCACCCAAACTTGTTGAAACTTGGAGGATTGAAGGAGAAGCCCCGGATCTACATCTTCACCAACCGGATTTCCATTTCCCCCTCATTAGCTTGAGGGATCTTTGCCTAGGGTTTCCTCTTGTGGAGAACCTAGGCTTCTTGCTACTCTTGGTGATTTGTGATTGTTTGGAGCCCCCAATTTGGTTGTGGGTGTGTGTGCCCCAAGCATGTTTGTAAAGGATTTGATTCCCGCGTCAAAGGGGATCAATAGTGGAAGGTGAACTAGGCCTTTGTGGCGGAGTTCATCGGAGAATAGGGTGATGCCTTTGTGGCGTTGAGTAGGCCTTCTTGGAGAGCTCACACCCCTCCAACGAGACGTACTCCCTTAACAAGGAGGAACTCGGGAATACATCGTGTCTCCGCGTGCTTCCATCGGTTATCTCGTTCCCTTATCTTTTACTCACTTGTACTTGTTGCATTTATTGTCGAACTATTTGTATTAGTTACTATCCTTGTCATATAGGTAAATTCACCTTAGTTGCACTATCTAGAGAATTTACCTTTGTGTCAAGCCTAATTGTGTAGAAACATTAAAATTGGTCATAGCACCTATTCACCACCCTCTAGGTACCCATACTATACTTTCAATACCCATCCTTCTTCTCCAAGAGCTCAAGTTCTTCCAACACACTGGAGATCCATTTCTTGAACTAAACAAAATCTAGTTTTCTCCCAATCCCTTCACCCAAACTCGTTGATCTTTGGAGGGTTGAAGGAGAAGGCCCCGATCTACAACTTCACCAACTCGATATTTATTTCCCTTCTCATTCTCTTGAGGGATTCGAGTGTAGGTTTTTCTTGAGGAAAACCTAGACTTCTTTGTTGCTCACTTGTTCATTGTAGCAAGATTGTTCGGTGTTCTTGGGATCCCCCAATTCGGTTGTGGGTTTGTGCCTCAAGCTCATTGTAAAGGCACCGATTTCCGCCTCGAAGGGAATCAATAGTGGAAGGTGAATTGGGCCTTTGTGGCAGGGTTCATCGGAGAATAGAGTGAGGCCTTTGTGGCATTGAGTAGGCCTTTGTGGAGAAACTCACACCCCTCCAACGAGACGTACTCCCCTCAAAGGGAGGAACTCGGGCATACATCCTTGTCTCCGCATGTTTCTTTTATCGGTTATCTCGGTCCTTTACCTTTACTTTATGTTTGTATTTTACTTAGTGTTGTTCTTGTCATATAGGTAAATTCACCATAGTTGCATATCTAGGGAATTTACCTATGTGTCAAGCCTAAGTCGAAAAAGATTAAAATTTGAAGTAGCACCTATTCACCCCCCTCTAGGTGCCCATACTATCCGTTCACCCGTACAATTGGAGTCTCACTTTGTGCAAGGCTTCCAGACGGCTCCGGCGATCACTTTTCCCTCTCTCGCGTGCATTGCAACAACATGTGGGCCCCCACGAGAACCTGGGAGGCGGGCTCCCCTGGCTGTCGGCCATCTCCTCCACGAGATGAGAACAAATAGAATAATAAGATATAATTTTTGAGGGCGATCTAAAAAAATATTGTCCAGCTAAGCATTTTAACGATAGCAGTGACGAGATGACTAACGTGCAACACCACCACAACTTAGTGATTGATAAGAGCATTTCCACTCGGCGCCACCAATTGGCATCCGAAGCGGCGCCCCGACTCGTTTGGGGGCTGTTCGGACGGGAAGCCGCCGTTGGGGGCACCGCTCGCCACTCGTAGGCCCAAACAACCTCCTCCCCCGAAAAAACTAATTTGAAACAAATTTCATTAAAAATTTAGGACATTTTACACTATCTGAACGAAATTTAAACTAAAAAACATAATTTTAAACCAAGTTTGATGTGTTCACTGGTAGAACACTTCGAAGTCCTCCTCCTTGATGCGATACGCGCCGTCGCTGCTGTCCTCGCCTGGAAAGGGCGGACGGTTGCTCGGGCCCAACTCGTCGTTGTTTGCCGTCGGGGAGAAGCCGCCGCCGAGGTCGATGATGGGTGCACTGGTCATCTCCGCGTGGTCGACGAAGGACCACACGCATGTGTGGCGTCACCGGCGTGTTGAAGGATCCGTTAAAGGCCGCTGCGAGGCTCTCTAGGTCTTCCGGCGTCGCCAGGGAACGCTGGAGGGCCAGCATTTCGGCATAAGTGGACGAGGGCGCATTCGTCTTCACCTCCATCTTCGGCTTCTTCGGCGGCGACGCTGGAGCGGAGCGGCGCATGGTGAACTGGGCGTCGTCGCCGATGAAGAGGCCGCCGAAGCGGCACGTCGAGGATTGCGGCTCCGCCTTGCTGACGCATAGGTGCAGCAGCGCGGAACCACCCGCAGACGAGTGGGAGGAGGAGGAGTGGGAGGAAGAGGGTGTCGCCGCCGTGCGCCTCGGCTCCCAAAGGTTGGGTGTCGACCACGAGAGGCGGGGCTGGTCACCAGTGTCAATGTGTGCCAAGATGCGTCCCGACTGCGACTAGAATGTTATGCGCCCACGACAGTTGTACTCGCGTGCGGGGGGCACCGGGCTAGGGCCGTCCCAGCGGTTCATCCGCCATGTGTGCAGGCGGCGGAAGGCGGTCTTTTACCACGCCGTGTTGGCTGGGTTTGCCGGATCCCACTTCGGCTCCTCGTGCTGCTCTGGCTTAAGGACGTCGTAGTAGTGGGCCAGCACCTCCACGCCCCAAGACGCATCGCTGACCCGCGACGCATTGGGGATTGGCACGTCGGAGCGCCCGACGGTGAAGTCGTGCCGGCGCGCACGTCGTGGGATGGAGGGCACGGGTAGTAGGCGTTGAACAACGCCCAGGCCTAGTGCTCGAGGAGGGAGTGGCGGAGGAAGCCATTACCGGCGACGCTGGAGTAGCAGAAGGAGACGAGAGAGAAGCAGAGGGAAGCGACGCTGGAGTAGCAGAGGTAGCGCTGCGGTGGCAATGTGGCGGGGCGGCGCAGGAAGGTGGCATCATATACCACGACGGCAGGCGAACGGGCGGCGCACATTTACGCCGGTGCACACGTGGGAAACCGGCGTGTCCGCCACGTGGGCGACGCGACTGAGCGACTGGATGTCTCTCTACACCGCTGCATCGCCTCGGGAGAAGACGAAGACCGCGCCACTTTGACTGCCATGCATGTCACATACAGTCTGGGTCCACGGCCACGTGGCGGCACGTTCTTCCCGTACGGAGCCCCCACGGGAACCCTGGGAGGCGGAGCTGGGCTGGGATTTCCGGAAGAGAACTGGGTTTTTCCGGACCGGAAGACCCATTAGGGGCGCGATTGGGCGTGTTGGGGCCGGTTCCGGGCGGGAATGAGCTTGGAGGGTTTTTGGGGGAGGGGGCAAGTAAAGATGCTCTAGGTAGCAATTTTTTAGCTCGCGACCAATTCATTTATGCGTGGCAAGTTGATAAACCGTGGGATACTTTTACCTTTTCTTTCGACTTCCGAATTCAGAAGCCCGAATGAGATTTTATTTTGGAACTTCATCTAGAGAGAATTTCAGCAAATTATTCTAGTGACCTGAGCAAGAGAATGTGCCTGTGCAGCATTGATTCCGTGGTTCGGACATTAGGTCATCTCCAGCGGGGTTGCTCATTTGCGGACCAAATTGGTCCGCAATTTGTCTGTTTGAGCAGCCGTCCGCGGTCCACGGACACGGCCCGGACCAGGTGCCCCCAGCGGGGCTGCTCATACCAAAAGAGGACATAGGATAGACTGCATAGGGCCCATAGGGGCCCATAGATTTACAACTTAAAAAAATAAAAAAAAACATAAAAAAAAGTCTAGCCCTAGCTAGACGGCCACTGGCCAGTGGCCTCGCGGCGGCCGGAGTTGCCCCGGAGCATCCTAGTAGTCTAGGATGATGTACTCCGGGGTGTCGGGGGCGAGGTGGGGGGAGCGCGGCGGCCCTCGCCCCCTGCGGAGTGGGAGGCTGGGTGGCGGGCTGGGGCGGCGGCAGCTCCGGCGGGGGCGCCGCCCACTCCCACTGCATGCCCACCATGGGCTGGAACCACGCCGGGACCAGCGCGTTCTCGTCCCGCCCGTCGTCGTCTACCTCCTCGTGGTAGGGGTAGATGTCGACCTCCTGGGCGCGGATGGCCGCCACGGCCTCATCCACAGCCCTGGCTCCGGCTGCGCGCGCCTCCGCCTGCTCCGCGGCCTGCTGGGCGGCCACCGCCGCGAGCGCGTCCGCCAGCGCGCGCTCCTCCGCCGCGGCGGCCTCCTCCGCCTCCCTCCGGGCGGCGCGGGTGAGCGGGGGTGGAGGTGTGAGAGGGGAGCTTGGCGAGGGCGCGCGGCGGCGGGAGCTGCCGGCCTCGTGGTCATTCTTGCCGCCCTTGTCCCAGTTGAGCCACTTGCGGCCCATGGCGCGGCGGCTAGGGTTCATGGCCGGCGGTGAGGGAGCCGAGGGGAGAAGGTGGCAGACTGCGAGGGGGCGGGCTCGAGGACTGAGGAGGCGGTGCGCGTGGGGATGGACGCGTGGCCGCGGGTCCCATTTAAATAGGATCGGTGGGGGAGGCGAGTCGTCGCCACGGTCACTGGCCGGCGGGCCACCCCCTTTAACCGAAAACTGGCGCGGCCGCGCGCGCGCGTCCGTTTCGCGTCCGCGGGCTGCTCAAATCTGACCCAAATTTGGTCTGGGTTTGAGCATCCGCGGACGCAAAACGGACCGGACGTGGGTTGAGCAGCCCCGCTGGGGCCTCGTTTTATCCGGGGCTGCTCAAATCCGGCCTGTCCGGGCCAAATGAGCTGCCCGCTGGAGATGACCTTACCCCCAAAAAAGGAGAAAGAGAGGACCAAGATCTATTCGGGCTAAGGATGCAAGTGGGACCACATGCGGGACGCCCACGAAGCACCCGCATATGTCCGCATAATTATGTGGGACTATGCGGGTAGCCCACGTAATTTTTGCGGGTACCCGCGAGACCCGCGTTAACCACATAATTTGCATAGAAATTATAGAAAAAAATGGCTATTCCAAATATAAAAAAAGGCAATACTATTTTAAAACAAAGTGTACATCAGCACAACACAAATCATCACCAGGAGAGTGAAGTTCTCTTTTTCATTGACCAACAATTAACGGTACAATCCAAACTCCCACTACTCGTACCTCTATACCCTGCGATTGTTGGGGATGATCAAGACACGAGTCCGGCCGTGAACGTGACACCATTGGACGTATACCTGGCCATTTCTCGGGCCGGGCCGGGCCTAAAAAAGCCCACAGTACAAACCCAAGGCCCAGGCCCGACCCGACAGTCGGGCCTAGTTTCCGTGCCCAGGCCCGGCCCGTGGGAGGGAAAACGTCGGGCTTTCGGGCCTCGGGCCGGGCCTCTTCGTTAAAACGCCAAAAATCAATGCCCAGGCCCAGCCCGGACATGCATCGGGCTTAGAATTGAGTCCCAGGCCCGACCCATGGAAAAGCCCGTCGGGCCTCGGCCCGGGAATTTCGGGCTGGGCCGGGCTTCCCATGCCCAGGTATGGTTGGGCGGTAATCATATGTTCCCCTCGATGAACTCCGGCCACGCGAGCCACCCCTCCGGCCTCACCACGGCGCTGCACGAACACCACCCGGGAGTACTACTACTGTCGTGGGATTATCACGGCAGACGTTACCGGGGGTAACTGATCTTGGGGCAAGACGACACATGCGTTTGGGAGATGGTTTAGCTAGGAGGAAAACATGATGGAACTCGATCGGGTAGCCGGCAATCAAGTCGCCGAGTCTCCGATCCCAATATATTAACTCGATCTCTCGTATACACTGGATCCTCGATATCAAACGGTACTACTAGGGTTCTTAGATCTCCCTCAACTAGACCTGGGGGTTGGTTTATAAAGCACCCGTACCCCCCTGGCCTGCTCTCCAAGGCGCACCCTGACTCCTACCCGGACACCGCATACAAACTCTAACTTTCCTTTACCGTGACCCACAATCCGGGTTACGAGGCCTACAAACTTGGGCCTTCCAGAAGTTTCTTTACCCTTAGCCGGATCTTGCGCAACATCCTGTGGGCCGGGTTAAGCCTTGGAGTTGGCCTACCGGGTTAGCATCCCTCCATCAGTAGTCCCCAGAATAGCTTGGGCTTCACGGATCCTTCCTTGAAGCGCTTGCTATTCCCTGAGAAAACATCAAATGCCCAAATGCATGAAGACCGGGTTAAAAACGCTTCGATAAACAGCTAGGCCCAACTCCACGGGGGCCATATAGTAACCCGGCTCCTCTCCAAATACCCGGCTTAGCTTTCCGGGTCTAAGCCCTGATAAAAGTGTCAAGATCCTGCACTTTACTCGATAATTGATCTTGATATTATGAAGGATATCTCCTTCTTATTTCTGCCCAGATATCACGTTCAACACTTAAAGCGTATTTCACAAAACTCAAACAGATAGCCGTTACTCCGTAATCCCCGGCTCCCGCTCGTGGAACCAAACTTATCCACATGAACCATTATAAATATGGTCGTAGGGGTAACCCTAACCCCAACGGCTCACTTCCCCCATTCCTCGTCCTTTCTTCCTCCGCGCTCAAGCTCACAGAGCGCCACCACGGAAATCCCGCGCGCATCACCGGAGCCTATTGGCCGCCGGCTACGCTCCGCCACAGCGCACCCTGCACCGCCGCCAAGATCCGCCGCCAAACCCCCGACCGGCCCGCCGGGAATCGCAAAGGGGCACCAATATTGCGCTATTTGCCTTCGTCGAGCTTCGCTTCGATCTCCTCCAGTAAGCCTCCCATACCCGTTAACTGGCCTCCGCAATTTCTTGATTTTCTTCAGATTGGATCTAGGTCAACCCGCCGGTCATTTTCCCGGTCATGCCGAATTAAGTTACTTGTACTCACTCTAGTTCATCCAATGGATTAGATACTAACTTTGCTTTACTCCCCTACTGCCCATAGCTGCTAATTTTGCCACAAATCCAGAAATAGAATCTCTAGCCTGGGCTCGGGCCGCCCAATTTTTCCGCCCTCACCTTTATCATCCGGAAAATCTTCCCTTTTCCGACTCCCTTTATTCGTAATAGGTACCTGTGTAACCATCCATCACCCTCAAACATTCTTTCAATGCATAAGCCTCCATGATTTTTATAATGACGCTTGATACCCGGATAGCTTGAACTTTGCTCCACGAAATGACACCCGGATAGTATGTAACTTCCATATTGTCTCGATGCCACTCACCAATACTCGACCAGTTTATGGTTTCTGGGTCTTATTCCTTGTATCCTTCTACCTTGTGCTTTGCAGGTCAATCACATGGCTCCCAAAAAGCAGGGAAAAACACCAGCCAAGGCCAAGACCACCAGTTCCATATTCGCCAACTGGGCGCGATCTTCGGTCACCAAGGCCAAGTTAGAAGAACTAGCCGAGTTAGGGGTTCTACCCCCTCAAAAGGAGATCCACTGGAGGGTGCCGGGCAACGAGACCCGGCCTACCCCGGCGAAGGACGAGGTAATATGTTTCGTGGAACACGTGACCCGGGGCTTCCGTCCTCCGGGTCACCCTTTCTTCCGTGATATTCTAAGCCATTATGGCCTTCGCATTTTTGACATAGGGCCTAATTCCATATTAAATATCTCCCACTTCATCGTTCTCTCCGAGTCATACTTGTGCACTCCGCCAAGTTTGGCTCTTTTTGTCGAGCTTTTCCAGTGCAAACCGTGCCGCGAAAGCGGTGAAGGGGCACTTCTCGCTTGCGGCGGGGTTTCTATCCAGCGCCGCAAGAATTAATTCTCTGATACCACCCCTCACTCTCAACTCCCACGTCAAACACTGGCAACTCTCGTACTTCTACTGCCGAGACACCTCCCCACCCGGCCAAAAGAAACTGCCGGGTTACTCGGAAGGCCTTCTCGATATCTCCGAGTCTTTTAATGCCTTTGCCCCTGACTCGGACAGGGAGGCCATCCGGCCTTTATTATCCAAAATCTCCGTTCTGTCGGCCCAAGGTCTCATTGGGCTTAACCTGGTGAAAACTTGGGTCGATTTCCGGATCCAACCCAACTCCATCCGCACTAAGTTAATGTGCGAGTATTCAGGGCACGCTACGGACTCGCTCCGGTACTCCACCCACAGCTTTGCAGCCGGAGACACCAACAAAACTATCAAGAGCTTCTTGACAGAGAAGATGGAGGTAATCCGGAACATAGCCGGGTTAGAACCCTTCACTCGGGAGAACCCAGCCCCCAAGGTAAAGACTCGATTTTCGTACTCTTTGTTTCACACCTTCCACTCGATATGACTAATTACCCTTACTCTTATACCTTCCTCCCAGGCTGATGATCCCTTTTGGAAGATTGAAACTCCTCCTAACTCCGAGAACCCAGAGGAGCAAGAGGATGGCATTAACTCGGATGAAGGTACGTTTCGAACTTCACGTAATTCCCTTGAGTTCATCGTGTCCCGTTCTTCATTTTCCAACTGTGACCTTGATAACCTCCAGAGTCAGAGGACAAGGACGAAGGATAAGAGACTAACGGCAAAGTAGAATCCGCCAGTGACGAGGAGGAAGTGGAGCCGACAGTCAAAGTCGGATCTAAGAGAAAACCCCGAGGGGCCGCCCTCAAGGTTTCATATCGCCTCCTTGCATTCAATTCGTATTCCTTTGATGATATACATGAGCTAACTTGACGTTATTCCACTGGCCATATTTGAAGGAGTCGCCCATGACCAAGCGCAGAGCGACTCGAAATTACCCGGGTGATGATGCTCTTAACCCGGGTATTTCATTGTCTCCGACTCGGCGGGCTGGTATTTACCCTATCCTTTCTCGGACGAAACAATCTTCCTGAACCATGCCCTTATGAAATCTTGCTTGATACTTTTCAGTTTCGCCCGGGTCCAGCAGCGAATTCCCTTCGGACTTTGCGGTGAATACCGGGTAAAATCCCTTTCCTGATGCTCTATCACATTTTCATCACCCTTTCCTGATTATACACTAACTGCTCACTCATAATATCTATAGGGCCACGGTCGTTATTAGCGACCAAGAGGATATGGAGACCGATGACCCGGGTAAGGGGAACCTGGCTGATAAGACAACAGCCGCGTCTAGCGGCGAAGAACAAGCGTCACCAATAAACCCGGCCAGACAAGAAGCCGAGTATCCGATAGCCTCTCATGCAAGCAAGAAAGGCAAAACTGCAACTCTGGGTGCGGGAGAGGGAGCATCGGATTCCGACATTCGAATGACCCGGAGGCCGCCTTCTGCTAAGAAGAAAACTCCTTCTCCGAGGTTCCAAGGCCCCGGGTCCTCTAATACGGGTAATGATACCTTTGATGAACTGATGAGCGCTCTCCTCAATATGAAAACCTCAGAGAGCAATATTCTAGAGCGCATGGCCGCCGAGCACCAGGTAACAACACTTGATATCTCACAGTATACACTTAGTCCCCAAGTTTCGAGCATAACTTTGTTGAAGTTATGCTTGGTACTTTATTCAATAGTCGGCTTGCCATGATACCCGACTGATACTTGTGCCCCTTGAGCTTTACATGCACAGATGACCTGGTCTGACGAAGTTTTGCTCAAGACCGAACAGCTTCTTCTTGCGGAGGTGAAGCGTAGAGAAGCCCTTGAGGCTGACATGGAAACCTTGAAGAAGGATGTGTCCAAATACAATAAGAAGTGCACTACTGCTCAAACCGCACTGAAAAAATTATCGGACCAGGTTACCGATACCTATCGCATCTTGCTTAGTAAGTTTTTGCTGCCAACTGACTTCATGCCTTTACTTTATTATATGATACTCGGGATTACTGATACGTTCTTCCTTTGTTTCAACTGTAGGTGCCAACCTTGCGGCCCCAGAGGAGGATGCCCTTGCCAAGGCTAGAACCTTAAAGACTGTGCTCCGGACTTTCTTTGCAGGCACGAAGTTTATACTAGATGCCGTGAAGTGGCCTACTGAGGTATATCCGGGTGAAGAAAATCTCATCCAAGCCTGCTCCACTGTGCCTGCCTGGATTGAAATCTGGAAACGTTCGGCATGCCGGATTGGTATGACCCGGGCATTTACCCTGGCCAAGGCTTACTTTCCGAAGCTTGACCCGGCAAAGGTAATATCCGGGTTTCCAGAATTCAAGGCAGATGGTTCCAAGTTTACACCCAAGGACTTCAAGGCCATACAGTCCGCAGTGCGTCACTCGGCCACCACTTTGGACGATAGTATGGACCTGAACACAATTATGAGCGCATACGATGCTGAAGGCAAAATCGTTACAGAGGACGCACCCCCGCCCTTTGATGTTTTGGAGAAGTGGGCTGCTGACTCGGCCAGGAAGAGGCAAGAAACTGCAAAGAGAGAGGCCGAGTTAGGATCAGGGCCAACCACCTCTACCCCAGCTGTTCTTCCGCCTGTCCGTCCTGCCTCGAAGAATCTGGGTGATGATGCCGATAAAGCCAAAGAGCAAGTCCAGGAGCAAGACCCGGAGGCCAAGGGCAAAGACGTGGACCCTACTCAGGAAACCGAGTAGGCCGTTACCATCGAAATACCTCGATCGTCTGATACTTTTGTTCGAAACAAGTATTCTTTTGACGCTGCGCCTGTGCACCCTTGATACTGATGTCGCAACTTGTAACGCACTTTAATTCTGTGATGCACTTCGTGCCTTTCTAGGCTTTTTGATGAACTTGATACTTGTCTATCTTATTCCTGATAATCCAACTTTCTATTCATTTCTTTTTATTCCCCTCCTTATTTCCGAGTATCGTGAGTTTTGACAGGTGGACTTTTCTTTAAGTCCCCAAGTCCCCACGACTCAGACATTGGGGTCTTTCGAACTTAGCAACGAAATAACTTGATCCCGCTTCGAAACCCACAGTCCCCAAGGCCCGAATATCCGAGTCTGTGGTGTGTGGTCTTTTCGAAGAGAACAAACTTATTGTTGCCAAGCCGAAACCCGGAATTATTTCATACAGATAATGAAGTTATGCTTGATAAACGTTGAGTTTCCAGCTATTAGCCTTGTACTCTGCATAACTTGTGGTTTAGATGACCCTTTTGACTATCTTGTACTGTAAGCCGGCTTTCGCGTGGATACCATGTTGTTACATCTATACGAAAACAGGGTCAGGCAAGTCCCATTGGGCTTCATGGCTGATTGTAATCGTAAGCGAGCAAATCATGCCACTTTAGTGCGAGTCACATCGAGCTTAAGTAAGAAAAGTCAAGAAAATTTGGCTCCTTTGTCCGGTTATAAGATTGCAGCCGTACTCGTTTGCGAGTAATCGGCCCTTACAACTCATAGGCATCAAGGCCGGGTCTTTGGGTTTGTGGCCGTGCTATTTAAGCAATCAGCCCCCGAGACCTATATATATTCAACATACTTAATGATATTGATGTATTGGTAGCAGTGGATACTACTAACCTGTAATTGAAGTAAAGATCGTAACAAAATAGGACTTGATAACCATCTCTTTATTGATACGAGAAAATTTGGATCAGCAGTCCGCCTCATTAAAAACCTTCCAGTCCCCTTAGGTACCCTGGGTAGGAAAAGAGCGCGTCTGAAACCTGCTGCCTTTTACATTGTTTTTAGTTCTTCTTGGGAACCGGTCCCGGGCTGACGTGACCGATACACATTCTCCATTTGCTGGACTTTTTCATGATGAGTACCGAGTTTACTAGCCAACCCGGGTGAGGTGTTTCCGTAACGCGGCTGGTTGCGAGCGGCCGTGCGATTTCTTCTCCTATGGCAGATTGTTTGGGGGAATCATCCTTGACAAAAGCCACCATCTTAGCATCTTGTGCTGCCTTGGACTTTGCTCTTTCGCCTTCAGTACTCGGCCTTTTTGATGTGGTTCTGTCCTCCGGGTCTGCTTGAGACCGGTAATGCTTGAGCTCCTCTTTTCTACAGGCTTGCTCGGCCATTGATGCGTCTCCTTCATCGCATTCAGCTGCTATGTCTCGATTTCCATGTATGGTAATGGTCTTCTTAGGACCTGGGATTTTTAGCTGTAGATACACGTAACACGGCCTAGCCATGAATTTGGCATAAGCCGGCCTTCCGAATAACGCGTGATAAGGACTGCGCAACTTGACCACCTCAAAAGTGAGCCACACTCAACTCGATAGTTATCCTTTGATTCCCCAAAAGCTACCTCCAATGCGATTTTTCCCTCGGGGCACGCTGAATGACCCGGCACTATCCCATGAAAAATTGTTGAGCTTTTTTGTAGCTGAGACTCCTTGAGGCCCATGCGTAAGAAGGTTTCCCAATACAGTATATTGATGCTACTTCCACCATCCATCAAAACTTTTTTCAGCTCATACCCATTGACCTGCGGTGCGACTACTAATGCTAAGACTCCCGGGTGTTCTACTCTCTCTGGGTGGTCCCTTCTGCTCCATGTTACATCCTGTTCTGACCATCTCAGGTATCTCGGGACGGCCAAAGAAACTGAATTGACCGCTTGTTTCAGTATCTTTTTGTCCTTGTTAGAACCTCCTGTGGTATGCACGTGATATTGACCCAACTGTTTGGGGTTAGCCTGGAAACCTTCTGCTCCCCCTTGGTTATTACCTTGATTTCCAGCTGCCGGGTTACCGGCTGGGGGTGGGCCATTGCCCGGGTTTCCACCTGGACCCGGTCCTCCTCCCCGTCATGCACCTCGCATGGCTCTGTTCACTTCCTCATTCTTCCATCTCTGTAGGTCGGCGCACTGCTCCAAGGAGTGGTTAGCTGGCCTACCGTTCCTGCTGTGCTTCGGGCATGCCATTCTGAATATGTCCCAATTATTACTTGGCCTTGGTGGCCCTTGATAGTTTCCTCCATTGTGATTTCCAGCATTGAAATTTCCTTCTGCCCTGGGTCTGGAAGATCCAGGTTCAGTATTGGCGACAAACTCGGAGCCTCCTTCAAACGGACACTTGTTCTGGCTGTTGTTACCCGGCGCTGATCCGTTGCTGGTTCTTCCGTTACTACTTGTGTTTGATTTTGCTTTTTTATCATCAGTTTCCTCTTCCGTAGTGTCCGTTGCGGCATGTTTGTTGCATGCATCCATCAATTCTCCCATTGTAGCCTCCGAAGCATTCCGACTAGATTTCATGCGAGTTAACTTTTGTACAAAGGTGTGTACTTGCAGGTCTTTGCCATAGCTTGCAGCGCATCCTTGGGCTGAATATCCGTAGACGAATGAAGAATTTCCATAACCCGGCGGACCCAGCTGCGTGCCGATTCTCCCTTCTTCTGAACACATCGCTCTTAGTCGTCAATAGTGAATAACTTTCTACACGTCCCGTGAAAGTGCTTGATAAACGCAGTTTTAAATTCCTCCCATGACTTAATAGATCCTTCCGGTAGATTGGCGAACCATAACTTTGCTGCTCCCTCTGACATCATTAGATACATGAATTTGGCTTGAAGATTCTCGGACGCATTGCGAATCGACATGGCCATCTCATAGCTGCTCAACCATGTTTCCGGATCCATAGTCGGCTCATAATTCACCACTTTACCCGGTTCTTTGAACTTTTCCGGGTAAGGTTCAGCTCTGATGCTATCCGAAAGACACTTAGGCCCTGCAAGAATGGTTGAAGCTGGTCTTACTCGGGAAACATGTGATCCTGCAGGGGGTACAGCTGGCTGCGGTACCGCTGGCGGCCCATGTGCCGCAGACCCGGCCATAGCTCTCCTGGCTCTGGAACTATCCACGATGGCCTGTGCTGCTAATGCTGCTGGTACTGCCTGAATGTGTGGAGGAGGCGGCATTTGCTGCTGCTCTTCCCTCCGCCGTGCCGAACTTGTTTGGATGTTTCCAGCGTTACCTTGTTGTTGGCTGACATATGGCGTCCCATGCATTCCACTTCTGTGATCCGGGTAATAAACCTGTTGCGCTACCGCGGTGCGCAGCATATCTATCGCCCGCCGGGTCTCCTCTGCGTGGGGTGACTCTCTCACGGGGATTTGATTTAGTGCAAGCGTTGCCGCGTACACGTTGTCCATGGGATTGTTGTAATGACCCGCTGGCGTGCGAAAACGCGATGGTGGTGGTGGTGGTGGTGGTGGTACGGTATTGCCGGCAGTAACTCCAGTCTGTGGTGCAAGTAATCCGGCCTACGTATCTACCGGTTGTGCTCCCCCGGTTGTCGGCTGAGGGGCGGTTCCTTGATTTGCCGCTGGAATCGGCTGATCCTGAGGCGTGATAAATAGTGCGGCCGGGTTTATGACTCCTCCCAACGCTGGTAATCTAGTTTGATGCCTTTGATGTATTCTAGTCGTTTCCTCTCGGAGCCGAGTTTCCAGTGCATCCAGCTCGCGTTGCCGTGTGGCCATCTCTTGCCTTTCTGCTTCTACTTGCCTTCTATGCTGCTCCAATGCACGACGGGCTACATCCAAATCCCTAACACGTTCCGCCGCGTTCTCTGGAGTGATAACTGTGGCAAGAACCGTCGGATCTAGGATCAGATTGTTGTCGAACAAGGCCGGGTGTTGCGGATTGGAAGGGCCTGCTCCTGGTGTCCGGTTTGCTAGGAATCCGAACGTGTTCGCGTGTAGCTCGTTTTCTGGCGCCTGACTGGCAACTGATGCCGACTCTCCGTCAACTTGGGCCAAAACCGTGTTTCCGTTAGCCGGCCCTTGCTGCCGGGTTAATGCTTGTGCTGACCCGGCCGCGGCCGCGGTTACGGACTCTTGGTTAAGGTTGGTCGCGGGAGCCGTGTAAACCGCGACTCGGCGTATGATGCTTGACGCGAATTCATGCTGTTCCCCTTCGCTGTTATTCTCCTCATACCGGTTTTCCAGCAGATCCAGGATGGATTCGGTATCATCCTCTCTTTCGACCCGGTCGCGCGGGGTCCATGCCGGTTCCTCCGGCTGTTCCCACTTCGCGATGGGCTCTTCTGTCGGATATGTCGTTCCAACTGATTCTTCTTCATCTGATTGGATAGAAGTGGCCTCCCCTGACACAGAATCAGATCCAAAATTGTCAGGGATCGAACCGGAAGTACATACCATACCAATGAAGACGCTGATCCGTCCGATTGTCACGACGGATCCGGATTCGAGGTGATCCGACTCTGGCCCCCAGCCGGAATCGTCCACCGTCTTTTCTCCTTTGTGGTCGATGTAGATCTCGCCGACGACAAGATTCTCCATGTTCTTCCGAGCTTCTCCCGTGATGTAAACACCTTTGGACGCAGGCCCCACGGTGGGCGCCAACTGTCGTGGGATTATCACGGCAGACGTTACCGGGGGTAACTGATCTTGGGGCAAGACGACACAGGCGTTTGGGAGATGGTTTAGCTCGGAGGAAAACATGATGGAACTCGATCTGGTAGCCGGCAATCAAGTCGCCGAGTGTCCGATCCCAATATATTAACTCGATCTCTCGTATACACTGGATGCTCGATATCAAACGGTACTACTAGGGTTCTTAGATCTCCCTCAACTAGACCTGGGGGTTGGTTTATAAAGCACCCGTACCCCCCTGGCCTGCTCTCCAAGGCGCACCCTGACTCCTACCCGGACACCGCATACAAACTCTAACTTTCCTTTACCGTGACCCACAATCCGGGTTACGAGGCCTACAAACTTGGGCCTTCCAGAAGTTTCTTTACCCTTAGCCGGATCTTGCGCAGCGTCCTGTGGGCCGGGTTATGCCTTGGAGTTGGCCTACCGGGTTAGCATCCCTCCATCAACTACCATAGGTGGGCTTGGTCTGGTTGGTACCGTCGACTTGCTGCTGCGTGCGGAGGAGGTCGTCATGCGCGGAGATGTTGCAGAACTAGAAGGCGAAGCCGGTGTTCATGGAGCTATCGGCGTGGCGTTGCACGGTGACGGAAGTTCTTTTGCTCCGGAAACTTAAGATCTGGAAAGCGAGTTGAGGGGTCGACGGTTGGAGGGAAGATGTCGGATTACTGCAGCTGGAGGAGAAGCAGCTGCCATGGCGGAGCTAGCCGGTGGGCGGTGGCGACGGCGCTCCGGCGGCTCCCCGTGCACACCCTAAGTCGTCACCTAGTGAAAGCAATCGCCGGAATGTGGGATCAATTGTGGGCTAAGTGGGATGACCTCATATGCCCACATAAATTTTCTACTAGCCCGCGGGCTCCCACTTAACGTTTTATGTGGGCTTGGGTAGTGGGCACCGCGGGTAGCCCACTCCCACTTGCACCCTGAATTCGGGCACCCACACCATCTCGGCTTAGGGCATCTCCAGTCGTCCCCCCCAAAGCCCCCCCAGGACGCAAAATAGCGCCGTTTTGCGTGGAAAGCGTCGTTTTTTCATCAGTCGCCCCCCAGGACCTGAAAAAGCGCCGTTTCGGCGGAAATTAGCGCCGCCGCCCCCAGGCGGAACCCAGCCCGTTGGGTTCGGCCTGGGGGGGGGGGGCGGCGAAAGGAAAAGCGCGCGTGGGCCAGCGCTGTCGGCGAGGGGAGCGCTATTTTCCCACTTTCCCCACCCCCGACTCATCTTTTCTGCTCGCCCGCCTCGCTGTCGCCACACCACCGACCGCGCTCCACGCCGCCGCTGTCGGCCACAACCGCACAAGATCGACGAGACAAACCACCGCCGGCTAGTCCACCACATCGTCGCCGTCGTTCGATCGCGTCTCCGCCGCGGAGGAGGTTGTACCCGGTGAGCCGCGTCCACCCGCCCGCAAGGTGTTTGACGCTCTGTCCGAGCCATGGACTCCGACGCCGAGGAGATGCTCGCCGAGCTGTTCGACGAGGAAGACCAGGCCGCCATCGACGGCGAGGAGCACCTGCTCGCCCTGAGCTGCCTGGCCGGATTGCAGGCCCAGGACGCCGCGCCGCGCCGCACTGGATCGAAGCCCGGTCGCCGCAAGAGCAGGCCGAGGCAGCAATACGAGGGCTACTGCATCCTGTACTCTGACTACTTCGCCGAGGATCCCACCAACGACGAGAAGGTGTTCCGGCGTCGTTTCAGGATGAAACGCACGCTCTTCCTCAAGATCATGCATGCCATCCGGGAGTTCAACACCTACTTCAAGTTGAAGAAGGACTGCACCGGCACGGTAGGGTTTACCTCTATCCAGAAGTGCACGATGGCCATGAGGTTGCTTGCATACGGTGCTCCCGCAGATGCACAAGATGACTACCTGCGCATGAGCGAGTCCACGGCCCTCGAGTGCTTGAACAAGTTCTGCCGGGCAGTGGTTGCAGTTTTTGGCCCAATATACCTGCGATCACCCAATGCGCAAGACACTGCTCGTCTCCTCGCAGAGATTGAAGCAAGAGGGTTTCCGGGGATGCTTGGCAGTATCGACTGCATGCACTGGGCATGGAAGAACTGCCCATTTGACTGGCAGGGGATGTACAAGGGAAAGGAAGGAGAGTGCTCGGTGGTTCTCGAGGCCGTGGCTTCGTACGATCTATGGATTTGGCATTCATTCTTTGGTATGCCTGGAAGTCACAACGACATCAATGTCTTGCAGTGCTCGAATGTCTTTGCCGATCTTGTCGAAGGCCATGCCCCCATGTGAACTATGAGATCAATAGACACCAGTATACAAAGGGGTACTATCTTGCAGATGGCATCTACCCGAAGTGGGCAACATTTGTGAAGAGCATCTCCAACCCTATCCCAGGAAGCGCAAAAGCTTGGTTTTCCAAGTGTCAGGAGGCTTGCAGGAAGGATGTTGAGCGGGCATTTGGTGCGCTGCAATCTCGATTCGCTGTTGTCCGGTACCCAGCTATGACTTGGTCGAAGTCCAACATGTGGGAGGTGATACAGTGTTGTGTGATCTTGCACAACATGATCATTGAGAGTGAGCGGGATGACCCGGTGCCTGACAGTGAGGCAAGCACACCATACTACCGGCAGGGCCCTCTTGCAGATGTTGATCACCAGGTGCCGGCATCATGGACAGACTTCCTCACCAAGCGACAGGAGATTCGACACGCTGCAACACATCATGCTCTGCAGGATGACCTGGTGCAGCATTTGTGGGCGCGAAAGGAGAATGGCAATGTTGAGGACGATGACTAGTGTATTTTTTTAAAAAAATTGTTGAACTATTTATTTGTGTGGCAAAACTCTATTTATTTGTGTGGCAAAACTCTATTTATTTGGTGGGATTTTTCTTTGATTGCCCAAATTTGGCCGAGTCGTCGCTGGGGGGCGGCCTGGGTTCACGGCTGGGAAACGCGCCCCCCCAGTTTCCAGAATAGCGCCGTTTCGCGCCGCAGCGCAAAAAAAGCGAGAGTTTTAGATGCCCTTAGCTTACCCGATTCTTAGCTTACCCGATTAGAACCCGGAAACGGAAGAGCTTTCAGCCTAAAACCCCATCCCCTGTTCGTCGCTAATCCCATTCCCACAAACCCTGATGCTACACTTACGGACGACACTTACAGATTATGGTTACGGAATTACAAGGGGTGGGTCAGAGGGTGGACCCTCCACGTGAAGTTCAGAGGAGAATTTAGAGGCGGGGACTAATCAGGACAGGACACGTACGTCTGTAAGACTTATTCCGTAAGATGTCTCCCGTAGGTCTAGGATTACCGCCCCTCACCCCGCTGCCTGCGCAACCCAACCACTCCGGCATTCCGCTCCCATCGAAGCTTCCAGGAGCTAGGGTTTCTCGTCCCGATGGCCGTCGCTGACCCCACCGTGAAGGCCTCACCGCCGCCGCCGCCACCGCCGCCGCGGATCGTCGTCGCGGTGCTGGTGTTCGTGCGCTTCGTCCTCGCCCTGATGCTGGCCTTCGGGCGCGTCCTCCTCGTCGCGGCCAGGGCTGTCCCCTACCTGGGCTTCGCGACTTCGTGGGTTCTCTGCGCTGGCTTGGCCGCCACGCTCGTCGCACGCCGTGTCTGCAGCGCGTGCTCCGGCCCCGTCGTGTTCCTCGAGGCGCGCCTCAGGGTCGCGGCTTTCGAGGCCTCCATCTGCATCACTTTTCTCCTCTTCGCTCGCGAGGCCGTTCTGCTGTACGTCCAGTGTCTCGTCTCACTGCTTGCAGTTGTATCTGGAATTCTGGATCCGGTTCTGAGTTCCAGAAGGTAGCGTGTAATTAACCCCCTCTGATCTCTACTGCGATCGAATTAGTTCGAATTAAATTGCCACACATAGTTCGAGTTGTTCTAATAACTATGAATAGTGTTCCGTTCGTGTTTATCACTTCATCTGCATCCTTCCATTTTCGAACTGTTGCATATATAATCATGTCCATCCCTGTGGTTTCACTGAAATTGTGGTCCTCCTCAGGGAGCCTTTGGAGCAGTCAGGCAGGAGTCGACTCAGGAGTCGATTAAGCTTCCCCATGCCGCCGTCCTTGGATATGTAGCGGATCTACCCTTCATCCTGCTAGTTATAGCTGTTACTCTGGTACTGATTATGTCGCCTCCTGCGGAGGGAACGACATCTCAGGGAGGAATTATTGGTTCTGTGATGATGGATGTGGGGTCATTTGGCTATGCCATATCTTGCTTTGTTACCATTCCAGCTTTAGCACTGGATATCTGGAGGAATAACAATTGGGGCAGAATAGCAGGACTCACGGTGGCAGATTGTTCAGGTATATACCTTTCCCTCTTCTTTGACTTCTCCTATTTCTTTGGGCCATATGATAATCTCAATTGTACATTATTAGCCTTCTAATACCATGAAAATAGACCCTACAAGAGAATATCTACTTTTAAAACGGTTCTTCTTTGGTACAAGTCACCCAGACGCCCAGTTGACCAATTAGATCCTTACGGAGAGATCATCAGCGGAGACCTCATATGCATTGTTCATGTTTGATTCATTCCCATGATTATTCTGCTTAAGTGATAGGCCTCAAATAAAGTGTTGTGTCATCTGGCATCTTCAACTTAGTGAAGTTAGCAAACAGAAGCTCAATTTGATTATTCAAGTAATTATCTTATGATGGTAATATATAGACTCTTCCCTTAATTCGTAGCTACTACTCCCTCCGTTCCAAATTATATGATGTTTTAGATATTTTAATGTAGACTACATACGGATTGAAATGTGTGAATCTGGACACTAAAAATACATACAAATCCGAAAAAAGCTAAAACATCTTATAATTTGGAACGGAGGAAGTATATTACTTGTGTGTCGTGACATTCCATAACATTTGTGTAGAAGTGCCTTTGAGAACACATGTTGATTTTGTAATGAGAAGTTCTTCCATATTACAGGTTTTCAGTGTCCTTTATTTCCCTGTAAGATTATTTGTTTCACAAAAGCAATTTGTAAGAAATATTTTGATGGTTTTATATTTTATATTGGTGTTTCTCATTCATTTTTTTTTATGAATACTACTGTCGGCAGTCAATTACATAATGACAAATCTATTTCTGTCAGCCAAGCTACTGGATGCCACTAATTACACTGAAATTTCCTTTTCCGCTATTTACACCATTCTTTGCACCAAGTGAACCGAAGGTGTGAAGAAAGGCAAGGCAGATACAAGAGACTTCACTGAAGATTATGGCCGCTGACAAGTACTGGATTATCTTTACTATTAAATGGGAGTTCAACTACATTGGTACGTCGAGGTCGACCATCCTCCGCTCGCTCGATCGCCCCTCGCACCGTCGCTCGCCCCCTCGCACCACTTGGCCTGGCCCAGCAAAAAAATTACCCAAAGCCCAAACAGAGAATGACTGTCCAACGCACGACCACGCCTCCGCCGCTCGACTATTTTTTCTCGGTCTCTCCCATGGCGTGTTGCCCTAGGATGGCCGCCGCTGTCACCGGGTTCTCGTCATCACCAACACCTCCATGGTACGTACGTCGGTACGTCCACCTCGAGAGAATCCCTCCCTCACGACCTCTCCCGTGTGCTGGCGGCCGCTGCATGTTCTCCCCCTTGTGTACGCCTCGTAGAGGCCGTCGACCCACCCCCAATCTACACCAGAAGACCGGCCCTCCTCGCAACTGGTCGATTCCGTCGATCTGATCCGGCTAGGCAACCATGGTGAACAGCTGCTGCAGTTCCTGTCGATACGTAAGGTCAGTTCCCTCCTCCCTTCTCTCTTCTCCCCATACCCCTCTTCCTTTCTTCTATGTTCTCCCATCTAAGACTTTTGGGGCTGTTTCCTGTCTATTTTTTCCATCTTCACTTCTTTTAGAAGAAGCAAGGCTGAAACCTGAGACATCAATACGAATTGCCTAGCTGATCGTCAATTTGAGTAGTACGTGTGCTCCCTGGAGTAGTGTTAGTGCCGTTGGTTGGGCTCGAGTAGCAACACAAGTTTTCTTCCTGAATGCAAGCTCAAAACCCAATTGTCAAGTCTGACAATGTGAGTAGGACTAATGTTTATAGTCAGTGAGTAGGACTAATGTTTATAGTCGGCCGGCAGGAAACAATTGTTTTGGCTAATCAGATAACCGTATTAGAAGTTACATGTGTGCTACAGATTTTATTTAGATCAGAAGTCAGTACTAATAGGCTACATGAAACGGGTAATTATCAACTGAAGTGAAGTATTCGGCTTAGAACAAGTTCTATTAGTAGATGGATGTTTCTTATCCTGCTCCGTCTTAACACATGCGTCTTTATGCTGTTCAGGTGAACGACCTTGCTGGTGCGGATTCGGCAAGGAGGAGGTCGTCGACTTATTACCCCATGTCATATTGTTCCCTGCCTTCATTGGCTCCACCTTGCTCATTCGACGATTCACCATTGTTGAAACTGGTAGAGGTATGTCTATCTGCCACATGAGTAAGATGATTAATCATATGCATGCATTAATATATTAACCAGGGCCAATATGTCAAAGAGGAAGATGAACATCAGACAACTCAATGGGTGCATTTACGGTTTAATGGAATTTAAGACTGAATCTGTACTCAAAGAGGCAATTCTGAAATAATTCAGCTAGGAACAGTTGTTATCTTCGTTATGTTTAGTTTCACATATTATTTGATGGCTTATTCTTAATGAATGTATTTAGAAACTACATCTCACCGAACTGTGCTCATATTTAGTTCCCCATATTATTTAGAAACTACCACCTCACACTGCCCTACAACAACTAATGCAGAAGATGCTAGGCTCTGGATTTGACTTTTAAAAGGAAAAATAACAAGGTATTGATTCAGCGTTTACTGTTCATGGCATACAATATTTGTAGTGTACTAATGTTATCATGTATATTGACGTTGTGAGGAAATGAAGACCCAGGGTTCCTATGAGTGGCCACGTCTTGGAGTTTAGATTTGCTAATTCACATACTGACATGATAATTGAGATATACATGGAGATTTATCAATATTAATTTGAGGTATTAATCTTCTCCATAGTCAGGGGTTCATCATAAATAGTCAATAATTACTGTCATAGAACTGATTAGTGTAATTTTTTTTGCTTCAGATTGCTGTTTCAGCAGGTGTCACATTGACGTCATGGAATTGACTTATGTTATGTGATGGACCCTCTTAGTTCTTGCATATTAGGTGTGTGAGGGACTGGTGGTTAGCCTGCCTAACAGAAAATTAAGTCAGTGCATACAAACTTTGTTTTATTGTCATGCCCTATAGCTCCATTGATCGAATCAACATGAAAGATTATTTTCAAGGTTATGTTTCCTGACGGAATGCACTGAATTATCAGTTGAAGGGATATCTTGACATTGTCCGTTTGATTCAAAATATTTTCTGAACGCGTTCTTGGTACTGAATAACGCCTCGAGAATGCAAGGATTTCGCTCTACAAGGTGTGGTTCACTACTCCAAACTGGAATTTTCTAAGGCCATAGTATTTGGTCCATCTACAATATAACTTTCAGGATTGTCATCAATACTTTGTACATCTATCATCCTTAGCTATGTCCTTCATTTTTTAATCCTTTCGCTTTGAACAATGTTGATTGGCTGTTATGTTTCTGTGGGGAAATGATTTTCTGCGCTCGTCTTTCATTGTTATCTATGCTTGGTGGGAGGTTGTTAATGGTTTAAGATGCAACTTTATATACAGATACATCGAGAAGAGGGACTAAAGAATCAGAACAAAGAGGTAATCACAAAATCTTATGGGAGGAGGTTGTCTGCTGAAAATGATTTTTTTTCCAGGTTATTGTAGTTTGTTTGGCCATACAATGCATGCTCAATTATAGTAGGGACACCGATCAGAAACAGAAATCTTTCTACATTGTTAGATCTGTAGCTTCTGTATTTGCCATCATGTGGAATTACTTTGGCCGACAAAGATAATAATTGGTACACTCAGGGTCATGATTCGTACAGGTAAAACGGACTAGAATTGCTTGAGTAGACCCCGGAATTCTATATTCTTACATATAGATTGTGCGTGGTTTTTATCGTAGGCTAATGTATCAGGTCAACATGGTAACAGAATGCCATGCACAACTGAAAACTGAAAGTGCTCTGTAGTTCAATATGGAAAATGTATTGAGAAAATTTTCAGTTTAAGGTTACAACACTAAAATGGTATCAATTTAATTTTGTAAGGGTGTTGACTGAGAAAGCTTCCTGCTGCACAACAACAGAGCGCTCCAGGTCGTATAAGTGCGCTAGAGAAGTCAATAATAAGAGAAGTGGTGCCGAGTTCTGTATGAAGTTACAGTAAATGAGGAATGGGAAAATTATACATGTGTGTGTGCTAATTTTGATCACATGGAAATGATTTGCTTCAACTCGATGAAGGTAAGTCGCAACAAGTTACGATTCTTTTTAAAGTGCTATTATGCACAACTGTTTGATCTCACACATGTACTTTTCTGAACATTTTTATCGAACAGGTTATGATTCAGCTTGGTGTGCCCAAGCATCCCACAAAAGGATATACCAAAGTGTTGTACAGTGGATGCTGGTGACATACTGCCAAGTAATTCTACCAAATGATAGAGGATCTCTAAAATATATATGTTTAGACATTCGAATGCATTAGAACTGGTTCGCCTAGATGGCGTTGTATATTCTAACTGAAGAAGGTAACGCCTCTAGACAAGGTAAATTATCTGCAATGTGCAGTTATGGATTGGTAGGTTCTACCCAGTTAGCATAGGACAGATTTTTCACTTAGGAAGTGGTGGGTAGTATTTTTCAGTTACATGTGTGTTTGATTTGTTGTCGGTGGAGGTGGGATAAGGAGTTGTCTGTGTAATGTAAGGTTGCACCTGGAAAGTTATACCGGTTTCTTTCGGCTCCCACTCGTATCACAGTATCTTTAGCAAGATGAACCAATATGAATATTTAATAGTTTGTGTAGCAGGTCTGTCACGGTGCCTAATTAACGAGGATTCAAATTTGAACGACGATGATAATTTGAATTTTTTTAAAGAAGAGAAGAATTAATGAGGCGAAGATATTGATATTTGTGGAGCTTTTAGAGTAGTATGTAACTATCTCTGTCATACACATGAATACTCACATACATCATATTCTTGTGCAGCAAGAACAAACTATTCGGACCGTAGCAACGCACGGGCACTCACCTAGTATATTACCTGTATTCGTGACTGTAGATTGTTCCACCCCTAGCATTTACACTCCCATATGGCAGGAGCTATCGTAATTGAACATTGTGGTGTTTCAGTGTTTATTTGCTGCTGGAAGCCTGGAATACATGACCTGACAGTGAGGTGTTACACCCTCCAGAGGACAAAGCTTTTCTAAGCGTAGAGAATTGCCATGCATGTTTGCAGTTTTACGTTCGACGACTATATATTTGCAAGTGGTAGTCATCATATAATCACTGGTAGAAAATAGGCCTATAGTCCCGTTTCGCCAGGGCCAGTAGTCCCGGCCGCGCAACCGGGACTAGCTATGCGCTACTAAAGACCCCCCTATAGTCGCGCCGCTTACGAACCGGGACTAAAGACCCGTCCACATGGGCGCCAAGAGTCCGTCGCGGCGGAGGACCTTTAGTCCTGGTTCTTGTGGCTAACTGGGACTGAAAACCTCCTGCGCAGGTTTAGGTTTTAGGCCCCCTAAACCTGGTTTCTTTTTAATTTGTTTTGTTTTATTTCTTTTATATTTTATTTTGTGTTTTATTTTAATTTTGATGAAGTTTCAGTATATATATATATATATATATATATATATATATATATATATATATATATATATATATATTACGCTACTATATACATGCATATATATATGAAATTTCAAACAAAAAGAATTCAATAGGAATATATAACATATATTCAATCTCGGGTGACCATATACAACTTCGAACAAGTTTCTATATACACAATTAAGATAGATGACCATACACAACTTCGAACAAGTTTCATTCTCGGAGATGCATATAAGCATCATCGTCGGTGGACGCATGGTGTTCTCCTTTGGAATCGACGACATGCCTAAGGAAAAATCCTGCTATTTCCTCTTGAATTGATCGGAAGCGAGCTTCTAGAGTAAGCGCCCTCCGCAAGTTATTGAGACTCCTCCGCGTGCTCTCGTCCTTCTTCCTCTCAGAGATTTCTTTCTGTATGTTCTCACAAACATAGTATCCACATAGACCGGTCCCCGGTGGCTGCTTATCCACACCACGAACCACATTTTTAAATTCTAGCTGATATTTGAATTCACCGACATGTTCTTGTGAGAACCGTTTCCAAACTCTATATTGCAAATAAAATTAAATGAACAAGGGAGTTATTAGCTACTGCATATTAGGAAATGAACAAAAGAGACCGATCGATATAGAGCGCAAATGATTGAAAATAATTACCTTTGCATCATTTTTCTCATGTCGATCCAAAGCTTTGTATCTGAATTCATAGAGTCAATGATAAAAACTGTGGAGCTGTGAAGTTCAATTTTTAGCAGAATCCAGTGGAACCTGCGGACACGTTACATGCACATGCATAACTTATCGATTAGACATACCATGCATGGAGTAAACAAAAGAGAAACACTCACCCAAAATGGTAAGGAAATAGAATATGACTTTTGAGTTCATGCTTTTTAAGAAAATTGTACAAGTCTTTCTCCACGTCTTTGGGGTGATGCTCTAACATAGTTCCATTAATGATTTGTGGGTCAATGAACCCAACATCATGGATGAGTCTTATTTTACATTCCCATATCTTCAATCTGCATAATAGCGTACGCAACAATATAGTTAGGACAATAAATATATATATATATATATATATATATATATATATATATATATATAGTGTAGGCAATGAAGAACGAGATGAGGTAGAAATAAATCACTTACAGAACGTAGCAACTCAGGATAGATTTGTCGAGCTCGCGCAGATTGAACAGCTGGAACAATTCACTCATCTCAACTGGTACAGTGTACTTTTTGGTTGTGATGCTCCTCTGTAACATCCACATACACATAGTCTCTGTCGGACCATGATATGAATTGTTTGTACCAACGTAGCAGACTTTGCATTTGTGGTGGTAGATCCTTTTCCTGCGTAGGCTCGACGAGAGACCCTTTCTTCACATATTATAATGCTACCTCAGCCATTGGCGCATCGTCTAGGCCTAAAAGGGCACGAAGAGACATACTGGCCTCAGACGCATTTTTAATGGCAGTAGCTACAGTCAATCCCATTGCTGCCACAGCTTTTATGACCTCGGGGTCCTGTTCCGGACCGGCTTTCACTATGAGCGGGGGGATCGATTGTTTACTCTGCATCCCGATCTGGTCAACTTGTTTCCCGTTTTTTTTCATTTTTTCTTTCTCCTCCGCCAATGCTTTTGCTTGCGTACGAAGTTCATTATCATATTCTTTAGGCAAATTCTTCTCGGCTTGGGACGGTGTCGACAAAAAACCCGTAGCCCACTTGTCTACTATCGGAGGGTATACTTCCTTGGGCTTAGGCTCCTTTCGCGCCTTCTGATTGGCCTTCCATTTCTCAAGGTCAGCCTTCGCGGCCAATTTGGTTTCAGCATCACTAAGTTCCCAAGGCCTTAGGGGGATAGGCTTCAGTGATGGCTCCGGTACCCGTGTGGTCTTAGGTACATAAGGCTCCGGGTTAATAGTCCAAGAGCAGGTTCCCTTGTTGTCCGCCTGCTTCTGTTTCTTCGCCGGAGGAGGATTGGGGGGCGACGACTGCTTATCCTCCGGAGGAGGAATGGGGGGCGACGACTGCTGCTTATCCGCCAGAGAAGGAATGGGGTGCGACGGCTGCTTACCCGCCGGAGATTGTGGATCGGGGGACGGCGTCGAATGGCGTGAAGGAGGCGTAGGTGAACCAGCACCACCACCACCACCACCACCACCACCACCACCACCTGCACCATCGGAGGGGGTGGACTTGTTAGCCTTGGCGTCTCGCCTGGAAACACTATGTACTTCTTTTTCCATAGAATGAACTGGCGCTTGACATCTCCAAGTCTTCTCTCCCCTTCAGGTGTAGCTATGTCAATCTCCAGGTCATCAAACCCTTGGACTATGTCTTCCACCGTGACACGAGCATAGCCATATGGAATGGGGTTGTTGTGATGGAGTGCTCCAGGTGTATAGGGTAAAGCACTGCCTGTAGCTACCTTCATGGAAATGTTCCCCACGGAATAATGCAGATCACATTCTTTCATCTCTTTTACATCATCCACGGGGTAGTGAGGCTCCGTTGCACGACTCTCGATCATCGGTGCATTAGCACCTGCAGGCGGGGCCTCCGTGGAAGCCACGCTGCTTCTCCGCTGATGCTGGCTTCCGAGATCCGCTGCATGTTCTTCATGCGGCTCTGCAGCCGCCGCTGTTTCTTTCTCAACTATTCCCGCCATGGTCTGCTTCAACTCACTATTGCAAGCTTCGACAGAAGATCTGCAGCTTCGACAGCAGCCCGGTCCATATTTCTCTTATGGCTTTTGTTACAGTACGGGTCACCCTCCTGGGAAAACCCTACTTTCCACGGCAATCTGCCTTTGCCTCGTATATGTCCTCCGTGTTCAGGATTCCCGAGGGCATGAGTCAGTTGGTCTCTCTCTCTGTTTAACGTGATCCAGCCCTGTTGAGCTTTGGTCATTGCGTCAACAAGGTTTTTTGTGGGAGCAAACGTTTTCTGCCGATGAACACACGCCCCTGTCTCCGGGTCTAGCGATCCCCCATGCCCGTACCACCACATTTTGGCTCTTTCGTCCCATCCCTCTGTACCTAGACGGATTCCTCTTGCCCTCAGGCCGTCCTCCATCGCCTGCCACTTAGGCGCCGAAACGCGGTATCCTCCTGGCTCCATAACATGATGGTACTGTTTCTTATCCGCATTAGCCTTATTTTTTTTCGACATTTCCTTGAAATGCTCCGATTTCTTCTGCATCACAAATTCTGTCCAATCATCTCTCAGTTTCTCATGTTGTCCAGTGAAAAGCGGAGTCTTGCCCTTGCTGACATATTCACGGAACAATTTTTTCTTGAAGTTCCGGAATGCTTCGGCCATCTTCTGAAGAGCGAACTCTTTGACTAGCCTCCTCCTCTGACGTCCACCCGGAACCTCCTCACCGAATTCATCTTTTTTGTTGTATTCCGGAGGTAGAATGAAATGTACCATAAGCTTTCTGAACATCTCCTTTTTCGTTCTCTTGTGGACATAACTGAAACCAAGACGTGCTTTCTTTGGCTCCTTCCATTCCTGGACGGTGATCGGGACGGTGTCTCTAACAATGACTCCGCATTGGTTGATAAACTTTATGGTGTGCTGTAGGGGCTTGCCGGTTTCACCGACTAATTCGATGGTATATGTTTCTCCATGTTTCA
Organism: Alopecurus myosuroides; assembly: GCA_028641055.1. Classification (NCBI taxonomy): domain Eukaryota; kingdom Viridiplantae; phylum Streptophyta; class Magnoliopsida; order Poales; family Poaceae; genus Alopecurus; species Alopecurus myosuroides. Next base: position 458,075,301 of record CM054059.1, on the reverse strand, counting down.
TCGCCTTGGATTTGCCACGCGTTGTCGTACTCGATCCGGCCGAGGGCTAAAATAAGAAAGAGAGTCGCGCGCGTTAGTGCATATGTATTCACATTTCAGTAAGTTTGTATCACGAGAGGCTCAATGTATATATATATATATATATATATATATATATATATATATATATATATATATATATATATATATATATACCTCGCCGGAGGTGGTTGTTCTTTGCAATTGGAGATCGTCGTTTGTCGACGGTTGACCTCCGTCATCAATGTCCATTCCTTCACCTCCTTGATCATCCACAATGTTCGTTCCTTCTTCACCTCCTTGATCATCGACAATGTCCGTTCCTTCACCTTCTTGATCATCAAGGTTCAGATAAGAAGAGATTACATCATGTTCTCCGGCTATAATTTCATATATATAACCTTCAGCCTCCTGTTCCGTCAGGTCTCTATTGTCCGTCATATGTCACTCCTGCAGACATGCATGTAGTAAAAATTAATTAAGTATATAGGAGACTTGGAGAGATGGGTTGGAGAACCCCATAGCTAGGTTAGAGGTGTGTCCAAGATTAGTTTCTCAAATGACTTGGAGAACCCCATAGCTAGGTTGCATTTGCTTTCCTGGTCATTTTGGTATATTACACTTAATATTCTGAATTTATTGAATTAAAACTTATTTTCATTATTTTAATGAATTTAATTCAAATTGTTTTGACTTTTTTTTTGACTTAGAAAAAAACGAGTGCTGAAAAAAAACTGCCAGCAGCCCAGGAGCCCAGCCCAACTGCGCCACCGCCCTGTCTAAAAAAACGCCAGCAGCCCGCGCCCCTTTCTCTCTGCCAGGTGGAACCCACCCGTGACGTCACCCTTCCTCTGTGGGTGGTCGCCGTCGTCCTCACCGGCGCGCGATGGTCGCCGTTCGCGTTCCTTCGTGGTCCCGTTCGAGGTCCGTTCGCGTTCCTTCGTGGTCCCGTTCGAGGGCGGCGAGAGGCTCGCGGGGGAACCTACCGGAGACGGCGCCGGCGCCGGGCGGGGACGGAGCAGGGCGGGCGCGGTGGATAGAAGGGCGCGAGCGACGGCGGCGACGGCAACGGCGAGGGCGACGACGCGGTCCTCTATCAGCGGGCGACGGCGGGCGACGACGACGGCGACGGCTACGGCGGAATCGGCGACGGCGACGGCGGAATCGGCGCGAGGAAGACGAGCAGTGCGGAGATGCGGTTGGTCCTTAGAAAAAATTCGGGCCAGAGAATATATAGGGCCAGCCTTTAGTCCCGGTTGGTGACACCAACCGTGACTAAAGGTCCCCCGGGGTGCCATCCGCGGGCCTTTAGTCCCGGTTGGTGCCATCCGCGGGACAAACTTACTGAAATTTTTGGCGGCGCTTTCGTTCCCGCGCAGAACGAGCCTTTAGTCCCGGTTCGTGACACGAACCGCGACTAAAGGTGGTTATTCGAATACTTTTCCTTTTCCCAATCTTAAAAGTACAAATAATATATCAGAAAATTCTGAAAAATAAAACTAATTCTTTTTCCAATCTTAAAAATATAAATAATATATCAGAAAATTCAGAAAAATAAAACTAATTCTTTTTCCAATCTTAAAAATACAAATAATATATAGATAAAGAAGACAGTTCATAATGGCTATTGTGGATCTAAACCTAAACGGGGAGCATAGATGCATGATCTGATATCTGCTGCTAGTCATACTCCTGCCTAGGCCTATAGTACACCCACTCGTAGTCGTCGTAGTCGCCGCCGTCGTCGCCACTATCGTCTGACGGTGCTCTGCACTCCCTCGGAGGATCACGACTCCAGGACTGGGCCTGAGGGTAGCGCAGGCGGGGGATATCGCCGGCCCTGATGTAGTCCATGACGCTCTGTAGAGTCCGGCCGGACCACCATAGCCGACGACCGGCCTCGTGAAAGTTCCCAGGAGGCAGGCCGTCCTCCTCATACCTGGCGAGCGCCCTCTCACGCCGATTGATGAAGAATGCATCCCAAGTATGCTGGTTATCGGGATGCCAACTGGGATTCCTCCGCTGCTCCAGCGTGAGCTCGTCATAGTAGTGGTTCGTGATGGCCGCCCGACGCGCCACACCTTGAGGAAGAGGAGGGACCGGCACTCCTCCGACGCTCAGCATCCAACCGGCGGGAACGTTGTAGCCGCACGAGCAGGGGTAGTTCGAGGCGAAAAGTGCCTCCGCCTGGATGAATGTTAGAGTGGGTACGGTAGAAGCCATGAGAGAGTGGTGAGTTTGTATGTGTTTATGCCAATGGTGTGGCAATGCATACATATATATAGCGAGAAGAAAACATCCCTTTAGTCCCGGTTGGGGACACCAACCGGGACTAAATGGGTTAGGGTTTCGTTTGGACCAATCAGATAGAATCACACGGATCGTGTGTTTCTTTCGAGCTGTTGTGAGCCGTTGGATCCGGGGTGTGTTTCTTTCGAGCTGTTGTGAGCCGTTCGATCAGGGCTACGGTGTGTTTCTTTCGAGCTGTTGTGAGCCGTTGGATGAGGTGGTTTCTTAACCGTTGGATCAAAACCCTAGCACGACACTTTGTGAGCCAGAGGACCCTATATATAGCCCACCTTCATACACCGATCAGTTCATCGAGCAAATACAAAACATCCGGATTCGCCATCATACGTCCTGCCGTGCATTTGGTATGCATATATATTGCACCCAGTAGCCACGGTGGGGCTGTATGATGGCGATACCGATTGTTTTGTTCTACACCCCCCTTTAACACATCCATCCATGCTTGGGTTGTGTTATGGTGGCGCGTGGCACGGGAGTTGTGACGCGTGGCGCGGGAGTTGTGACGCGTGGCCTGGAGGGCGCGGTATAAACTGTCGCGCCTCGAGCGCGTCTTCTCCATCCCTATTCACCGTCGCGCTTCCACCATGCCTCCGAGGAGGAACAGCACCACCGGCTTCCGCGGCGTCCGAGCACGGCAGAACGGAACGTTCAGCGCAGGTATCCGCTGGGGGGACGACCGCATCCCCCTCGGCTCCTTTGCGACGGCGGCGGAGGCCGCCCGCGCCTGGGACGCGGCGGCCTGGCGCCTCAACCGCCCGCGGTCGCTGATGAACTTCAACGACTGCCACACCGTTTGGGAAGCGGAGGCCAGGGCGCCAAAGCCGCAGATCATCACTGCCGCCGACCACCTCCACCTCCGCCACCGCGCGTTTCAGGGCCTAGTCGACGCCAGGGAAGACCGCGTCGTCCGCGAGTATTACCGGAACAACCCGGGGGAGGAGAGCGCCGACGAGGAGCTCTGGCAGACCCGCGCGGCTGAGCGGGCGGAGCGCCGCCTCGAACGCCACCTCGCGTTAGATGCCGCTCGGGAGGCGAGGACGAAGGCGATGCAAGAGCTTCGTCGGGCCGACCGCGCCGGCGAAGTCTGGGCCTCCGACGATCCGAGGTGGGGGCCTATCTCCGACATACCATCATGCACCTCCGACGACGACGAGGAGGTCACCGACGAGTTCGCCGACAACGATGACCCGGAGGAGGTCACCGACGAGTTCCCCGACGACGACGAGGAGTAGTAGTGTTCGTCTGTTCTCTCTTTTTAATAAAAGAATTTGTATTCCGGCGACACTGCGACGCGCTAGCGCGACTGTTTTCTGTTTTTAATAAAAGTTATGAATCAGATATTTTATCTCACAAGGTTTTGAGACATTTAAGTAACCTTCTGTTTTCCATGTTTTCCACTCGTTTTTTCAAATATTTTGCAAAGGAGTTAGTCTTAATTAAACACATCAGAGATAATATAATTCACATGATCCATTCAACAAAGTTTGGTACAATAAATTATTACACATCAATTCTTCCCTTGTGTCCCCGCTTTCTTACGATTTGGCCGTATCCATAGAGCATCCTCATCATTTAACTTAATGCTTGGGTCAGTGTTGACTTTGAAGGGCGGAATTTCACCAAACATATTATAATCTTCTAACATGTCTGTCTTGTCCTCCACTCCCACGATGTTTCTTTTCCCTGAAAGAACATTGTGGCGCTTTGGATCATCGCATGATATACTGATCGTTTTCTTATCTTTCCGTTTCCTCGGTTTGCTACTCATGTCCTTCAAATAGAAAACCTAAGCGACATCTTTGGCTAGGACGAATGGTTCGTCAAGGTAACCAAGATTGTCGAAATCCACCATTGTCATTCCGTATTGCTCGTCCACCTTTACCCCACCTCCTGTTAGCTTGAACCATTTGCACCGGAACAAAGGGACCTTAAAGGAGGGTCCATAGTCAAGTTCCCATATCTCCTCTATGTAACCATAATATGTGACCTTTTGCCCAATCTCGGTTGCTGCATCAAAGCGGACACCACTGTTTTGGTTGGTGCTCTTTTTATCTTGGGAGATCGTGTAAAATGTATTTCCATTAATCTCGTACCCTTGGAAAGTCGTTATAGTCGAAGATGGTGTCTTGGCCAACATGTACAGCTGATCTCCAACATCATTGTCATTCATTAAATATTTTCGCAACCAACTGCCGAAAGTCTCCATGTGGGCCTTTCTAATCCATGATTCAGGCTTCCCCGGGTTGTCCGAGCGTAAAATATTCTTGTGTTGCTCGAAGTACGGAGCCACCAAGCTCGAATTTTGCAGAACTGTGTGGTGTGCTTCAGTCATAGAATGACCGTCCATACATATCGTTGATTTCCTTCCGATCGTGCCTTTTCCACTTAGTCTCCCCTCGTGCCGCGATTGAGGAATACCAATCGGCTTAAGGTCAGGAACATAGTCAATGCAGAACTCAATTACCTCCTCATTTCCATAGCCCTTTACGATGCTTCCTTCTGGCCTAGCACGGTTACGAACATATTTCTTTAATACTCCCATAAACCTCTCGAAGGGGAACATATTGTGTAGAAATACAGGACCGAGAATGGAAATCTCTTCGACTAGGTGGACCAGGAGGTGCGTCATGATATTGAAGAAGGATGGTGGAAACACCAACTCGAAACTGACAAGACATTGGACCACATCGTTCTGTAACCGTGGTAGATCTTCTGGACTGATTACCTTCTGAGAGATTGCATTGAGGAATGCACATAGCTTCACAATGGCTACTCGAACATTTTCCGGTAGGAGCCCCCTCAAAGCAATCGGAAGCAATTGCGTCATAATCACGTGGCAGTCGTGAGACTTCAGGTTTTGGAACTTTTTGTCCGCCATGTTTATTATTCCCTTTATATTCGACGAGAAGCCAGACGGGACCTTCATACTGCTCAGGCATTCAAAAAAAATGACCTTCTCTTCTTTGGTAAGAGCGTAGCTGGCACGACCTTGAAACCATTCCGGATGCCGGTCATCTGGGTCTTTCAAAAGTTGCTGGTCCTGCCGTGCTTCCTTTGTATCATTTGTCTTCCCATACACGCCCAAGAAGCTTAACAGGTTCACGCAAATATTCTTCGTAACATGCATCACGTCGATTGCAGAGCGGACATCTAGGACTTTCCAATACTGTAGCTCCCAAAATATCGATTTATTTTTCCACATGGGTACGTGCCCGTCAACTCCCAGCGGAACTGATTGCCCGCCAGGACCCTTTCCAAAGATGACTTTCAAATCCTTGACCATATCAAATATCTCAGCTCCAGTACGTTCCGCAGGCTTCGGTCGGTGATCTGCCTTGCCGTTGAAATGCTTGCCTTTCTTTCTTACGTTATGATTTCGGGGAAGAAATCGACGATGACCCAGGTACACGTTCTTCCTACAATTATCCAAAAATACACTTTCAGTCTCATGTAAGCAGTGCGTGCATGCTTTGTATCCCTTATTTGACTGTCCCGAAAGGTTACTGAGAGCAGACCAATCGTTCATGGTTACAAAAAGCAACGCTCGTAGATAAAATTCCTCTTCTTTGTGCTCATCCCACACAGGTACACCAGGTCTGCCCCACAACTGTAAAAGTTCATCAACTAATGGCCTTAGGTACACATCGATGTCGTTGTCGGGTTGCTTCGGACCTTGGATGAGCACTGGCATCATAATGAACTTCCGCTTCATGCACAACCAAGGAGGAAGGTTGTAGATGCATATCGTCACGGGCCAGGTGCTATGGCTAGAGCTCTGCTCGCCAAAAGGATTCATGCCAGCAGTACTTAGACCAAATCTTATGTTCCTTGCGTCAGCTGCAAAATCTTTGAACTCTCTGTCGATCTTTCTCCATTGGGTTCCATCAGCGGGGTGTCTCAACTCCCCGTCGGACTTACGGTTCTCTTTGTGCCATCGCAACAACTTGGCATGCTCTTTGTTCCTAAACAGGCGTTTCAACCGAGGTATTATAGGAGCATACCACATCACCTTGGCGGGAACCCTCTTCCTAGGTTTCTCGCCCTCAACATCGTCACCAGGGTCATCGTCTCTGATCTTATAACGCAATGCAGTGCATACAGGACATTCATTCAAATTCTCATATGCACCGCGGTAGAGGATGCAGTCGTTAATGCATGCATGTATCTTTAGAACCTCTAAACCTAGAGGGCAGACAACCTTCTTTGCTTCGTACGTACTGGCGGGCAACTCGTTATTCTTCGGAAACATATTCTTCAACATTTTCAGCAAATTTTCAAATGATGAGTCAGCTACACCTTCCCGTGCCTTCCATTTCAGCAAATCCAGTGTGCAGCCCAGCTTTTTCAGACTATTGTCGCATCCTGGGTACAGCGACTTCGTGTGATCCTCTAACATGTGATCCAAATTCTCCCTCTCCTTGTCAGTTTCGCAGCGTCTCCGTGCATCAGCAATGGTCCGACCAAGATCATCAGCGGGCTCATCATGTGCCTCTTCTTCACCTTCACCAAACCCTTCCCCACCTTCGGCATCATCCTCCATGAAAGTATCACCGAAAGCGTCATGATAGTTGAAATCGATATCATCCTCTTCTTCATCTTCTTCCATTCTAACCCCTTTTTCTCCATGCTTGGTCCAAAAATTATAGCTTGGCATGAAACCGTGCCGAAGCAGGTGCATGTGAACGACTTTTGAGGAGGAGTGACCTTTCTCATTCTTACATTCAGCACATGGACAGATAATAAAACCTCGCGGCTTGTTCGCATTTGCAACTACGAGGAAATCTTTCAAACCCGTAGTGAACTCGCCGGAGAGTCGGTTACCGTACATCCATTGCCGATTCATCTGCATTATTATTATATAAAGTATATAATTAACCATCATGCATTTGTTAAACTAACTAGCTGGAAATAATAAATGAAAGGTTCAAGTTGCTAACCGCGATCGCGGAGGTAAAATAAATGAAAACACACAAGTGCGGCTCGGACACTTCATATCATGTGTGTTTCATGCTCTCGGGCATTTCATCAAACACCTTGTGTGCATAGGAGGAACAAAAAGCAAACCCACCACCCCTTGTGAATATTGTGAGTAGAAGTGACACCAAATGTGGCTAAGTGCAGCCACCTGAGCCCTATATATAGGGATGGTCCTTTAGTCCCGGTTCACCTGGACAACCGCGACTAAAGGCCTTGGGGACCTATTAGTCCCGGTTGGCCAGGCCAACCGGGACTAAAGCCCGTCCCGTCCGCCAGCTGTGGACCGAGCGCGCTGGGCCCAGACTGTTGGTCGCGGGTCTCCTCCCGAACCGCGACTAGAGACCCCTATAGTCGCGGGTCGATACTTTTGGGGACTAATGGGGGCGTATGGAAGGCCTATTTTCTACCAGTGAATGTTATATCTTTGTGGAGATCTCACATGTTACGGGCCTATAGCTTTGTGGACTATCTTTGTTTGTGTCTTTGTGGGTATGGAATGGGACAAGCACTAATGCTTAAACTTTGAAATATGATGGTAATATTGAATCTGGTGCTACAAATGTCTAGATTGGTGGGTTACCGGTGTAAATATTCTGATCTTTCCTTTAATTCATGTGTGATAAATTTTCTTTGCAATTGTTCTTCGGATTATTACAAAGGAGAGAATAAGTGAAGGAACTATATTTTAGTAACACAAAACACTTAAATCTGAGCTGAGTACTTAAGGATGGCCTAGTGCTTAATCGTGCTTATTTGAGTGTTACATTGGTCCCATTCTGTTCATGCTGTCATAAGGTGTTCGATGCTACTGGTCTCTTAGATGCCCGTGCTTCATCTCGCAAGAAGACTAATCGTATCAAGCTTCTTATCCGAGATAATGGATCACGGTGCGATGATCAGGCTGGAATCAAAGGTATGGTTCAGGAGTTCTATAAGAATCTTTTTTCTTCTGAACCTACGTTTTCCAGTGATGATGTTCTTGATTCCATCCTCTGCAAGGTTACTGACGATATGAATGCAGATCTAGACAAACCTTATACTGATGATGAAATTAAGCATGCCCTTTTCCAGATGGGGCCAACTAAAGCACCGGGGCCTGATGGTTTTCCGGCGTTATTTTATCAGACCCATTGGGAATTCTTCCGAAAGGAAATTTGTCGGGCTGTGAGGACCTTTTTGGATGGAGGTCAGCTACCTGAGGGTTTTTGCGATTCAGTCATTGTTTTAATCCTGAAGCTAGCTAACCCGCAACAGTTGAAGAACTTTCGCCCAATTAGTCTTTGCAACGTCCTTTACAAAATTGCTTCGAAGGTCCGTGCAAACCGTTTGAAGCTCATCCTGCCAATGGTTATATCGGAAAATCAACGTGCCTTTGTCCCAGGGCGCTTGATCACCGATAATTCTCTCATCGCGTATGAGTGCTTACACACTATTAGGCAACAACAAGCGAAACGACCTTTTTTCGCTTTAAAAGTCGACATGATGAAGGCTTATGACCGCGTCGAGTGGGACTATTTATCTGGTTGCCTTCAGAAGCTTGGCTTTTCTCGAAGATGGATCGCTACCGTGATGAGATGTGTCACTATGGTGCGTTATGCGGTCCGTGTTAATGGTGATCTGACCGAGCCCGGCATTCCTACGAGGGGTATTCGTCAGGGGGGCCCTATTAGTCCCTATCTCTTTCTCTTATCATGTCTACTGCAACAAAAGGAGATCCAAGGTGCGCTACAAGGTTTACGTAATTGTCGACTTGGACCTCCTAGCACCCACTTACTGTTTGCAGATGACCATGTGTTCTTTGCTCGTACTGATGGGAGAAGTGTAGATGCTTTGCAGCAAGTTCTGGAGACGTATTGTGAAGGGTCCGGGCAAAAGGTGAATCTGGACAAATCCTCAATATTCTTCGGCTCTCGCTGCTCCGAAGTGATCAAGAACGAGGTTATGCAATGATTGGGAGTTCATAATGAGGCCCTACAGGAGAAATATCTCGGGATGCCCACAGAGGTTGGCCACTCCCCGGTTGGTACCTTCGGGTTTTTGCATGATCGCATGTGGCAGCGCATGAATGGAATCTCGGATCGTCCTATGTCGAGGGCTGGGAAAGAAATTTTCCTCAGGACAGTGATACAGGCGATCCCCACGTACATTATGAGCTGTTTTGAATTGCCAAAAGCTAGTTTCATAGTAATGAGAAGATCAATTGCCAACTGGTGGTGGGGCATTGAAGAGGGGAAAAGGAAGCTCCATAGGCGTTCGTGGGAGTGGCTCTCGACCCCGAAGGACCTAGGAGGTATGGGCTTTCGCGATCTGGGTATATTTAACCAAGCAATGTTGGGTAGACAATGCTGGCGCCTACTCACTGATTAGTCCTCCTTGTGTGCCCGTGTACTCAAAGCTCGTTATTTCCCGAACTCCAATTTCTGGGATGCACCGCGACCTCGGACCTCCTGGTTCACCTGGTGCAACATCCTCTTTGGCAGGGATCTTCTACGTCTCGGAGTACGTTGGGGAATTGGTGATGGTAAATCAACCAAAATCAAATTAGACAATTGGATTTCGGGGGTTATTCCGTCGGCAGTGCGTACCTTGGTTCCTATCCCGGATGACTCCATAGTGGATACTCTCCTTTGTACAGACTGCAGGAGTTGGAATACAGACTTGGTCAGAGCTACCTTCAACGAAAACATAGCAACCAAGATTCTACAGATTCCTCTTAGACGCCATGGGGGCGAGGACTTTGCATCTTGGCCCCATGCACGCTACCGCCAGTACACTGTCCGATCGGCCTACCACTTGGCCTGTTTCGATCGCTTTGCTGTCGAACGGAGTCGTGCCGGGCGTGGCTCTTCATCAACAAATATGGACACTGATGCAAAACTCTGGAAGAAGCTTTGGACTACCAAAGCGCCGGGTAAGATGAAGATTACGCTTTGGCGTTTTGCCCACGACTGCATGCCGTGTGGCCATCAGCTGCAGAAAAGGCACATTCCTGCCACGGCGTCTTGTGTTTTCTGCAGCCAATATGAGACAATTGAGCATTCCCTCCTGTTCTGTCAGTTTGCAAGTGAGGTGTGGAATCAGGTTAAGACTGAATTTCCTGTCGATCTGAAGAGGAGCTCGTTTATCTCACCAAAGACCTGGACCTTGGAGTTTCTTGGACGCTGCTCTAAGGTGGAGGTTTCTACGGTCATGGTGACCATGTGGCATTTATGGGATGCTAGGAACAAAACCCGCGAGGGTGAAGGCCTAAGCCATCCGGACATCGTTGCGTCGAAGATCAAGGCGTACCTGCACTTGATTTCTCTTCATCTCTATGACCAGGGCACCGTCCACAGGTGTGTATCTTCTCCATCAACTCATAAATGGATACCACCGCCGGCTGGGTTTGTCATGGTCAATGCTGACGTGGCGATCTTTGCCTCCGCTCGCTGTATGGGGCTGGGTGTGGTGATCCGGGACAACAACGGTACCTGTCTGGCAACATGCAGAGTACTCATCGAGGAGGTCATCATACCTGATCTTGCTGAAGCGCGGGCTATTAGCCATACGGTTCACTTCGCGGCGGAGGAGGGCTTCCCCAAGGTCATCATTGGCTCCGACTGTCTATCGGTGGTCCAACGGCTGAAATCTCCAGCGGTGGATCGATCGAGTATGGGGCCAGTGTTGGACGACATCAAACGGGCGGCTATGTCCTTTATTTCATGTGAGTTTCGACATGTTTATCGTGACTCCAATGTAGCGGCTCATCTTTTAGCTAAATCTTGTACTTATGTTAGGAGTGATGTGCGGCGTGGTGTGTCCCCGGACTTGATCCGGCAGACAACTTGTAATGAAATTTTGGTTGGTTAATCAATAAAGTGGGGATTTAGATAAAAAAAAAGTTCCGAGTATGAGATGACTTTTTTTTCCCCGACTTAGACTTCTTTGTATGTTGAAGAAGCCATTTTCGCAGTGTCCGCCAAGGGTCTTCTCATTACTTGCAAACTGCATTTTTGAGTATTGTTAGGACTGTTTCTATTGATATACAATAGTATAGTTGTCCCAAGTTTTTCTTTCATATTATGGTAACATATGAAGGCAGTTCTCAGATATGCATGGTCGTAGGCATATCATCAATTGTTTTCGCCGATTGTGCATTCATAATAAATCAATTGCAGTTTAAAAAATATCAGTGTTGCCGACAGAACCGTGGCCAGGGCAAGAGAGTAGGCATGTCCTCGAGTTTAGACGGAAGGCCTGGATCGTCAGGTGTTGCGGCTGTGATGCGATGGATTGATGGCCTCATCACACTACAGGAATCGCCCCATATGCCGACGGCCATAAGCCGTCGGCACAGGCTGTGCCGACGGCCGCCGTCGGCATATGCCCGCGTCGGCACATGTCAAATGACCGTCGACACACTAGAAGCCGTCGGCGTAGGCTATGCCGACGGCTTTGCCGTCGGCACAAATTTCCAAAATAATTAGAAAAAAAAATTCAAGAAAAAATTCGATTTTTTTTGAATTTTTTTTTGAACTTTTTTGACATTCTATTGCAGAATTTTTTACTTAGCCACATATGTAATCTCTAATCTCTAATTACACAATTAATCTAGTCAACATACTTAACTTAGTCAAACTTCCCGTTCGGTCACCCATCCTGAAATTCCTCCAGCCCCCTTTGAGTTCCTTCCAAACTAGATTCTATATGAGATGTTAGAACTTACTGATAATATCATATCAATCATATTAACCTGTAAGGAATGATGTTAAACTTTTCTATTGTTTAAATTTAAAAAAATATTTAAACAAATAACAATGATTATATAATTATCTTTATTGACTAAATAACAATATAATGTTAGAAATTACTTTATTTTGTGAATAAATTATTCAATATACAATAATTTATATCTTTAAATACGTAAATCGAAATTTGACAAATAAAATGTCTAAATCGATTAGAAAAATTAGAGAAATTCAAATATGACATCCATATCATAAAAACATCGATAGTTTTAAAAAAATTAAACTCTTTTGACGAATAGCCATGGTGGCCATTTTGATAGTTTTTGCCGATTCAGCTGGAAACAGGCCAAATGACGGGTGTAATGGCCAAATCCATGGCATAGTTTGTTTAAATATGCCATATTCCACACAAACATGCATATTGGAAGCACGGACAATTTTCCCGAAGAAAGTTTTCCTTTTCATTGAATAAAAAAACCATTTTCCATTCTTCAAGTGTGAAAAATGGCTTTTTTGTGAAGCATCAACCACAAATATGTTGCAAAACCTGGGAGCTGCATTTTTTGAATATACTAGACCATGTTATATGCACAAATAACCAATTATTTTCCTCTGAAAAGGTTTTCATCCACATCTTTTGAAGAACACAAATTTCTGCCGATTCAGCTGGAAACGGGGCAAATTTGAACTACAGGTGCCTCCTAGTTTGCTCATGATTTTTGGAAAAAATCATTTTTAGTTACACAACTACCTATTTCATCAGAGATACACCAAGATTTTCTCAATATTCAATCCCTAGATACGAACGGTCATGCCCGCCGTCTTGACTTTTTCACGAAACCGACTTAGAAAATTCCAGAAAAATTAAAAAACCCCAAAATGATGGAAGACCTTCGCGTGGTGTCATTATATATGTCCTAGTATCCACCAAAAATAATAAACTTGGAATATGACAGTTGTGTTGAAAATATGTTCACATAAATGAGCTATCTCCTACGAACATTGTAGGGTTTAGGGCCAAATGGCGGGTGTAATGGCCAAATCCATGGCATAGTTTGTTTAAATATGCCCATATTCCACACAAACATGCATATTGGAAGCACGGGAAATGTTCCCGAAGAAAGTTTTCCTTTTCATTGAATAAAAAAACCATTTTCCATTCTCCGAGTGTGAAAAATGGCTTTTTTTGTGAAGCATCAACCACAAATATGTTGCAAAACCTGGGAGCTGCATTTTTTGAATATACTAGACCATGTTATATGCATAAATAACCAATTATTTTCCTCTGAAAAGGTTTTCATCCACCTGTTTTGAAGAACACAAGTTTCTGCCGATTCAGGTGGAAACGGGGCAAATTTGAACTACAGGTGCCTCCTAGTTTGCTCATGATTTTTGGAAAAAATCATTTTTAGGTACATAACTACCTATTTCATCAGAGATACACCAAGATTTTCTCAATATTCAATCCCTAGATACGAACGGTCATGCCCGCCGTCTTGACTTTTTCACGAAACCGACTTAGAAAATTCCAGAAAAATTAATAAACCCCAAAATGATGCAAGACCTTCGCGTGGTGTCATTATATATGTCCTAGTATCCACCAAAAATAATAAACTTGCAATACGACAGTTGTGTTGAAAATATGTTCACATAAATGAGGTATCTCCTACGAACATTGTAGGGTTTAGGGCCAAATGGCGGGTGTAATGGCCAAATCCATGGCATAGTTTGTTTAAAGATGCCCATATTCCACACAAACATGCATATTGGAAGCACGGGCAATGTTTCCGAAGAAAGTTTTCCTTTTCATTGAATAAAAAAACCATTTTCCATTCTCCGAGTGTGAAAAATGCCTTTTTTTGTGAAGCATCAACCACAAATATGTTGCAAAACCTGGGAGCTGCATTTTTTGAATATACTAGACCATGTTATATGCACAAATAACCAATTATTTTCCTGTGAAAAGGTTTTCATCCACCTGTTTTGAAGAACACAAGTTTCTGCCGATTCAGCTGGAAACGGGGCAAATTTGAACTACAGGTGCCTCCTAGTTTGCTCATGATTTTTGGAAAAAATCATTTTTAGGTACACAACTACCTATTTTATCAGAGATACACCAAGATTTTCTCAATATTCAATCCCTAGATACGAACGGTCATGCCCGCCGTCTTGACTTTTTCACGAAACCGACTTAGAAAATTCCAGAAAAATTAAAAAACCCCAAAATGATGCAAGACCTTCGCGTGGTGTCATTATATATTTCCTAGTATCCACCAAAAATAATAAACTTGGAATACGACAGTTGTGTTGAAAATATGTTCACATAAATGAGCTATCTCCTACGAACATTGTAGGGTTTAGGGCCAAATGACGGGTGTAATGGCCAAATCCATGGCATAGTTTGTTTAAATATGCCCATATTCCACACAAACATGCATATTGGAAGCACGGACAATGTTCCCGAAGAAAGTTTTCCTTTTCATTGAATAAAAAAACCATTTTCCATTCTCCGAGTGTGAAAAATGGCTTTTTTTGTGAAGCATCAACCACAAATATGTTGCAAAACCTGTGAGCTGCATTTTTTGAATATACTAGACCATGTTATATGCACAAATAACCAATTATTTTCCTCTGAAAAGGTTTTCATCCACCTGTTTTGAAGAACACAAGTTTCTGCCGATTCAGGTGGAAACGGGGCAAATTTGAACTACAGGTGCCTCCTAGTTTGCTCATGATTTTTGGAAAAAATCATTTTTAGGTACACAACTACCTATTTCATCAGAGATGCACCAAGAGTTTCTCAATATTCAAGCCCTAGATACGAACGGTCATGCCCGCGGTCTTGACTTTTTCACGAAACCGACTTAGAAAATTCCAGAAAATTTAAAAAACCCCAAAATAATGCAAGACCTTCGCGTGGTGTGATTATATATGTCCTAGTATCCACCAAAAATAATAAATTTGGAATACGATAGTTGTGTTGAAAATATGTTCACATAAATGAGCTATCTCATACGAACATTCTAGGGTTTCGGGCCAAATGACGGGTGTAATGGCCAAATCCATGGCATAGTTTGTTTAAATATGCCCATATTCCACACAAACATGCATATTGGAAGCACGGACAATGTTCCCGAAGAAAGTTTTCCTTTTCATTGAATAAAAAAACCATTTTCTATTCTCCGAGTGTGAAAAATGGCTTTTTTTGTGAAGCATCAACCACAAATATGTTGCAAAATCTGGGAGCTGCATTTTTTGAATATACTAGACCATGTTATATGCACAAATAACCATCTATTTTCCTCTGAAAATGTTTTCATCCACCTCTTTTGAAGAACACAAGTTTCTGCCGATTCAGCTGGAAACAGGGAAAATTTGAACTACAGGTGCCTCCTAGTTTGCTCATGATTTTTGGAAAAAATCATTTTTAGGTACACAACTACCTATTTCTCATGATTTTTAGGTCCACCTAGATTTTGGTTGGATTCAGACGCCCCACAACCCTCTCAGACGAAACTGTTAACCCATTATTGTTAGTTGCGTTATTTCTCATGATTTTTTTCTAATTATTTAGGTTTAACAATATGCATGATAATTTAGATATGTTTCTCCTCTTCGAAACGAGCTAAAGAACGTCAAAATCCGAGTTGGAATGCAAAAGTTATGACCAAAACGGTGATTAAGTCAAAAAAAAATTGAGCTTGGCTATGCCTACGGCTTTGCCGTCGGCATAGCTCAAATTTTTTTTTCGGAATTCGGAATTCCCTCTTAGGGTCGATGCCGACGGCAGCCGTCGGCGTAGCTCAAAAAAAAAAAACAAAAACAAAAGGCCGACGGCATTGCCGTCGGCATAGCAAATTTTTTTTCCGCAGTTTTTGATTTCCTCACTGGATCTATGCCGACGGCCCCGACAAATTGCCGTCGGCATAGAATTTGGCCGTCGGCATATCGGCCGATTCCTGTAGTGTCACATGGAAGATGATGCCGTGTCGATGGTTCCACGTCCGCGAAAGGAGCATGAAAGTACTCCTTATATGCCATTGTGATTGTTATTGTGGTGCAGGATGCGGAAGAGCGACGGTCCCAAACCAGGCAGAGTTCATATTGTTCGGTAGCACACCAGAGTGCCGTGATGTGACCGTAGTCGCCAAGTGGGTGGGGGTGGTTTCTGAGGTATGGTGACGCCTCCTCTCGGAGATGCTTACCACGTACCTTTTTTTTTTGGATAAAGGGTGATATATTAATATCAAGAAAATAGCAAGTACACCTAGTCTCTGTAACAACACCATGTTAAGAGAAGTCTAGACATAGAGGATACACACAACCTTATTACGAGAAAAGAAAAGGAAACTAAGGTCATGGTCGAGGGGTAGGCCCAAGCAATCAGGAGTAGTGCAGCACATGACACCATCAATATCAACCACCTCCGTTGGCCACACCCAGACATTAGGAATGGTTCTCCAACAGCGACGCCACGACACAGGAGCGTCGTCGTCGCCGGACCCAACCACTAGGGCTAGATCATGGGTTTTCACCCAAGAGATAAACCTGAGCAACCTCCAAACAATGCCTTCAAGAAGGAAACGGTAAAGACCATTGCCAGACACAACCAATAAATGACAGACCTTTCACCCTGGAACTCGAGATCTGATACTCAAATAGCACCACCAATCGTAGTCACCTCGGTGTTGCCGCCCCCACTTGCCGAGAAGAAGTCGATGTTGCAATGCCCTAACCGCCAAGATGCGCAATTGCGTAAGAATGAATCTGGAATCTCCAACTCCATACATGGACTTATGCGACCATAGACAGTCCTCCATGAATAGAGTCCTGACGTGAACATCGTCACGCATCCGAAATCATATCCATAGAAAGATCTCTGTCATCATCAACAACGGGAATGCTCGATGATGCTGGGTGCCCATCACCGACTACGCGGACCGAGTACTATTGTTTGCGAAACCAATGCGGGCTTGGCACGACACGCAGACGCATGCTAGTAGCCGATCTTGTCAGCACCTCCAGCGCGCCTCCATGATTGCAACGGAATCAGAACTGGAGTCAATGAGACCAGCTGCAAAGAGGAGCCCTGACCGGAAGAATTTGTCCTTGCATCACGGCATCCCTTACTTTGATTTTTTTTCCAGCTTCTTTCCTTCATCCTTCAGGTCTTGGAAGCCTAGGCCAAATCTGGTGGCAGCAAGATCCGCCACGGGCACTCATGGATCCCTGTATGCTGGACGCAGCCATCCTTCAAGAGGCCTACCTGACCGGAATTTGGGAGCCAGAAATGACGCTGCCATGTTGATCCATCCCGACGCCCCCAAGATCCACGACCTCCGCTTCCACGGACGGAACTGCCTCGTAACGTGAGCAAAGTCCCGCCGCCGCCGTCAGCCGCTTGCACTTTGGCCAGCGGCGTGATCCGACGACCGCGGGGAAGCATCACACGTGAGGAGCGTGAGCGAGCGGCGAGATCGGATCGTCGTCCCTTTCGCCCGTCCGGACGACACGGGGGGCTGTTACCTAGCTAGCGAGATATACAGGCTACTACTCCAACGCTTCTGGTTTTATTGGGTCGCTTACCACGTACTACCTCCGTTCCATAATGTAAACCGTTTTGGAGGTACTAGGTGCATGGCTTTGAAGTGGACTTTGTTTCACGTGACAAGCCATCAACATGGCTCAGGTACCACAATGTGAAGGATTTCTTGTCAGCTTAGGCCTAGAGCACCCTCACATCCGAAAAATCTGTTCCGCAACTGTTAGCGCGCGCTGCGCTTATCCACACCGTTTCGGACGAGTGAGGGGAGAAAGCCTCGTACTTGCGGTGGCACTGTACACGAGTGAGGGGAGAAAGCCCTCGCATCCTTGACACACCGAGAAAGCCTCGTACTTGCGGTGGCACTGTACAACAGTTGTGGCACGATCCCGACGAGAACATAGGACACAAAGATTGTTGAACTAAACAACTTGGTTTAGACTTTTTTTCCGAATTGTCAACTTCAAATTGAGAATCCGGTTGAGATTGGTTTCTCGAACTGTAGTTGGAAATGTCCGGAAGTCGCAAATTAAATAAACTGAGAAGAAATTCAGGAACAAATCTGAACATTTCGCCCATTGGAGCCAAGGAAAATCTTGTTGGATCGATTCCGGCATTACTCGCAAATACTCCATGAAGAGATGAAAAGATCCATTCGGGCACCCAAATCCACTACTAACAAAATTGGATTAGAAACGGGCTACGCTAGCTTGCGCGCGCGAGCGCTCGCGCGGTTCCGACCGCCGCACGTGCGCAGAGGAAGAGGAACAGCGCCCCCGCCACCGCCACCGGCCTAACCGCCCCGCCCTCCTCCAACCGCCTCCTCCGCCGGTCCGCCGCCGCCCGGGCCGGCCATCCCTCTAACCCCCCCCCCCACCAAATACCTCAACGCCGGCGAGCACCCCCACCCCACCCCCAACATAAGTCCATCCTCGACGGCGGCCTTCTCCGCCGCGGCTCCGCGCGGCGTCGCCGGCGCCGTCTCGGCCTGGATGCTTGGGGGAAGAGGGGAAGGGAGGGGCGGGACGCAGGAGGAAGAAGAGGGGAAGGGAGGAGACCGCGGTCTGCGGACCGCGCGAGCGCTCGAGCGCTCGTAGTATAGCAGTTTCGATTAGAAACCCGCAAACGGAACGCCTATATCCCTGTAAAAACCCATCCAGTGTTCTTCGCCAGTCCCATTCCCACAAACCCGCCCCGCTGCTGCGCAACCCAACCACTCCACTCCACTCCACTCCACCGTCCACCACCCATCGAGAGGGAGAAGCTTCGAGAGGAGCTAGGGTTTCCAGTACCCATGGCCGTCACCGAAGACGCCGTGAAGCCCTCGCCGCCGCCGCCACGGATCGTCGTCGCGGTGTTGGCGCTCGTGCACTTCGTCCTCGCCGCGATGCTGGCGTTCGGCCGCGTCGCGGCCCGTGCGCTCACCTTCCTGTGCTTCGCGACTGTGTGGGTTATCTCCGCGGGCTCGGCCGCCAGGATCGTCGCACGCCACGCCTGCCGCGAGGGCTCCGCCATCCTCGTGTTTCTCGAGGCGTTCACGGACGCGGCTTTCAAGTTCTCCATCTGCATCATCTTCATCTTCCTCGTGCTTGCGGCCGTTCTTGTGTTCGCCTGTGCCTGAATTACCTGGTTGCAGTTGTATCTGGATCTGGTTCCGAGTTCAAAAGGGTATCCTGCAAATAAATCCCTCTGAATCTCTGATCTCTACTTCGATCGAATTACAGCACCAGATAGGCTAGTGGCTGAGCTTCTACATTATTACATTCGGATTAATTTGCCATACATAATTCAAGTTGTCCACATTACTAGTAATAGGCTCCATGTGAGTTTATCCCTTCATCTGCATCCTTCCATTTTTGGACCATTCCATATGTATTCATGTCCATCCCTGTTGGTTTCGCTGAAATTGATGTCCTCCTCAGAGCGTCTGTGGAGCAATCACGTGGGAGTCTACTAAGAAGTCGATTAAGCTTCCCCGTGCTGTGGTCATTGGATTGGTCGTGGATCTGCCCTTCATCCTGCTAATTGTCGCTGGTATTCTGGTATTGATAATGTCGTCGCAAGTGGAGGGATCAATATCTCAGGGAGAGACGATTGGTTCTGTGCTCGTGGATGTGGGGGTATTTGGCTTCCATGTGATATCTTGCTTCTTCACAATTCCAGCTTTGGCACTGGATATCTGGAGGGATGACCGATCAGACAAAAAAGCAGAATTTATGGTGGCAGATTGTTGAGGTATATACCTTCATCTCCTCTTTCGCTTCTCCTCTGTTTATGGGCCATATGATCCCCTCAATTAATAAGGCATGTTTTCTGTAAATTATTAGTCCCCTGATAACATGAAAATAATGCTTCCAGTGCTGTGTATTTGCCAACTGTGTGTGGCCAATTGCTAGACGTTGGGATTGGTCTCATGCTAAACGTTGGGATTGGTCTCAATCCTCAACCGTGTGTGGCCAATTGCTGCAATTCTACATTTTACGTTCTGTTGTAGCCTATGATTGTTTCTATCTGTGCATATAGTGAGATTATAACAAAATGGTTTGTTGCTTCAGTACCATTTGCAAGTACCTTTCTTGTTATAAGCATGATGTTCTTAGTTTCATGAATCATGACAACATGTTTTTTTTGTCTTTCTGTGTTGCAATTGGATTCGGATGTAAGTACGTAACTGAGTAACAGTTATGTGTATTGATAACTTATGCCAAACCATTTTTCCGTTCATCCCCGTTAGACTCGAGGTTCGAAAAGGCGCTAGGCGTTAACTCCTAGTTTTACCTCTGCCTACCGCCTATCTAGGGCATGCTTCAGAGCACACATAGTATGATTAACCGCTAGTCGTTTTTCTGTGTGCTTTTTAAACCATTGGTAGACCTACAAGATTGTTTGCTTTCACGGCTGTGGATAGACGTTAACTTCCTAAGAATATTTGCATTTAAAACGGATCCTCTTTGGCACAAGTTGCCCAGTTGACCAGTCAGATGCTTACGGGGAGATCATGAGCGGAAACTTAGTATGCATTGCTCATGTTCAGCCATTCCTGTGATTATTCTAATTGGGCTGCAAAGAATTTAATCATCAAATCCATCGTAAGTGGTAGGCTCAAATAAGGTGCTGTATCGTCTGGTATTTTCTAACCCACTGCATTATCTTGTTATTTATCTGCCTCAGTTTTTCTGTTCGGCACCAACTTGGTGCTTCTTTCTAGTGAGGATATAGCAAGTAGAAGCTCAATTTGATTATTCAAGTAAGTAAACTATGATGATGATATATAGAAGGGACCCTTCCCTTAATCCGTAGCTAGTAAATTACTTGTGTATTGGTGATATTCCATGGCATTTCTGTAGAATTTCCTTTTGCGAACACATGCTGTTTTTTGTTTTGATAGTAGATCACATGTTGATGTTGCAATGAGAAGTTCTTCTGCATTAAAGGTTTTTAGTGTTCTTTTATTTCCCCAAAAGATTATTTGTTTCGCAAGAGCAATTTGTAAGAAATAATTTTCGTAGTTTATATTTATATTCGTGTTTCTTGTGCAATGTATATATATTTTTTTTTTTTTGGAAGAAGAAGACTACTGTCTGGCAGTCAATTGCATAGTGACAAAATATATTCATCCCGACAAGCCAGAGGATGCCTCTAGTTCCATTGAGAATTTAATTTCTGCTGTTTATACCATTAGTTTGTGTGCTGTGGAGTGTGATTGACATGCTTTGCTCTGCTAGTCCTCATAGTGTAATGCATGCGGATATATGGGGCTTGTGATTTGAAGATGGGTTCCATATGTGAGTAACTACTGATTGTGCATGTTTTACCATCGATTGTTCTATAATACAGAGTGTAGTTTGAAATAGCTGTTATGCGCCAACAAGAATTGCAGCATATTCTGAGTTGCAATTGTTGTATTCTCCATCAGATCTTAAGTTCAGCTGACCCTTGTCACTCTTGATCTAAAGAAGCCCTCTCTCTAGTCTTGTTGCACTTGCATGGTAGCGACCCTTCCCATATTGGTATACTCTACATAAATCACTATATACAGTTTTTGATACCGTGTCTTTAATATTGTTAACATCTGCACATCCTCACTCATGTGCTTTTTGATGCTGCTAGTCTAATAAAATTTTGGGCTTCTGTATGGACAGATATAACTCTGAACTGAAGGTGTGAAGAAAGGCAAGGCAGATACAAGAGAGTTGGCTGAAGATTATGGCTGCTGACAAGTACTGGAATATAGTTACCTGTATTCGCGACTGCAGATTGGTCCACTGCTAGTACTGCATGCTCTGTGGTAGGAGCTGGAGTGATTTGACATGGTGTTGTTTCAGTGCTTACTTGCTGCCGGAAGGCTGGAATACGTGACCCCTAGTATTGCACCCCATGGTTATATGTTCTGATATTGTCTTTGATTCATGTGGAATAGAATAGATTTTCTTGCATTTGTTCTCCGGATTGTTATAAAGGAGAAGACTGAAATCTGAGCTGAGAAGTAGTCAAAGATGGTCTAGTGTTGGTGGTGCTTATTTGATGATTCCTACATTGGTCTTGTTTGGTTCGTGTTGTCATAACTTGTTTGACATTCCTACATGCGGTGGCAGAGCAGCTGAGGTCTCTTTTGTTCTTGAAGTCCTGACTAGGAGATGACACATCCCGTGTGACTCGGACTTCTCTTTATGTTGAAGAAAGCATTTTTGCAGTTCACGATGATGGTCTTCTCACCGCTCACAAGCTTGAGACGGAAGGCCCAAACCCCTCGGGTGTCAGGGATTGATGGCCTCATCGCCTGGAAGAGTTTGTGATACTGATGAAAGAAGAGGCATCACTGTAGTCCAGTAGGCCATTGTGATTACGGGGCAGGCTGCGGCGAAGCGATGGTCCCAAACCGGGCACAGTTGGTGCTGGTTGATAGCCGATCGAAGAGCAGGTTGATGTAGCAATGCTTCGGCGCAGGAAGCTGGCTTTGGAGTTGACAGCGGACGTTCACCGGAACCGGAGGAGAAGGTCGTGAGCGTGTAGACCGACGTGAAGGATTTCTCCGATAGAGCTGATCAGGGAGGATACTGGACAACAGTTGTGGCATTGCCCCCACCGCAAGATTGTTCGAACCTTTTTCTCAGAAATTCTCAACTTCAAATTCACAATCCCAATCAAGATTATTTTCAAATTGTGCTGGAAATATCAAAATTCCAACATCACAACTTAAATATGAATGGAAAGAAATTCAGCGACATATCTGAACATTTCGCCCATATGGTAACTGTGCAGCATTTGGTTCTGTCTCGGCGCTTCACCGTAAAACCCCACCCCGTGTTCTTCGCCAATCCCATTCCTACAAACCCCGCTGCTGCGCAAGCGCAGCCCAACCACTCCGCCCCCGACGAGAGGGTCAAGCTAGGGTTTCCCGTCCCGATGGGCGTCGCTGAGGACACCTTGAAGCCCGCACCGCCGTCGCGGATCGTCGTCGCGCTGCTGGTGTTCGTGCGCTTCCCCCTCGCCCCGACGCCGGCGTTCGGGCGCGTCGCGGGCCGAGCGCTCCCCTACCTGTGCTTCGCGATTGCGTGGGTTCTCTCCGCGCTCGGCGCCACCGCGGCCATGGCTCACCTCGCCTGGGGCGAGAGCTCCGCCCCCTTCGTTTTTCTCTTGGCGCTCACGGAAACCACCGTCAAGGTCTGCATCATCTTTCTCCTGGTCGCGCTTGCCGCCGTGTTGTGCGGCCTGTGCCTGGTCTACCTGATTGCAGTCGTATCTGGATCCGGTTCTGAGTTCAACAAGGTATCGTGCAAATAAATCCCTCTCATCTTTACTTCCGTCGAATTACATCTGTGGCTGTTACATTCGAATTAATTGCATACACACTTCAAGTTGTCCAGTAGGTATAATGTTCCATTTGAATTTGTCACTTCATCTGCATCCTTTCCATTTTCGAACCATTCCAATGCCATATATAAACCATGTCCATCCCGGTGGTTTCGCCGAAATTGCTGCTTCCCTCAGAGCGCATGTGGAGCAATCAGGTGTGACTGGGAGTCGACTCAGGAGTTGCTCAAGTTTCCCCTCGCCGTGGTCCTTGGATTGGTCGCAGATTTGGCCTTCATCCTGCTAATTGTCGCTGGTATTCTGGTATTGGTGATGTCGTCGCCTGTGGAGGGATCAATATCTCAGGGAGAAATGATTGGTTCCGGTATCGTGGATGTGGGGTTATTTAACCTCCATGTGATATCTTGCTTCGTTATCATTCCAGCTTTAGCACTGGATATCTGGAGGGATGACCAGTCGGACAGAAAAGCAGAACTCACGGTGCCAGATTGTTGAGGTATATATATACACCCCTCTTCTTTAGCTTCTACTATGTCTATGAGCCATCTGATCCTCTCAATTAGTGACGGTTTTGCTATTCCTTTGGTTGTTACATGTTAGCATTCGTGACAAACATTGGAATTAGTCTCAATCTTTAATAGTGGGAGTGGTCAACTGCGGCAATTCTGGGATTTCCTGCACATAGTGAGATTATCATTATAGCATGATGTTTCTGTTTCATGAATCCTGACGACGTGTGACCTTTTCCTTCCTGTGTTGCAGTTATTTACAAATGAACCGACTATCACTTACTGCCACTAGTTCTTCTATGTTCATTTGTTTTGCAAGACCTTTTCCTACCTTGGCTATATGTGTGCTTTTTCTGCAAATGGGTATTCAGACAAGCTACTTGATGACACTAATTCCATTGAAAATTTCTTCTCTGCTATTGATACCATTATTTTGTGCACTTTGTATTGCCATGTTTTGCTCTGTCCATTGCTCCTCCTAGTGTAATGCATGGCTTGTGATCTCAAGATGGTTTCCATAAGTAGGTAACTGATTAGGCCATCTTTTACCATCAAGTGTTCTATAATTCAGAGCCTATATTGAGCTAGCTACCATGTGTGTTGAATTTGCATATTTTAGGTACACACCTTTCCAAATTATTCTGTTATGCAGATCAGCAGGAATAATGCTGAGTTGAAATTGTTTGTATTGTCCATCAGTTCTACTGTTGCACTTAACCCTTCCCGCCCTTGATCTAAAGTATCCCTTTCGCTGGTCTAGTTTCACTGGCATGCTAGTGATCCTTGGCTCCTTGCCATGTTGGTATACTCTACATATATCACTATATACAGTTAATAATATTTAGTATTGATAACATCTGCACATCCTCACTCAAGTCCTATTTGATCATGATAAACTAATTAAATTTCGGGTTCGTGTACTAACAGACATAACCGAAGATTTGAAGAAAGGCAAGGCAGATACAAGAGACCTTGCAGAAGATTATGACCACTGACAAGTACTGGATCGTAGTTAACTGTATTGAACAAATGTAGATTGTTCCACTGCTAGTATTGCATACTCCATGTGCTAGGAGCCCCAGTGATTCGACATTGTGGTGTTTCAGTGTTTACTTGCTGGAATATGTGACCTCACAGTTAGGGGTGTGACTCCCTCCCAGAGGACAATGCTTTTGGGTTTGCATATTTAGACAGCTAGTAGTATGTCTTTGCAAGTGGTTGGCCATGTCTCAGTCATCATAGAATGTTATGTTTGTGGCGATCTCATATGTTATGGCACTACTGTTTTGTGGACTATCTTTGTTTATGTCTTGGATATGGAATGGACCAAGCTCTAATGCCTTAACTTTGGAAATATGATGGTGATACTGTGATAGTGAATTTGGTGCTACAAATATCTAAATTGAAGGGTTACTGGTGTAAATGTTCTGATCTTGCCTTTGATTCATGTGGGGTAAATTTTCTTTCCATTTGTTCTTCAGATTGTTATAAAGGAGAGAATAAGTGGAGGAACTATGCTTTAGGAAGGAAAACACTGAAATCTGAGCAGAGAAATACTCAAAGATGGCCTAGTGCTGGTGGTGTTTATTTGATTGTAACATTGGTGTCATTTTGTTCATGCTCTCATAACTTGTTCGCCATTTCTGGTCTCTTTGATGCTGAGGTCTTGTTGTTTTGAAGTTCTGACTACAAGATGACCTGGACTTTCATTATGGTTAAGAAGCCTTTTTTGCAGTCCATGGCGAGGATCTTCTCACCACTCACAAACTGCACGTTTTGATTATTAATAGAATTGTTCCTATTGATATACTCTAGTACAATATGGTTGTCTCAAGTTTTGTTTTTCTAGAAGTACTCAAACAGGGCCTTGTGTTTGTGCTCATTTGATGGTTATGCATGATCGCTCTATCGTCCAGAATTCTGTATCATGATAGCTGCAACACTATTTTGAATCTAGCTCTAGACACTGCGTATCCCCAACAGGAGGGTAGGTTGGTTAGAACCAAGATGTTCTAAGGCACTCGTCACTTTGTCCCGACCAACACTGCGATTAACCAAAACTGTCAATTCCTTTTGACAATAATTTTCTTCTACACTGGTTCTTCGTTAGAATCTGCACAGATGTTTTGACTCTGGTCTAAAGAACTAGTGTTACCCACGTGTGAAACCTTTTTTTCTTGCCAAGTACAAGCTCTATAGTCTGATTTTGAACTCTATAAAATTAATATGTAATTTGAAGAAAACAATTCAAGTCCTTTTTTTTTTGAAACGGAAACCTCGGTCATCTAGTAGATGCACACGGCTTATTATATTAAAGGGTTAATTAGATAGATGCCACTACAATTTCTGCATATTTGAGAAACGCCACTACAATTTTCAACTTTTGAAAAATGCCACTACAATTATGTGTACATCCTATAGATGCCATTATGCCTAATTAAACACACATACAGATTAGTATACTCGTATACTTCTGCAGTATATACGGTTCGTGGTGGGTCCCATTGTGTGTGAACCTGAAGCTAAGTTCTTGTACGAATGTGAAATGGAAATGGATCAGTGTACTCGTATAATTATGTAGTATATTTTATAATATTTTATCATGGCCATTCGATCCTGGAGCTGTGTTGAATATTTGTGACGGCCATATGAACTTGGAGCTATATTGTATGTGAATCTGGAGCTAAGTTCTTGTTCGAATGTGGAATGGAAATGCTTATGTATGCATGTGCTAGTTTTTTGAACCTGAAGCTGTATTATGAAATAAATAATGAACCTGGAGCAAAGGTATGTAATTGAGATGTATCCCTATCTATGTACTTGGGATATTGAACCTGTAGCTTTTAGATTTCACAATTATT
Organism: Alopecurus myosuroides; assembly: GCA_028641055.1. Lineage (NCBI taxonomy): Eukaryota > Viridiplantae > Streptophyta > Magnoliopsida > Poales > Poaceae > Alopecurus > Alopecurus myosuroides. The sequence continues at coordinate 458,048,543 of CM054059.1, read as the reverse complement.
TTCTCCAATATATGTCGCATGCTTTTTCAAATTTATTATCTCACAATTTTATTGTAATGTATTTTTTTTCAAGTCAAGTGGTCAAACCAGCGTAAGTCTGGATCTAAAGTTAATTTGGGTGGGACTCAACATGTACCCGCGTATATACAACAGAAATACACAAGTATATTGTCATGTATGCGTGATTAAATGGGCATAATGGCATATATGAAACAAACAAACAATTGAAGTGGCGTTTTTCAAAAGTTAAAAATTGCGGTGGCGTTTCTCAAATATGCAGAAATTGTAGTGGCATCTATCTAATTAACCCTATATTAAAACACATAAGGTTCAACGTACGATCATAATTTGAAGAAAACAATTCAAATTCCAATTTTTTTTTAGATAAAGGGAAGTATATTAATATCGCGGAGATACAATTCAAATTACAAATGAGATTATCTTTTGAACCTTTAACTGGAATTTCTTAAATTCGAACTGGAAGTTGTATCCGGTGCTCAAATTGCTTCTTGCGTTTCTCCACCGCCTCTCTGCTTAAGCTGCAGAATGTTCCTCGTTTTGCTTCGATGAACATTAATCTCAAATTCAGGCAAGACAACTGCTCAAAAGGCATCCCAACACTGTAATCATACGCCTTCTTGTACGACTGGATCCACATTGTTGCATCATCTACCAAGTGCATATGGGCCTACTTACTTGAACAACTTGAGAAATTTGGTACAAAGTGAAATAGTCGCCACACTGATCCAACCAGATCGTGGGATGAAATCCATCGAGATTATGGCGCCATTGGTCACTGAACTTACCCACGAGAAGTATACAGAACTCGCAGAATGCTGTCTGCAGGTCACGAAACTTGGCAAGGATGAGCAAACTGGTCATAATCGTGACGTGGCACGCGGACTGAGCAGTTGACCGCAAATTGTGTCCTACTTTTTTTTGCAAATAGAACCCTAGAATCATAACATCAAATTATCCTCTTTTTTGTGTTTGTCTCGTTGACGAGCTGGCCCCCACCAGCCTACCTGTCAGGTTATCTTCAACCTTTGCCTGTGGGAGGTCGTCTATTCCCATCGACCTCAACATGGCCATAGATGCACTACGTCGAGCAGGCTGATCAGCACCGGGATGTCGTTCCGGAGCCGTTGACACCGGCCCGCGGGGGGGGGGGGGGGGGGGGGGGGGGAGGGGGGTGCAGAGAAGAGGGTTCTCCCTCGGACCGCGTCCACCACAACCTGAAGCCACCACCGGGAAAAATCCACCGTGTCGTCGATTCTGCTTGCCCATGACCAAATCAAGATTACGAAAAGCTCTGCTTCGTCTTCTAAGTTAACATCGCCGATATACGTGTGTCGTGATGGACGGGTTCGCTAGAATCGAGCCCATCCTCCCATGGCCGGTGGTGTGCATGTTGGGGGTATATAAGACGTGTGGGCCCGCAATTCTGCGTAACTCGCGGGATCACGAGTCCTTCCCGCGTCGTTGCTATGAACCTTCCATAAGGCAAGGCCGCTCCTTACCAAAGTTGTAATTAGGAAAGTTATGTTAGCTACACTTCGAGTCCAATTAGAGCTCTACTCGGAGCCTTGTAAAAGGCCCTATGGGTTACCCGTGTATATGAGATGACTTAAGGGACCAAGTAGAGGACAAGCTATATCTCGAGACACAACTTGCATAGAGTGCCCATTGTAATCGAGACCACATTGATAATAGAGAGAAATAAGTAAGGAAGGAGTATGCATTTACCTCGTATCGAGGGGCCGAACCTGGGTACATCATTTTCACTCGCACCGACCTCGATCTCAATGACGCGCAAGTGGCACAAGCCCTACGAACTCAAAATTTATGTTCTTATGACTTTTGCCATGACAACCCCATGACAGTTCGAACCCACTGTGGGGCCTGCAACTAATAGGCTATTCTTCGAGTAGACACGTCACCGAAAATCTCCATCAGGGAAAACCTCGTCATCGGGCGAGTCAACCAGGATAGTGGTATAGACGTGGTCAAGAGTTCAGAGTGGGAATCCACCGTAGAAAGATTGGAAGACGGCTACGTAATCCCCTTTGGTAAGTTCAAAGTTTTCGTTGGGATCACGAAAAACCAACCACCGAAGCCGGCGAAAAGGAGTATTACGGATTGGACTACAAATCCTGGATGGATGAGACTGACACAGACACCGTAAGCATGAAAAGCGCCGAAGCCGTGTCAAGGCTGAAGCGAAAAGGAGAACATGAAGCAGGCAAATAGCAAGAATACAACATGGTCAGAATCTCGCGACAACCTTGCCCTCATCATACCATGCCAAACAGCTAGCCTGACGGATCATCAGCTCAAAGACTACCCTGATAGCTAGCAATACAACATGGGGAAAACTCGCGAGTAACAATCCAAGGAGAAGTGACACCCAACCGATCTAGGTTCCAACTCTCGCACCAAGATGAAAGATCTAAAGGATCGTCGGCTCATCCCCCTACGACGGATCCCTGAGAAGGAGTATAGAAAGAAGGGAAAATACATGAAGGCGTACTAGAACAGCCCTGCATGTACCATAAGAACAAGTCTGGGCCAACCAATCACTCTCTACAGAACTTTTCTACAATAAGAAAGTTCTTCAAGAAGGAACTAGAGGACAACAACTCTGATGAAGAGAGAAGGAGCAAGGTGCGGGTGGCTTCAAACCACTCGCATGCCTTCACATATTCACCAGCAATCCCCTCCGGAGTAATGATAACCCACAAGCGTAAGAGATCGTAATAATCTCCGAGTATAAGTGTAACCTAATTTATTGATTCGACAAAAGGGGACACTATAAGAAATATGTTGATACATGACGCTCTATTTTCATCACCAAATCGTCATCATATTTCATCCATGACGATCCTATGTTGAAAAACAAATCGTTGAAAACTGAGCGTCGATAATTAACCACAACGACCTTTTTTTTGGAAACGTCATGGATATCCACGATGATTTAGGAACGTCATGAATCTATGACGATCCAAAATCGTCGTGAGCATTCCGGGAAGGACACATCAGATCCGACATGGCTAGTCCTACGTGGCAAAATCATGACGATTTGAAAATGACGTGGATCAAAGTCAGCCCGGTCCATTTCGGTGATCTTCATGGGCCTAGCCCAATAATTCTAGCTTTTGCTCGTCTGCTTTTTATTTGGGCCTTGCCTTTTTACAACCTTTATAATTTATGGGCCTTGGCCTTTCGTTTAGTATTTTTTACTGAAGTGTTTCTACTAATACGAATTGGGCTATGTCCCTTAGATAGGATCGTATACTCTTCGTCCAGTCAGCAATGTTTGGGCCAGGCCATGGCCTTCTCTCGATCCATTTACTTCTGGGTCGTGGTCTCTTTAGAAATAGATTAACTGGACATATTTCTTACCAGGTGGCCATCTGAAGCAAATAACAGAATCACACACATATACACAATCCATAATCAGTACACAATGACAATCACAGTACAACAAGCACAATAACATTACAAGTGCAGTAACTAAGATACAATCACAGAATCACAGTACACCAAGAATGCTACAAGTGCACTAACTACATACAATCAAAGCATACAAACTCCGCTTGTCTTCTGGGAGCTCCTTCGATAGCAATCACAAACTGGGTTGCTTCTCCGGTCATATGAACCTTGCATTGCCCGTTTCTGCACACATAAGTTAAAGTTAAGCATAACACTTGTTCAAGCCTAAAAAAATGCAAGACATTCTGGGATGGAATTGCAAAATGCAATGATTTGGTAACAAACTTATAGTGCACTAATAAGAGAACAATTTTTAGGTAGTTGACTCGATAACTGATAGAAAGGAAGATAAAAACACAAGTTTTGAAGTAAAACCATGCAGGAAAAAGCCATGTTATCGCAGTAAGAGTTAGCTACATACCCTTAGTTCCAAATAGGTGTGCTTACATTTTGCACGCGAGGGTGTAGCAGACGTTCTCAACTTCACCCGGTGCATTGATGGTCCGACATCCAACAACATAAGCAGCCTGTCTTGCACACCAATTAGCAAATATGTAGAAGCCAGTCATACATGATTGCAGGCAAAGTACAGTAGTTCTAGAAAGAAAGCGACACAATTGCTAACCCTAGTACAAATCATTAGTGTAATCATCCATTGCTAGCAAATTTAGATAGAGTACTACTAGTAACCCCTAAGACAGACCAGGATTTCAACAAAATATTTTCTATATTTGAACATGATATGCACCGATGCTTATTTACGATATTTTGGGTTTTTAAATTTTCCAAACATATTTGTAGTTACAACAGATCAAATTCAGTTCTAAGAATTGGTCGTTTTATTTTTACTTAACATAATTCAAGATTAAATATAGGAGTGTTGGCACAGTACCTTGTAGAATGCATCCATAGCACCGTCCATATGATCCAGACCATTGCTATCCAAACATTGATGTGTTGCTGAGCTGCAGGAGGCATTGAAACGAAAGCTGCTCGCAGGTTATTTTTCAATAGAAAACCAGCAGCTTGCCATACTTCAAATGATTTTCCCTGATATAAGCACAAGAGTTACCCAAATGTCAGCAAAAGCATACACAGTAGCTGGATTTACACGCATACCATGTCAGGAATTCAGGACCAAAATTTTACTCTAGAACTAGGCTAAGAATGTACCGACTTTATGCATAGCCAAATTAATAAGAAAGACAACAGAACAGGCAATTCAGAATTTCATATGCTATCGTGATGTCTTAGTAAAAAGGGCATCATGCCGGCTGCTGAATAGTATGATATGAGTAAATCAACTGTTCAGCAACTTTGTGCCTGGGTTGCTCTCTAGTCGGAAATTAAATCCAGCAATAGCGTAACATGTCTAGTTTCCAGATAGGGAAAGTACATACAAGATCACCTTTGACGTTGGTATTACATAAGGATACTTCACATCACAATTACCACATGATACAATTCTAGACATCATCACAAGGGAAGGGCATTCCCTTGAATTCCCAAAAGCATAGAGGATAGATAGGATTCTAATTTGAGGATGCAAATAACAGTTGGCCCACATTTTAGCATATATAGTTTGTGCTGCCTGAGCCCATCATAAGTAAGATCTCACCAACACTATGCAAGAACTAGAACTCACACAGCCTCAAAATCTATGTAGTATGAGCAATCAATAGCATTCTGCCCCAAACTCCTCCACATGTTACTAGCATTCTGCCTGTCCTGCTCTCCAAGTCGGAGCCAATCCGTGCTCTACCCTGGCAATCCAGCACAGGGATAGCAGGCACAGCCCGGGTCCGAAGGGGGCGGTGGGGGTTACCTGGATGTCCTCCAAGGTCAGATAGTTGGAGGGCTTGGGGAAGAGGTGGAAGGGGTAGAGTTCTCCCGGCGGCGAGCTAGCGTCATCGGGCGCGGCCTTGCCGTCCATGAACTGCAGCAGTGCGCGTCACCGTGGGGGTAGCCGAGGAAGGAGGGGATCCAGGAGTGCGGGGGTGACTATGGGGAGGTTGGTTGTCGAGGGAGATAGATCGATGGAACCTTGGGAGGATCTCGCCTCTGGTGGTGGCCTCTGGATCCGGCATCGGAGAGATAGGCCACACCACATCGAAGAGATCTGGTATCAGAGATCTGCGAGCGTAGGGTAGTGGTGAGGATGCGTTTTGTGGAAAGAGGGGGGTGCGGATCAGAGGAGGTGCACTCACCGGGCTAGCCCTGACGACGAGTTAGGTGAGGGTCGGAGAAGAGATCCGCGGTGGCTGGCCTAGCCTCGCTAGCCGCCCCGCCCCGGTCCACGAGGGAGTCGCCGCAGTCGATGGGGAATGTGAGGACCAGAACCCCATCGATGGAGGCGCCTGCACTGGGATCTAGGATGTGAAGCGAAGGGGTGGTACTCTGGGCGCGGTGCTGGTGGCGGCGGGCGGGAGGGAGAAGAAGAGAGGGGGCGCCTGGACGCAATGAAGAGAGGGGGCGACGCCGGGAGATTTTGTGTTAGCTAGGGTTTGTGTCCCTGAAATACGGTCTCCCCACTCGCGCCCGCGGTTCCGAAATTACTACACGAGTAACGTGAGTGTGTGGCTTGCACTAGGGACACTATTGTGATGGTCCCACAAGTCAGCCTCTGTTTTTAGGTGAGTTTGGCAAATTGTGTATTGACTATGAAGAGTAAATAAAAATACTAAGTAAACCTCAAAAAATATGATGGACAATAGAATAAAACAAGTAAATTAAAGTAAACCAAGTGTTTAAATTTGAGCTACAAAACCTTTTAAATGGACCTTGCTATTTCATGAAGTTAACAAGTAAATTAAACCAACAAGTAAATCTAGTGAAATCCAAAAAAAAAAAAAATTTAGGTTCAAAACTAGCTATTTCATCAGAGATACACCAAAGGTTTCTCAAGATTCATCCCCTGGCTACGAATATTCATGTCCCCCGTTTTGACCGTGATTTGCAACCGGCATAAAAAGTTCATGGCATAGTTTGTTGAAATGTTCTCATATTCTAGGAAAACATGCATATTGGAACAACGAACAATGTTGCCGAAGAAGGTTTTATTTTTCACTGAATAAAAATATCATTTTCCATTTTCTGAGTGCTAAAAATGGGATTTTCTAAGAACCACCTACCAAAAATATGTTGCAAAAATGTAACATAAAAATTCATATAGTTTTTATACCATATTTAATGTTAAAATAACCAAATTCATACCTCTCAATAGATTTAAATACACTCTTTTGAAAAAGACAAATTTCTACTGATTCAGCTAGAACCGGGCCAAATTTGAACTACAGGTGCCTCGTAGTTTGTTCATGATTTTTTTTGAAAAATCATTTTTAGGTACACAAGTACCTATTTATTCAGAGATACACCAATAATTTCTCAATATTCACCCCCTATCTAGGAACGGTCATGGCCGCCATCGTGACTTTTTCCTAAAATCGGCTTAGAACATTCCAGAAAATTCAAAAAAACTCAAAATGACGCAAGACCTTCGTGTGGTGTCATTATATATGTCCTAGTATCCACAAAAAAATAATAAACTTGGAATGCGACAGTTGGGTTGAAAAGGTGTTCACATAAATGAGCTATCTCCTCCGAAGATTCTTGGGTTTCGGGCCAAATGACGGGTGTTATGGCGACATCCATGACATAGTTTTATAAAATGTGCCCATTCCGCACAAACATGCATATCAGAACAACGAACAATTTTGCCGAAGAAAGTTTTATTTTTCTGTGAATAAAAATATCATTTTGCATTTTCCGAGTGTCAAAAAACGGGTTTTTTGTGAACCAACTACCAAAAATATATCGCAAAAATATACCCCATAAATTTACAAAGTCATTATACCACATTCAATGTTCAAATAACCAAATTCCTACCTCTCAATAGATTTAAATACACCTCTTTTGAAAATGACAAATTTATGCCGATTCAGTTGGAACCGGGCCAAATTTGAACTACAGGTGCCTTGTAGTTTGCTCATGATTTTTCGGAAAAATCACTTTTAGGTACACAAGTACCTATTTCTTCAGATATACGCCAACAGTTTCTCAATATTCACCCCCTATCTAGGAACGGTCATGCCCGCCATCTTGACTTTTTCCTCAAATCGGCTTAGAAAATTCCGAAAAATTCAAAAAACCTCAAAATTATGCAAGACCTTCGCGTGGTGTCATTATATATGTCCTAGTATCCACCAAAATAATAAACTTGGAATACAATAGTTGGGTTGAAAAGGTGTTCACATAAATAAGCTATCTCCTCCGAAGATTCTTGGGTTTCGGGCCAAATGATGGGTGTTATGGCGATATCCATGACATAGTTTGATAAAATGTGACCATATTCCACACAAACATTCATATTGGAACAACGAACAGTGTTGCTGAAGAAAGTTTAATTTTTCTGTGAATAAAAATACCATTTTCCATTTTCGGAGTGTAAAAACGTGTTTTTTTTGAACCAACTACCAAAAATATGTCACAAAAATATACCACATAAATTTATAAAGTTATTATACCAGATTTTATGTTTAAATAACCAAATTAATATCTCTCAGTAGCTTTAAATACACCTCTTTTGAAAAAGACAAATTTCTGCCGATTCAGTTGGAACCGGGCCAATTTTGAACTACACGCGCCTCGTAGTTTGCTCATGATTTTTTGGCAAAATAATTTTTAGGTAAACAAGTACCTATTTCTTCAGAGATACACCATGAGTTTATCAATATTCACCCCTATCTAGGAACGGTCATACCCGCCATCTTGACTTTTTCCTAAAACCGGCTTAGAAAATTCCATAAAAATCAAAAAAACTCAAAATGATGCAAGAACTTCGCGTGGTGTCATTAGATATGTCCTAGTTTCCACCAAAAACAATAAACTTGGAATACGATAGTTGGGTTGAAAAGGTGTTCACATAAATGAGCTATCTCCTCCGAAGATTCTTGGGTTTCGGGCCAAATGACGGGTGTTATGACCACATCCATGACATAGTTTGATAAAATGTGACCATATTCCACACAAATATGCATATCAGAACAACGAACAATGTTGTTGAAGAAAGTTTAATTTTTCCAGTGAATAAAAATATCATTTTCTATTTTCGGAGTGTCAAAAAACGGGGTTTTTTGTGAACCAACTACCAAAAATATGTTACAAATTTGTACCAAATAAATTTATAAAGTTATTATACGATATTTTATTTTCATATAACCAAATTATTACCTCTCAATAGCTTTAAATACAACTATTTTGAAAAAAGACAAATTTCTTACGATTTAGATGGAAACTAGTAAATTTTGAACTAAAGGCGCCTCATAGTTTGCTCATAATTTTTTGTAAAAATCATTGTAGATACACAAGTACCTATTTATTCATAGATATACAATATATTTTGGGATAGTCGGCATCTATCTAGGAACATCCATGTCCCTCGTTTTTTCAGAGATATACAATTTGTTTTGTGGGTCAAATTTGAACTACAAGTACTTCGTAGTTTGCCCATGTTTTTTTTGAAAAATCATGGTTTGATACCCAATTACTTATTTCATTCGAGATATAGCAAGATTTTCAGAAAATCCCACTCGTAGATAATAATAATCATGCCCGCCATTTTGACTCCAAAACTGTAATTCAAAATCCCCTAAAGTCTTAAGAAATATATGCTCATATGCATGATTGTATTATGTAAAAAAAGGGGTTCAATTGGTCTCTAATTACTACAAATAATTTTACAATTTTTTCAACATTGGTTTCGGTCAATTAGGAGCAGAAATTCAAATTATAGAATGAAAATAGAAAAAAACAACGAAAAAAGATTTGACCCATCCAACCCAGCTGCCAGCTACTCCCTCCAGTTCATAAAAGAAGGCATGCATGTTCTGGCCCATATACCAAGGTGGGGCAGCAGGGCTGTAATCTTTCCCCATTTATGCCAATAGAAGTGACATGCATGACTCCATTCGTTGGCCCCTCTCTCTTCCAATTTCCTGGCCAATTGCATGGCCTGCATGCTGCTCGAATACAAGGGCAAGACTGGAAAGATTGGCTGAAATTTTGTTGTGCGCCTTGTTTTGTGGTACTTTTGCATGAAATTTTCACGCCTTGTTTCAAGGAACGGAGGGAGTAGCCCGGAAGAAATCCTCTCGGTGGCCTTGGCACAGGGTCACTTAGGCCACATCAAATAGTATGCATGCTTATTTCAGACACAACCAGTCGTGTGGCCTGGTGGTGGGGCGACGCATAGATGAGGGAGAGGTTCAAGGGTCGATTCCTTGCCTTCGCATTTTTGCGACTTCACTCATTAAATTCTAGTTCAGATCCGTTCCTGGCAGTCTGTGCCGCGTGGCTTGTCCCACATGTCAATTCCGTCCGTGACAGTCCTCCGTGGCGCGCAACCCACATGTCAGCTCCGTCCTAGGCAATCCTACATGGAGCTCGTGGAATGTCCCACATGTCAGTTCTGTCCCTGGGCCCACATTGTGTTACTTGGTCCTGCCAAGTGGTAGAACTGAGTCATGCAAAGTGGTAGATGTGTCTATCCAACATACATGCCATGTAGGCAGAGTTTATGTGTCCGTCTAATGGTACCAACGCATCCACATTTAGAATGTCATGACGATTTAAATTCGTCGTGATCGGTTAAAAATAAGGCCATGATCATTCATGACGATATCATTTCATAAAATTACGACTTTATTTTGCCAAATTGTCATGAAAATTCAGGGTTTTTAATCCCCTCCAACGGCTAAAGACGATATGGCACAAAATCGTCGTAACTTTATGACGATTTTGTCCATCATCATTACGAGAACGTCATGTATCAACACATTTCTTGTAGTGGGAGACAAAGAATATCTATAGGCCATAGTAGCTGAGTTGTAAGGCCACAACTGAGAAGCACTTGATAAAATATATTAGTAATAAACGGTGCTAGAAAATACTTGATGGCGTGGTGATGACATGATTCTCTTGCGTTCTCAACACACCTAATACAGAGTGTGAGAGGTGATTTGTGTGATCTGAAATAATAGTGGCAGCAAGGTAACAAGTGACAAAAGCATGTGAAAATAGTAACAATAATAGTAAAAAATGGACCGCGATTCATAGTTTCACTAGAGGTAACTCTCCAAAGAAGATGACAAGTGTTGGGTGGACAAATTACAGTTGGGAGATTGATTGAAATTTAACAAAATCATGATCGTATATTCGAGCTAATAAATCATATGTAGGCATGTGTTCCGTACATATTTTCACTAGAGGTAACTCTCCACTCATTTTTCTTACTCCTTTTCTCCTTTTCCATAATGTGATGCCGTCATGGATTTTCTGTCGCTTTTCTCATATGATGCTTCAAGGTGGCGTCGTGCTTCGAACCGGCACCCTCCGGCGTGGATCGTGCGGAGGTTCTTGCCTTCACCTCGTGTTCCTACAAGGAGATGATGTCGATGCCACCGTCGGGCAAATGGACATGCTACCGTCGGCGGCAGAGGGTGCTGCAGCGGCGGGAGGCATCGCTGCCAACATGGGTGCAATCCTGCTGCAAGGGGTTGCCGTGTTTGAACCGATGGCAGGTGGAGTTCCTAGCGACGATGGCCGTAAATCATAGGTGGGTGCAAGGTCCACCCTAAGAATTTAGCCCAATAGATATACCACATTGTATATATGAGAAAAAAAAGGAAAAGACATTTCTAGGACAGGTCCATGAAGCAATACATAACAGAATATGTTCACGATTCACGAGTCGGTCCGTATAGATTTTGTTCAGCCGTTCCTCTCAAGCCTCTCGTAATCGTCATTATGGCATTCACAACGGGCGGACGAGTCATCAGGTCTAGATCTTTACTTCTCTCTTTGCAAATTTGATTAGCTTATTCTTATTATATTGCAAAACTAAAACATATATTTATTAGTTATCGATGTAATTTATTCTATACAATTAGAGAATCTGGAAAATTGATTTATAATTTTGAAGTGTACAACTGTTTTAACATCAAGAGGACTTCCATTTCTTTTTCAGAAGAAATGAAGTTTATTTATATTATTTTCAGTTATGAAATATTACTATATGCATATTTTAGATGTAATCATTGAATTTTATGCTGCTTGTGAGACCTTACAAATATATCTATATATACTTCTTATAAAGCAAAACCCCACTAACATGCATTAATGAATTTTCTATCTCAACATGCAAGCTATCCACATCATCCATCCTCCAAATCAATTATCCATGTCATCTCCACTATTATTTATGAATTACAACATGCAAACAACACATCATTTATATCTTAAACCATTCAATTATTCATATAAAAAATTTAAAAAGTATATACTATGATTAATTGTATCACATCTCTTATAAACTTTACAACATACTGTAGTTCCTAAAACGTCGCCGTAGAAACGCGTGGGGTATCCTTCTAGTTTCTATTGTTCCTATAGCAAATTTTTACGAGGGTTTATATGATGAATTAAGCAACCATGCTAACAAAGAGCAAGGATGCAATAGCATGGAAAGGCAAATGCTTAAGAACGAAACTAAAACATAAACCAAATTCCCTTAAACCCTCTAAACTTCTCCCCCATTGGCATCCATTGCCGAAATGGGCAAAAAGATTAGAAGGCCAATATAGTAAGAGCTCCCCCATAGTGTATGCATTCCTCATGATATGAGTGAAATCAAGTGCATATATCCAACTATGAATAGATGGAGGGAGATCAAACTATATTGAGGATCCAAAGGTTTACAAAGAAAATAAAATTGAAGGATACTTTCACAAAGAAGCAACCAACCGAAGGACCCAAAAAACCGATTGACCAAAATCAATATTTTGATAAGATCAACCAAGTGTTCTAGAAAATCAAGAGGGAACTCCCCAAGGTACATGCACAATGTTAGATTTGAATTACTATATAGTGTGCACAACATGGAATCATCACTCCCTTCTAGATAATTTTGAACACAAACAAGAGCAAGAGAATAGATTGGAAATGAAGCAAAGCAACTTGCAATCAAACAAAAGTTGAGCAATTAAGATCAAGAAGCGACAAATAAATACTTACTCAACCGAACTAGATGGGCGTGACAAGGAAACACAATTTTAGGAGACTAATAAGATGATAAAATCATCAACATAGTCTTTCAATATAAGAGGCACATAGTGAATATCATGTCTTTCCCATACACAAAAACCATCAAATGATAAAACACATAGGTCCACAAGCTTATTAAGAAGCAAAAGGAATACCAAAAAAAAAAACATAGCTTGTGCCTTTTAGAAACCACCCAGGAAAATAAAGCAATAAAACATGGTCACTAAAGAAATAGAATATCAATTAAAGATGTAACTATTATCGTGTGTATAAGTTTCTAAGCGGACAACAATCACAAAGAAACATGCACACCCAAAATAGGGACAAAGGTGAAAAACATGATATCCAAGGAAGGTTCATAAATACACCTATAAGATTTTTGCATGAAAGAAAAGCACTAAGCTTAGTTTAATCTTAAGGGGATATAGATGAACAAACAAAACTCATCAAAGCATCACAAATATCACAAGGGAAAAGTGATAGTTGGAATGCTTCGAGAACGGTAACGCATATCACAAAATATTCAAATGGTTTTTGAGAATTCATCAATATTGCATATGAGAGACTTCAAGTAGAAGTTGCTAGATTAATATACTTGGGATTGGTGAATCATGAAAATGATTATAAATATCCCCTTAGTATGTAATCATCCCGGCTTACTCATAGTTGCAATAAAGATGCTTTTGATAGGACATTTGCAAGAACCAAATGAAATGCAACAAATGGAATTCATGCAAAGATGCAACCTACACAAGGTTGAAAGCTAGAAATGTATGCATGAGATAGATACTTGTTACCGAGAAGACATTGGTGATGAAGAGGATGCGAGTTTGATAATTATCGAAGCTTGACTCCTATAATACCATGGTGAGAACACCTTCCTTATGAATGGAGCAAGCAACCAATGTAACTCCATTGTACCTAAAAACAAAATTCAAGTTCAAAATGGTACCCAAACTTATTGGGTCCAAAGTAGTTAGAACAACTACAATACATAGGACAAACTCCACATAAATATGTGCATATTAATATGAATTTGAATTCCATGCACATCTTAGCCATTTATGATTTGATGGAGTTTATCCTATATATTGGATCAACGAAAGTAAGCATGCCAAAAGATATACATAATAAATATGCATGCACAAAACTTTCAAGAACCAAAACAAGATACAAATTTGGACAAAGAACCAATTAAACCAAGAAGCCACTCACAAGAGTGAAACAAAAAAGAATTGTCCAAATTATATCAAGACCCAAATCAACACATGACTGAGGAAACCAAATAGAGAAGATACAAAAAAAACATTAAATAATAAACAAACCCTCTACACTTTTCATGATAGCACACAAAGTACCAAAACGAAAAATGTTCGTCTTCCAAAGAGACAAGTCATTGGGATAAAATACAAATTTAAAGACAACGAGTGTTCAAACGCATATAGGATAGTTCTTCAAAGAATAGTGCATTATTTATGATCTTGCATTTGAATACAAAACGCACACAATGGAATCATTACTCTCCATATATATTATTCAAACACTAGTCATGTTTAAATAAAAACAATTAGATGCAATACCAATATAAGGCATGGTGATCTACTCAATGTAGGATAGCTTCCCCAAGAATAGTGCAACCCAAAGAAGTATGACTTTGAACAAAAGTGCACAAGTATGGGATCATTGCTTTTCCTACCACAAGAAAGCATAAAACAAATTTTGATAAGAGCAAGAAAGACATAAATGAGTTTGAACCAAACAAATCATTGGCAAGAGACAAAGAAATTTTAGAGCAAAGGCCAAAGTAAATATGATCAATAAACTTACCACAAATTATTATAATTTGTCAAAGACAAGAGATGTATGGAGATATTTCTCGGTGGTAGATTTGTTCACAATCATATTCACAAAACATAAGCATGTGACAAAAGATAGGAATAGAAAAACATGCTTAGATAGAGATTGTTGAGGGCTTCAAATAAGAATCGAAAAAGCAAAGCACCAAGAAGCTCTCACAAACAAGATACCAAAGAAGAGAGAAACAAGATATTTTAAGCAAAAAATGGAACTTGTTTGAGCAACATGCCACAAAGGAACAAGATAACTAACAATATCAACTCTAGGTGGCAATACCTCAAATGTTCACATTTTCTAGGCTTGTAATATGCACATAGCTTATTACTCCCCCATAATGTGATAATCCATTGAAAACAACAAGAGGCAAAAATAAATCAAACAAGATAAAGTTAATGGACATTAGAAGTTGAATTTCTCATGAGAAAGACATACCATATAGAGACAAGATAATATTGATATATCAACACTAAGTGGTATTCCTCATGTACACACATTTTAGGATAGTAAAGTGCCAAGAGCATATTACTCCCCCAAAATGGGATAGTCCATTAATCTCCCAAAGAGCCAACTAAAATAAGCAACAATAGCAATGAAAAGGCTCATCACAAAGAACACAAGTACATGGAGTGCAAACCAACAAACATAACTAGATTACTCAAGATAGGTAAGTAGGAACAAAAACACATGCTAGAAACAAAACTAACATATGCAAGGGAGAAAGCAACTTTCAATGTATATAGATTTAAATACAAGTTACCGCTTGGAGGAACATTGGGTAAGAGATATATATAATCCAAGTGACTTGGCTTGAGGAAATATAATTGATGAAGATCCCTTAATTCTTCATGAAATAGCCAAGTCTCCAATGCCCTCCTATAACACCTATTGATCAAGTTTGAGCTTGTTGGTCCCCAACCAAGTTGGGTCCTAAGAGGTTAGTCACAATAGGTTTGGCAACCCAAATGGTTCTTTTCTTGACACCACTTGGAGTACCAACATACTTGGCAAACACATTGCCCACATTATCCTTCCTAATGGAATAAACATCATCAACAAGGATAGGGTTGGATAATGTACCATTAGTGCATGAAGAAGCAAAGTGTCCCTTCTTGCGAAAAAGGTAGCAACATCGACTCTTTTCTTTCTTCTCAATAGGCTTCTCAAAAAGAGGAGCATTTGCTTGAGTCTTGTTAGGAGGTGGTCGTTGTTCAACTCGTGGTTGAGCATGAGATTGAACAAGAGGCCGCTTCCCTAGTTGCTTCTCACTAAGAGGCTTCTTCTTCAAAGGGCAAGATCTAACATGGTGCCCTTCAATCTTGCACTTGAAGCAAATAATCTTGGCCAAATCTTTTTCTTGTTCTTGGCCCTTCTTCTTGTCAATAATGGACTTGTTCTTGACATTGGAGTTGAATCCAAGTCCACTCTTGTCATTGGGAAGTCTTCGCACTCTCAACATCTTGTCAAGTGTGGAACTCCCTTCATGACACTTTTCCAAGTCTTTCTTCAAAGAAGTGACTTGGGCCTTGAGCTCTTTATTTCCTCTACATGGTTAGAAACAACACAAGAGCTAGAGGAAGAAGATGCTTCATTGTTAGAGCAACAAGGCAAGGAAAGCAATTCATCACAAGATGTAGAAACATTATGGGAGGATGAATTACTAATACTAGAACAAGGCAATATAGCATTAATAGAAGAAATTGTTCTAGTAACCACATGAGGCTCACAAGATGTTACCTTTGTAGTGATATCCTCAAGAGCTAATTTTAGATTGGTATGGGATGCTAGAAGATCCTCATGAGAGCTAGATAGATTTTCATGACTTTCTTCCAATTTCCCACACTTGCTAGTCATTAACTCAAGTTGAGCCCTTAGCTCAACATTCTCCTTCAACAAAGATGCTTCACAAGATGTGGAGTTAGTAGCACAAGCATCATTAGAAATAGAAGAAGATAACTTGGAAAGCTCATTATTTAACCTAGAGTTTTCCTCAATTAGATTAGCATTGCCAACAACAAATTCAACCTTTTAATTTTTAAGCACTTTATATTTAGCATTGGTATGGTCACGTGCTTTAGTGAGATAGGCTATTTGTTCATTATAGAGCTCCTCAATAGATTCAAGTTTCTCCTCAAGAGTAACTCGGATCTCATACTCTTCCTCAAGAGACATAGTGAGGGATGCCTTTTCATCGGCATCACTTCTTTCAATCTCACCTTTCTTTTCAATGATTTTAGAGCTATAAATAGCAAAAGCCAATATTTCACCCAAAGGAGTGATAGCTTTACTACCTTTAGGGAGATCAAGAAGAACCAACTCACCCTTATCCATTAAGGAGACCTCATCCTCATACTCTCCACAAGATAAATCCTCATCCTCATCATCACAACATGTAATGGGTTCCAAAGGTGGAGATACCTTTGAATCCCTAGCCATAAGGCACAAGTGAGGATAGGAAGGTGATGAAGAGAGAATGCATGAAGCTCCATTGAGGTCCATGTCTTGTTCCAACAAAAGTTGGGATTCCTCTACATTGTTAGCCACACAAGTACTAGAGGAAATGGAGACATTGTTTTTATGAAAACAAGACATAGGAAGCATATCATCATGAGATTTAGTTAAATAACTATTACATGATATGCAAGGACTATCAACACTAGCATGTATGGAATTTTGAGTGCTAGAAGATATTAAGTCCAAAGATAGATCATTGCAATGGGATAGAGATGGAGTATAGTCAATAGAAAATTCACTATCCATAATGCAATTTCTATCACCACTCACCATATCATTACCTTGTGACAAATCACATGTTGGTGGAGTGGAGAAAGATGTGAACTCATCACGGCCGGAAGTGGATGGAGAACAATCATCCTCAATAATGTTGGACACATCATATATATCTTGAAGTTTTGTCCATATCTCATGAGAGTTCCGAAAAGGCATGGTTGATTTAATAACTACATCGCTCAAAACACACAAGAGACCATTAGATACAAGAGTATCGAGATAAGAGTTTTCCTCATCCTCTAAAGATAAATCTTGTGAATCCTTTGGAGGAGGAAAGTCCATATCTACAATTCTCTTAACATACTTTGGACCCATGTCCTCAAGAAAATTAAGAATGCGAATTTTCCAAGCATCATAATTTCTACCATAGAATATAAAAGCGGGATCATGTTCTATTTCTCTAAACGACATCGTACTCTCTAGGATGTAAAGCCTAATAAAGAGAGACGAGGCTGTAATACCAATTGAACGGACAACGACGTCGCCTAGAGGGGGGGGTGAATAGGCGATTAAAACTTTTCTGGTTAAGGCTTGCTAAATGCGGAAATAAACTAGGTGTTTAAAAAAACAAGCATACAACCTAAATATTCTATGGTCAACTAGATGCACTAACAACTTATGCTAAGCAATACAAGTAACAAGGTGATCTCAAGATATATAACTTCAAGCTCGAAGGCTATCACAATGTAAATTGCATAAGTAAAAACCTCGGGTATAGAAATAACCGAGGCACACGAAGATGATGATGTATTCCCGAGTTCCTCCCACAAAGGGGAGTACGTCTCGTTGGAGGGGTGTGAGCTCGCCACGAAGGCCTACTCAACGCCACAAAGGCCTCACCCTATTCTCCGATGAACCCCGCCACAAAGGCCTAGTTCACCTTCCACTATTGGCAACCTTCAAACCCGAGGCACGCATCCACAACTCAATTGGAGGCTCTCGGTGTCACCACAATCTTGGGGCACACATCCACAACTCAATTGGAGGCTCCCAAGAACACCACAAGTCGTCTAGGGTCCAAGACCCAAGAGTAACAAGCTCACAATCTTTCACTTCCACGAATCCTCGTGGAGAGACCAAACCGATGCAACCGATGCAAATGGCAAGAGCACAAGTGCTCAAATCCTCCACTCTCAAATTCCAACAAAGCAACAAATGCTTATGGGGGAATAAGAGAGGAAGAACAATGGAGAAACACCAAGAACTTCAAGATCAAGATCTACTAGGTTTCCCTCACTAAGAAGGAGGATGGATTCGTGGAAATGTAGATCTAGATCTCCTCTAACTTCTCCCTCAAAGATATGCAAGAATCATTGGAGGGATTGAGAGAGGAGCAAGCTTTCCAAAGTCAACAATGGTGGAGACAGAGAGGAAAAACGGGTTGGGAAAGGCTTGGGGGCTTTGGGGAAGAAAACCCCTTAAATAGGGGCTCAAAACTAGCCGTTTTCTGCCCAAAACGTGTCCAGGCCGGATTGGTCCGGAATATTCCGGATGCAACCAGAGCTTTTTCCCGTTATGGCCGGATTGGCCCGGAATATTCCGGATGCAAAAAGTGAGACTGACAACCGATACGAGAAATGCTATAACTTTTGCATATGGACTCCGTTTTCGATGTTCTTGGACTCGTTGAAATCGCAACGACGAGCACTACAAGAATATGCAGAGAAACATAATTTTACATGAATGGAAGATAAAACCAAATGGGTAAAGGTTTAGACCTCTCAAATAGGAACACCCGGTAAAACCTCCAACACGAAAACACACATAACTTTTGCGAATGAACTCCGAATAAGGTGAATCCAAATGGGTTGGAAATATAATAAAAAGGACTATCCAAAAAAAAAGGAATGGAGAAGTTACCACATATGGAAGGTGTGGAAACATTCTAAAAACTGAACCGGATATTTTCACCACCGAAATCGCAACAAGTTTTTCTTACCAAAACCGTTTTCGATAAACCTTGGCTTGCCATGAAGATAATGACAAGCACTAAAACCCAAAGGAGACAAAAGCCAAATAAGAACCAATAAAGATGATATGCAAGTATGCAAAGGTTTGAGCTCTCCACAACAATTCGATCACGTTACTCACTTGAGAGCCCCTCTTGATAGTACGACTATCTATCCTATAACCCGGTCTCCCCTTGAGGTAGATGATGACGATCTTCAAGATTATAGCTTTGCCTTGAGCATTCCACTTGAGATAGATGATGACGATCTTGACTCTCTCAAGTTGGATCTTCTTTCTTGATTGCGCTTGCTAGCACAAGCTCCGCTTGATGAAGACTTGAAAGTTGCTCCCCTATACACCATTATGGGAGAGACTAGCTCCCCCATACACCATTATGGGAGAGACCCTTCTCGGCAAATCTTCACAAGGACACAATCTCCAAAAGGGTGGCAATCATCAAGTAGGATATCTTCTAGATGCTTCACTTGAGCTTCCACGTCAAGCTAGATGACGAACACCGCTTGACGACGACAAAGACCACGGGCTATATGAAATCTTCCTTTTGGTTCATGCCCATGGAAAGATACCTAACCACACATAGAAATGCCACACACACATATCATGGGTTAGTTCACAAAGCTATATTTACAATTGCTTACCATACCATGAGATACACAATCCCACTTGGTACAAATTGTAGCTTTGAGTGTTGATCGCTTGCTTGATCAACCTTGTATCTTTGCTTCTTACTTCAAATGATGATGTATTGAAGATGATAATGAAAGATCACCTAATCCTTTTCTTCAAGACACACCAGCAATAAGCTCAACTCAAACCATGACCATTCTTCATATAAATCCATGAATATAACAATGGCCATCAAGGAAGCTAATAGAGTTCAATACATGAACTCCATTATTTCCTATGGACAAGATCTACAAGGATAACTCAATGCAAACATTAGTCCATAAGGATTGTCATTAATTACCAAAACCACATATGGGGAAACCATGCGCTTTCACTTGGGAGGCTAGGAGTTGGCTAGGTCTTCATACCGCGGCGGCGAGATCGACATCTGCCGGCGCCGGCGGCAAGATCGACATTTGGCGGCGCTGGTCATCTGTGCATGGGATGCGGGGAGAAAGAACGGTCTCACGAAGGTTCTTTCGCGCTCGAAACATGCCAGTATGCACATCCCGTTACCGATTCCTCTTCCGTCTCTCACGTATGAGGAAGATGGGCGAGCCAACGCGCCAGACCGAGCCGAGCTTGGCTCGGCCCGAGGCCGTCACGATCCAGCGAAAGAGGCTTGGCTCGGTCCATTGAAGTAGCGGGCTGAGTCATGGACCGACCGAGCCAGGAGAAGCTCGGTGCGAGCCAAAAAGCTCGGTTCCAATGTCCAGCGTGAGGTGTGTGTGCATGCGTTCATATGGGTGAGTCTATGCGCGTGTTTGTGCACGCTTGCATTGTACCATGTTTAGCAAAAAAAAAAATCCTGGATTCGCCACTACCGACAATGCTCCCGACGGCGGGTTGGGTTGCTCTCGATGACAAGCGGCATTGTTCTAACGGTATCGCGATTATGCTACCAACGGCGGGTTGAGTTGCTACCGATGATGGCCGGCGGTGCTACCAATGGCCGGCGACGTTGTGGTGTCACTGCAATGGTAGCATGGTGCTATTATCGATAGACACTGTTGCTGCGAGCGGCCACGGGCGAAGCTGCGGCGACATTTTCTCTAGCGACAGACGGCGACGTATTCTCCGACGACGAGCGCGGCCAAAGGAGGAGAGACAGGAGTGCGGTGCTGCACAATTCTCTGTAAAAAAAGACCAGTTTCGGTTAATTTTTTGAACTCTCTGGATTTATTTTGCCTTGAACATTGATATCAAGTCAAATTTGTTGTTTTTTTTTCTTCATTGGCGCCTAGCTAGCTAGTTGCGATGGGCATAGCATCACCTATGTATAAGGTGAGCTTTTACTATAAGATGGGACCCACATGGCGTTTAGAAATGACTACTATGGATAAGATCTAGTTTGCAATAAGCTAGGACCCATGTGTCAGTTAAAAGTACAAACACCCAAGAGAGAGATGAGGGAGCCAAAATAATTGTTTATTCCTCATGAACAACCCACAAGTTTATGGATCAACTTTATTAAATTTTCCTTATGAACAACCTCCACTATATATATGATCATTTATAAGGGTAACTTTTTGCTTATAGATAAGCATTATGAATCCGACTCCCACTCCGTCTGGCTTTTCCTTTGCATGGCATGGACATGCATGATGCATGGACCCACTTTAAATCCATATAGATAGATATAAACACAACTAACTTTACATGTTTTGTCAGTAACAAAAGGCGACTACTACGCGTCCTCCGGGGATAAAATCAACCCATCCTCCGCGTCGGCAGCCGTACGATGGGCTCCTGTAGAACCGTCCAATTTACCCGTCGTCTCTTCCTGAACAAGCCTCCTCTTAAACCTCTCCACCTGCGCCCGCAAATCGGCTAGCGCTTGCTCGGAGGCATGAAGCTGCTAGTCATATCGTAAAGCTCATGCATGAACCACTGGGTGCCAGTGCCTATCAACTCCGACCACCGCCTACTCGAACCTTGTTAGGAATCTCCGCACTAGACCCCATGGTTTCGCAGCGCGTCGGCATCGCTCCATGAAACACGGTCCTTCACTAAATCAGACTCCCATGCAGTGGCGTAGCTTACTTGTGACCATACCGGGCCGCGGCCTGGTCTAAAATTTAATTTTCTAGTGTCTTTAACCTTATTTTTTGGCCCATCACTACATAGTTGGCCCAGTCAACATAATAGTGGCCCTATCTATATTGGGTTTTAATTAAGTTGTGCCAGTGCTCCCACGGCTTCGCAGCGCGCGGACATGGCTCCTCCCTGTCGCGCTTTTTTTTTTTTTATAAAGCGAAGTATATTAATATCGCGGAGATACAAATTACACCCGGCCTCTGCAACAACGCGATGGATGCACACAGCCGAAAGACAATAAAAAGAAGAAATAAAAAAGAAGAAAAGTCCCGCTACAGGGTTACAATCCTTGCGGTATCCGCACAACCACCACCTAAACAACAGCTGTCATCCAACTCTTCGAAAGCAACGTCTCCAAGAAGAACGGTGCCAGGCACAACCAATTAAGGCCAGACCTTGGGTTTTCACCCTGAAGATAATCCTCGCTCTCAAAACAACGGCTCCAAGAAGACCAGTGCCAGGCACAACCAATTAAGGCCAGACCTTGGGTTTTCACCCTGAAAGGTAGGACTTTGGACTCCACGCATATTATCTCCCCCTCTGACATACAGATGCCACGAATCTTGTAACTCCAAGCCAGTTCCCCATCGATGCAAAGACTCCGAACACCGTTGCTAGTCCTCCAATCTCGCCTTCGATGACTGAGCATTGCGACCAAATTCCACCGATCCAGCAATCTCCAGGCGTTGCCTATGGGAGTCGCCGGCGGAGCCTTTCGGTCGATACCCCGGCTTGATCAAAGAGGACCTACATCATGATCTCCATCTTAGCGCGACAGGAAACCCTAGGACCACCGCCATTATTCTTTAGCCTCGCGGCCCGACACCGCGAAGCCCCTCCCAGCAGGAAAGCATCATAGAAGGGGTAGACCATTGCCCAACACTAGGTCGCCGGCGAGACCAAGGTCGTAGCCAGACTACCACGGCCGGCCAAGGCCGAATCCGATACCCAAAATCATCGGGGATCAAATCCCCGCGTCCCCAAGCGATTCCCGGATCTGATCCAGGCGCCCGCCGGCGACACAGCACCCCCGCCGTACCACCTTCCCGCCGGGAGGCTCAAGCGCCGGCCCTAGGCCGCGCCGCCCCATGCCCACCGTCGGCTCTCCACCGCCTCCATGGAGCGCCGCCGTGGAGCATCTCTCCTGCCCACCGTCGGGGACGGGGGCGCCGCCACCACCGCCGGCGACAGGCGGCAACGACGGCAGGGTCGAGAGGGTAGGAGGGGCTCGGGAGGGAGGGAGGTGGGGGCGCCCCCCGGAGTCGCCTGGAGGGGGCGGCTCGGGAGGGAGGTGGCGGCTAGGTTTCCCTGTCGCGCTTGCAGCAATGGCGTGGAACTGTTACAGGGTACGGAGAAATGGCTACCAACCTTTTGGAGAACCGGCGGCATATTTTGTAGCACCATCGGCTGATCTTTGTAGCATGGCCATTTAGCGTCAGTAGCACCGACGGCGAGGTACAGTAGCATCGGCTGCATATGTTTGTAGCACCACTGGGGAGCGTCAGTAGCATCTGCAGCATATGTCTGAAGCACCGCCGAGCGTCGGTAGCACCGGCGACCACCCTTTTCAGCAACGCTGATGAGCGTCGTCGCGTCGATACAGTGGCGGATCCATGTGTTAGCTGTGGGGTCGTCCGACCCCACAGATTTTTAGTAAAATGGACCAAAAATATTGTACTTTTAATGTTTCTAGTGAGTCAATTTTTTTAAAAAATGACTCTGACCCCCACAGATTTATGAGGTTGGTTTCGCCGCTGCGTCGATAGCACCTGTGACCACCGTTTTCACGGCGCTGGCCGACGAGCTTCAGTAACACCGGCGAACAGCTTTGGCAGCACCACTGGCGAGCGTCAGTAGGTCCGGTAGATCACCTTTCGTAGCATTGCCTGTAAAACAATGTGTTTGGGGAACTGCTCGACACCCTAAAAGTGGGTGCGGCTATCTCATTATATATGGGTACCAAGGGGTATAGTACAAGGCATATAGAGTTATATACAGACACGCTACGTATATACAGTCTAACACCCTCCCTCAATCTTAACTGTGACCTGAAGTACAAAGCAAGTTAAGATTGTGCCTACATCCTACAAACTGAGGATGTGGAAGAGGCTTCGTGAAGATGTCAGCAAGTTGATCCTTGGAATAGATGAACTTGATACGGAGTAGCTTCTGTGCAACACGTTCCCTGACAAAGTGATAGTCAACTTCAATGTGTTTCGTTCGAGCATGGAATACCAGACTCGATGAGAGGTATGTAGCACCGATGTTGTCACACCAAAGTATCGGAGGCTGATCTTGAGAGACTCCCAACTCTCTCAACAAAGACTGTACCCATATGAGCTCAGCTGTTGCATTAGCAACCGCCTTGTATTTAGCTTCAGTACTACTGCGAGATACTGTAGCTTGCTTGCGAGCATTCCAGGCGATCAAATTAGGACCAAAGAATACTGCATAGCCCCCCGTGGATCGTCTGTCATCAGGGCTACCATCCCAATCTGCATCTGAGAAGGCCGAGAGCTCACACGATGTAGCAGGCTGAAGGAGCAAGCCATACGAGGCGGTCAGACAGACATAGCGCAGAATCCGCTTCACAGTTGACCAATGAGACGTCCTGGGTGCATGAAGATACTGACATACACGGTTGACTGCATAAGAGACATCCGGTCTGGTGATAGTGAGGTATTGCATACCACCAACGAGGCTGCGGTACTCAGTAGCTTCATCAGGCGAAAGAGGGTCTCCATCAAGCGCAGACAACCGGTCAGTGGCAGACATAGGAGTGGTAGCATGCTTGCACTTCAACATACCAGCACGGCGCAGCAAGTCGAGAGAGTACTTATGCTGAGTGAGAGTCAACCCAGCAGAAGACCGTGATACCTCCAGACCAAGGAAATAGTGCAGAGCACCCAAATCCTTGACAACAAAATCTCCACTCAGCGCAGAAACAAGATGTTCGGCAGCAGCATCAGACGAGCTAATGAGGATGATATCATCCACATAGACCAGCATGTACATCGTCACCTCAGGACGCTGCAGAAGGAACAGTGATGTATCAGCCGTGGAGGAAACAAAACCATGAGCTCGAAGAACCGAGCCAAGGCGTGCATGCCATGCACGAGGAGGCTGCTTCAGTCCATAGAGAGCCTTCACTAGGCGACAGAGATGCTGAGGACGTGCAGGATCGACAAAACCAGGTGGCTGACGCATATAAACCTCCTCCTCTAGAACTCCTTGCGGAAAGGCGTTCTGCACATCAAGCTGACGGAGAGACCATCCGCGAGTAACAGCCAAAGAGAGCAGCAAACGAATGGTAGTAGGCTTGACGACTGGACTGAACGTGTCTTCATAATCAAGACCATACCTCTGTTTGAAGCCCTTAGCAACTAACCGTGCCTTGTAGCGTTCAACGGAACCATCAGCATGCTTGTTGACCTTGAAGACCCACTTGGAATCAATAATATTGACCCCAGAAACAGGAGGAACGAGTCGCCAAGTATCATTCTTCAGGAGAGCTTGAAATTCCTCCTCCATAGCAGCGCGCCAGTGTGGAATACCGAGAGCAGCCTGAAAGTGTCGAGGCTCAGCAGTGGGATCAGCAACGGCATGGGCAACACAAGCAGCAATCCATGCATCAGTCCCATCAGTGCGCTCCTTTGGACGAAAAAAGCCAGCCAGACTGCGTGTACGAGGGCGAAGAGCCACAACAGGAGGTGACGCTGGCGGCGACGTGGCTGGTGACGACGTCGAGCCAGACGCAGGCGAGGTGGTGTTTGGCGACGCTGGGCTAGCGTCCGTCGCTGGCGAGCACTAGTGGAAACAAGGCCTTTTGTCCCGGGTCGTAAGGGCCAGTTGTCCCGGTTGTGCAACCGGGATGGGCTAGCCGGGACAAATGGCCCTCCCCATTGGTCCCGGTTGTGCCAGGACCCGGGATGGTAAGGATGGCCCACGTGGCGAACCTGGGCCAGGGACGACCAGGGAGTTCGTCCCGGTTCGTTTTAGGAACCGGGATGGATAACTTGTTTACAAAAAAAATATTCCGCCCACTTTTTCCTGCGGCGGCAGGTTTTTTTTCCGTTTCGTTTTTTTTTGGCTCCTGTCTCGCAATCCCCAACCGGCCTCCCCTTCCCCAACCGCGTCCAGGCCCACATCTTTAATTAAGCCCACTGGCCACATTTTTTGTCAAAAGGGCCCACTGGCCCGTGTCTTTTATTATATTCGGTCAACGGTTCGCAGGGGTCGAAAGGGGCCACTGGCCAGCGGCCTAGTGGCTGGCTCGCCCGGTCCCTTAAATTAAGACCACAGGGACGGTCAAAGGGCCCACTGCCGCCTCGTCTTCCCGCCCCCCTCCACTTCCCCACGCGCGCGTGGCCAGCTGCAACCGCCGCCCACGCCTCGTCTTCCCGCCCCCCGCATTCATGGCCGCCTGCAACCGCCGCCACGTTCCGGCCGCCGGTTGGCATGCCAGGCTCCCCCGGGTCCTTTATAAAGGGCCCCCGCCGCCCGTACAGCCCATCCACCCCGGCCGCGCCCCAGCCAAAGCAACCCTAGCCACCATGTCCCGCTGGTTCTCGAGCGGCAAGCGCCCCAGGAACGACCACGAGGCCGGGTCCTCGAGCGGCGCGTGCTCCGGCGTTCCGCCGCCGCCGGCGGAGGCCTTCGGCTTCGGCCCGGGAGGTATCCGTATCGGCGGGCAGCCGCGCGTCCCCGCTCTGCCTCCGGCGTCACGCGCGCCGCCCCGCGGCGCGCCCAAGGGCAAGCGCTTCTGCCGGTACGTCCGGAAGGAGGAGGCCGAGTGGCACTGGGAACGCCGCACGCCGGTGTTCTGGCCGGACGTCCACCTTCCGGACGGCTGGCACCTGAACCCGCAGCGCATTCCCGTGCCGCCGGCCCCGTCCAGCAGAGAGGCCCTGGGCGAGGAGATCGACCGCCGGCGCCGTCTCCTGCCGGCCGACCTCCTCAGGGACCGCGCGTACTCGCGGAGCTCCCCCTACTGGGCCACCTGGCTCCAGCAGGTGCACGAGCAGCGCCGCCGCTCCTACATCCCCACAGCCGAGGAGGTGAGCACCGAAGACTACCCCGCGCCACCGCCGGGGAGGGAGCCGGAGCTTTGGCTCCTAGTGGACGACGCCGACGCCCACGTCGACGAGGAAGACGACCAGGAGCTTCGGGACAACATGGAGGAGGCCTTAGAGGCCTCCCGCCGCTCCCTCGTCGAGATGACCTCCGGCCTGGAGTACGGGATGACCTGGGCCTGGACCGGCGGCGTATGGTCGCCGGAGGAGGAGCTGCCCCCGCCACCGCCGCCGCCGCAGGAGGTGCTGCCCCCACCACCGCCGTACGCGCCCCCGATGCCTCCGCAGCCCCCGGCGGGCCCGTCCCAGCCGCCTGCCCACCTGTGGCAGCCACCCCCCTACCAGTGCATCTCCTCCGACGAGGAGGAGTAGATCGGCGCCGGTGCGCCCCCCCTCCCTAGGCTAAGCTACCCACCCGCCCAAGAAACGGCCGGCCGCCTGTGGCCGCGCCGCCGCCCCCTATATGTAAGCACGGCCGGCCGCCTGTGGCCGCGCCGCCCCCCTATGTAAGCACGGCCCCCGGGCCTTTTTAATATATATATGTGTCGACAAAAACGCGTCCCTAGTCCAACCCCGCCTGCGGAACCAGCGCCGGCGGGATCTTCCTACTCGTTCCCGCCGCCGGCAGGGCTTCGCCAAGCCATGTCCGTTGTCCTGGGTGGTCGCTCGGCCTGGAGAGAGGGCTGAGATATTTATACAACCGGGCCTCTAGTCCCGGCCCGTGCCACCAACCGGGACTAGAGCCCCTTTGGTCCCGGTTGGTACCACGGGCCGGGACCAAAAACATATTTCGAATTTTGGGGGTGGCACCCTGCGCGCCCAAAAGTTTTTAGCGCCAAAATTTGAAAATTGTTAAGTTTGCACATTAACAACTTCTATATACTTTCGAATTTGACAAAAATTCCAACATGAAAAATACTAGAATTTGCATAACTAATTTAAATACATTTTTCATTTAACTAAATAATTTTTCTAACTATTGAAACTATTAATTATTTTACCATTTATATATAATTTGAATATAAAAATGTTACAATTTTTGTTTTCTCTCGTGATCTTCCGAGTTAGTCCAGAGCATACAAGGCATCCCGGGTGATTTATATAAAGTTCGACAAAGCGAGTTGTACCTTATTGACACGGTGAATTTGAGAACTTCGTCTACAACAGAAAAACCATAGTTTTCCTTCGAAGGTTTACTCTGCGCATCCACACGTATTTTCCCTTTATCCCGACCCCCGCTTGAAAACATAGTAACTTCCGTGTACGCGGCAAGCCTCAGCGGGAGCATCAGACTTAAAGCAGAGACGGGCGGTCGGGCGGGGGAGACCGCGCCGTTGCTGTCGCGCTTTCCTCTCCTCTGCTCGTTCGCCGTCGCCGTCGCGCTCCCCTCCGCCTTCAACATTTGGGATCTTCGTTGTTCAGTTAGACGTTTCTCTTCCAAAAATTTATCATATCTGTTAAAGAAGTACCGAAGCTCTATTTCTGTTTTAAGGATATCTGTCAGGATGGTATCCCTGCTATCACTTCGAAGTGTGCCTGCAATATCCGCGCAGAATATATGACACCCATAAGGCAAAGCCCATCTTTCTCTATCCTCATACAATCTACTTAGCCACTCGTTATCCTTCAGATTGTACTTCGCCAAGACCTACTAAAATCATGAGCGAAAGTTTCCGAACAGTGCAATATATCCCTTAATACTTTCGTTGCATTTTGATATATATCCGAGCGGTGGACAGTCCCTGGCCAAGCAGAAGCAACTGCATCCCCTATCGATGTAAAGCAGTCAGTCAAAACTGTTTTCGGCTGTTTATGGTGGTTAACTCCAATGAATAACAATAGAGGCCTGCCATAATCACTTGTTCTATACCGTGTGTCAACACATACTACATCTCCAAAGTAGTTATAATCCTGCAATATCTGTCAGGATGGTATCCGTACTATCACTTCGAAGTGTTCCTGCAATATCTGCCTACAGTTATCTCATACTCGGATATGGGTCATAGTTGTCAGCTTTTTACCGGTCAATACAAAATACTGATCAAACAGAACTATATGATCATGTATTCCACGCTTATTATTACACATCACCAACAAACGGAGGAGAGAGAAACAGAAAAGTGGGTGGGTGTGCCGCTGGTTGGAATAATAATGAAGTCAGACTGGTCATAGTTGTCAAGCACTCAATGCTTGCCAGCTTTTGACCGATCAATACAAATTATTGGTCAAACTTGCACCTACTCCATTCATAATCACAGAATATGTATAGATATCATTTTGGCTAACAAAATCTCGTTCATACTGCGTTATAAGAACTATGATCATGTATTCCACGTTTATTATTACACATCACCAACAACATCCCTATCTAGTATTCTGAATTTTCTTCGTGTCCCTTGCTTATGATTGCTTCGGCCGTAACCATGGAGCATCTTCATTATTTAACGGGATGGTGGGGTCAGCTTTCACTGTGAAGGGTGGAATTTCAACAAACTTATTATAATCTTCTGACATGTCTGTCGTGTCCTCGATTCCCACGATGTTTCTTTTCCCTGAGAGAACTATGTGACGCTTCGGCTCATCGTATGATGAATTTGTTTCCTTATTTTTTCTTTTCTTCGGTCTGGAAGACATGTCCTTCTCGTAGAAGACCTGAGCCACATCATTGGCTAGGACGAATGGTTCGTCATTGTAACCAATATTGTTGAGATCCACTGTTGTCATTCCATAAAGCGGGTCTACCTTTACCCCTTCTCCATTCAGGTTGACCCATTTGCCCTTGAACAAAGGGACCTTAAAAGAAGGTCCATAGTCAAGTTCCCATATCTCCTCTATGTAACCATAGTATGTGTCATTTTTTCCATTCTCGTTTGTTGTATCAAAGCGGACACCACTGTTTTGGTTGGTGCTCTTCTTATCTTGGGAGCTCGTGTAAAATGTATTCCCATTTATCTCGTACCCTTGAAAACTCCCAATAGTCGAAGATGGTGACCCTGCCAACATGTATAGCTGATCTTCAACATTGGTGTCATTTATAAGACGTGTTTGCAACCAACTTCCGAAAGTCTCCATGTGTTCGCGTTTAATCCATGAGTCATCCTTCCCCGGGTTTGCAGACCGTACAATATTCTTGTGTTCCTCGAGATACGTAGCCATGAACATAGAATTTTGTAGAACTGTGTAGTGTGCTTTGGTCAAAGAATGCCCGTCCCTAGGTATCATTGTTTTCTTTCCCAGCGTTCCTTTTCCCCTCAGTCTCCCCTCATGCCGCGATTCAGGAACACCAATTGTCTTAAGGTCAGGAATAAAGTCAACACAGAACCCAATGACCTCCTATGTTCCATAGCCCTTCGAGATGCTTCCTTCTGGCCTAGCACGGTTATGAACATATTTCTTCAAGACTCCCATGAACCTCTCAAAGGGGAACATATTGTGTAGAAATA
Source organism: Alopecurus myosuroides (assembly GCA_028641055.1). Taxonomy (NCBI): domain Eukaryota; kingdom Viridiplantae; phylum Streptophyta; class Magnoliopsida; order Poales; family Poaceae; genus Alopecurus; species Alopecurus myosuroides. Next base: position 458,018,059 of record CM054059.1, on the reverse strand, counting down.
CCGGACCAAGAATATGAATCTCTTCACATAGGTGAACAAGGAGATGAGTCATAATGTTGAAGAAGGATGGTGGGAACACCAACTCAAAACTAACAAGACACTGGACCACATCCCTCTGTAATCTTGTCAGACTTTCTGGATCGATTACCTTCTGAGATATTGCGTTCATGAATGCACATAGCTTCACAATGGGTACTCGAACATTTTCCGGTAGAAGCCCCCTCAATGCAATCGGAAGCAACTGCGTCATAATCACGTGGCAGTCATGAGACTTCAGGTTTTGGAATTTTTTCTCTGCCATGTTTATTATCCCCTTTATATTCGACGAGAAGTCAGACGGAACCTTGATACTGTAAAGGACTTCAAAGAATATTTCCTTCTCTGCTTTAGTAAGAGCGTAGCTGCTTAAGTAATGGCGCCTATCTGTGTGCTTGTTGCTTGGGTCTTTCATACGTTGTTGGTCCTCCCGTGCTTCTGGCGTATCTTTGGACTTCCCATACACGCCCAGGAAGCATAGCAGATTGACACAAAGATTCTTTGTCACGTGCATCACGTCGATCGAAGACCGGACCTCTAAAACTTTCCAATAGGGTAGCTCCCAAAATATAGATTTCTTCTTCCACATGGGTGCGCGCTTATCAGGGCCGTACGGAACTGGTTGGCTGCCAGCAGCCTTACCAAAGATTACTTCTAGGTCCTTGACCATATCGAATATATCATTACCACTACGCAGCTCAGGCTTCTTCCGGTTATCTGCCTCACCTCTGAAATGCTTCCCTCCTTTCTTTCTTACGGGATGCTTGATCGGAAGAAATCTACGATGCCCCAGGTATACAACCTTTTTACATTTATCCAAAAAAACACTGTCAGTATTATCTAAACAGTGTGTGCATGCATTGTATCCCTTGTTTGTATGTCCGGAAATGTTACTAAGAGCAGGCCAATCATTGATGATTACGAAAAGCAACGCCCGTAGGTCAAATGGCTTTTGTTCGTTCTCATCCCACACACGTACACCTGGTTTGCCCCACAATTGTAAGAGTTCTTCCACTAATGGCCTTAGATACACATCAATGTCGTTGCCAGGCTGCCTCGGGCCTTGGATGAGAACTGACATCATAATGAACTTGCGCTTCATGCACAACCAAGGAGGAAGGTTGTACATACATAGAGTTACAGGCCAAGTGCTATGACTGGAGCTCTGCTCCCCAAAAGGATTAAAGCCATCTGTACTTAGACCAAACCATAAGTTTCTCGCCTCTCCTGCAAAGTCTGGGAAGTCTCTCTCGATCTTTCTCCACTGCGATCCATCGGCGGGGTGCCTTAACTTTCCGTCTTTCTTACGGTCTTCTTTGTGCCATCGCAACAACCTAGCATGCTCTTTGTTTCTAAACAGACGTTTCAGTCGTGGTATTATAGGAGCATACCAAATCCCCTTAGCAGGAACCCTCTTACGCGGGGGCTCGCCGTCAACATCACCAGGGTCATCTGCTCTGATCTTATACCGAAGTGCAGTGCATATCGGACATTCATCCAAATTCTCGTACTTCTCACCGCGGAAGAGGATGCAGTCATTAATGCATGCATGTATTTTCTGCACATCTAATCCTAGAGGACAGAGAGCTTTCTTTGCTTCGTACGTACTCTCAGGCAATTCGTTATCCTTTGGAAGTTTTGGCTTCATTAGTTGAAGTAAACTCTCAAATGCCTTGTCAGTCACACCGTTCTGTGCCTTCCATTTCAGCAACTCCAGTGTGGTACCGAGCTTTGTGCTACCATCTTCGCAATTTGGGTACAACAATTTTTTGTGATCCTGTAACATGTTGTCCAGCTTCAACCTCTCCAATTTGTTTTCACAGTCTTCCCTTGCATCAGCAATAACTCGGCCAAGATCATCATCGGGCTCTTCTGATGCCTGTTCTTGATCACCTCCTTCTTCTCCATTCTCTTTCATTGCAGTATCGTCGTATTCAGGGAACAAAGGATCTTCTTCTTCTTCTTCATCGTCTTCCATCACAACCCCTCTTTCTCCATGCTTCGTCCAGCAATTATAGCTGGGCATGAAACCTCTCCGAAGTAGATGGCCGTGAATGATTCTTTCGGAAGAGTGCTCTCTGATGTTCCGACAATCAACACATGGGCAACACATGAAGCCATTATCTTTGTTCGCCTGAGCTACAGCAAGAAATGCATTCAGGCCTGCCATATACTCGGAAGTGCGTCGGTCACCATACATCCATCGCTGCCGTGCATCCAGCTGCATCGTATATAATTAAGTTTATCAAAATACATTACAATAACATATTAATACGACAAATACTACTTTTTTATGTATCAGTTACAGATGAAAAAGATAAGTTTGTTAACCTCGGTCGAAGATACCATTTTCAGTGAGCTTATGTACGGCTCGGGAATTTCGTCGAACACCTCGTGTGCATAGTAAAATAAAACACACTAACACCACACTCTCTCACACCTCCAAGCAAAAAAAAAAAGATGGAAGGGGGGAGGGGCTGGGGCAGTATATATAGGGGAAGGGGGGCATTGGTCCCGGTTCGTGGACTGAACCGGGACAAATGTTATGCGCGTGCCACGTGGCATGTGGCTAGGCATTGGTCCCGGTCCGTGGCACGAGCCGGGACCGATATGTCCCCCACGAACCGGGACCAATGCCCCCAGGCGATTCCTGTTGCCCCGGGCGCACGAACCGGGACCAAAGCATGGCATTTGTCCCGAATTCGGTTGCAACCGGGACAGCTGCCCCCTGGCCCACTGGACGAGAGGGGTTGTTTCCACTAGTGGAGGCCGGTGATGATGGGCCGGGCGAGGCCGGCCCGCTCGGAGCCGGTGCAGAGCTGGCCACGGGGCCAGGCGACAAGGAGGTGGCCAGGGAGGCTGGGACGGGCGAAGCTGGGCCAGGAGAAGTCGGCGCGGGGGAGGCCGGCACGGGCGTGACCGCCACGGGAGGCACGGGCGTGACCGCCACGGGTGGCACGGCAGCTGGCTGACGGGCGCGACCCGGCGTGCATGCGCCATGCACGGGATCGACGACGCCAGGGTGATCGACTTCGGTCGTCTGATCATCCAGAAGCTCAAGGCGAGCACCACGTCCAATACCTGCAGCATGGTTAGGGAGCAACATAGGAGCATATGCAACATCTACAAATTGATAAGGCGAAGGTAAAGCGGAGTGCACAGGTGGTGTAGGATTAGTAGAGTTGTTTGGAAGTGCAGAAAAAGGGAACACGCTCTCATCAAACACGACATCACGAGATATGTAAACGCGATTGGTGGGAACGTGAAGGCACTTGTACCCTTTATGAAGGGAACTGTACCCAAGAAAAACACACTTTTTAGACCGAAACTCTAGCTTATGTTTATTGTAAGGACGAAGGTGAGGCCAACATGCACATCCAAAAACCTTCAGGAAAGTGTAGTCTGGGAGTTCATTGAGCAAGAGTTCAAGAGGAGTTTTCATTTGCAAGAGTCGTCAAGGAAGCCTATTTATTAAAAAACAGGTTGTGGAGAAAGCATCACTCCAAAACCGAAACGGAACGGAGGCATGAGCTAGTAAAGTAAGGCCAGTTTCTACAAGATGACGATGCTTACGTTCAGCGGCGCCATTCTGCTGATGTGTATGAGGACAGGACACATGATGCGAGATCCCAAGCTTATTAAAGAACGAATTGAAATGATGATATTCACCCCCCCTCCCAATCCGATTGAACATGAAGAATCTTATGCTTAAGGAGACGCTCAACATGTGCTTGAAACTGAATGAAAACATCGAACACATCAGATTAACGCTTGATAAGATAAAGCCATGTAAACCGACTATAAGCATCAATAAAACTGACATAATAATTATGGCCACTGACAGACGTTTGGGCATGACCCCATACATCAGAAAACACTAGCTCAAGAGGTTGTTTAACGACACGACTAGACTCAGAAAACGGAAACTGATGACTCTTGCCTTGCTGACAGGCATCACAGACAGTTTCAGCAGTTTTATTGGACACAACTGAACATGACGAACTATGGGAGCAGCAGGATGACCAAGGCGCGCATGCCAGTGTGAGGACGACACACGAACACCAGTGAACACCTGGGGGGCATGCGGCGCAGGAGGTGCAGGTGGCGCATCAAGCACATAAAGGCCATGGCGAAGACGACCTCTAAGCAGAACGGCTTTCGTGTCCCGATCCTTAATAAAAAAGAAGAAACAGTGAAATTCAGCGAAGACAGGATTATCACGAGTAAGCTGAGGAACAGATAACAGACTACGTGTAGCAGAAGGAACACGAAGAACGTTACGAAGGTGCACTTGTCTAGAATTATGTGTAAGAAGAGCGGCCTGACCAAGATGTGAGATGCGCATACCTGCTCTATTGGCGGTGCGAACCTGATCATGACCGCGGTATGGCTCCTGGGTGGAGAGCTTTCCCATCTCACTCGTCAGGTGATTGGTAGCTCCCGTGTCCATGTACCATGCCGGATCAATGGAGTAGGACGGAGTGTGCCCGTGCTCGGTGCCCGCCACAGCAGCGGCCGCCTGCTTGTCATTGCCTTTGCCATTGTTTCCAATGTCGAGGAAGTCTTGCTTGAAGCGTCGATGACAGCGTGAGGCGATGTCGATGTGACCCTCAAGACCGCACAGTTGGCAAGCTTGCTGAGCGCCGCAGCAGGGGCAGCAGGCGCGCGGGCGACCCCCGCCAGTGACGGAAGGCGCAGCGGCGCGGGGCTGCTGCCGAGGGGCGGTCGCCGGCTTGCCGCCAGCTGGCGGCTTCTGAGGTTTGCCGCGGGCTGCGGCGTTGGCGGCGGAGAAGCTCGGGGAGGCGTGGCGCGCTTTGATACGCTGTTCGCGGCCGAGGAGGCGTGAGTAGAGCTCACGAGGCTGAAGTGGAACGTCGCGACCATTGATGTTCTCAATGAGATTATCATAGTCGTCGTCGAGGCCGTTCAGGACGTAGGTGGTGAAGTCCTCGGGGCGAAGCGGCTGGCCAATGGAGGCCAGCGTGTCGGAGAGGCCAGTCATCTTGTTGAAGTAGTCCGTATTGCTGCTTCACGGAGCTTCGTCTCGCCCAGCTCAGTGCGGATAGCATGAGCACGAGCATGAGACTGAGAGGCGAAGCTGGTGTGGAGCGACGTCCACGCATCCCGCGACGTAGAGGCGAAGAGGACCAGCGACGAGACGCTCGGGGTGAGCGACGACTGGATGGCAGAGAGGATGGCCTGATCCTGGACCACCCACGTATGGTACGCTGGATGATACACCGGCGGGCACGGAAGGGTACCGTCGACGTAGCCCTCCAGGTAGCGGCTCCGAAGGAGCGGCAGCACCTGTGCACGCCAAGACAAGTAATTGTCGGGCGTGAGCTTCACCGGGATGAGGTGCGAGAAGTAGAAGGGTGACGGCGTCGCAGCATGATCAGCGTGAGCCGATGGCTGAGACGCATAGTGGCTCATCGGTGGCGTCGTCTCCATGGACGATGCAGGGGCAGCAGGCGCCACACCATCATACGCTGACGACGGGTAGGCGCCGTAGGTCGGCGCAGGTGGGGCCCCATAGGGCGACGCAGGTGGGGCCCCGTAGTGCGACACCGCAGGCGCGCCGTAGGGCTGCAGAGGCGGCGCAACGTAGGGAGGCGCCAACCAGGAGGACAGCGGCGTCGGTAGGGCCCCATAGGCAGGGGGGCCGTAGTGCGACGCGGGCGGGGCGCCGTAGGCCGACGCGTGAGGCGCGCCGTAGGTCGGCGCGGGCGGGGCGCCGTAGGTCGGCGTCAAGTGGGCGTCGTAGGGGACGGGCGCGGGGCCACCAAGGGGTGGCGGCGCGGCCACGTTCGTCGAGGCAGACGGGCCGCCGGAGGAGGCCGGCGGCGGCAGATCGCCCCCCGCACCATGCCCGACGGCAGGCGGCGGCTGCTCCGATCCCGGCGAGGGCTGAACCGGGGAGGAGCCCGGAGGAGCGGAACCAGGTGATCGAGGCTGCCACCACGCGAGGGGAGTGGAGGCGAGGAAGGGCGAGGCAGAGGTGGAGGCCGTCGCGGCGGCTAGGGTTAGGGCAGCGGAAGACGACATCGTAACCTAATCTGATACCATGTAAAACAATGTGTTTGGAGAACTGCTCGACACCCTAAACGTGGGTGCGGCTATCTCATTATATATGGATACCAAGGGGTACAGTACAAGGCATATAGAGATATATACAGACACGCTACGTACATACAGTCTAACATTGCCCTCGGGCAACAAGACCGGCGCGGTCGTAGAGCGGCAAGACGGGATGGCGGCGCTCGGAGAAAGCCGGTGGTGGTCAATGTGGAGGTCAAGCTTGAACCACACCACCGCCGAAACCTCCGGCGCTCACTTGGGCGGCTCTGCACGAGACGACGACGGGAGCGAACGATGCGGCGTTGGGTCGGGCGGGTTGGGGAGGATGGGCTAGTGGTCGAGGCGTAGCGCGAGGAGAGCCATGGAATGGGAATAGAGCAGCCATAATTCCGTATGCAGTACGATTCGGTTTGATACCCATCCATCTTCCCTGTAGTACGATTCGGTTTGATACCGACACGGACAAGGAATCGGCGACTCAAGCCAACCACCGAGCTGGTATATGTATACCCTGTGCCCAGCGGCCAGCCTCGTACGTGTGCATGTCACCTAGGTTGATCCCAATCGATCCACATGTCTGATATAGAGAACCCACCTCCAAGCAGCGCTGCCGGAGACGCTTCCGACGGCGTCGACGCGGCGACTCCGGCAGAGCCCAGCCGTCAAGGCTTCTGGGCGTGGAAGGAGAGGCTCGCCATCGCGTGCTACACCGGCAACAATCCCCAGCTCGACGACGAGCAAGTCGCAACGGTGGACGCCGACCAGTGCAGCAGATACACCTTCGTATTCTTGTGCTCTGCACTCTCGCTCGTCCTCGCCTTCGGCTTCCTAGCCCTCATGGTGCTGAACCCGTTCCACGGGGCGGGCTACGCCGCCACGCGCGTCATCGCGATCATTGGTTTTTTCGTCGCCTTCTTCTCGTTTGGCCTCTTTATTGAGCTTGCGGACAAGATGGCGGAGGGGACGACCAACGTACACTGGATTGTGGACTATATGATGTAGTTTTATCAGGGGGTGTTGACGCAGCTAGTAGCACAATTTTGTAAAAGTTGTTCCATACTATGGGTGTTTGATGTAACTAAAATTCGTGACAACTGTACCATAGTAGGATTCTATCATGTTCAATGAATTTTGTCGGAAAGAAAATACAGGTTCGGTGGTAGATTAATAAGCCCAAGACGTCATGCACCACCTCGCCGGCGGACTTGACGCCCCCCTCCTCCCATACCCGCCGAAGCGGGAAAATAATCCTATAAGACCCAGCATGCAACGACCCCGTCATGGACCACCTCCAGCATCGTACACGTGGCAAAACAATTTTTTCTCTTCAATCAGAATCCCGCTGCCGAACGTGATTTCTGCTTGTTAATAGGTTCGTGTGGTTCTTAACTTGGTCCACCCAGGGGTCATAACGTGTTGGGTCGTATAGGATTAATTTCCGCCTTAGTGAGCCCCACTAATTTTATTTGAAGGATATAAAACCCTAGCAGGTGTATCGATTCCAGAGAAGAAGAGGCCAAGACACCCGGTACATGCCAAAACGCCTACACGATACAAACACAACGCCGCACGGCTTACAACACAACCGACCTCGACACAAATTCGCCTTGTACCGTCTCCAGCCAAGAATGGCACCGAGCCTCAAAGCCACGTCACAACCAAAGAACGGAACTTCGCGGGAACAACTCGAGCTCCAGGATGGCACAAGCCAATGCACCGCCCACCCATACGCGCCTAAGGGTCGGCGAGAGAATGGCGGTACCAAGCCAGACCGGAAGAGTTGACGACCAAGAAGTGCCGAGGACGGTGTACATGATGTCCCGAAAACCCATGCTCTGAGCGGTGGTCGACTCCAGCTAGCACACTGAGACATGTGTCAATCACCTAGGCTATGCCTCCAAGGAGGGGAATGAAACGGCTGTGCCAACGCTGCCCAATCCGACGGTCGGATCTAGGGTTTCCCCCGGCGAACAAGGAGGGGAAGCACGAACAACACCATGCCTCCAAGGAGGTGACGGCGCCCTCGGGCGTCGCCGTCATCAGCTTCACGCGAGGATTTCTCCCGACCCTGCCATCGACACGGAGCCATCAAATGCTTAGAAATGAGCCACCTTGGCCACCACCAACGAGAAGAAGACCGGAATAACCGTTGGCCGAGGAGGAAGCGTCGACAACCAACCCACCACTACTGTAAAACGGGGGTTGGATGGTGGGGATCTATCCCACCGCCGCCTGACTGTCCGGCACCACCACGGTGCTCGGCAACCCACGCCGCCAGGCGCCACAACCACGAACGGATTGAGTGAGCCCCACTAATGGTGTCGCGATAGAAACTGCTAGCAGACATCGTGGCTCCGTTGACGCAGCCGCTACCACTACACCTAGCCAAATCTTGATGGCCCTAGCATCTGGTCATGTGCCTCCGCGGGAGCTACACCATCACCGCATCAACCGTTGGCGCATGCATGTTTCTTGCCAATATGGAGAATCAGCCCGCATCAGCTCCATGCAGGCATTGCCTGGCGGAGGCGGCTAGTTGCGGTGAAGAGAGGAGAGGGGAAGGGATAGAGGCCGGGAGTTAGCTTTAAAACTGCTAAAAATGATAGATTGATAATCAGAAGACATATCATTCAACATTCATCGGATCCCAGCAAACACAACATGTAGCATTACATAAAAATGATCTCGATCATGTAAGACAGCTCACGAGATCTAAACATGAGGCACAAAGTGGAGGAGACAACCATCTAGCAACTGATATGTACCCGTAGAACAGGGATGAACTACTCACGCATCACTTAGAATGAGGGCATGGTGGTGTAAACCCCTCCGGTGATGAATTTCCCTCCCGGGAGGGTGCCAGGGAGAGTTCTAGAACCCACCCGATCTCGGGATGACGATGACGGTGGCCTCGGGCGTTTCTCGGGAAAAAAAGTGGTGTATTTCTAGTGTTAATATGTCGGGAGAATTATATAGGCGAAAGAGCGAGGGAAGAGGGCACCCGGGGAGGCCAAACCACCCCCAGGCGCGGCCAGGGGGCACCGCCCTATGGTGTGGCCCCTCTCGGGGTCTCTTTGGGACTCCGTGGAACCTTCGGAAATTCGAATACTTGCAGGCTTCGAATTTTCCAATTCCGAGAATATTTTCAGAACATTTTTTCTGAAACTAAAAACAACAGAAAACAGGGAACTCGCTCTATGGATTCTTGTTAATAGGTTAGTCCCGGAAATCGATAAAAATGGCATAAAGTGTATAGCAAATATGTAGTAAACAACATGAAAACAACATGGAACATCAGAATCTAAGGATACGTTTATGACGCATCAACATTCCCAAGCTTAGTTCCTACTCGTCCTCGAGTAGGTAAACGATAAAAACACAAAATTTCTGAGGTGACATGCTACCAACATAAACTTGATCATCAATAATGTAAAAGCATATGTAAGATGAGATCATTGAACTTCAACACAAGCATAATAAATAAAACTTTTATAATAAAGCATAGCAATCATCTTGCATCATGAGAAGTAACACAAATAAAAGATCATGAATTACAATGCATCAAAAGTTATACATTTGTTTCAAGTATAGAGAAAGCGCGAGAAAGTGATAGTTCGCTAGTCCTTAAGAGTGGGGGAAAACATAAATGTCAGGACACCTTCAAAGTTTATGAGGAAGACTAGAACAAATAATTTGAGAGCAAGCAATGACACATCATGAATCAATTAATAATGTTTCTGGGACAAATGCACATTAAACTCAGAATGGCACCTATGCTCTCTCAACTGTGCATAAAGTTAGAAGATGGAGACTCAACATAAAAGTAAAAGAAAGGCCCTTCGCAGAGGGAAGCATGGATCACTCATGGTCTAGACCTTTTATTTTATTAAACAAAGGTATAAAATCTTTGACACTCCTCCCATCCATCTTACACAAACCATGGCTAACTGAATCCTCGGGTGCCTCCCAACAATCACATACCGCGGAGGAGTGTCTATTTTTAGGGAGGTGTATACTTATGTCAACGAATGGTAAACAGAAAATATAGTACGTCACAAGCCAACTAGACTTCACAAGAGCGGATACCATTTGAAGGACGCAACTGGTGTAGAAGGTCATCCCTCTTTCTCTTTTGTTTACACAATTATGCTTGGACTGATAAATCAGGGGCAAAGATAGTGAAGAGAATTTGTTTGTATTAATTTGGGGCTGAGCACCCCATTGCTAGCTCTTCTATCAATTGGATAAGCGGATGAAGCCACTAGTCCAGGGTGTGAAAGTCCAATCAACAAGTGAGATAAAGATTCTCTACTTACGTCCTCATGAGATAAAACAAGAACACAAAACAAGAGTAATTTTGAAGGTTTTAAAGGTAACACACGAGCAATTTACTTTGGAGTGGCAGTTAAATACCACATGTAGGTATGGTGGACACATTTGGCATATTTTGGTTTTGGGGGGTTGGATTGCACGAGTAGAGCTCATACCCAGTACAAGTGGAGGCTAGCAAAAGACTCGGAGCAACAACTCAAGAGAGCAATAATGGCCATAATCATGCATAGCGACATAAACATCATTAATCAAAGAATAAGTGGTACCACAAGTTCAAAAATAAATTACCATACATGCTATTAGTGACTGGTTCGTAGTCATAAACACGGTGTGAGCATGCGCCAAGTCAACCAAATAAAACATTCAAAGGAGAACACTACAAATTTATGGTTCAATATGACAAGAACAACTCACGATTCTTTCAATGACACATTAAACACTCCCAGCTATTTGAGACAAATCATGCTAATAAATAACCACTAGGCTTTAGAATCAAAATAACATCTAGCATGATATGAAAAGTTATAGCCACGGTCCATGCAAGCTTCTATTTGCATCGTTTATAATTTTACCAAATACAGTAGTTTCTTTTCCAAACAAGCACCATACAAAATATGTTATTTACAAAAAACTCTCTAAATGATACAGCAAGAAAACATGAGAGTACAAACAAAACACTACTAAAACTAACATCTTTGAATAAGAGATGCAATGAAAACAAGAGCTAAGCAAGAATTTTTGCAGCGGCTAGGAGAAAAACTAAGAATACGAGCATAAAAAATATTCAAACGAAAAAGAGGAGTGTCTCTCTCTCCCAAATCAGGATGCTAGGTTCCAATGATATTATTGCAGCAAGGAAAACAAAAGGAAACATAACAAAAAAAAGACGCTCCAAGTAAATTTCATATGATGTGACCGAATAAAAATATAGTTTCACTAGAAGTGACCTGATAAATGGTTGATGAAGAAGGGGATGCCTTGGGCATCCCCAAGCTTAGATGTTTGAGTCTTATTAGAATTTGCTGGGAGAACCACAGGGGCATCCCCAAGCTTTGACCTTGCACTCTTCTCGATCACATATATCACCCTCTTCTCTTGACCCTTGAAAACTTTCTTGACACCACACTAGAAAAGTCTGTAAAGATAATTTTTTCGAGGCACTTACACTACTCAAATAAAAAAACTTAAAAACGAAAAAGTTGCGGAATTAGCTGAGGAATAAGAACAAAAAATTTCAGGTAATTCTGAGCTTTCTAGATTTTTCATGATTTTTTACGGTGGACATCAGAAATCCGTTTCCTGCACAGAAATCCCAAAACCAACTCCAACTTTCGTCAGAAACTTTACTTGGCACTACTAATACATAAAAATAAAGATACAAACGAGTTGCTATAGAAGTATACATCCCCATGAATCAAAGAAAACAGATAAAAACAATGCAACAAAAAAAACATGGGTTATCTCCCAAGAAGTGTTTTTCTTTAACGCCTTTTAGCTAGGCCCAGAAAAGTGGATTCAAGTATTTTCAAGTGAAGAAGAATACAAATCAATAATTTCTTCCAAAACACCAGTTGTAGCAATGGGTACCTTAGGAACCCCTAAAGATGATTCAACATGCAAATCACTTTTAGTTTCACTAAAAGTTTTATTAATTTTAAGCACATTAGGGGATTTCGGTTTAGGCACCTTGGGAACATATATAGTTTTCTTTCTCTTTTCCCATAGAGGACTTTTCTCTCTTAAAGTTGAGAGAAGAAAAAGTCGAGCTTAAAGTTTCCATAGCCTCTTCTAATTTACCAATCCTCATATTATGATTATCATGGATATTGCTAGCTTCTAAAACAGTGGTTTTCTTGTTGATACTTACTATCGATTCATTAACTTTGCTAGCATTATCAAGGAAATTTGGCAAAAATTTCTCTATAGAGTTAAGCTTTTTAATAACATCATCTAAAGTGATCTCAGTTTTAACAACCTTAGTAGGTGGTGTTCCAACTAAACTTTCAATCAAATTATAGGCTTCCAAAGCAGGTGTTCCTATAAAATTACCGCCTGTAAGAGTGTTTAGAACATACTTATACCAGCTAGTAATGCCAACATAAAAATTCCTAAGAGGAATTAAAGTGGAATATTTCTTAGTGCATCTTTGATGAGCATTACTTATCCTATACCAAGCATCTTTTGAACTTTCTCCACCTTGTTGCTTAAAGGAACGAACCTCAACTTCGGGAACACTCATCTTAGCAAGACTAAAAACAGGATAAAAACTACAACTAGAATAAGAACTTTTTTGTGTGTTTTTGATATAGAGAAGCAAACAAGATAAAATAAAATAAACTAAGCAAAACTAAAACAAAGTAAAGAGATTGGAAGTGAGAGACACCCCTTGCAGAAATTCTCTTTCTCCCCGACAGCAGCGCTAGAAAACTTGTTGATGGCTGACATTGGTAAACCACAAGAGAAAGGTTGTGAAGAGTGCAGTGGAAAGTTTTTCCTCACAAAAGAAACCAAGGTTGAATCGACCAGTAGGAGGAAGAAGTAACTTCAGATGGTTGAAGCAGCTGAGATGGCAGGACGCACTACCAGTTCAGCAGCAACGTAGAACCTACACAACACGATCAAATCACTTTGCCCCAATGAAGCAGTGAGGTTGTTGATCTCACTGGTTTTGCCGAAAATAAAGAGGTTAAACATATGGTGTGGAAAAAAGTATGAGAATAGTACGAAAACAATAGCAGAAGTGTGAAAACAGTGGAAGCAGTGTGTGTATTATCAGTATGAGAAAAATGGACCGGGGTCCATAGTTCACTAGTGGTGTCTCTCCATGAAAACTAAATAACATGTGTGGTGAACAAATTACAGCTGGGCAATTGAAAAAAATGAAGGCTGCGACTTAGTGCATATGCAAGACATAAAGGTTACTATGTGAATCATGCGGGCAGTACAATAAGATATATAGACCTTCATCCAACTACATCTATGACTAATAATCCACCCTCCGAATATCATGCAAACAAACGTTGGGTATTAAGTTGCAAGCAACAGATAATCGTAGTAAGCAAAGTGTGTAATGTAAACAATAAAATCATCCTTAGACAAAGCATTGTTGTTTTCTCCCTAATGGCAACAACACATCCTCCACCGTCACGTTTCTGTCACTCGAGCACAGATGCAAAGGAGGCATGAACACCCTCTTGGAGTTACTATCATCTACTTGGCAAGAGTATCTACTAATAAAGAAGATCATGCAAGATCATAAATAACATATACATGAAGATAAAATGATAGATTGATAATCAGAAGACACAACATTCAACATTCACCGGATCCGAGCAAACACAACATGTAGCATTACATAAAGACGAACTCAATCATGTGAGGCAGCTCACAAGATCTATACATGAGGCATAAAGTGGAGGAGACAACCATCTAGCTACTGCTATGTACCCGTAGTTGAGGGGTGAACTACTCACGCATCTCTACGGAGGAGGGCATGGTGGTGTAGACCCCTCCGGTGATGAATTTCCCTCCGGGGAGAGCTCCAGAACCCTCCCGACCTCGGGATGACGATGACAGCGGCCTCGGGTGTTTCTCGGGAAAAGTGGTATATTTCTAGGGTTAATATGTCGGAGGGATTATATAGGTGAAAGAGCAATGGAAGAGGGCACCCGGGGGGCCAAACCACCCCCCATGCGCGGCCGGGGGGCACCACCCTATGGTGTCGCCCCCCTGTGGCCCCTCTCTGGGTCTCTTCGGGACTGTGTGGAACCTTCGGGATTTCTAAGACTTCCGGGCTTCGAATTTTCCAATTCCGAGAATATTTCTAGAACAACTTTTCTGAAACTAAAAACAGCAGAAAACAGGGAACTCGCTCTGTGGCATCTTGTTAATAGGTTAGTCCCGGAAATCGAAAAAATGACATAAAGTGTATAGCAAACATGTAGGAAATAACATGAAAACAACATGGAACATCAAAAATTAAGGATACGTTTATGACGTATCATGCGCCGCTGGAGCACCCGGCCCAGGCGAACCCGGAGATTCAGGTGGTTCTAAGGAAAATAAGGGAGACTCCAAAAAGGACAAGAATATCCCGAATAACACGGATGCAACATTCAGAACAAGATCTTATCTGCCGAAAGGTGGAAATAATGCAAAACCCCGTGATAACAAGGAACAGGAGGAGAAAAACGGGAAGGACGGAAACGTAATGCCGCCTCCGAGATACCTGGCTGATAAAGCCGGAAAATACGACAACCCTCACAGGCGCGAGGGATCCCAAACCCCTCCAAGGAACAAAGAAAGGCTAATGAGCAGAACCCTGCCTCATTCTAAAGGACGGGATGCTGGAAGAAATAGGGATGATCCCAGAAGAGCGCACTCGCGCAACAATGGACCATAACGGAGCAAATCCCCTTTTGTCCATTCAGCTGGAAGATATTCCGCGCACGTGATAAGACAGAAAGAGACGATTTATACTTTGGACCTAAATGTTTCACTGACCGAATCTGGAGAATCAGTCTACACTCTAGCTTTGCCAAAGTCGGTCCAACTTATCAAAAGTATAACGAAAGTACAAACCCGGATACATGGCGTTCAAATTACTATACTGCCATCCAAATGAACAAAGGGACAGATTTAGAGGTTGTAAAGTTCCTTTCGCTAATTTTGTTGGATGGAGTCAGAGATTGGATCAACAGCCTTCCGTCAAGAACGGTAGTCAGCTGGGAAGATATGGCTAGAGTTTTCGCTTAACACTTTCGGGGTACGTACCGACGCCCTAAGAGTATAAACCAGTTGGACCATTGCGTCCAGTATGAAGATGAGTCCTACGTCGAATTTATCTCAAGATGGTCTGCAATGAAGAATAGCTGCTCTGGAGTAAGTGATGTACAAGCAATGCATGCTTTTATCAATGGCTTAAAACCCGGCCTCGTACCGTTCATGGTTGGTTCGAAAGAGCACAAAGATCTTGGATCTATGCTTACCACCGCCAATGAGCATGCAGCAGCCAAAGATGACATCACCGCAATAGGCGGATACATAGATGCTTTGCTTCAGGCCAAAAAGGCGTCTCGCTATGAAAAGAAGGCTACCCCAAAAGCATAGTCAAAGCCCAAATAAGTGAACATAGCCTTTGGAAAGGATAATGGCAGCAAATGGAAGGGCAAAGCACAGAACCCATCTCCTATTTTAAAGAAGAATGGGAAAAGATTAAGTCGAAAACTGTGTCCACCATTCGCAATTCGGGAAGCCTACCTACACAAATGCGCAGTGCCGGCTTAATAAGCACATGAAAGGAAATACATGATCCGGGAATAAAGGAAAGAACTCCAAAAGGAAATTCAACAAGAAAAGGCGGAAGCTAAAAAAGACGAAAGAGACTCAGACACTGATGATAAAATCCATGAACAACAGCAGAAGGGCAAGCCTGAATTCCCGAGAGTTGAAGGTGAATCTAGCCTAACTTTCCTTGCAACTCCCTCGGCAAAACATGCCAAACGAATGTTTCAAGAAATCAATGCGGTTGTGCCACCAACCCCAAAATACTTGAAGTATTCAAATATGCCAATTACCTGGGACTAGTCTGATCATCCCGGAAATATCCCAGAACCCGACACACATACTTTGGTCAGAAGTCCTATTGTGCAAACCACTAGGCTCGAAAGAGTGCTGATGGATGGAGGGTCCAGTATCAATATCATGTACTTAAGTACATTGAAGAAGTTACATCTCTCCGAGGCCTAGCTCAAACACATCATCGTTTTCGCGGAATTGTTCCTGGCAGGCAAGCACATTCCCTAGGATAAATTTCCCTAGAAGTAACCTTTGGAAATAAAGAACACTTCCGTCAGGAGATGATCTCATTCGAGGTTGTGCCATTCGAAAGTGTGTATCACGCAATACTCGGATGTCCCGGCTTTCTACAAATTCATGGCAAGGTCATGTTACATCTACAACAAGATCAAGATGCCAGGGCCAAAAGGTGTAGTAATCACCATCTCAGAAGATTTCAAGCTGGCAAACGAGCTGGAGAAAGGAAACGCCCTTTGCGCCGAACAGGTGAGAAGGAAGGAAGAGCTGAAGGAAGTGGCTAAAGAAGTATCACCGACCTAAATGCCACCAGGAAAAGAAAGCCGAAAGCTGGCACATATTTTGAAAGCCTAGCAGAATAAAAAGCAGGTCATCTTGGACCCAAAAGATCCGACAAAATTTGTCGTGGTGGGAACAGGAATGACTGATGCATAGGAAAGCGCGCTCGTCAAATTTCTCCGTGAGAACTGGGATATTTTTGCTTGGTGTCCTGATGACATGTCAGGTGTACCCAGGGAACTTGCTGAGCACCAACTGAAGGTTATTCCAGGATCAAAACCCGTCAAACAAGGCCTCCGTCGTTTCAATGGAAGAAGGCGGAAGGCTATTGGTAAGGAAATTATCCGGCTTTTAGCAGCAGATTTTATCCGAGAAGTGATACATACTGATTGGTCTGCGAACCCAGTATTAGTCCCGAAGAAGGATAGTATTATTGTTAGGATGTGTATAGATTACATCGGTCTGAATAAGTTATGCCCAAAAGATAGGCTCGTGTTACCGCGAATCGATCAAATAATAGATGCCACTGCTAGTCTGATCTTTTATGCTTTTTGGAACATTATTCCGGGTACCATCAAATACGCATGAAAGAAGAAGATCAAATAAAAATTCTTTCATAACACCCTACGGAACATACTATTACATAAGCATGCCTTTTGGCCTAAAAAATGTGGGCGCAACATACCAGCGTTGTATGCAACGATGCTTGCATAATCAAATCCGTAAAAATGTCCATGTTAACGTGGACGATATTGCCGTTGTGTCCAAGAAAAAGCATACGCTCCTTGAAGACATAAGAGAAACCTTCGACAATCTCGGCACTTACAAAATGAAGTTGAATCCATTAAAGTGCGTATTTGGGGTTAGCTCAAGAAAGCTTCTCGGTTTGATCGTTTCTCATAGAGGAATAGAGGTAAACCCAAAAAAACATCAAAGAAATCTTAAACATCAAAATGCCTACATGTCTAAAAGATGTCCAAAGATTGACGGGTTCCGCAGCCGCTGTAAGTATGTTCACAGGCTGGCTTGGCGACAAAGCTCTTCCATTATACAAATTGTTGAAGAAATCCGACAAATTTGAATGGAGAGAAGAGGCGGGCAAAGCATTAACCTTGTTGAAAGAAACTTTGGTGAAAGCTCCAGTTTTGGCATCCCCAAAAGACGAAGAACCCATGTTGATTACAACAAATAACAGGGTTATTAGTGCAGTGATAATTGTGGAAAGATGGTAAAACGAAGAAAGCATTTCAGATCAACATCCGGTGTATTACGTCAGAGAGGTATTTTCCGAGTCAAAGCAAAGGTATCCACACTATGAAAAACTTGCATATGGCGTATTTTTCGCATCTCGAAAACTCCGTCATTATTTCCAAGGACATTCCATACAGTGGTAAGCAAAGCACCACCAGGGGATATTATTAACAATACAGACGCAATAGGCCGAGTAGCCAAATGGCGCATTGAACTTGTTGCGTTCTACATTAAGTACCAACCCCGGACAACAATCAAATCCCATGTGTTGGCAGATTTCGTAGCTGATTGGACACAAGCAATGGAAAACACACCAATGCCGGAATCGAAATATTGGATCATGCATTTTGACGGATCCAAAATGAAAGAAAGTGCTGGCACTGGTGTGGTTCTCAAATCTCCAAAATGCGACATAATGGAATATGTATGAAAAATATACTTCAACGCCAGCAACAATGTTGCAGAATACGTAGAATTGCTTCAAGGTTTGCATATTGCAAAAGAAATAGGTGTCAAGCGCATACTTTGTTATGGTGACTCGGACTTCGTACATCATCAGCTGAACCAGACATGGGATGCCAAAAGCCCCATAAAGGTCGAATATCGGAGAACAGTCGACGAGTGTGCCATTTGCTTCCTAGGATTTGAAGTACATCATGTCAAAAGGGAAGAAAACTGGAAGGCGTACGCTTTAGCCCGCATGTGTCCGGAAAGGGTGAAAACTCTACCGCTTGGTATTTTCGTCCAGCATTTGCACGAACCATCAATAAAAGGAGGAGATGTTGACTACCCCCTAGTTTCCGAGTCAATAGAAGTTTTGCTCGTTAAACCGGATTGGACAATTCATACTTAAACTCCTTAGTTAATCAGAAGTTCCCGGATGGAGCATACCAAGTCTTGCAAAGGCAGATAAAACGTTGATGCAAAGGATACACGGTAATCAATGGTTGCATGTATAGACGCAGTCCTATCGGAAATTTTCAGCGATGCATTTCGCCAGTAGAAGGACAAGAAATTTTGCCAGAAATCCATGCTGGAGATTCAGATATCATGCTCAGTCATAAAGCATAGTTAAAAAAGCATTATGTGCTGGGTTTTTCTGGCTCATAGCCAAGACAGATGCAGAGCAATAGTGAACACATATGCCGGATGCCAGTATTATGCCAAGTAGACAAATATGCCGGCTCAAGCTCTCAAGACTGTCCCCATAACATGGCCATTTGCGGTCTGGGGGCTATATATGATGGGGCCATTTAAAATTGCAAGAAGAGGACTTACGCATCTACTCGTTGCAGTGGATAAGTATACCAAGTTGGTGGAAGCAAAGCCCGTAAAGAAAACTTGACGGTGCGACTACCAGAAATTTCTTCATTGACGTAGTCACGCGTTATGGCGTTCCACATTGTATAATCACGGATAACGGGACAAATTTCTCAATTGGAGAGTTGGCAAAATATTGCAGACAAATAGGAATTTGCCTAGATCTTGCATCTGTGGCACACCCACAATCCAATGGACAGGTTGAATAGTTCAATCCTGCAGGGAATACGCCCATGACTCGAGTCTCCTCTTCACAGAGCAGCTCGAGCATGGGTAGAAGAATTACCTTCCGTGCTTTGGAGTATTCGAACGACGCCAAATAGATCAACATGGCAAACGCCTTTTTTCTTGATTTATGATGAAGAAGCAGTGCTTCCTACGGACATGATCCATGATAGCCCAAAAAAGCAGGCATACGATGACTCATATGACGAAAGTGCGCGTATGGATGTCGTCGATCTCTTAGAAGAAGAACGAGAACTCATGTTGCAAAGATTTGCCATGTATCAGCAAGTACTAAGGCGATATCATAGTCGAAAAATCAAACACTGATCTTTGAAAGAGGGTGATTTGGTGCTAAGATTGGTACAGGACAGAAAACACAAGTTAGCCCCAATCTGGGAAGGACCATTTGTCATTAGCAAGGCTATGAAATGGGTCATATTACCTTGTGTATATTTGAGACACGGAAGATGACCCGAAAAATCCGAATCTCAAGAGAAAAAGAAGCATAGATGTAGAACTAGGAGAGACAAATAGGCCCTGGAGCATCCAACCGTTACGTCCCTTCTACACTTAGTTCAATTCTATGTAAACATCATTGAGATCATGAAATAAAATTGTCGTAAATTCATGCATTTTGTTTTGTTTTGTCTTTACTGTTCAAAGCATGCTTTCGTCTTATCTATTTCCCAATGATCTTTCAATTTGCTGCAATGTTAACCCGAATTTTTCCTCCATGCTCGGAGTTATAAACCTGAATGCTTTTTGGCCTAAGGAGGCTTCAGAACCCCAGATTGTGCTTGTGTGCCTAGAGTTCATACTTTTCAAATTCCTTATTATTCCTAAGTATTATCTGATTGTTTGTTGTGGTGGGTCACTTGATTTAGTAAGTAAAAGTGCCAAGGTATAATCCAAGATTCCAAGTTTTGAGTGATTGTTTACTTAACCCGGTCACTTGTCGTGAAGATTGCATACTTTTGGAACCACTTTAACACCAAGGAAAGTTAAAATATACATGCCAGAGAACTTAGAAGAAAGGGAATTGAAACTGTGAAAAAACTTACAAAGTTTAAATTTACTGCAAAAGATAGAAACTTGTTCATACAAAAGAATAGAATGCATTATAATTGAGTTTACATTGTAAGAATAGTAATGCACCCTATTTGGCTAATTGCTGTGCAAGATCAGTTGGCATCCACGAACTCATCGTCGTCGTCATCCTCCTCGTCGCTATCACTCGGATTCTCCGGAGTTGTGTCGCACCCGGACTTCTAGAGGATACACACAGCCCGCTAAATAGTAGATAATTGGCTTACGGGGCCTACCTGCACCCGCATCTCAATATGAGTAGGCCGACACGTAAACGTGTGACAACCATTATCTACTATTCATCGTCTGTGAAACCATCCAATAGGAATCCGAATACTTCCATTGACGTACTTCATAACATACACACATGGTACGGCAACGGCATTTGAACAAGTGATATCACAACAAATCTCTAAGACACAAAGAAATAGAAATAAGTGGCAAAAGCTCTCACTAGAGCAGAGATAGCAAATACAGTCATGCAGAGGACACATGTCCCAACAAGTCATCATTACATCACAGCGGAAGCAAACAAAGTGTCTGAGTACAGACAAGATCCAAATAGGCCTAAGAGGCCGGAAATGAAAAAAACGGAGCCCATCCACGAAGTCTCGGATCCTGCCCGTGTCCGCTATCTACTCGTCAGCAGCCTCGTCATACTCCACGTAGTAGCCACCATGGGGATCCTCGGAAACGTAGTCTGCAGAACCAGTAGCCCCAAAGGGGTCAGTACGGACGAGTACTCGCAAGCAAGACGCACAAGATACCAAAGTGTACCCGACAACACCAAGTACATATGCTTTGGGTTCAACGGAAGATAGGTGATGCAAAGTTGCGGCAGCGGGCTGCACTAACCAACTACAGAGACACGCTACAACATCCGGCTAAAAGAAAGGGATAAGATAGCGCATCGGAGCCAACTACCACTAACCTCAAACAAACCCATCCTGGATCTCGCCCCTTATCCAAAGAAGAAATCCGAGGATAACCCACACAGCTGGATTAATGAAGGTTCAGGTTATTGTGACCATATGCCTATTACTAGTCAAATTATTATTAATTAGGTGTAAGTTGTCGGAGTACTTGTTAGCCAGCACTTTCACCAAGTCGTCACATAACCGCGGACAACACGGCTTCTCGAGAAGATTCATCATGGATCAGAGGACAAGACCCTTTTCCTAATTAGGGTCGACACTAGCAGGCTTCAAAACCCTAACCCGGGCCTCCTGCCGGTGCCTTATCATCAAATTATTATTACCCCAAACATTAACATGATATTGATTATAACAAGCCCATCTATAAAACTAAACAGGTGATAAGATAAATGACAACAAGACTCGAGCACAAACAAACCTAAGCATGATACTACGACACAGGCTAACAAACAACAAGGTTGTAGGTGTGGGGGTGAGGCTATATTCATGGCTGCAGGATGACATGTGATAGGATCGGAACACAAGCAACGAATCATAAGGCTAACAGATTAGGCAACGGAAAGTATCGGTATCAAGTGTGGAACGGACACAATGGTTCATGTGAGTGAATACTTGCCTGCAAACTCAGTAGCCTGGTACTGGGCTAACTCCTCTGAAGTGGTATCGTAAACCTCGTATGTCTCAACGTCGTCGTCTATTCGAGAAGAAGCAAACAAACAACGAAGAGAGACGTACAATCAATAACATGGCATAATGCACAAACATGGGATGATGCATGACATTTTAATGCAAGTAAGAGATCATGGACATAATCATCAAGTTAAATGGGTGTCCCAAATAAGTTTGCATTATTTGGAAACCTCTCATATTTATCTTAGTGGCCTATTATTAATTTTAATAAGACCAATACATCAATAGTATTCCCACATGCATGAAATGATGCTTTTATGTTACTAATTGAAGTTCTTTCCATTTTTGTATAGTTTCCATAATTTTTGGGTGAAGAAAATAATAAATATGAATTAATTCTTATTGCTTTCATTTCTGCCATTTTTGGTAAAAAATTTAAACAGAGGTACCTTAGGGGAAAAATTGTATTTAAAAGGTTGAAAACATGTAGCAAATGTTTCACTGAACATTTTGAGCTATTAAACATAATTTTTGGATCATTATTGAATTTATTATGCATTCTTCCATAAGCATTTTTATTCTTCCCCTTTTAGTAAACAGAAGGAAACTTGTTCAAATTTAACTCAATTGTGACCAACCAAAATACCACTTTGTAGAGTTTGTTAAGAAAGATTTTTAGAGCTCAAGTTTGCTCAATTTGGGTGAACAGAACTCAAGTTATGAATTTTGCAAGATTTCAGTTTTTATTCCATTTTCTGTATTTAAATATTTAGTGCACAAATTATTACAGAAACATGTTGACATTTTTACATATTTCGAAAGTGCTCACAGTTATGAATCTACAGAAATTTGAATCATTCCAATTGGAGCATTTTTCCATTAGTTATTGATTTTACAAGTAATGGTTGGAATTTGCAAAACTGAATCCATTTCCTTTTTAACAGAATAAAACGTCCGGGGTTTTTTTTTCTACCGATCCAGGGCCAAACCCGCGTGTCCTTGCCCACTAACAGGTGGGGTCCAGCTCCACGCGGCGAGGTGGCAGCCACCGTGGCTTCCAGGGCCATTGACAGGTGGGACTAGGCCGTGGGGATTAAATCCAAAAAAATGTTTGAGGCATGCCTCAGGTGGGATTCGAGCTAGGGTCTCTACAGGGGAAACAGAGGCAGTAGCCACTGGGCTATTGACGTCCTTGTTCAATTATGTACATCTGCATCCTTAAGATATTTAGGCAGCGCCTTAACTGAACCTCAGCGCACACGATCCAGACTTGGACGTAACTGAAGAACCACGAACAGGCAGTGCCGGCGTCGACCAAAACCGTGCAGCAGGAGGCGACTACATAGCGCAAACCAACGGCGAAACGACGGGAAGCGGAAGAGGAGCTCACCCTCGTCGCGTGGGTGCACTCGGTGTGGCCGGAGGTGGTCGGAGACGACGGCAATGGTGAGGTGAAGCTCGTCGGCTGGACGGACAAGACGGAGTCGATCTCCCCAACGGTGGCGTCCCGGTTCTATTCCTTCTGCATACAGGTAGAGGACGACGAGACAAAGCTAATGGTGGTCTTCGATCTGTTTGGCGCTGCTCCAATTGTCGGCGGCAAGCTCGGCCATGGCGGTGGTAGTTCGGTTGCGGGAGGAACAGAGGAGAAAGGTGGTGGCGGCGGCTAGAGGGGAAAGAGAGAGGGCTAGGGTTAGGGTTTGGGGACCTTCTTGTAGAGGGGGCAAAGGGAGCAGGTGGAGAGGGTGGTGCGGTGGTGGTGCTCTGTTGCGTCACTGGTGTCGACATCGCTGTACGGACGGAGGTGGAAGAAAGGGAGGTGGGCTGGGTCGTAGGTGGCTGGGCCGGCCCAGTGTGGTTAGCCTGGCTGCCTCCCCATTCCCTTTTCTTTTTATTATTCCTTTTTTTTGTAGAAAGGAAAGAGAAGGAAAAAGAAAGGGTTTTTGGGATCCAAAAATTATGGTGATAATTTTTATAAGTTCCTTATTGAAAATGCCCAGTTGCACCAACTTTTGTTTTTCAAAATTTTAAATATTTGTTGCTGTTTGAAATTTAAATGAATTTGCTTGAATCTTGCAATAATTGAATTATTTGAAAATTACCCAAGTCACTTATTTGGAAAATCAAGTTTATGGAAAACAACTAAATTGTTTGATTTGAATATTTTATTTGAAAAGGTTGTAACAGACCAAGTGTGAAACATGTTGATTTGAATTTATTTGAAATTTGAGATTCCACACATGGATGCATTATGATGACATGATGCATTAAATAAAATTCAAGAAACAACCATGTAAAAGGGGAATTTTCATACTTGGGATGTTACAAAACGCCCCCCCCCTTGAAGGAATCGCGCCCCGAGATTCCTACTGAGAAGAGAAAAGGTCCGAATACTTCTTGCGAAGATACTCTTCGGTCTCCCACGTTGCCTCTTTATCGGGATGATGAGACCACTGCATTTTTAAGAACTTGGTGCTCTTGTTGCGAGTTTTGCGCTCGGTCTCATCGAGAATGCGAATAGGGTGCTCTTCATAAGAGAGGTCTTCTTGCAGTTCAATGGAATCATGATCAACTGCACGACCTGGGTCTTTGAAGCACTTCTTGAGCTGTGACACGTGAAAGACATCGTGCACCTTGGATAGCTTTTCTGGAAGTTCAAGACGATAGGCATTTTCTGCACGCCTTGAGAGAATGTTGAAGGGACCAATATATCTTGGTGCAAGCTTTCCTTTGACACCAAAACGATGAGTTCCTCTGAGGGGAGTAACACGGAGATATGATTTGTCTCCAGCTGCATAGACCATGTCCCTGTGTTTGCTGTCATAGTAGCTTTTCTGACGAGAATGAGCAATCTTCAGATTGTCACGAATGATGTGAACTTTCTCTTCGGCCCCCTTAACAATGTCAGGGCCTAAGAGTGAATGTTCACCAGCTCCAGACCAATTGATTGGACTCCTGCATCTGCGGCCATAGAGAGCCTCGAAAGGTGCCATGCCTAGACTTGCCTGAAAGCTGTTGTTGTAGGAGAATTCAGCATATGGAAGACATTCCTCCCATTTCATGCCAAAAGAGAGACCACATGCTCTGAGCATATCCTCGAGAATCTGATTGACTCTTTCAACTTTCCCTTGAGACTGAGGATGATAGGCTGTGCTGAACAGAAGCTTAGTGCCCAAAGCTTCTTGAAAGCTTTTCCAGAAGTGAGAAGTGAAGATGCTTCCACGGTCTGAGCTTATTTCTAGCGGAACACCATGAAGAGGAACAATCTTTGTTGTATAGAGCTCTGCCAATTGACTAGCTGAGATTGTTTCTTTAACAGGGAAGAAATGAGCGACTATAGTGAGTCGATCAATGACAACGAAGATTGCATCGTTGCCCCTCTTTGACTTTGGAAAACCAGTGACGAAGTCCATTTCAATAATGTCCCACTTCCATTCAGGAATTTTCAGAGGTTGGAGAAGACCCGCTGATTTCTGATGAACTGCTTTGACACGTTGACAAACATCGCATTCAGAGACATATTTAGCAACTTCACGCTTCATGCCAGACCACCAATACATTGTTTTGAGATCCTGGTACATCTTTGTACTTCCAGGATGTATGGAAAGAGGAGTATCATGAGCCTCCTTGAGAATCACATCTTTCAGGCTTTGGATTTCGGGAACTGCAATGCGTCCTTGGAAAAACACTGTTCCCTTGTCATCAATTGAGAAGCACTCATACTTCACATTGCCTGCTTTGATGTTCTTTGCGATCTTCTTGATCTCAGCATCACGAAGTTGTTCAGAACGAATCTTGTCCTCAAGCGTTGGACTGGCTGATATCCTTGAGGAACAAGTCCAAGATTCAGCTTTTGGAATTCTTCGTGAAGAGGAGGTTGGCTTTCCATGATCATGAGATTGTTGCAATAGGACTTGCGACTGAGAGCGTCGGCCATTACATTAGCCTTGCCTGAAGTGTCATAGATGGTGATATCGAAGTCTTTGATCTTCTCAAGCCATCTCCTTTGTCTGAGTTTCAGATCTGGCTGACTGAAGATGTACTTTAGACTGTTGTGGTCAGAAAAGATCTCAGTGCGATTACCCAACAAGTATTGTCTCCACTTCTTGAGGGCAAAGACAACTGCTGCAAGCTCAAGGTCATGAATAGGATAGTTGAGCTCATGTGTGTTCAACTGGCGAGAAGCATAAGCCACAACTTGACGTTCTTGCATGAGAACTGCACCTAGACCTTGGAGAGAAACATCACAGAATATTTGGAAAGGTTTGGAAGGATCTGGGCCAACCAGACCTGGTGTAGAACTGAGTTTAGTCTTCAGGAGATTGAAGCTTTTTCATCACATTTTGGAGACCAGACGAACTTCTTGTCCTTCTTTGTGAGGTCAGTGAGAGGTTTGGCAATCTTGGAGAAGTTTGGGACGAAGCGACGACCATAGCTAGCCAAACCAAGAAAACTTCTGACTTGCTTCACCGTTTTAGGCGGTTTCCATTCAACAATGGCCTTAACCTTTTCTGGGTCAATAGCTATGCCCTTGGCAGATATGACATGACCAAGGTAAGTGACTTCAGAAATCCAGAACTCACATTTGGAAAACTTGGCATAGAGGCGATGTTCGCGAAGCTTCATGAGGATGAGACGAAGATGTTCTTCATGCTCTTTCTCGGATTTTGAGTAGACAAGAATGTCATCAAGATATACCACAACGAACTTGTCGAGGTATTCATGGAAGACAGAGTTCATGAGTCGAGAGAAAGTCGCCGGTGCATTGGTGAGGCCAAAGGACATGACGGTGTATTCATAGCGACCGAAGCGAGTGACAAAGGCTGTCTTTGGAACATCCTCTTTTCTGATCTTTATTTGATGGTAACCCATTCTCAAGTCCAACTTGGAGAATATAGAGGCTCCAGCAAGTTGATCAAAGAGATCATCGATGCGAGGAATTGGATACTTATTTTTGATGGTTTTCTCGTTAAGAGGACGATAGTCAACAACGAGTCTCTTTGTTTGATCCTTCTTTGCCACAAAGAGAGTTGGGCATCCCCAAGCCGAGGAACTAGGTTGAATGTAACCTTTTTCCATGTACATATCGATTTGCTCCTTTAACAATTTCAGTTCAGGAGGAGCTATCTTGTATGGATACTTGGAGAATGGAGCAGTGCCTGGTTCAAGTTCGATGACGAACTCAACAGCTCTGTCAGGAGGCATTCCTGGCAATTCTTCTGGAAAGACATCGGGAAAGTCACAAACCACCGGAACAGTTTCAATAGATGGTAGGGGATTTGCATTGAGAGTGTAGAGTTGAACAACTGTATTTTCAGCATGGAAGTAGACTATCTGGCCAGAAGGGTGTGTGATTTTGACAGACTTAGCAGGACAATCAATGACTGCTTTGTTGGCTACCAGCCAATCCATCCCAAGAATGACATCAATATCTGAAGAGTAGAGAGCTATCAGAGATGCCTGGAATGGAAGGTTTCCAACTGTGATCTCGATGTTCTGGCTAACTTTATTGCTTTGCCAGCTAGATCCCGGTGATTTCACTAGGAGAGGGATAGACAACTGTTCCAAGTTTATTTTACTGGTGTTTGCAAAGCATTGAGAGATGAAAGAGTGTGAAGCACCAGAATCGAACAAGACTTTAGCATGAAACGAGTTCACAAGAAGTGTGCCCATTACAACTTCTGGAGATTCTTCTGCTCCCTGGGCCTTGACATGGTTCACCCTCACAGTTCTCAAGACAAACTTGTTCCTGTTGCGGGGCCTAGGCGAAGAAGTGTGTACGATCACATGATTGACATTAGAGATAGGTAGTGATGGTAGCTTGTTCTGCGGGCACTTGTAGGAGTAGTGTCCTGGTAGACCGCACTTGAAGCATGTAATAACAGAACGAGGAGCTGTTGGACTTGGCTGAGATGGAGCACCTCCTGAAGATACCACTAGGGTGGGAGGGCGGTGAAGAAATCCTGCCGGGCTTGGCAAGCAGATGGGCGGTGTTGGAGTGGTATATGGAACCCAAACTCTTCGTTTTTGTGGAGGCATGATAACTTTTGACGAATTATCCTGTTCACGAGAGTGCTTACGAGACTCCTCAACCAACTTGCGCCCATTCTCTTCATTTAGAGCGATGTTGATGAGGTCCTCAAAATTCTTGGCCTTGATGTTGGTGAGAGCATACTTGAGTTCCGGGTTGAGACCCCTGCGGAACTTTGCCATCTTTTTCGCTTCCGTGGAGACTTCATCTCCGGCGTAGCGAGCCAGGCGATTGAACTCTCTTTGGTATTCGAGAACGTCCAAATTGGCTTGTGTGAAAGAATAGAATTCCTCACGCATTCTCTCCATGATCCCATCGGGAATGTGATGGCGTACGAAGGCTTTCTTGAAATCCTCCCATGTGATTGCCACACTAGGACCTCTCATTTCTTGGAAGTTCTCCCACCAAGACATGGATTGCCCACGGAGAAGGTAGGTCACGTAAGGAACACGGTCCTTGTCAGCCACATGAGCTACCATAAGAGTACAGTTCATTTCACGGAGCCAGTCATCAGCATCCAATGGCTCGGAGGAGGTATCAAACGTGCGCGGATTGAGCTCAAGGAGCTCCCGAATAGACACACGGGCGTTGCCATTATTCCCAAGGTCTTGGTTCTGCTGCATCTGCCTTATAACTTGTGTCATCTGAGACGGCACTTTCCCCATCTCGGGTGGCAGTGTGGGTTCTTCGTCACCACTTTCCATCCTAAAGAGGATACCAAGATTAACACACTAACCGGAAAACAAAATCCAATATAAGTGCTTATAAGGCTTACTTGAGACGGTAAGAAGGTAGCATGGAGCAAACATATACTACCCTCAACGTTCACCATAAATGGTTCGCGTACCACACGGATAGCCGTGTTGAAGAAGAAAATCTCCGGAACAAAGCGGATGGGGGTTAACAACGAATCAACAGGTAAGTTGTTACAACGAAAGAGACGATTTGTGAAGGACGATATCGAAGCAACAACTGGGAAACAGGAGACCACAAACACCTGAGGTACTACGGAGAAACCCATCCGGGCTTCTAGAGGATCAATGTCTACTACTTAAGGAATAGAGGATCTCCTTCCGGGGCTTATTTTCCACCGTTCTCAATCGTGAGTAGGCAACATGAAAATCGTGTCACAACCACCTCCATTCCTATGGTCTAGTAGATATAACCATCCTCGAGAAACCAGGATACGTGAAATTCTAACTTGACAGTTTAGGTGAGAAGAGAAAAACAACGTTGCACTTCTTTACCAGAAAAGGGAGGGTGGGTGGGGAAAGAAATAAAAGAACAGAATTCCTACTCTCACGTTTCATTTTTCCTATATAGCTACAAAATAGTTTCTAGACTCAACTGCGACCAGTAAAAGGGTTCCTACAGGCAGACAGGCTCTGATACCATTTGTCGCACCCGGACTTCTAGAGGATACACACAGCCCGCTAAATAGTAGATAATTGGCTTACGGGGCCTACCTGCACCCGCATCTCAATATGAGTAGGCCGACACGTAAACGTGTGACAACCATTCTCTACTATTCATCGTCTGTGAAACCAGCCAATAGGAATCCGAATACTTCCATTGACGTACTTCATAACATACACACATGGTACGACAACGGCATTTGAACAAGTGATATCACAACAAATCTCTAAGACACAAAGAAATAGAAATAAGTGGCAAAAGCTCTCACTAGAGCAGAGATAGCAAATACAGTCATGCAGAGGACACATGTCCCAACAAGTCATCATTACATCACAGCGGAAGCAAACAAGGTGTCTGAGTACAGACAAGATCCAAATAGGCCTAAGAGGCCGAAAACGAAAAAAACGGAGCCCATCCACGAAGTCTCGGATCCTGCCCGGGTCCGCTATCTACTCGTTAGCAGCCTCGTCATACTCCACGTAGTAGCCACCATGGGGATCCTCGGAAACGTAGTCTGTAGAACCAGCAGCCCCAAAGGGGTCAGTACGGACGAGTACTGGCAAGCAAGACGCACAAGATACCAAAGTGTACCCGACAACACCAAGTACAGATGCTTTGGGTTCAACGGAAGATAGGTGATGCAAAGTTGCGGCAGCGGGCTGCACTAACCAACTACAGAGACACTCTACAATATCCGGCTAAAAGAAAGGATAAGATAGCGCATCGGAGCCAACTACCACTAACCTCAAACAAACCCATCCTGCATCTCCCCCTTATCCAAAGAAGCAATCCGAGGATAACCCACACAGTTGGATTAATGAAGGTTCAGGTTATTGTGACCATATGCCTATTACTAGTCAAATTATTATTAATTAGGTGTAAGTTGTCGGTGTACTTGTTAGCCAGCACTTTCACCAAGTCGTCACATAACCGCGGACAACACGGCTTCTCGAGAAGATTCATCATGGATCAGAGGACAAGACCCTTTTCCTAATTAGGGTCGACACTAGCAGGCTTCAAAACCCTAACCCGGGCCTCCTGCCGGTGCCTTATCATCAAATTATTATTACCCCAAACATTAACATGATATTGATTATAACAAGCCCATCTATCAAACTAAACAGGTGATAAGATAAATGACAACAAGACTCGAGCACAAACAAACCTAAGCATGATACTACGACACAGGCTAACAAACAACAAGGTTGTAGGTGTGGGGGTGAGGCTATATTCATGGCTGCAGGATGACATGTGATAGGATCGGAACACAAGCAACGAATCATAAGGCTAACAGATTAGGCAACGGAAAGTATCGGTATCAAGTGTGGAACGGACACAATGGTTCATGTGAGTGAATACTTGCCTGCAAACTCAGTAGCCTAGTACTTGGCTAACTCCTCTGAAGTGGTATCGTAAACCTCGTATGTCTCAACGTCGTCGTCTATTCACGAAGAAGCAAACAAACAACGAAGAGAGACGGACAATCAATAACATGGTATAATGCACAAACATGGGATGATGCATGACATTTTAATGCAAGTAAGAGATCATGGACATGATCATCAAGTTAAATGGGTGTCCCAAATAAGTTTGCATTATTTGGAAACCTCTCATATTTATCTTAGTGGCCTATTATTAATTTTAATCAGATCAATACATCAATAGTATTCCCACATGCATGAAATGATGCTTTTCTGTTATAAATTGAAGTTCTTTCCATTTTGGTATAGTTTCCATAATTTTTGGGTGAAGAAAATAATAAATATGAATTAATTCTTATTGCTTTCATTTCTGACATTTTTGGCAAACAATTTAAACAGAGGTACCTTAGGGGAATAATTGTATTTAAAAGGTTGAAAACATGTAGCAAATGTTTCACTAAACATTTTGAGCTATTAAACATAATTTTTGGATCATTATTGAATTTATTATGCATTCTTCCATAAGCATTTTTATTCTGCCCCTTTTAGTAAACAGAAGGAAACATGTTCAAATTTAATTCAATTGTGACCAACCAAAATACCACTTTGTAGAGTTTGTTAAGACAGATTTTTAGAGCTCAAGTTTGCTCAATTTGGGTGAACAGAACTCAAGTTATGAATTTTGCAAGATTTCAGTTTTTATTCCATTTTCTGTATTTAAATATTTAGTGCACAAATTATTACAGAAACATGTTGACATTTTTACATATTTCGAAAGTGCTCACAGTTATTAATCTACAGAAATTTGAATCATTCCAATTGGAGCATTTTTCAATTAGTTATTGATTTTACAAGTAATGGTTGGAATTTGCAAAACTGAATCCATTTCCTTTTTAACAGAGAAAAACGTCCGGGATTTTTTTTCTACCGATCCAGGGCCATACCCGCGTGTCCTTGCCCACTAACAGGTGGGGTCCGGCTCCACGCGGCGAGGTGGAAGCCACCGTGGCTTCCAGGGACATTGACAGGTGGGACTAGGCCGTGGGGATTAAATCCAAAAAAATGTTTGAGGCATGCCTCAGGTGGGATTCGAGCTAGGGTCTCTACAGGGGAACCAGAGGCGGTAGCCACTGGGCTATTGACGTCTTTGTTCAATTATGTACATCTGCATCCTTAAGATATTTAGGCAGCGCCTTAACTGAACCTCAGCGCACACGATCCAGACTTGGACGTAACTGAAGAACCACGAACAGGCAGTGCCGGCGTCGACCAAAACCGTGCAGCAGGAGGCGACTACATAGCGCAAACCAACGGCAAAACGACGGTAATCGGAAGAGGAGCTCACCCTCGTCGCGTGGGTGCACTCGGTGTGGCCGGAGGTGGTCGGAGACGACGACAATGGTGAGGTGAAGCTCGTCGGCCGGCCGGACAAGACGGAGTCGATCTCCCCAACGGTGGCGTCCCGGTTCTATTCCTTCTGCATACAGGTAGAGGACGACGAGGTGAAGCTAATGGTGGTCTTCGATCTGTTTGGCGCTGCTCCAATTGCCGGCGGCAAGCTCGGCCATGGCGGTGGTAGTTCGGTTGCGGGAGGAACAGAGGAGAAAGGCGGTGGCGGCGGCTAGAGGGGAAAGAGAGAGGGCTAGGGTTAGGGTTTGGGGACCTTCTTGTAGAGGGGGCAAAGGGAGCAGGTGGAGAGGGTGGTGCGGTGGTGGTGCTCTGTTGCGTCACTGGTGTCGACATCGCTGTACGGACGGAGGTGGAAGAAAGGGAGGTGGGCTGGGTCGTAGGTGGCTGGGCCGACCCAGTGTGGCTGGCCTGGCTGCCTCCCCTTTCCCTTTTCTTTTTATTATTCCTTTTTTTTGTAGAAAGGAAAGAGAAGGAAAAAGAAAGGGTTTTTGGGATCCAAAAATTATGGTGATAATTTTTATAAGTTCCTTATTGAAAATGCCCAGTTGCACCAACTTTTGTTTTTCAAAATTTTAAATATTTGTTGCTGTTTGAAATTTAAATGAATTTGCTTGAATCTTGCAATAATTGAATTATTTGAAAATTACCCAAGTCACTTATTTGGAAAATCAAGTTTATGGAAAACAATTAAATTGTTTGATTTGAATATTTTATTTGAAAAGGTTGTAACAGACCAAGTGTGAAACATGTTGATTTGAATTTATTTGAAATTTGAGATTCCACACATGGATGCATTATGATGACATGATGCATTAAATAAAATTCAAGAAACAACCATGTAAAAGGGGAATTTTCATACTTGGGATGTTACAAGTTGCTAGAATTTCTTCCTCCGGGTAGAACGTCGAGGTAGAGACCATCCAAGCTATCTTGGAGTCTCAATTGATAGAGTCGAATATTTCCGCCCTTTGAGTCTCGGTATATCCTTGTGGAACACCGGTGGCATTGCGCCAAGACTTGGCGGTGGTGTAATGCATTTTCATCAGCCCTAAGGCCATGCGTACACCATCGCGGGCGGCAGACTTCAGCCATGATTCGCGTTGGTTAGCCACCTCTGCAAATGCTTCCGGGAGTCTGCTGGCTTCCAAGAATTTGCCAGCTTTGTCTAGAATGCACTTGTTAATAAGCAACATTGAACGAACAACGACGTCTCCTAGAGGGGGGGGGTGAATAGGCGATTAAAACTTTTCCGGTTAAGGCTTGCTAAATGCGGAAATAAACTAGGTGTTTAAATTAACAAGCATACAACCTAAATATTCTATGGTCAAAAAGATGCACAAACAACTTATGCTAAGCAAGACAAGTAACAAGGTGATAGCAAGATATATAACTTCAAGCTCGAAGGCTATGACAATGTAAATTGCATAAGTAAAAAGTTCGGGTATAGAAATAACCGAGGCACACGGAGACGATGATGTATTCCCGAGTTCCTCCCACAAAGGGGAGTACGTCTCGTTGGAGGGGTGTGAGCTCGCCATGAAGGCCTACTCAACGCCACAAAGGCCTCACCCTATTCTCCGATGAACCCCGCCACAAAAGCCTAGTTCACCTTCCACTATTGGAAACCTTCAAACCCGAGGCATGCATCCACAACTCAATTGGAGGCTCTCGGTGTCACCACAATCTTGGGGCACACATCCACAACTCAATTGGAGGCTCCGAAGAACACCACAAGTCGTCTAGGGTCCAAGACCCAAGAGTAACAAGCTCACAATCTTTCACTTCCACGAACCCTCGTGGAGAGACCAAACCGATGCAACCGATGCAAATGGCAAGAGCACAAGTGCTCAAATCCTTCACTCTCAAATTCCAACAAAGCAACAAATGCTTATGGGGGAATAAGAGAGGAAGAACAATGGAGGAGAAACACAAAGAACTCCAAGATCAAGATCTACTAAGTTTCCCTCACTAAGAAGGAAGATGGATTGGTGGAAATGTAGATCTAGATCTCTTCTACCTTCTCCCTCAAAGATATGCAAGAATCATAGGAGGGATTGGGAGAGGGGCAAGCTTTCCAAGGTCAAAAATGGTGGGGGAGAGAGGATTTTTCGTGCTTGGAAGACTTGGGGACCAATGAGAAGAAGACCCCCTTAAATAGGTCCCCACAAAAACTAGCCGTTTTTCTGTCCATTCGCGACCAGGCCGGAATGGCCCGGAATATTCCGGACCCCGGAATCATCCGGAAAATTCCGGATTCAAACAGAGCATTTTCCCGTTATGGCCGAAATGGCCCGGAATATTCCGGATGCAAACAGAGCATTTTCCCGTTGAGGCCGGAATGGCCCGGAATATTCCGGATCCCGGAATCATCCGGAAAATTCCGGATTGCAACAGTGAGACTGAAAACCGATACGAGAAATGCTATAACTTTTGCATATGAACTCCGAACGAGGTAAATCCAATTGCAATGGAAAGATAACAGCAAGGAGTATCCAAATATGGAGAAGTATGGAGAAGTTACCACACATGGAAGGTGTGGGAACATTCTCAAAGACGAACGGAATATTTTCACCACCGAAAACGCAATAAGTTTTTCTTACGAATATGTTTTCGTGAAACCAAGGCTTGTCAAGAAGATCCTGACGAGCACTAGACCCCAAAGGAGACAAAAGCCAAATAAGAACCAAGAAAGATGATATACGAGTATGCAAAGGTTTGAGCTCTCCATAACGATTCGATCAAGTTACTCACTTGAGAGCCCCTCTTGATAGTACGACTATCTATCCTATAACCCGGTCTCCTAAAGACACGAGACCGGTAAAATAGAAAACCTATCAAGATTATACCTTTGCCTTGAGCATTCCACTTGAGCTAGATGATGACGATCTTGACTCTCTCAAGTTGGATCTTCTTTCTTGATTGCGCTTGCTAGCACAAGCTCCGCTTGATGAAGACTTGCAAGTTGCTCCACCATACACCATTATGGGAGAGACTAGCTCCCCCATACACCATTATGGGAGAGACTCTTCTCGGCAAATCTTCACAAGGCCACAATCTCCAAAAAGGGTGGCAAGCATCAAGCATAGGATATCTTCTAGATGCTTTACTTGAGCTTCCACGTCAAGCTAGATGACGAACACCGCTTGACGATGACATAGACCATGGGCTATATGAAATCTTCCTTTTGGTTCATGCCCATGGAAAGATACCTAACCACGCATAGAGATGCCACACACACATATCATGGGTTAGTTCACAAAGCTATATTTACAATTGCTTACCATACCATGAGATACGCAATCCCACTTGGTACATCTTGTAGCTTTGTGTGTTGATCACTTGATTGATCAACCTTGTATCTTTGCTTCTTACTTCAAATGATGATGTCTTGAAGATTATAATGAATAATCATATAACCATTTTCTTCAAGACACACTAGCAATAGGGCTCAACTCAAACCATGGCCATTCTTCATATAAATCCATGAATATAACAATGGCCATCAAGGAAGCTAATAGAGTTCAACACATGAACTCCATTATTTCCTATGGACAAGATCTACAAGGATAACTCAATGCAAACATTAATCCATAAGGATTGTCATTAATTACCAAAACCACATATGGGGGAACTATGCGCTTTCAAACATTCCAACATTCTTCAGCTCGGTGACAAATGTCCCGAAAGCCTGGATCCAATCAATCTGAGTAATCAGAGGATTCCCCTCTGTTAATGAAAAACAGAAAAGGTTAGACATACAGAGGGAAGAAAAGAGAATGCAAAGTGAAAGGAAAAACTTGGTAAAAGTACTCAAACTTACCAAGGATTTTGTCCATTTCAATGCCTTCTTCAAGACGTTGATTTAGGGCATTCTCCAGGTCCTGGATGGTCCTCCGGTCTTTCTCAACTTGTGAGGAAGCCCGAGACTCGGACAAACTCAAGGCCAGTTGGCTCGCCTCCATGTCCTCCCGAAGCTTTACAGTCATATTGTAAAGCTCGGAATTCTCTTTGCGGAGGGTCTCGGCATTGCTGGAATCCTCAACAACTTTCTTGGCTTTGGTCACAGATACTATGAAGAAAGAGAGGCGAGGTATTCAAAACTCGGAAAAGTAATTAGTGAAAAATTCGAAAGTTCAGAATCAAGAATAAGGAAAGAAAAAATGTGCTTACCCGCAGTCTCCTTAAGTTACTTATGAATCTCGGATAGCTCCGAGTCCTTATCATTAGGAATACCAAGAAGAGATTTCAC
The DNA here is from genome assembly GCA_028641055.1 of Alopecurus myosuroides. Classification (NCBI taxonomy): domain Eukaryota; kingdom Viridiplantae; phylum Streptophyta; class Magnoliopsida; order Poales; family Poaceae; genus Alopecurus; species Alopecurus myosuroides. The sequence continues at coordinate 457,981,546 of CM054059.1, read as the reverse complement.
CTCTTGGTTCTTGATGGTAATCTTCTCGAAAACTTCCATGTGTATGTTTTTGGCAGTTTGCTGAAAAGCATACAAAGGAAAAAAGATTAGTTAAACAAAGACAGGCAGGCAAAAAAGAAAAGCATTAATACAAAAAGCAGAATGTAAGGTTTTTTCTTAATACTTGGGGGCTAGAGATATTACGTTGATCATCCTTTGCAAACCTCCTAGTGTCTCCGTGAATTCCTTGGCGTATTCCGAGAAGGTAATCCCCATATGGTGGATTCCGTCTTGGAGACCCTCACGAGGTGAGAACACGTAATTAATCCGGACTACCAACCCGCCTTTTGGCCAAGGATAAATCAAGGGGGCTCGAGCGAAATACTTTTTAGCCCACAGATGAATATATCTGAGTTCATGAAAGCAGGCCTCTTGTTATACCTTGAAATTTGCGTCAAAAGTCGACATTGGCTCAGCTTCTAGAAGCGTCGAAGGTCCGCCTTCGTCAAGTGTCGCCCTTTCCCGCACATCCGTGTTGGATGCATTGGGTTGGCTGTTCCGCAGGGGATAGTTTACTTCTTCCTGAGCAGCCAAATTTTCTTCTCCAGCTGCCACTGGAGTGTCTGGGGAAGCTGCATGGGATGGCTTAGGCCCCCTAAGAGCAATAGCCTTCAGCTTTTTCCTGCCCTTTCTCTTCAAAGCGACAGAAGTAAGGTTAGAAAAGAGAAAAGAAGGAGAAACTGAGATGAAAAATCCGAGAAAGAAGGGACGCAAGAAAAAGTATATGATGGTAAAATTTCGGGTCTTACTTGGAATTGGCGACGGCAACCCTATCAAGATCGATCACTTCGTGGCTCAAACAGATCTTCTTGCGTTTCCGCCCTACGGCTAACTGAAAGCGGGCTCTAAGATCCGCTAGTTCATCATCGGTGGCAAGCTGCTTTTTGGGAAGATCAAGAAGCTGTAAAGAGATAAAACCCGGATTAGAATCAAAACATCCGAGAAAAGATAAAGTTGGAGAAAGTTCCCCAAAGGCAAAAATTGAAAGCATACCTTGGGAGCGGTATTTTGCGTGTTATACATTTGTAAATTTTTCTCGTATTGATCACGAGTAGCTACAAGTTGGTTGGCGCGCTTCTTAAATTGCTTCTTCGACAAAGCATTCTTTGTCACCCTCATTGCATCGTCAGGTCCCGAATACTCGCAGAGGAGCCGGTGGCCGTGGTGAGCAAGAGGTTGGATCCTCCTTCTGAGCCAGCAAATGACCGTGTCCATGCCGGTCAGAGGAGGAGTGGAAGAGACGAGTTTCGCGATCAGCCTTTTTATTCTAATCATGTTTGGAGGCAGAACCTGGACCGCATCCAACGCCCAATTGTCTTTGGGTGTGGGTGCGGAATTGATGAAAGCCGGAATTCCCGTCTCCTTTCCAAGAAAGGAAACATCCGAGTGATAGAAGAAAGAGCATGTCCAGAATTTGACGGACTCGGAAGTTTTTATTTTTGGAAACCATTCCTCCCTATTCCTATGGAGGTTGAAGGAGATGGTCCCACATGTTGGAAGAACACCTTTGGTGGTGTTGCGTTTCGCGTTGAAACAATACTGAAAGAAGTCTAAGCGGGGTTCTATCCCTAGATACACCTCAAAGAGAGCATGAAACCCGACTATGCATATAATCGAGTTGGGTGGCATATTGTGGGGTTGGACACCGTAATGGTTGAGGACTTGGACAAAAAACGTGGAGCGTGGGAAACCCATACTTCGATTCATATGGGAGGCCGAAACAACCTGTTCTCCATCTTTCGGAGAAGGCTCGGAGTCATCTTCGTCCATCCACCATTTGTCCTTGGCGATGAACCCGTCTTTCTCCATAGCACTGAGGAGATCCATTACAACGTTGCCGTGACTCCAATTCCCGGCATCGCCCTCCTCTCCGTCTTCGCCTCCAGCGGTGGCAGCGGCCGCTGCGTTGTCGCCGTCACGGACGGAAGATTCCTCCTCCTTGGTTTCGGGGAAGGGAGGAGGAGTAGCAGACGATGGAGGCATGGTTCCACCGGCGGGATTGAGATCCCTGCCCGCGGTTGCACTCTCGAAAACTTCCGGCGCGGCAGTGGAGGAGCTAGGAGGAGTTCCGGCAGCCGGGTCGAGAGCTTGAATAATGTCCTCTATGGCAGCGTCGTGTTCGCGGCAAGCTCAGAGGCGCGTGCAGGGCTTTCGGTGGACATTTCTTAGAGGCGCAACCGTGCAAACGAGATACGCCACCGCCGATAGGTCTCCGGTGAGGTTCTAGGCTCTGGTTTGTTCTCTGCGTTCCTTTCACTTGAGGCTGGGAGTGGCTGTGCTCCGGGGTCTTGAGGAGGAAGATGAAGCAGAAGAGGAACCGGAGACCCCGAGGCGGCTATTTATAGCCAGTTTCGCGTTGAGATTAGTCCCAACGGCTCTTTTAGCCGTTGGATGATTGACGCGTGTATTGCCTGACTACCCGAGAAACGAGGAGACGGGGTGATAATTGCTATCTCCTTGTTTCTCGCGAGAGAATCTGTCGGAGATATGGTTTTAGACTTTTGACTGAACCCAAACGTCCGTGACGTAAGTAAGATTTTAACGCTTGCGTCACTGTGTCCTTGATCGTGAGAGAAATGCCAGATTTCGGCAAATCTGAATTTGGCATCATAGATTTGTGTTGAAAGAAGAATCAAGACAAAACACCGACATTTGTGAAGAGAATACAAATCCACGAGGATTGGCAAAATGAAGTCTCAATCCTTCTTGGGGGCTATTGTCAGATATATGCCAAATAGGGGTATATCCGGCTTTGGCCGAAGGCCGGATTACCAGGGTGGCCCATAGGCAATGTAACAGGGTCCATTGGACGGCCCAGTAAGCTTACGCACAGGAAACCGGATTCTAGAAAAAACACGTACCACGACCCAATCATGGTCTGGCTTGGAGAAGAAGCCGGATGCTTTGAGTTCCAAGATAGATACTTTCCGTAGTCTTCTAGTTTCCTTCCTGTAAGCCCCATCCCGGCTATCTATATAAAGCCGACGGGAGCGACAGACAAAGAAAATCAAAACTTAGCTAGATCCAACTCACCGGGAAGTTCATCCTCGCCGAGTTAGCGGAACCATACTCACGATTGTACTCTATATACTTCAGGCTCCAACCTTCATTTAGTGAGATTGTAGGAGTAGGAACGCCGCCTAGTTGAGACGTATCGAACATGGGTAAAACATGTGTTCCACGTCCTCCCGCGGCTTTACCAGTAGGCTTATGGCACCCCCGTCCATGATCGTTACTACGAAGTCTCGACATAGCCAGAACACCATTTAAGACAACTTATGTGCAGCTTGTGTTTGCGCCACAAGGTTTTCGACCACCAAAGACCAGAGAGCATTTGTTTCCTTGTCTTATTTAATACAAGCATGTCATATGCTTTTTCATAAAGAACTGGCAAGGGGAACTAGAGTCGCAACTCTTGCGGTCCAGAGGCACATCGGGGACTAATCGTGAGCGTCGTCAATATCTAAAAGAATAACAGAACAACACACCAAGAATTAATATGTGCATTGCAATGAGCTTTTTTTAATGACCATTATAACTATAAGTGGAAGAAATAAAATGGTACTAGAAGTGAGAAATCATCGCTGCTTATTCTGAAACAAAAAACTGTAGGTGATACTCTATTGACAACAACTCTCCTTAAAGTATCCAAAACAACTTGAAGATATCAAAACAACACTAAATCCATTCAGAGAGTATATTTTCACCCCCAAACTAGTATGCATATATGTTCCCAGGAACCGAAACCACAACTCTCCTTAAAGCATCCATCAGCCGCCTTCTAAGATAAGTTCATCACTCCCACATGTATCTTACAACTTGTCTTCTCCGTGATATTATCCACGGGGTAGTGATCCATCAGTGCCTCATCAGCACTAACCCCTGTGGAAGCCACGCTTCTTCTCCGCTGATATGGGCCGCCTAGACTATGTTTCTATAGCTGACAAGGTGCCCCTTGCTCACGCAATTCCTCTATTTGCTTCTTTTGGTGCTTTATGATAGTAATTATTTTGGCGTTCCTTTCTAGGTTGTTCAACCGGTCTTCCTCCTCATGCTCCTTCCTCTTCTTTGCTCTCGCTTGGCTTCTATAAGACTTGTGGTCCTCGGGAAACCCAGTCTTCCATGGCACACTAGGTTAAAAGCCTTGTGTTCGTCCTGATTTTTCAGGATTCCCGAGCGCCCTTGTCAGCTCGTCGTTCTCTTTGCCGGGAATAAACTTTTCCTCTTGAACCTCAGCGACTGCTTCAACAATTGCTTTCTAGGTATATGAATTTCTTTATTTTCATCATTTTTAACTCCCATTTTTTTCGGTATCCAATTTCTTGCTCTTTGAGGCCAGGAATCTGTAGCTGGAGTGATCCCTTTTTCGCGCATGATGGCCTCAGCTTTATCTCACTTAGGCTCGGCACTTCTTGAACCACCTTCCCCCATCTTATGGTGATATTTCCTTATTCTTTTCCGACCTCTGCCTAGCTACTTCTGAATTCTTGTACTCCAAAAATGAGTCCCAGTGATCCCACTGCCTCTCTATTGTGCCAGTGAAATCTGGAGCTTTCTTATCTTTGACATACGCACGGTATAATACGTTCTTGTAATTATTGAATTGTTCAACCATCTTCTTAAGAGCAAAATGCTTGACTAAGTCCCTCATGGCATTTGTCCTTCCGATATCATCCCAGACCGGTAGGGTGCAATGTGCAATAAGCTTGTTCCAAAGCATTTTCACTACATCTCCAATGAACTAAACTCTCCCATACATCTAGAATAATCCATTACATAGATCGGGTCCATTTTTATTTAACCCTAATACATCGCGAATAATATCACTAATACATATGCCATGCATTAACCTAGTTTTCAAACTTACTTCGACCGGGTCCTGAGCCGCGGGGTGCTGAGCCTCGGACGCTGCGCATCTAAAGATAAAGAACCCTCACAGGGTCACAGATCACGTGATAAGGAACCCTCTGAAGAAACGACTAGGTATTGCTATATTGCCTATCCAACAAATACATGTAGCGATGGACGTGCTCGTCCTCCTCCCTGATACGGAGACGTACAACCTCCTTGGGGGCCGTCTTTCTCTGCACCGAGTGTTGCCCATGCGACTGCCACCAAAGAATGTCCGGTTCGACGACATCACACGGATTCCTCACAAAGCTGCGCGTTCCGAAAGGTAGTGCCTCCCAGTGCCAGCCCGACGGAGCCTAGTCCCGGACATCGCCCCACTGGTCCAACAGGGACATGGTCGCCGAGAGCAATAAACTAAAAACACAATTTTTATAATACTATCATTCCAAATTGACACTAACGCCTGACCACACCAACAAAACTATTTCACCTAAGTCAAAATTCTATTTCTAATTACTAACTCTAATTCTAACACTAAGTGAAAAACACTAAGTACGGCTCTTCTAATTACCTAACCCTAACACTAAGTGTGTTTTTGCACACAAAGACCCAAATTTTATGTGACAAGTGTTTGAAACTAAATTTCAAAAGTATTTGAATATGAATTTGAATAATGTTTGAATCTAATCAAAAATTCAATATGAAAAATGTTTGAATTTGAATCACTAATCCAAAACATTTTCTGTTTTCTAACATATTTATTCTAACTATTCAAACTATTAACCATTTTTCCCATTTTCAATTAAAAATTCATTTACTAATATTTTTTGCATATTTTTTAATCTTACAAAATTTTCAACATGGAAAGTGTTTGAATTTGAATAACTAATCCAAAATCATTTTCTGTTTTCTAAAATAATTATTTTAACTATTCAAACTATTAACCAATTATTGGAAAATGTTTTTTTATTATTTTTGAATTTTTGATGGTTAGGTCATCTTCGACTACATTGAATTTCCAAGGGTACGAGATTAAATGGGAATACATTTTACACGATCGCAAATGGGTCTAGCTGAAATGAGGTTGGGTACACATGTAGCTAGACCAGCAGTACGGAATGACAACAGTGGATCTCAGGTTTAGTCATACTCCTGCCTCGTCCTCGTAGTCGTCCTCGTCGCCGCCATCGCCGTCGCTGTCATCGGACGACGCTCGCGGCTCAAACCTCGATGGGTGAGCTTGCCTAGACTAGAAGTGAGGATAGCGCAGGCAGGGGTTATCGCCGGCCGTGATGTATCCCATGACGCTCTCGAGAGTCCGGCAGCCCCACCACAACCAAGGCCGTCCTCCTCGTACCATGCGAGCGGCCTCTCACGCCGATTGATGAAGAAGGCGACCCAAATCGGGCGGTATTCGGTATCCCAGCGGGTATCCATCCCCTCGTCTGGCGTGAGCTCGAGGTAGTAGTGATTCATGATGGCCGCCCGGCGCGCCACACCTTGAGGGACAGGAGGGACCGGCATGCCTCCGGCGCTGGGACTCTAGCTGGCGGGGACGCCGTAGCCAGGCGGGAAAGGGTAGTTCAAGGTGCAAAGCTCCTCCGCCTCCGAGTAGGTTGAGATGTTTTTGCAACCAACCACCGAAAGTCTCCATATGTTCATCTCTAATCCAAGAGTCATGCTTCCCCGGGTTGTTGGCGCGTACAATATTCTTGTGTTCCTTGATATACGGAGCCGCCAAGGTGGAATTATATAGAGTTGTGTAGTGTGCTTGAGTGAAATAATGCCCGCCCCTACATATTATTGATTTCTTTCCTAGAGTGCCTTTTCCACTCAGTCTCCCCTCATGTCACGATTCAGCAAGACCAATCGACTTAATGTCAGGAATAAATTCAACACAAACTCAATGACCTCCTTTGTTTCATAGCCTTTGGAGATCCTTCCTTCTGGCCTAGTATGGTTATGAACATATTTATTGAAGTCTCCCATGAACCTCTCCAAGGGGAACATACTGTGTAGAAATACATGACCCATGATGGAAATCTCTTCGACTATGTGAACTAGGAGGTGCGTCATAATATTGAAGAAAGATTATGGGAACACCAACTCAAAACTAACGAGACATTGAACCACATCCTTCCATAACCTTGGTATAATTTGTGGATCGATTACTTTCTGAGAAATTGCATCAAGGAATGCACATAGCTTCACAATGGGTAGTCGAACATTTTTCGGTAGAACCCCCCGCAATGCAACCAGAAGCAATTGACTCATAAGCACGTAGCAGTCATGAGACTTTAGGTTCTGGAATTTTTTTCCATGCCATATTTATTATTCCCTTTATATTCGACGAGAAGTCAAACGGGACTTTCATACTTCTTAGGACTTCAAAAAAAAAACATCGTCTCTTCTTTGGTAAGAGCATAGCTGGCAGGACTTAGACGTCGTTTATTCGTCTTCATTGGATGCAGGTCATCTAGGTCTTTCAGATGTTGCTGGACCTGCCTTGCTTCCGGAGTATCTTTTTTCTTCCCATACACGCCCATGAATCCTAGCACTTTCACTCAAAGATTCTTCGTCACGTGCATCACGTCAATTGCAGAGCGGACCTCTAATACTTTGTAACATCCCAAGTATGAAAAATAGCCATTAGAATGTTTTGCTCTCTGTTATTTTATGTTTTGCATCATGGCATCATGTTCATTGCAATTGTTTTGCTTGTTTTCCATTTGTTTTCCTCTTTTTTCATTTGTTTTCCTCTGTTTTCCTTTGTTTTCCTTTGTTTTCTATTTGAATTTCAAACCAAATTTCAAACCTTTTGTTTCATACTTGTGATGTTACAATTTCCAAAATGATATTTCAAATCAAAACAATCAATTGTTTCCATTAAAGTTGTGATTTCAAAGCTGTTGTTTTGTTTCTATCAAAAATTCATTTAATACCAAACCCCTTTCAAATTCAATTAATTTCCAAAACAACAACCCTTTTGAAAGTTATGAAAATTGCTAAACAAATCAATCATTTGTTTCCATCAAACCATAAGGTTCAAAACTATTTAAAATGATGGCTTTTAATAATTCACTTAATCCAAACTTAATTCAAATGCCTTTCAAATACAATTACCTTTTCCAAACAGCAACTATGTGGAAATTATAAAAATTACAACACAAATATAATCTTTTGTTTCCAGTTAAAACCATATGGTCACCCTATTTAAATTCTTGTTTTCAATAATTCATTTAATCCAAAATTCATTCAAATTTGAATCAAGTTACAAACAGCACTTTTATTTTGAATCTTTTTGAAAACAAAAACTTGACAAGTTGTTAATATTACATAATTAATCAATACCAAATTTTTCTAAATTTTCTAACACCTCAAAACCTATTCTTTTCTCCCTATTTCATTTCAGTAAAAAAAAAATAGGGCAAAAAATAATAAAAGCTAACACGGAGAGAGAGAAGCCCAGCCCACCACTTTTTCCCCAGCCCAATACCCCTTCCCCCTGTCGTCTTCTTCCCTGTACGGTCTCCCTCCTCCACCACTCGGTGGGCACCAGGAGGCCCGGAGCCGCCGCCGCCATGCTCCCCTCGCCACCGTCGCTCCCTGTGCTGCCCCGACCTGCTCCTCCCGCCATCCCTCGAGGTGAGCCCCCCGCTCCTCTTCTCCCCCACTCGATCCCCTTCCTCCCTTCCCTCCTCCCTCTCGGTCACCACCCCACAGCACCCGCACCCCCCCACGGACGGCGCAGCACAGCGCCCAGCGATCCCCGCCGGCGACCCCCCCTGCTCTGTACGTTAGGACGAACTGAACATATGCATGTTCAGTTAAAACCCGCACCACCACCTTATTCCCCCCCCCCCATCCCCTCTCTGTCAACAAACAGATCTCTACCGCAGTGGCAGTGGCCCTTGTGCGCACGACCCAGGTGCTGGGTTCGATCCCCCAAGCCACACCCTTTTTGTTTCAGCTTTTTTTCTTTTCTGCCCAACTTTCAGAAACTCAGATCTGGGCAATTAATTCTAAAATCCATATAAAATTGAATTTTGCTCCAAATTGAATGATTCAAATTCCTGTGGATCTAAAATCTTGTGCTCTTTCCATTAGTAACACATTTGCAACATGTTTCTGTAATACTTTTTGCACTAAATAATTAATTACTGAAAATGCCATAAAAATTGGAAACTTTGGATTTTCATAACTTGAGTTTGGTTCATCCAATTTAAGCAAACTTGGGCTCTGTCTTAACAAACTCTACACATTGGTATTTTATTTGGTCACAATTGAATTAATTTTGAGCATGTTTCCCTCTGTTTACTAAAAATGGCAGAATAAGAATGATTATGGAAAATTGCATAATAAATTCAATAATAACCCAAAAATTATGTTTAATAACTCAAAATGTTCAGTGAAACATTTGCTACATGTTTTCAACCTTTTCAATGCAATTTGTTTACTGTTTTGAATATTTTAAATTGATGAAAACAACTGTTTCTCAATTAATGCATTAAAAATTGCCAAAATAATAACTTGCTCATTTTAAATCCAATTTCAACAAATGAAATATGTTTTCCATGCAAAATTAAACCCTCTTTCCAAATATAAATTTTTTTCCATGTTTTGAATAATTAAAATTGGTTAAATAATTTAAACCTTGTTTAAATCATTTAATATTGTTAAATTCATAACTTGGTCAAATTAAGTTCTTTTTGAACATATAAAATATGTTTTCAAACCATCAAAGTATAAACTTTTCAAATATGAATTTGGTTTAATGTTTTGAACAAATAAAACTTCAAATAATTTCATACTTGAATTAATTCATTTAAATCTTGTTTAAACTTGTTTAATTCCCAAGTAATTTATCCTAAATCCTTTTTCAACAAGTGAAACATGTAATCCACCTAAAATTGTGTGTTCTTAGCAAATATGAACTTTGCTATCTATTTTGAAAAATTAAAATTGGTGAAAACAACAAATGCTTGTGTGACACCTTTAAGGAACCAAAATTTCATAACTTAATAAATAAAATTCCAAAATTGGTAAACCTTATTTCCAATTGATTATATTGTTGTTATTTTTCTGTTTTCCTCATCCATGCATTATGCTAACTCACTTACACATGATGATTAGTTGTAGAACAATTAATTCAACCATAATTCATGGGCTTTCCATATGCAACCCAATTGCATATGGGTCCATTTAAACATGTTATCCTGTCAACTAGTTTATTTCTGATGCATCAATTAAATTGACATGCATCATCCCATGTTTGTGCATTATACCATGTTATTGATTGTTTGCTCTCTGCGTTGTTTGTTTGCTTCTTCTCGGATATACGACGACGTTGAGACCGACGATACTTACGACACCCCTTCTAAGGATCTAGCTCAGTACCAGGCTGCTGAGTTTGCAGGCAAGTATTCACTCACATGAACCATTGTGTTCCTTTCAACATTGGATACCGATACTTTCCGTTGTCTATTCTGCTAGCCCTATGAATCGTTGCTTCTGTTCGAACCTATCACATGTATCCTTTAACCCTGATAATGCCTCACCTCCACTCCCATAACCCCGTTGTTTGAGCCCGTGTCTTACTAGCATGCTTAGGGTTGTTTTGCTCGAGTCTGTTACCCGTTACTTTCTGTTACTATATCATTATGTTCTGGGGCTCGATGTTAAACAACAACCTGTTAATTCTGAGGTAATCATAATTTGCTGATAAGGCACCGGCAGGAGGCCCGGCGTGGTTTTGAAGCCTGCTAGTGTCGACCCTAATTAGGAAAAGGGTCTTGTCTACTGATCCATGATGAGCGCACTAACCGCATGTGGGAAGCGTGTATGGGCGCCCCCCTCAATTTGATTCGATTCGCATCTCGTCCAAATCGCCTCATTTAGTTCGGGTTTTCCATTTGCCGCATGCATACTGCAGGTGCGAACCCTTGGCGCCAGGGTGGAACTTTTGTAGTCGGCATTTAGGGAGACACGTTCTTAGAGTGCTATGAGGGTCCCCTTTTCTTCGTGGGGCTTGATTAGCCGTGCGCTCAATTGCACGGGGTTCTTTGGGCTTGATGCGAAGAAGAGTTGAGTTGTGTTGAGTGCCCCGCTTGGTGGAAAGGCCATTCCATCTGGCGGGTTATTCTTACGTGTACGGCCAAATTGGTGCACCCCTGCAGGGATAAATATTCTCGAGAAGCCGTGTTTTCCGCGGTTATGGATTACTTGGTGAAAGTACTTGCTAACAAGTACTCAGAACAACTTACACCTAACTAATGATAACTTGACTAGTAATAGGCTTATTGACACAACAATCTGAACCATCACTAATCCAACTGTGTGAGTTATCCTCGGATTGCTTCTTTGGATAAGGGGCGAGATCCAGGATGGGTTTGTTTGGTGGTTAGCTATAGTTGGTTACGATACGCTATCTTATCTCCTTTCTGTTAGCCGGAAGTTGTAGCATGTTCTGTAGTTGGTTAGAGCAGCCAGCCGCCGCATCTTCTGTATCACCCCTTTCTTCCGTTGAACCCAAGGCATCTGTGCTTGGTGTTGACGGGTTACACTTTGGTGAACTGTGAGTCTTGCTTGCCAGTACGTTTATGTACTGACCCCTTTGGGGCTGTGGTTTCCGCAGACTACGTTTCCGAGGACCCCATGGTGGCTACTACGTGGAGTTCGACGAGGCTGCTGACGAGTAGATAGCGGACCCGGGCAGGATCCGAGACTTCGTGGATGGGCTCCGTCTTTTCGTTTCCGGCCTCTTAGGCCTATTTGGATCTTGTCTGTACTCAGACATGTTGAATGCTTCCGCTGTGATGTAATGATGATATGTTGGGACATGTGTCCTCTGGATGAGTGTATTTGCTATCTCTGCTCTAATGAGAGCTATTTGCAACTTATTTCCATCTTTTGTGTCGTAGAGATCTGTTGTGATATCAATTGTTCAAATGCCGTTGACGTACCCTGTGTGTATGTTTTGAAGTACGTCAACGGAAGTATCTGGATTTCTACGGGATGGTTTGCGCAGACGATGAATAGTAAGAGAATGGTTGTCACACGTTTACGTGTTGGTCTGCTCATATTGAGATGCGGGTGCCGGTATGCCCCGTAAGCCATTTATCTACTGTTTAACGGACTGTGAGTATCCCCTAGAAGTCCGGGTGCGACAAATGGTATCAGAGCCTGTCTGCCTGTAGGATCCCTTTTACTGGTCGCAGTTGAGTCTAGAAACTATTTTGTAGCTATATAGGAAAAATGAAACGTGAGAGTAGGAATTCTGTTCTTTTTCTTCTTTCCCCACCCACCCTCCCTTTTCTGGTAAGGAAGTGCAACGTTGTTTTCCTCTCTCACCTAAACTTTCAAGTTAGGATTTCACGAATCCTGGTTTCTCTAGGATGGTTATATCTACTAGACCATAGGAATGGAGGTGGTTGTGACATGATTTATCATGTTTCCTACTCACGATTGAGAACGGAGGCGTGTAAGCCCCGGAAGCAGATCCTCTATTCCTTAAGCAGTAGATATTGATCCTTTAGAAGCCCGGATGGGTTTTTCCGTAGTACCTCAGGAGTGTTTTGATCTCGTGCTTTCCCCCGATGTTGATATCCTGTTCTTCTCAACATCCTTTTCGTCCGTTCAAACCTTGTTGTTGCTTCCCACTTCAGTTCTTCTACCGACGTCTAATCAATAACTCTGTTCACACTTCTGGCCAGATAGTCTATTCTCCAAATGAATCAAGTTCTATTCAGCTATACACCCTCGATGCAAAACCTCTACCTTTACTCGAAAAATGTTCCGGTGGTTTGCAAATTCCCTGACGTCTTTCCAGAAGAGTTGCCAGGAATATCTATCGTCTTGAACTTCCAGAAAAACTATCCAAGGTGCACGATGTGTTTCACGTGTCACAACTCAAGAGGATCTTCGTAAGAAGTATCCGGACCTTTTCTTTTCTCAGTAGGAATCTCGGGGCGCGATTCCTTCAAGGGGGGGCGTTTTGTAACATCCCAAGTATGAAAAATAGCCATTAGAATGTTTTGCTCTCTGTTATTTTATGTTTTGCATCATGGCATCATGTTCATTGCAATTGTTTTGCTTGTTTTCCATTTGTTTTCCTCTGTTTTCCTTTGTTTTCCTCTGTTTTCCTTTGTTTCTTGATTTCAAACAAATTTCAAACCTTTTGTTTCATACTTGTGATGTTACAATTTCCAAAATGATATTTCAAATCAAAACAATCAATTGTTTCCATTAAAGTTGTGATTTCAAAACTGTTGTTTTGTTTCTATCAAAAATTCATTTAATACCAAAACCCTTTCAAATTCAATTAATTTCCAAAACAACAACCCTTTTGAAAGTTATGAAAATTGCAAAACAAATCAATCATTTGTTTCCATCAAACCATAAGGTTCAAAACTATTTAAAATGATGGCTTTTAATAATTCACTTAATCCAAACTTAATTCAAATGCCTTTCAAATACAATTACCTTTTCCAAACAGCAACTATGTGGAAATTATAAAAATTACAACACAAATATAATCTTTTGTTTCCAATTAAAACCATATGGTCACCCTATTTAAATTCTTGTTTTCAATAATTCATTTAATCCAAAATTCATTCAAATTTGAATCAAGTTACAAACAACACTTTTATTTTGAATCTTTTTGAAAACAAAAACTTGCAAGTTGTGCTGTTACAATAAATAAGCAACATAAAAATTTATCCCAAGTTTTCTAAACCCCAAAACCCTAGTTTTTTTCTCTATTTCAACTCAGCAAAAAAAAAATTAGAACAAAAAAAAAACACAGCACAGCTGAGAGAGAGGCCCAGCCCAATTTTTCCCCTTGGCCCATACCCCTTCCCCCTGTCGTCTTCTTCCCTGTACGGTCTCCATCCGAGCTACCCACGTAGCAGAGCAGGGAAACAACGGCTGGAGCTCCACCTCCCCCTCTATAACCCTACCCTAGGGCTCCCTCTCCCCCTAACCCTAGTTCCCTTCCCTCTCTCTTCCTCTCCCCGCCGTTCTCTCCCTTCTCCCTCTCTTTTCTCTCTGCTCTCTCCTCTCTGTATTCCCTCTGTACCTGAACCTGCACACCCGAAATCCCCCACTTCCTCCGGCGATCGCCGCCGGGAGAGTCCCCCTCCGGCCAAGGGAGGGCCGGGAATGGAACCTCCCCGGTGCCCTCTCCCTCCTCCACCACTCGGTGGGCACCGGGAGGCCCGGAGCCGCCGCCGCCATGCTCCCCTCGCCACCGTCGCTCCCTGTGCTACCCCGACCTGCTCCTCCCGCCATCCCTCGAGGTGAGCCCCCCGCTCCTCTTCTCCCCCACTCGATACCCTTCCTCCCTTCCCTCCTCCCTCTCGGTCACCACCCCATAGCACCCGCACCCCCCACGGACGGTGCAGCACAGCGCCCAGCGATCCCCGCCGGCGACCCCCTGCTCTGTACGTTAGGACGAACTGAACATATGCATGTTCAGTTAAAACCCGCACCACCACCTTATTTCCCCCCCGATCCCCTCTCTGTCAACAAACAGATCTCTACCGCAGTGGCAGTGGCCCTGGTGCGCACGACCCAGGTCCTGGGTTCGATCCCCCTAACCCCCACCTTTTTATTTCTGCTTTTTCTTTTCTGCCCAAATTTCAGCAACTCAGATCTGGCCCATTACTTCTAAAATCCATATAAAATTGAATTTTGCTCCAAATTGAATGATTCAAATTCCTGTGGATCTAAAATCTTGTGCTCTTTCCATTAGTAACAAAATTGCAACATATTTCTGTAAAACTTTTTGCACTAAATAATTAATTACTGAAAATGCAATAAAAATTGGAAACTTTGGAATTTCATAACTTGAGTTTGGTTCATCCAATTTAAGCAAACTTGGGCTCTAAAAATTTGTCTTAACAAACTCTACACATTGGTATTTTATTTGGTCACAATTGAATTAATTTTGAGCATGTTTCCCTCTGTTTACTAAAAATGGCAGAATAAGAATGATTATGGAAAATTGCATAATAAATTCAATAATCACCCTAAAATTATGTTTAATAGCTCAAAATGTTCAGTGAAACATTTGCTACATGTTTTCAACCTTTTCAATGCATTTGTTACTATTTTGAATAATTTAAATTGCTGAAAACAACTGTTTCTTATTTATTGCATTAAAAATTGCCAAATTAATAACTTGCTCATTTTAAATCCAATTTCAACAAATGAAATATGTTTTCCATGCAAAATTAAACCACCTTTCCAAATATAAATTTTGTTTCATGTTTTGAATAAATAAAATTGGTTAAATAAATTAAACCTTGTTTAAATCATTTAATATTGTTAAATTCTTACCTTGATCAAATTAATTCCTTTTTGAACTTATAAAATATGTTTTCCAACCATAAAATTATAAGATTTTCAAATATGAATCTCACTTAATGTTTTTCACAAATAAAAATTCAAATAAGTTCATGTTTGAATTAAATTCATTTAATTATTGCTTAAACTTGTTTAATTCATAAATAATTTATTTGAAATCCTTTTTCAACAAGTGAAACATGTATTCCACCTAAAACTGTGTGTTCTTATCAAATATGAACTTTGTTATCTAATTTGAACAGATTAAAGTGGTGAAAACAACAAATGCTTGTGTAACACCTTTAAGAAGCAATTATTCATAACTTAATAAATGAATTTCCAAAACTTGGTAAACCTTATTTCTAATTGCCTCTATTGTTGTTTTCTTTCTGTTTTCCTCATCCATGCATCATGCTAATTCACTTACACATGATGATTAGTTGTAGAACAATTAATTCAACCTTAATTCATGGGCTTTCCATATGCAATCCAATTGCATATGGGTCCATTTAAACATGTTATCCTGTCAACTAGTTTATCTCAGATGCATCAACTAAATTGACATGCATCATCCCATGTTTGTGCACTATGCCATGTTATTGATTGTTTATCTCTCTGCGTTGTTTGATTGCTTCTTCTCAGATATACGACGACGTTGAGACCGACGATACTTATGACACCCCTTCTAAGGATCTAGCTCAGTACCAGGCTGCTGAGTTTGCAGGCAAGTATTCACTCACATGAACCATTGTGTTCCTTTCAACATTGGATACCGATACTTTCCGTTATCTATTCTGCTAGCCCTATGTATCGTTGCTTGTTCTCCGAACCTATCACATGATATCCTGAACCCTGATATTGCCCCACCTCCACTCCTATAACCTTTTGCTTGTTGCCCGTGTCTTACTAGCATGCTTAGGGTTGTTTTGCTCGAGTATGTTACCCGTTACTTCCTGTTACTATTTCATTATGTTCTGGGGCTCGATGTTAAACAACAACCTGTTAATTCTGAGGTAATCATAATTTGCTGATAAGGCACCGACAGGAGGCCCGGCGTGGTTTTGAAGCCTGCTAGTGTCGACCCTAATTAGGAAAAGGGTCTTGTCTACTGATCCATGATGAGCGCACTAACCGCATGTGGGAAGCGTGTATGGGCGCCCCCCTCAATTTGATTCGATTCACATCTCGTCCAAATCGCCTCATTTAGTTCGGGTTTTCCATTTGCCGCATGCATACTGCAGGTGCGAACCCTTGGCGCCAGGGTGGAACTTTTGTAGTCGGTATTTAGGGAGACACGTTCTTAGAGTGCTATGAGGGTCCCCTTTTCTTCGTGGGGCTTGATTAGCCGTGCGCTCAATTGCACGGGGTTCTTTGGTCTTGATGCGAAGAAGAGTTGAGTTGTGTTGAGTGCCCCGCTTGGTGGAAAGGCCATTCCATCTGGCGGGTTATTCTTACGTGTACGGCCAAATTGGTGCACCCCTGCAGGGATAAATATTCTCGAGAAGCCGTGTTTTCCGCGGTTATGGATTACTTGGTGAAAGTACTAGCTAACAAGTACTCAGAACAACTTACACCTAACTAATGATAACTTGACTAGTAATAGGCTTATTGACACAACAATCTGAACCATCACTAATCCAACTGTGTGAGTTATCCTCGGATTGCTTCTTTGGATAAGGGGCGAGATCCAGGATGGGTTTGTTTGGTGGTTAGCTATAGTTGGTTACGATACGCTATCTTATCTCCTTTCGGTTAGTCGGAAGTTGTAGCATGTTTCTGTAGTTGGTTAGAGCAGCCAGCTGCCGCATCTTCTGTATCACCCCTTTCTTCCGTTGAACCCAAAGCATCTGTGCTTGGTGTTGACGGGTTACATTTTGGTGAACTGTGAGTCTTGCTTGCCAGTACGTTTATGTACTGACCCCTTTGGGGCTGTGGTTTCCGCAGACTACGTTTCCGAGGACCCCCATGGTGGCTACTACGTGGAGTTCGACGAGGCTGCTGACGAGTAGATAGCGGACCCGGTCAGGATCCGAGACTTTGTGGATGGGCTCCGTCTTTTCGTTTCCGGCCTCTTAGGCCTATTTGGTTCTTGTCTGTACTCAGACATGTTGAATGCTTCCGCTGTGTTGTAATGATGAATTGTTGGGACATGTGTCCTCTGGATGATTGAATTTGCTATCTCTGCTCTAATGAGAGCTATTTGCAACTTATTTCCATCTTTTGTGTCGTAGAGATCTGTTGTGATATCACTTGTTCCAATGCCGTTGACGTACCATGTGTGTATGTTTCGAAGTACGTCAATGGAAGTATCTGGATTTCTATGGAATGGTTTACGCAGACGATGAATAGTAAGAGAATGGTTGTCACACGTTTACGTGTTGGCCTGCTCATATTGAGATGCGGGTGCCGGTATGCCCCGTAAGCCATTTATCTACTGTTTAACGGACTGTGAGTATCCCCTAGAAGTCCGGGTGCGACATACTTTCCAATAGGGTAGCTCCCCGATTTCTTCTTCCACATGGACGTGTGTCCGTTAGCGTCATTCGGAACAGATTGACTGCCAGGACCCTTTCCAAAGGTTACTATTTGATCCAAATCCTTGACCATAGCAAATACGTCATCACCAATATGGCGGACATGCTTCTTCTGGTGATCTGTCTCACCTTTGAAATGTTTGCCTCTCCTTCTTGCGAGATGACTGGGCGGAAGAAATCGACAATGTCTCAGGTACACATTCTTCCTCATTTTCTCCAAATATGTACTTTTAGTCTCACTTAAACAATCTTGCATGCATTGTATCCCTTGTTTGTCCGTCCTGAAAGGTTATTAAGAGCAGGTCAATCGTTGATGGTTACGAACAACAGCGCTCGTAGGTCAAACGGCTCCTGTTTGTGCTCACCCACACAACACCTTTTTTGCCCCACAACTGTAAAATTTCTTCAACTAATGTCTTTAGGTACACATCAATGTCGTTGTCGGGTTGCTTTAGGCCTTGGATCAGCACTGACATCATAATGAACTTTCGCTTCATGCACAACCAAGGAGGAAAGTTATAGATACATAGAGTTACATGTCAGGTGCTATGACTGCAGCTCTCCTCCCCAAAAGGATTCATGCCATCTGTACTTAGACCAAACCTTAACTTCCTTGCGCCATCTGTAAAGTAATTGT
This sequence comes from Alopecurus myosuroides, assembly GCA_028641055.1. NCBI lineage: Eukaryota > Viridiplantae > Streptophyta > Magnoliopsida > Poales > Poaceae > Alopecurus > Alopecurus myosuroides. The sequence goes on along the minus strand of CM054059.1, from coordinate 457,963,141 downwards.
ACTCTCTATCAATTTTTTTCCACCACGACTCATCGGCGGGGTGTCTCAACATCTCGTCTTTCTTGCGATCTTCTTTGTGCCATCTTAACAACTTGACATGTTCTTTGTTTCTGAACAAACGTTTCAACCGTAGTATTATAGGAGTATACCACATCACCTTGGCAAGGACCGTCTTCCTGGGGGGATGGCCCTCAACATCACCAGAGTCATTTCGTCTGATCTTATACGGCAATGCACCGCATACCGGGCATTCATTCTTATTCTCGTACTCCTCACCACGGTAGAGGATGCCGTTATTAATGCATGCATGTGTCTTTTGTGCATCTAATCCTAGAGGGCAGAGAACCTTGTTTGCTTCGTACGTACTGTCAGGAAATTCGTTATCCTTTGGAAACTTCTTTTTCATTATCTTCAGTAACTTCTCAAACCTCGTGTTAGTTAAACCAGTCTTTGTGTTCCATTGAAGCAATTTCAGTGTGGTACCGAGCTTTGTGTTTCTATCTTCGCAAGTTGGTTACAACCTTTTTTTGTGATCCTCTAACATGCGTTAAAACTTCAACTTATAATTTCCACTTTCCGCTTCTCTCTATGCATCAACGATGGCCCGACGAACATCATCATCTAATATGGGCTCATGCGGTGCCTCTTCATCTTCACTTTCCCCCCTTGCATTACCACCATACTCGGGAAACATAGGATGGTTTCCATCGTTCTCTTCTTCTTCGTTGTCTTCCATCATAACCCCTCTTTCTTCATGCTTGATCCAACAATTATAGCCGGACATGAAAACAAACAAAATCAGGTGAATGTGAAGGGTTTTTAAGGAAGAATAATCCAACTCATTCCGACAGACATGACATGGACAATACATAAAACCATTATGCGTGTCTGCCCCAGCCACATTGAGAAAAGAACGCACACCTTGAATGTACTTGTTAGAGCGTCGGTCAGCGTACATCCATAGATGACTCATCTGCATTATATAAGTATATGAAACGCAATCACGATGCTAAAATTAGTGCATGTCTAAAATAAGCTTAATTATCAATTATGTGCCAACCTCTTGGAACACTTCCATCAAAACGGCGCCGCCAAAACTTGACAAATCATTGAGAAGATGAGGATAAACTCGAGCTCGACGGTGAAGAACAGAGGAGAAGAAAGATGGCCAGCTCGGACAATTTGATCGAGCACCTTTTATGTATAGGAAGGAACGACAAACTAGCACACACTTCTCACATTCTAAAATAAATAAAAAACTGAGGAGAGGGGGGAGAGCAGGGGCGATGATATAGAAAGAACAAAAACTGTTTAGTGGCAACAAAAATGAGCATTAGCTACTGTTTTTTTAATAAAGGTTTAGTGTATATAAATGTGTTTAAGCTTTTTATGAAAATAAAGTTGCAAACCAAGAGAAGGTTTACATGCGTGGATACAGCTGCATTTTACCGGCCGTGTATTGCGGTCATAGCTGGTTTCTTTTATTTGAATCCGAGGCTGGTAAGCAGGTACACTGCTCATACGTAGGTTGTGGCTGTGGCTGTGGCAGCGTAGACCGCTTTTGACCGGTGCAAAGAAAGGTGCTCCCAGGCTTCCCTTGTAAAACCCTCGGCTAACCCCCGGGGAGCGCGCACAGCGCCAAAGCAACCCAGCAGCTCAAGCAGAGAGAGACCAATGGCCTCCTTCAATCTCGTGAACGAGACGGCGCCCGCAGGACTCCACCTGGCTCCAGGAGTCTCGGCCAGCCTGGTCAAGGGCTTCTCCATCGCCGCCAACGTCTCCTCCATCTTCGCCCTGCTCATGCATGTGTAAGATTCTGCGAGCCCCGTCTTGTCCCTCCCCGTTTGCTTCTGTATGTTCTCGTCGCTCGTTTGTGGGACCTGTCTCTCTTCCCTTGCGCGCACGCGCCAAGGAGGGGAAAAAATGCTCTTTTTTTATCTTGAGAGGAAAAAAAATGCTCTTTTTTGATCCGACCTAAATGCAAAGTTTCTTACTGGGGGGTGGCTGGATTTCTTTCGTCCATGATGTTCTCGATCTGGGATTTAACACGATAAAAACTGCTCCTTTTTCCATGTATTATACATGGATCATACGGTGGTAGATGGATTTGTAGCCGCTGGATCCCAACGTAGCTAGCCCCATAGCGTTCTGCTCATGATGCGTTTGCCCGAACGGCCAGCGATTTGTTTTATAACAAATAAATAAGAATCCTTTTTTTTTTCTCTTCAATCGATGGATTTTGCAAGCCAGCATACGGACCGATCGATGGATCGTACCTGGATCTTGCACTCTGTTTTGCTTTGCCACGACTCGTGATTAATTTGCCACATGTGTACATCGATGGTACTCGGCCATCGATGTTGGATGGATTTTTTTTTTCCTTTTTCTCTTGTTGTTATCTGTTGTGTTGTTCCGATTTAAGCATGGATCATAATAGGACCTCGGGTTGATGGTTGGACACCGCGCAAATCTTCTTTATTTATCTCCTTTAACCATGCGTACACACGGAAAACTGCTTTTTTCGATTTAGATGTGTGGGTGGATCAGTTGCGTAGGACAAAGCAGAGCGCTCTGTTGCTAATCAATCGCTGGCCTGCCTCTTAGTCTGATTCTTTGGATCCCAAGTCGATTAGCTAGTACAGGACCTCGTGTTCATGGATCACGGTAATCAGTTGCACCAAGTAACAGGCAGGCTCTTCTTCATTTATCTCTCGGGGGCAGCAGCGTACACTATTACACACTGAAACAAAAATCATGCATGACATTACTCTGTTCTTGCTAGTCCTGTTTTTTTTTTTTTTGAAATTAAATTCTATCTCTCTGGTCTAGTCCAAACAATGTACTGACGCAATGCCACTGCTAATTCTCTAACCCATCTTGTTTTTTTGTTTTGTTTTTTTTGCTTAATGTAGCCTCACCTACGTTGTACCTGTCTGCAAGGCCAACGGTGTGGGTGACAGGAAGATATGGACTTTCCTAGCGGTGTTCTTCACAAGCATGTTGTTTCTACTGTACAATATACCTTCGAAACACAGGGATACATTTGGACTCGTCGTCAACTGCCTTGGGCTTGGTGTGGAAGCCGTGTACGTCGGCATCTACCTTAAGTACACGGCCGACCTGTTCTGCGCCTGGAACATCGTCATGGTTGCGGTGGCGGTCATGGCCGGCGTGCTCGTTATCTTCCTGTCCGTGGTGCTCGCTGCACGCACCTGGTCCGTGAAGATCATCGGCATCTTCGCGGCCACCTTCTCCACAATAATCTTCGTGGGTGGCCTGGTGGATGTCGTAAGTTACCATCTGTATTGCCTTGCAGTGATCTGTATTGCCTCGCGGTTGCTTCCTGAACTGAAGCTAACTTTATACTGTGTGTTTATCTCTCTTGCTAGGTGATGTTGGTGATGAACCAGGTTTCTGGTTTCAACATATTCCAACTGATCACAAACCTTGGGAGCGCATGCATCTGGACCACTTTTGGGTTTCTCTACAGGCCGCCCATCTTTTATACCGTGGTACGCTATGCTATGCTGCTCCCATACCTTTACGAATTTGATTTCAAATCGCCTGCTGAACTGCAAACCGTATGGAATCAGGTCCCAAACGCCACTGGTGTTGCCGTGATCATTATCCAGATCATATCTCATGCCGTCCTGCACCTCATGAACCTGATCCGAGGAAACGATGCCAATGCTGCCCACAACAATGACAACAATGGTGGAGATGATGCCCCCGCCCCCAGCAACCTGGCGAACAATGCCGCTGCCCCCGGCAACCTGGAGAACAATGCCGCTGCCCCCAGCAACCAGGCCAATGATGCCACCGCTGGCCTTGATGGTGAAATTATTGCTGCGGTTTAGGCTGTGCAATTACAAATGGTTACCTGTTTTGACAATTCAGTGACTTCTATGAACCATTTGCTATCTGCTTTTGATCAGTTGCCTGTAATGCTGAAACTTGCCGTCATTCAGGCAGCTTAGGTAGTGAAACTTTGTCTGCCTGCTTATAAAACTTTGTCATTCGTGCATCCGTATGCATTTGTAATGGATATCTGCTACACCAACTCCATCTGGTTATGGTTATATCCCCGGCAACTCTGTCTGATACAAAATCTGCTAATTCGTGTTGAGACTGTCTGTTTGCTACTTCATTTCCATATTGTCATGGTGTTCAACTTTGCCATTTTTTTGAATTCGCTAGCAGACAGACAGCTTCATGTCTGAACGCATTGTGGTACCTTCGAAACATCTGGCCAAGGCTTACTTGATTAATGAAACCAGTGGATCCGCTAAAGGTTTGCAACTGCTTAAAACATCAACACAACATTTCAACCACCCAAAAACGTTTCATTTCAACATTCTGACCATTCAAAAGGTAGTACCAAAAAAAATGTCCTTTCATAGCATTTACGACCAACCGCATACGACACTTCTTTCTTCCCCGCAGCAGAAAAGTAAGGACAAGACCACAATATTAACAAAATGACATAGATAACTGGCTGGCTTGCCCGCATTTTGTTGCGACAGCTAAGATAAGAACAATCACGGAATGCCATTGGCCGAAAGCGCGGTTTGTTTACACACAGACAGGAAAAAAATTCCCGATTCTTCCATCTCATTACAAGCCTTGTGTTTGGCAGTGAATCTGGAGTATCCAGTCCATGTAGCTGCCTGTTCCGGTCATCTAGTTCTCCACCAGGTTGGACAGAAGCAAGAAGCCTTCTATAGGCTGCTCCCCTTGCTGTACCACGCGTGGCAGCTGATAACACGAGGAATCCTTCTCCCTTAGGCTTCTCAGTACTGTTATGAAGTTTCTTTAGTGATTGTTGTCGCATTCCCTCAACTGAATCTGAAAGGTGCCCCATGTCAGCAAGAAAGAAAACAGGTATCAAGCATGAATCCAGAGCGGGAATTGTTGTATATTTACCATAGAGTAAAAAAAGGTAACTTTGATAAATCAGGGAAGTTTCCCAAGCTGACTCCAAGAATATCATTCACAAGCTCAGGTTGGAGCATCCTACCTAACCATAAGGGAAGGTGAAGCCATCATCAAGAATATATAACCCAGCAGTGTCTAGGCACTGCAAGGTTAATGGCAACCGCCTCAGCGACCCATCAATCCTCTCTGGTTCCTGAAAATCACAACATTTATTTCAACTAGAATAACCAATGCATAGAGTAGATTAAACAAAAGGTCAACTTTGAATAACAACAACAAAATCAGCTAAATTTCAATTAATGCTCATAAAGCCTAATGGTTCTACAGAATATAATAATAAAAGGCTTAACTTTGATAAAGGAAATAGTTGAGGGGACAAGGCCCTACAGACCTAACTAAGCAGACTTTGATTACAGCATATGGCTAAACAGAAGAAAAATCTTCATATCAAACATACCAAATAGAAACAGCTAGGGGTTACAATGCTTGATGATCCTACAAACTTCCAAAACATAATGGAAGCTACATTTCTAAAAAAGATTTATTAAAGACACCCCAAACTAATTGAGCAGACTAACCATTTCTTATACAAGTTCTTTCCATCCCAAACAAAGGAAACTGAGTTCTTGTCATTCTTTCATACTTGATTTTACACAGTTTGGATAACAAGTCTAAAAATAGCACTTAATCAGTTCATTAGGAAGGAAATACAGCATACCATTGTTAGTAATTCATCAAGCCTGATCAGAGAAGGGTAAATATAATTGAGCAGCCTCTTCGCATGCAGTACCATCATACTGAAACCAGCAGCACAGCGCTCATCGAGAGACATCAGCATAACCACCACGAAGAGCAAGTGATTTGCACAGTGCCAGGATGTATAATGGCAAGTATCTTAATTATTCTGGGTATATCAGCCGCCCTCCCATCCGATGTTGTACAACATATAGGTTCCGGTATTCTTTCAAACTTCTCACAAGCTTTAACTGAAATTGTTGTCGGACACTATCCAGCTGATCAGACAGTGAGTTTTGAACAGCTGCACAATAGTGATAATTATTAAACTATACAAAATAATAACAATAGCCTGTAGATTGACATTTATGGAAGGGAGGAAGCATTAATCTAGTACTAACCGATTCTAGCCAACAGTGTTACAATGGCACCAGTATCTGCTTGACGGAAGCATTAAGCTGCTTATGTGCGATGATGTATATCTGATGGTTGTTAAGGACACAAGAATCGAACACATAAATGATATTCTGAAGAAAAAAACCCAAGGAATGCGGAACAACTTTGAAGGACAATGGACAGCAGGCGACACCAAACATCATATGCATGATGTACTACTACCAAATACTAATATACTATTGACACTCTTTTGAGGTCTAACCACCAGTATATTTTGCCAAAGAACCTACAAATTAATACATATCATAATAAGGAAAAGCAAATACAAAATACTAAAGGAACTTCTCCACAGAGGATTTCAGTGAGTTGTCACCTAAGGAAGCTATATCACAATACTTGTTACTCAACAAAAAGATGTCCACTGCGATCTGATTTTTCGTGAACTCGGCAGACATCTGTTTATAAAAGGGATCTTCTGGTACCCTCAGAAGATGCTTCTTATCTGTTCCATATGCACGGACATCATTTCCAAAGTCTCAAACGGCTAATACCAAGAGATGGCAGCATACTCTGGAAGACAAGCAACTTTCCCCCGATTTGACCCTAGAAAAGGGATGGCATAACTTTCCATAGATTAGATTGTGCAAAAGAATAACCAACACGTCCTTCAGTAAGACATCATCAAGGATCAAGCCATAACCACGAATGCTTCTTTAAGTGCAGGACCAAGAGAAGATTCTACATTTACATTGTCATGAAACATATTGGGTAAGCTATCAAGAAATGACTGGATAACCTGCCTAGAATCGGTCAAATTGACCAAGAGATCATCGAGCCATGGCAGGAACCTGTCATCCAAATCGACAACCACCATCATTTGAAGTTGACTCAACAAAGACTGATACAAACAAAGAAAATAAGTTTCTTAAGTACCTCATAAAATCAAGTTCGGTTTGTTAAAGCAGGGATGTAATAAAAAAAAGCGATCTCGGTGGAAAATAATAACTACGAGAGGAGGAAATACCTTGAAATTGTGGAAGTGCAATATGCTGTCAAAGGTTAGGAATCCAATTTGTGTTTGTGGAAACACTAGAAGATCATTAAGGCATGATTTGATGGTCTTTGCAACTACCTGAAGAAAGCGCAAGACAAAATTATTTGAGTCTTAAAACCCAAAATAATTTTACATAAGAAATTAAGAACATCCTAAATCCTACAGCACCTAGTTTGCATTGTCAATGACACCAAAATGATGGCCCTCAAAAGGACGAGAAGTTCAAAAAAAAAACCATAATAGATATAACATACCTCAAGTAGACCACTTCGAACTGCAGATACTGAAACATCGATAAGAAATAGGAAGGAGACATTGGTGGCCGAACCATATATTCAGTAGGAGCAACAAACTCTACTGTTCCCTTACAAAGTTCTGGCCTTTGATCTATGTCGTATCTTCTGCCACCAGCATCAAGAGCACAAAAGTATTCACCAGGAACTGCAAATAAAGAAAAAAAAAATTGGGGAAACTATCTGGGAAAAGGGTGCTAACTACTAAGAGATCAGACAGCACTAGCAGAGATAGATACAGATCGCGAAACTACCTAGCCAGAATGTTAGGATTATATAAGAAATGGTAGTTCTTTCTACCTCAAGCACTGTCTCTATACATAACTGCAATTAGTCGAACACTCGAACACTCAAACATGTTTGTTTAACCCTGTAAACAAGAAGATCTACCTACATTTTTCTTGTTCGGAAAATTTATGAGGACAGTATAAGGAAAAGTTTGTCTCTGGAAATAGCAGCCTCTTTCCCTTATGGTCTGTTCAGCCTCGACCCTTCCATGTAGTTTACAAGCCAAATGCATAGCTTATGAAAGTGTGGCTTATAAACTACACTATGGATCCTATGGACTTCCTGTAACAACTTCAGCTTCACTTGGATGAAAAGCTTGAGCTTAAACTTTATTCCGAAAACTAACTTTTGGGTACAAGCATAAGTTGGTTTCTACAATATGGGCCTAAGTTTAAGCTAGGACGACAGGAGGTCATACACGATGGTATTTCTTTGACTACTCCATATACCTCATTGTGTTACAAAGAAAGTACCAAGCATATCTTCAACTGTTTTTTCTTGCCAAATAATAACGGTCGATTGGATACACATGAAGGTGGACAAATTAATCTTTTTTTCTGATGTGCCTAGTTATTTCAGTTATTAAATTAGGATATGCCAAACGTGGAGCATTCCCTGTGTGACAGGTCCTCTTCAAAACCTAAGGGTAATAATTCCAATCTCCTACTCGAATCAAGGTTCAAAAAACCATTTGGCGCATGCCCTGCATTTCTTCCTAGCATATCTCATCTAAGCGCGAGCCTAGGCAGTAGGCTCGCTTAAGCAGATACCTAGCACAACTAAGCGCTGGGTATTCAGCTCTTGCCCAGTGCCAAGGCACGCTTAAGGGAACGTCTAATCATGCTTCTTTTAACCATGATTCAAATAAACATATAAAATCTGTAAGCACCTTCTGGAAAGACCTTTAGTGAGATGGCTGACTGATTTCTTCAAATATCAAGATGATTACATAGCAAAAGTTGTTTAACCAAGCCTAATTTCCTCTAAATCTTCGATATTCCAATTCTTCTTTTTCACTTGAACATTCAAAATATTCTTGCAATAAATAACGGTGGGTATTACCCTCTAAAGAATACAAATTAAAAAGGTGGCATCAAATATATTCTTACTGATATCATAAAATAGTAATTATGTTTCTACTTCTCTTCCATTTCCAAAGTTTTTTAGAAGATAAAGCAAAACATTTCTTCCTCTCTGGTATTTCCAGTGATGCTTCCATCATATTACAATAGTGCTACGCCAATGGTTAATGAATATCTTAACCCAGGTTTTGGTTTACTCATAGCATAAACAGTGGCACATAAATTTTTCTTCCTTTTATGGTTAACTCATAGCATAAACAGTGGCACATAAATTTTTCTTTCTTTTACGAGAGCATCGAATCAACAAAACAGTATGCCATGCTAGAAGAGATTTCACATAACTACGGAAAATTGGGAAAGAGAAGATTGACCACATATAACTAGCTGAAAGATGTTAAGGAATCAAACAGGTCAGGGAAACAGCAGTATGAATACGTAAAGCACATTGGTATCCACCACAGCCTATATTCGCATCAAAATCCATAAATACGTCTCTCCAGCAGATGCCTAGCAGTTGATACTTTCTGTGATACTACTAGCAGAACACTTCTGCATTTTCTGTCAAAAAAACAAAAAAAAAACACTTCTGCATTAAAACAGCAATAAAAGGGGGGGGGGGGGGGGGGGGGGGGGGGGGCGGGGAGAGGTTTGCCTGATGTTAAATTTGTACCTGCTGGGGGAGCAGTAGTAGACGAAATGCGGCCACGGAGACTCTCCCATTTATTATCCCTTTGAATCTAGGGCCGACCGTGAACACCTGGAGCAGCATTCTCCCATGTCAAATCCTCGAACCAATCGACGCAAACCATGGACGAGAAATCAATCTCGGAACAGCAGCAATAGCTGTGGACGCCGAGGAGGGTGTGCTGGGGCAAGTCGAGGAGCAGGAGGGTGACGCCCTTCCGCGCCAGCTCCGTCGCCGCCTCGCGGTCCAGTCACAGAACCCTGTTCTGTCTATCCTACTGAAGATGCCCCTTCCTGTAGTTATGAAGAAGCAATGGCTGAGATTGATGCTAAGGATAGAAGGCTTGGATACACCCACGTGTCTACTTTCCTAATTACCTTCTTACCTATCGCATTTAATTTTATCATATCTGAGAATTACCCTCTTGGTCCGTAACAACTGAACTGGCCTTATAAGCCCCCGATATTGGGATGACAGAGTTATCGAATATGAACCAAAAGCTAAACCTATCTCCCTTTACTTTCATGCAATTAGGTTTTGTACTTCCGTAGAAATTCCCCAATTGATCGAGGGGTCTCCATTACCAGGAGAATTATCATTGGATTCCCAGCGGGATCTGACAATTTGGTATTTTCGGCCCCAAATTTTTTTGTCTACCCAATCGAGAGATCCGAGCAGTAGTGAATTCGATCTTCAGGAGGCGAATTGGATTGGCGTGGGGAAGGCGTGGTTGGGCTCTCTCGTAAAAGGACCCACCCTCCACACCCAATTCACGGCGACGGGGTGCTTGTCGACGGCGGCGTTGGCGGCGGTGACGTCCTTCTAGACTTGGTTGACGGTGGCGGCTTGGCGGCGGCGGCAGATTCGGGCACAAACCGGGGTCTTGTCGCGGTTACCAGGGAGAATCTCCCTCGGCAGTAAAATCCCGGTGGCACGCTCGGTTCGTGTGCTTTCTTCGGGTGGCACGGAGCACAAGTGTCGGTAGGGACTCACAAAGAGCAAGGGTTCAGGGACAGGTTTCCTGGTAAAATTCCAGAGCTTCTCTATGGATCCAGATGGGGATGTCCAAGACCACGAGTGAAAGCGTGGAGGTGCAGGAGGTAGTGGCGCTCAAACTCGACATCGAGCATGTTCATACAAGAACTGAGGAACTTGGAGGAAAAGTGAACGGAGTGCAGCAACATGTAGCTTCGTTGAGCGACCAACTCTCTCGGCTGGAAGCTCTCTTGATGGTTGACCGCAATCGTTCATCTACCCCGACTGAAGAGGTTGAACAACGAAAGAAAGAGAGGGCACAACAGGAAAGGAAAGGCTTGAAAAAGAAAAACAAGAGAAAGAGAATCAAGAGACAGAGAATTCTGCTGAAACTTATTGGCATGAAGGTCCGCCCCATTGGAGACGTCGTGCTGCCACGGAAAACCAAAGGTATGACCAGCAGTTTCAAGAACAACTAGTAGAGCAGCAAGGAGTTCATGAGAATCAACATGCATACGATACTCAAGGCATTCTTCATACAGATCATGTGCAGTATACAACAATTCCTGAGAACCGGCAGTATTATCCTCAATCATCCTACCAGCCCACATACCAACAACCTTACCCACAAGCCTACCCTTACCCACCCAACTATCCACAATGGAACCAATTTCCTTTCCACCAAAATAACCCCCAATGTCAGCTATCACTAAACCCGACCCATACAACCCTCCCAACCCACATTACTACCCACATTCTTTACCTAACTGGCAACATTACTACCGTAGTCAGCAAGGAAACAATCATCCAACCTCAACAACCAATACAATGAGAATAAAACAACCCATGTGGATGACTATACACATGAAAGGCAGCATGAACCTCTTGACAGAGGACATCATCACAGAGGCAATAGGGACCATGACAACGACAGAGGTGCTCAGTTTTACTGATCAATTGCCCAAGCTCCAAAAATGGATTTTCCAAAAATTGATGGCAGTAATCCAGAAGAGTGGCTTCGCAGGACAAAGAAGTATTTTGATATGGTGTATGTGTCGGAAGATGCTAAATTAGACTATGTCGAGATGTACATTACTGGTAGAGCAGAAACTTGGCTGAGAAACTCCGGGGTACTCGATGAAAACTACACCTGGAAGCAATTCTATGCATCATTGGTGCAACGATTCTCTGTTACTAGTGGCTATGATGGAGTCAAAGAATTTAATGTTGTCAAGCAAGGCCTTAGTGAAAGCTCATGTCTCCTCTGATGATTTTGGTGATGATAACAACGCGGGTATGATCTCTAACCCGTTGGTTTAAGTGTCTACAGATGGCCCCCACATATAATTCAAGATGATATTCTTGAGGGATTTTCACAAAGGATTTCTGAAGATGATTTTACTGCAGCCGGATTATTCAGGGGCTGCCCCCAGAAATTATGATGGATAAAGGCCGGAATATCCGGCCCCATCACCGGAATTTTCCGACCCTCTGGTTCCATCAAAACATCTAAGTATCAAACTCCATCTGCCCGCGCACAGAAGGTGGGGCGGATATTTGCACGGAATATTCCGGGGCAAATTTCCGGCCCTTAGGTCCTTAGCATTTTTTGGAGGTTTCGCAGGTGCCCGCGCGGAGAGATGGGAGCGGACTATTGGGCGAAAATTTTCGGCCCCGAATTATTCAAAAATCCCCTCCCCCCCCCCCCGGATATTTCAAATATCTGGCCCTCAGTCCTTAGCATAATTCCAGCATGGTGCTGCTGCCCGCGCGCAGAGATGGGGGCGGACTATTGGCCGGAATATTCCGGCCCCGGATTATTCAAAAATCCGCCCCCCGGATATTTCAAATATCCGGCCTGCCAGCCACGGAAATTTCCGGCGCTAACCTCGGAATATTCCGGCCCAGGTGTTCTGCAACGGTCAGAAATTGGAGGAGGTTATAAATAGTTGTATTCTTCCCCTAGACAGCTAGTTCGTCCATTCCTCTCTCTCCTCCATTGTTCAAGAGCTCAAAACGCCCCGATCTCCCTCCTCCTCCAATCAAAATCGATGCCCTTCAAGGATCTCATGGAGGAGGCCTAGATCTACCTTTCTACCAAGCCAAAAATTGTATTCCCATACCATATCTCTTGGAATCTTGTAATCTCTTGGTTGCCTTGTCATCCTAGAGAAACCCTAGTGCTTCTAGCTTCCACCTTGTAGCAAGAAGCTTCGAATTATTGAGAGCCTCCATCTCACTTGTGGAGTAGCCTCAATCACTTGTAAATGTTTGGTCAACGCCTTCAAGTCGACCTCATAGTGGAAACGAGAATCTCCCTTACCGGAGAAGCTCAAGGAGAACAAGGTGTGCACATCCGTGCTATTGAGGAGCGCCTAGGTGGCTCCCCACCTCTCCAACGTAGATGTACTTCTTTTAAGAAGGAACTACGGGAAACATATCCTTTTCTCCGTGTTTTCACTTGTGGTTATCTTGTGCCTTGCATTTACTTCTTTTGCATACTCGTTACTTGTCACTTAGGGTGTCTACCTAGTTGCACATCTATATAACCAAGTTATTTACTTCCTAAAGCCTCCCTAAAATTGAAAAAGGATTAAAATTTGTAGGTCACCTATCCACCCCCCCTCTAGTTGACCTTTGTGTACTTTCAATTGGTATCAGAGCCTCGGCTCTTATATCGGGCTTAACCGCCTAAGAGTATCATGGTCAACGGAGATGATCACGAATCTTCTAAGAAGGAGCTCTCCAAAATGGACGACACTATAGCTAACCTAGAGACAACAGTTTGTACCATCCAATCCCAATTGTCCAAGGTTAGCTCTAGTGTAGGCTCGGAGGTTTCCTCCATCAAGAATATGTTGGAGAACATGATGGGTAAACCTAAGGGGCCCTCAAACTCCCCCCACGTCTCCGACGAGGATAGTTAAGAGAAGGAAACTATACCGGATGATACCGAAATCGAAGAGAATATTGCCAAAGCTAAGGCTAAAGCCGCACAAAATGCTAAAGCCAAGGAAAAGGAGAGTTCTGGTGGCTCCAAGTCTCAAACGACTAATGGTTCGGGGTCCAACTCAAAAGTTCCACCTCCTCAAAATTATGACTCCATCCACCCAATTGTTTCCATGCCACACATTCTTAATGTTGGACTTCCTCCCATGCTTAACACTAATGAATTCTCTTCTTGGAAGTTTGAAATGGAGTCACATATTTCCGGATCGTGCACCGCATTGTGGAGGAGCGTGATTCATGGGTTTCATCCTCATGACCCAAGCAACTTGACTCCAAGGGAGGATGTGGAATCTCAACTAACCAAGACTGCACTTTTTATCATCCAGAAAGCTCTCCCAAGGGAGCATCTCACTCACATTCGTGGTTGCAAGACCGCCAAGGAAGCTTGGGACAAGCTTGACACTTTGTTTCAATGGAATGCTAGCATCCAATCTTCCAAGTATGATCTGGCCATTGACAATTCCGAGAAATTTGTTATGCAAGAGGATGAGTCCCCCGAAGAGATATATAGAAGAGTTTTCACCCTTGCCAACCAATTGAGAGACTTTGGAAAGGAAGAGATCTCCGATGAGTGGATAAAGAGGAAATTTGTCAAAGCAATTACACCCTTTGAGAAGAATCTCTCCACTAGCATCTGAACAAGAGCGGACTACAATACTCTCAACTCTATTGGTGTGCTTAGTGAGTTCATCACCATCTCTCTATCACACAAGAGTGCGGATGATTCTCTAGCTCGCTCTAGAGGAATAGTAAAGTCACCCAACCTCGCTTTAAAGTCAAAGGCAATGGCTCGAGTTGATGAAAGTGAAGAATAGGATGATGATGAGGAAGACTATGAGGACACCTACACCGGAGCTCACAAGTGCATTGCTCTTGCTATGCATGGATATTGGAAGAGATGGGAAGCTCACAAGGCCGGCTCTCCAAGACCTCAACGAAACAAGAACTACAAGAAGAAGGGGGATCGACCAAGGACATGCTACAACTGTGGTAGTGCAACCATTTCATGAAGGAGTGCCCTTTTGAGAAAAGAGAAGAAAATGAAGGCAAGCTTGTTCGCGAAAACAAGGACAAGGCTCCACAAAACAAGAACTTTGCTAGAAGAGTGCCAAGGGCTCTCTACGTTAAAGAAGGGGCGGTTTTGGAAACCTATATCTCCGGAGATGAAGGAGAAGATGAAGTGGTAGGTGTGGCTCACGTCGCCATAGCTACCGCCTCATCTCCGTCAATCTCTCTATTTTAATCCCACAATGAAATTATGGCTACCCGACCTACATGTCTTATGGAAAAAGACACTTCGGTATGCTCTCCTAACTCCAAAACCATTATCACTAACCCTCCTTCATTATTGGATTGTGTTGAGAATGTTTGTGAGGAGGATGGTGAGGCAAAAGAGTTAGGCATTTGGCTAGCTGGCCTCAAAGGTGATACTAAGGAGAAAGTGAATGCCCTTTTGCGGCAACTTGATGAGGCTAACTCTCTTGTAGATGAAAAGGAGGAAATTATCATGACCTTGGAAAGCCATGGAGGTCACACTTGCAATGACAAAGAGTTTGAAAAGGCTCTTGAGAATGAGCGTTCCGTTCATGCCTATCTTGAGGAGAAATTATCTAGTCTTGAAGAAAATTTTGCCATGAGTGTCTCTAAGCTTAGGAAGGATAATGAACAATCTCTTGCTCTCATTAAAA
This sequence comes from Alopecurus myosuroides, assembly GCA_028641055.1. Taxonomy (NCBI): domain Eukaryota; kingdom Viridiplantae; phylum Streptophyta; class Magnoliopsida; order Poales; family Poaceae; genus Alopecurus; species Alopecurus myosuroides. The sequence continues at coordinate 457,948,001 of CM054059.1, read as the reverse complement.
CACTTGAATATGAAGTGTTGAAGCTAGGAATTTCTCACGAGGAACTTGTTACTAGTCATGAAAAACTACAAAAGTAGTTCATGTCTCTTAAAGAAATCCATGACAAGCTAACAAAGTCTCGTGACAATCTCCTAGCTCAACAATAAAATAAGCAAGTCATGTCATCCTCATATACTTGCATTAGTACATTGCCTAGCAACTCTTGTAGTGCCACTAATATTGTAGGAAGTGAGAAGAATCTCAATGAGGTGGATCCTCAAAGAGTCAAGAATGGAAAGTAGGGACTTGGCTATGTAGCCAAGTCAAAGAAGAAGTACAAGAAGAAAGTCACCTCTTCCTCACAAGAAGTAAGATTTGTGAAAGAGGGAGAGGTGATTAAAGAGAAGGAGACCAACACCATTGTGGGTGGTGAGACCTCTAGGGGGAGCACCACTCATAATTACTTTGCCGAAAAATACAACCCATCTTATGTTCTTATGAAATCTAGAGATGGTCATGTGTATGCTAAATATGTTGGTACTTCTTATGGTGATGATTATAATTAGAATATTTTGGTTCCAAATATCCTTGTTGCTAACAAAAGAGGACCCATTCAACGATGGGTACCTAAATCATGACATTATTCTATTGTAGGGAAGTGCTTCCGGATCGAGCAAATGGACGGTGGATAGTGGTGCATCCCAACATATGACCGGAAGCAATGACGCAATGAGTGATCTTCATCATCCATTACCTCATCTCAATTGTGTTACTATTGGTGATAACTCCGAACTAAAGGTATTGGGACGAGGCAAGGTGGCTATCTCAAATGACTTGTCAATTGATAATGTTCTCATTGTCGGTCCCTTGGCTATAATCTCATCTCAGTGCTTCAACTTGCTAAAAGTGGTCTTACCTCGTTATTTAATAAATAGAATGTAATTTTCACTTGGGAGACGACTCTTAAAGTAGCTTTTGTTGGGCATGTCAAGAACGACATGTATGTAGTGGGATTCTCTAAAGGAGACACGTGTGACGCAACATGCCTAATGGCTAAAGTTGATGTGGGTTGGCTATGGCATCGCCAGTTAGATCACACCAATATGAGGACGTTGCATGACCTTCAAAGTGGCAATCATGTTATAGGACTAACGAATGCTAAGTTTTCCAAAGATCGTGTGTGCAGCTCTTGCGTTCTTGGAAAGCAACGTGAAGAAGCTCACCCCACCAAGACCAACATCACCACCTCAATAATCCTCGAGCTCATTCACTTGGACCTATTTGGTACCCTATCATATGATAGTCTTGGAGGAAAAAAGTATTGCTTGGTGAGTGTGGATGACTAATCGAGATATTGTTGGGTGTATTTCTTCAAGTGGAAGAGTGAGACTCAAAAGCGGGTCGTCGAATTCATCACTTTGGTGGAGCGCCAACATAATGCAAGCATCATGGCTATCCGAAGTGATAATGGCTCCGAGTTCAAGAAACTACACCGTGGAGGGGTTTCTTAGTGAAGAAGGAATTTCTCATCAATATTCCACTCCCTACACCCCTCAAAAAAATGGTGTGGCGGAGAGAAAGAATCGGACACTAATGGATGCGACACGGACCATGATTGCGGAGTTCTCCTCTCCTTATAACTTTTGGGCCGAGGCCGTCTCCACCGCTTGTCACGCTAGCAACCGGTTATATCTCCGCAAGATCTTGAACAAGACCCCTTATGATATTATCACGGTAAAGAAGCCGGATGTTTCATACTTCAAGGTCTTTGGGTGCAAGTGCTTCATCCGTAAGAGAGGTAAACACTTGTCAAAATTCGAGATCAAATCTTATGAGGGAATTTTTGTTGGTTATGGAACAAACGCTCACGCCTATAGAGTCTACAACAAGTCCACTGGACAAGTTGAAGAAGCTATAGACATGGTGTTTGATGAGGATAATGGGTCCCAAGGGGGCCGTATAGATCATGCGGTTGTAGGAGATGCAATTCCTCACACCGTCATAAGAAGAATGGGGATTGGTGAAATAATCCCCATTGAGGGTTACCGGATGACGGAGGGAGAAGGACTATGCTCCACTCAAGTGGAGCCATTGACTACACCCATTGATACTCAATCTACCCAACAATATGCACCAAGCCCTCATTCTTCAAATCAAGGCCAAGCTAATGATCAAGATCATTCCATCACTCAAGGCCAAGCTCATGTGAAGGCCAAGCTCACAATGAAGGACAAGAACAAGACACTCATGTTGGTGATAGAACTCGACATATAAGAGATCCACCTCCCATTGATGAACAAGATCGAGGGATAGGTGGACAAGAGGCCGATGATGAAGGTGACTATCAATACATATCCAAGGAGACTTTGGAGGAGATGCTAGCGTGTAGGGCGAAGAGAAGGCTAGATAATCTTGCACGTGCCGGTCACACGGAGGACATGATACTTGGAAAAGTTCGTGGAAGGGTCGTCACAAGGATGCAATTGGAGGGTTTTAGCAAGGCTCATGCTTTATTCTCTCACATCGAGCCCAAGAAGGTCTATGAAGCTCTTGAAGATCAAGATTGGCTTGAAGCTATGCATGATGAACTCAACAATATCGAGCGGCAATAAGGTGTGGAAGTTGGTGCCAAGGATTGCAAGAACGTCATCCACACCAAGTGGATCTTCAAGAACAAGCAAGACAAAGATGGCATCGTCATTTGCAACAAGGAAAGATTGGTGGCTCAAGGTTTTTCTCAAGTTGAAGGCGTCGATTTCGGTGAAACTTTCGCTCCCGTAGCTCATCTTGAATCAATTCGTATCTTGCTTGCATATGTTTCTCATCATAACTTCAAACTACAACAAATGGATGTCAAAAGTGCATTTCTAAATGGTCCCATCCATGAGTTGGTCTATGTCAAGCAACCTCCAGGTTTCGAGGATCCCAACCACCCCGATTATGTCTACAAACTCGATAAGGCGCTCTATGGATTTAAACAAGCTCCACGTGCGTGGTACGAGCATCTTAAAGAGTTTCTAGTGGATCGTGGGTTCAATGTTGGCTTAATCGATCCCACCATTTTCACCAAAAAGGTTGGGGGTGACTTGTTCATATGCCAACTCTATGTGGATGATATCATTTTTGGTTCTACTAACATCGCATTCAATGATAAGTTTTGCAAGCTTATGAAGGATAAATTCAAGATGTCTATGATGGGCGAGTTGGAGTATTTCCTTGGCTTTGAGATCAAGAAACACCCCGAAGGAACATTCATCAAGCAAGCCAAGTATACTCAAGATATGCTCAAGCGATTCAACATGCATGATGTCAAGCCTATGAAAAACCCCATGTCCACAACTATTGACTTGAAACCCGACCCGAATAGTAAAGAGGTAGATCAAAAGGTATACCGCTCCATGATTGGCTCTTTGCTCTACATTTGTGCATCTAGACCAGATATCATGTATAGCGTAGGTAAATGTGCAAGGTTTCAAGCCTCTCCGAGACAAAGTCATTTTGAAGCGGTTAAGCACATCTTTCGATATTTAGTTCATACCCCAAACTTCAGTCTTTGGTATTGTAACAGCCACCTTTTTGTAATAAAAAGTTTGTGTGTTTGTGCTTACGATCATGTCATGTCATGCATGCATTTTTGAACCCAATGTTGGTTTTAAAACAAGTGCACCAATATTTAATATCGGAGTTTATTAAAATCCCTTAAAAGTGACACCCTAAAATGATGGTTTGAAATGGTACATTTTTGCAAAACAAAAATATGGTGAGGTTGTCCTTGTTGCAAGGAACTCAAAAATATTTTTTGCCAATTTTACTAATTGCAGAAAAGCCCTCAAAATCTGTTTTTAGTGTGCTGTTTTAAATGAGTAAGGGCCTTTGTGCAGTTCTAGAGTTTCCAGGGTTTTTTTTTTGAAAAATTGCTTTTGTCTTCTTCTTCCTCCAGCCAATAGACAGAAGCTCCACGACGCCTTCCCCCCCCCCCTGCCACCTCCTGCTTGCTCCCTCTACAAGGATAAGGGAGAGGAGAGCTACCCCGAGCGCCCTACCTCCTCCTCCCCTCGGCCTCGCGCCCTCTTTGTTTCTCTCCACGCGGAACCGAACCCTAACCGCCGCCGTCCGCCGCTCATCGCCGGCCGTACGCCCGACCCCGCGCGCCAACGAGCAACTCCCCGGCTCCGCCACCTTCCCCTCCTTCTCCTCGAGTTCGTGGAGCCCCCAAGGGTCCTCGTGTGGCCTCAATTTCGCGCCGGACGTCTCCCCGGCCGTCGCCGGAATTCTCTTCGTCGCCGGCGATTGCCGCCTCGCCCTGCGACCCCGACCAGCTCGTTGAGCTCGTGGTGAGCACACGAACCCCCTGGCGTCCTCCTCCTCCTCCCTCCCCCTCCGATTCTCTCCCTCGACGCCAACCGCCGTCCGCTGCCGCGCCACCGCTTGCCGGCACGTCTCCGGCGACGATTTCCGGGCGGCGCCGTGTGACGCCCCGAGATCGGGCACTATGCAGATTTCAGCATTCCCGCCAAAATCCACATAATAACCGATTCCAGGTTGCCATTTATGATAACATTACAATAGTTCACGAATATTCCACAATTACAACAGAAACAGATAGATACAAGATGACTCAAACGAGCCAGGGTTACAACTGATACAATACAAAGATCCAAATAACAGCGGAAGAAACAAACGTCCGTCTACGGACAAGATCCAAATTGGACTAAGAGTCCTGAAGATAACCGAAGGCGTCCAATCCCTGCCCAGGCCAAGCCGGAGGGATTCCCAAGCTAACGTCGTCAGACTTCAAACCTGCTGACTGCAATTTGGAATTTGCAGCCACGAAAGAGATTCGTGGGTCAGTACGGTTAAGTACTGGCAAGGGGGATAAAACCCATACTCACAAAATACCGGCGTAGCCAGTCATCACAAGATACCAAAACTTTAGGATCAAAGGAAAGGAAGGGGTTATTGCAAATAAGCGACAGCAGGCTGCACTAACCAACTACAGAGGGAATACTACAACTTCCAACTAACAGAAAGGGGATAAGATCGAGGATTGTAACCAACTGAAAGTAAATCCAAACAAACCCATCCTGGACCTCGCCCCTTTAGCCAAAGAAGCAATCCGAGGATAACTCACACAGTTGTATTAAAGGTGAATCAAGTTATTGTGTGAATAAACCTATTACTAGTCAAGTTATTAATCATTGGGTGAAACATGGTTGATCATTATGTTGAAGTTGTCCTGAGTACTTGTTAGCCAGTACTTTCACCAAGTAATCCATAACCGCGGAAAACACGGCTTCTCGAGAAGATTTACCCTGCAGGGGTGCACCATAGTAACCACACTCATGAATATCCCGCCAGATGGAATGCCTCCCACCAAGCGGGGCACTCAACACAATCCAACCCTTCTTCGCATCAAGCCCAAAGCACCTTGGGCGCACGGCTAATCGAGCCCAGAAGAAAATGGACCCTCATAGCACTCTAAGAACGTGTCCCCCTATATGCCGACTACGAAAGTTCCACCCGGGTACCAAGGGCTCGCAAGATCATGCATGCAGCAAATGGAAAACCCGAACTAAATGAGGCGATTTGGACGAGATGCGAATCGGGTCAAACTGAGGGGGAGCCCATACTCCCCAAATGCGGGTAGTGCGCTCATCATGGATCAGTAGACAAGACCCTTTTCCTATTAGGGTCGACACTAGCAGGCCTCAAAACCACAAAGGGCCTCCTGCCGGTGCCTTAACATCAAATTATTATTATTACCATTAGCAATTAACAGGTTTGATTGATTAACATCGAGCCCCCAGAACATAATTAAGTAATAACAGAAAGTAACGGGTAACAGACTCGAGCAAAACAACCTAAGCAAGATAGTAAGACACAGGCTCAAGCAAAGGTTATAGGAGTGGAGGTGAGGCAATATCAGGGTTAAAGGATTCATGTGATAGGTTCGTAACAGAAACAATCTACTAGTAAGGCTAGCTGAAAAGAACAACGGAAGTATCGGTAACAAGTGATGAAAGGCAGCCATATGGCAGCAAGTGAGTATACTTGCCTGAGATCCCGCAAGGTAGCAGAACTTGTCGTTGCTCACATCATCTCAACGTCCTATCCGGGAAGAAGCAATGAACCTCGAACAAACACCGGATGCAACAATTACTACTACGGCAAAAGATCCAGCATGATCAAGATATGGATGCATGTCATGTTTAAATATGCATCAAGGTAAACTAGTTGACAATATAAACAGATTTAAATGGACCCATATGCAATTTTGAGTTGCATATGAAAAGCCCATGCATTATGGTTAGATTATTTGTTTTCCAACTAATCAACAGGTGAAGGTGGATTAGCATGATGCATGGATGATGATGATAACAAGATAACAACAAATAACAATAACAGATGCAAAGGAACAGGAATAGAACAAGTTTGGAAAATTTGGTTACTTAAGCATGTCACACAAGCAATTGTTGTTTTCATCAAGTTAAAGTGATCAAATCAAACAACAAAGTTGATAATTGAAAAGGTTATCAAATTTTAGTTGGATTACATGTTTCACATTTTGAAATTGGACTTTGGATTATTTAATTATGAATTAAGCAATATTAAACAATTTTTAATTGAATTAAACAAGATTCAAATTGTTTAGGCAATTTAAATTATTCAAACCAGAAAATAAAATTTATATTTGAATAGAGTATTCAAAAAGGTGTGAAAAACATATTTTATTTGAATTATTTGAAAACAGTATGAATTAGTTATGAATTATTTCAATTTGCATTTGAATTATTCAAATTTGAGTTTTAAATGCATTTTGAAATTTCAAAACAGTGAGCAATTGGGTTATTTGGAAAGATTAGGAAATTTGGATCAGAATAGATATAAAGTTTGTGTTTATTGGATTTATAAAATAAAAGATATGGAATTTCAAAGTTTCTACTCAAATCTGTTATTTAAAAAAAGAATTTGTAATTTTAGAATTGCGCAGAAATCTTTTGTTACTCAGGTGGCAGCTAGCCACTGCCTCTGCCCGTGGGCCTAGCCAACGTGGCGCTGAGGTGGCGCGGCTGGAGGTGGACGTGGCTTGCAGGGCCACTGACGGGCGGGGCCCACCGCGGTTGCTTGCAAGGAAAAATTGGGAGGCAAAATGCCTCCCGCGGGTCTCGAACCCGCGCCCCTGGGGCGAGCGAGCATGCGCGCTGCCAGTGCGGCTCGCTGCGTTTCCTTGTCAGGTAAGTAGTGCGAGGCTAGATAACAAGTGTTTGCGCTAACTGAACTTTTCTTGGCGCAGGTTCAGTCGCTGCCAGCGACAGAGGATGGCATCGATGGCGGACGGAAAAAAAAAGCACCGGCGGCTCGCTGTGCTTGGAGGGTGCAGTGCGGGTGCGGCCGGTGTGCTGCGTGGAGGCGGCCGATTCAGAGGAAGGCGAGGGAGGGGAAGAGGATGGAGCGATCACCTCGGTGCTCGAAGTCGTTCAGTTGTCGAGGAAGAAACGGAGGGAGGTCTCCGGCGACGGCGCGTCGTCCACGGTGGTTCCCAGCCGGAGGCGATGGGACGGGAGGGTGGCCGATGCACCCCCGTTTCCATTCCCGCGATCGGCCGTCCCCGGCGCCCACTCTTTCCCCGCCGCCCTAGAGCTACCTCCTCCGGCCATGGCAGGTGTTCGCTGGTTCTTCAGTAGGTTCAGAGACAGAGGGAGCTTGGGGGGAAAGAGAGGGAAACGGCGGCGCTAGCTGGGAGGAAGGGCTAGGGTTAGGCTAGGCTAGTTTTATGGTGGCAGGTGGGCTTGTACGACAGCATCGTGGAGGGGGATGGAGTTGATCGATCGGTTCCGGTGCTGTTCGTACTGAAGATGTCGACATCCCGAGGAAGAAGACAAAACGGAGGGGGTACTGGGCCAGAGCAAGTTGGGCTTGAGGGAGAGAACTTGGGCTGGAAAGAAAAAGAAAGGGAAGGCCTGCCTCCTTTGGGGTTTTGCTTTTTCTTTTATCTCCTTTTTTTTTGTAATGAAAAGAGAGAGAGAGGAAAAGAAAAGGTTTGGGGTTTTAATTTGATAAACAATTACTATTAAGTTGCAAAACAATAATGGAAAGCAAGGTTGGTTTTTATTTCAAAATTGGAAATAGTAGTTGGATTTAAAATAAGGTTTGATTTTGGGAATTGTAGAAATAAACAAAGTTTTATTTAACACATATCAAGCAAACATACCAACATTATTTGATTTAATTTGCTTGCCAAATTTGTAATATTTAAACCCATATTGAAAAAGGATTGATTCGATTTGGAGTTGGTTATTTGAATTTTACCATTAGGGTTTTGAACAATTTAAATTGTTTTGGAGTTTTGAGTGGTTTGGAAAACATGATGCAATGATTATGTGATGCATATGATGCAAGCAAAAAAAAAAAAAAAAAAAAAAAAAAAAGAAAGAAGAAAACAAACAGGTAACACCCCAGGTGTTACAGACGACACCACTAACAAGGGATTGCGCCCTCGCAATCCACCTGCTAACCCGGGAGGGGAAAGAAGTTCGACTATCGATTCTTCGCGCTTCCGTTTGATCTCCTCGACACCACTAACAAGAGATTCTTGCTCGGAGTGACGACGATGTTCTTCCACCAGGAATCTTCCGATGATCGAACCTATTAGGTTAAGGGCTCAGAAAACGTCCACCCACGTAGGATCCTAACACTTTGAAAGATAGACAAGAGGGGAGACTCCAAAACAAATAAGATGGGAGGGGAAATAGAATAGGGGTAAGGAGAAAACAAGAATCCTATTGAGATGTTTTTCCAAGCTAGTTTAGCAGAAATAGTCTTTGACACTCTAGAAACAACGACCGTTAGCGAGGTTATCCTACAGGCTTTGCGGACCCGTTGCTTCGATAACTATTCGTATCGAAACAATCTCGGGAATCGGAACCAAGGCTCTGATACCATTTTGTGACGCCCCGAGATCGGGCACTATGCAGATTTCAGCATTCCCGCCAAAATCCACATAATAACCGATTCCAGGTTGCCATTTATGATAACATTACAATAGTTCACGAATATTCCACAATTACAACAGAAACAGATAGATACAAGATGACTCAAACGAGCCAGGGTTACAACTGATACAATACAAAGATCCAAATAACAGCGGAAGAAACAAACGTCCGTCTACGGACAAGATCCAAATTGGACTAAGAGTCCTGAAGATAACCGAAGGCGTCCAATCCCTGCCCAGGCCAAGCCGGAGGGATTCCCAAGCTAACGTCGTCAGACTTCAAACCTGCTGACTGCAATTTGGAATTTGCAGCCACGAAAGAGATTCGTGGGTCAGTACGGTTAAGTACTGGCAAGGGGGATAAAACCCATACTCACAAAATACCGGCGTAGCCAGTCATCACAAGATACCAAAACTTTAGGATCAAAGGAAAGGAAGGGGTTATTGCAAATAAGCAACAGCAGGCTGCACTAACCAACTACAGAGGGAATACTACAACTTCCAACTAACAGAAAGGGGATAAGATCGAGGATTGTAACCAACTGAAAGTAAATCCAAACAAACCCATCCTGGACCTCGCCCCTTTAGCCAAAGAAGCAATCCGAGGATAACTCACACAGTTGTATTAAAGGTGAATCAAGTTATTGTGTGAATAAACCTATTACTAGTCAAGTTATTAATCATTGGGTGAAACATGGTTGATCATTATGTTGAAGTTGTCCTGAGTACTTGTTAGCCAGTACTTTCACCAAGTAATCCATAACCGCGGAAAACACGGCTTCTCGAGAAGATTTACCCTGCAGGGGTGCACCATAGTAACCACACTCATGAATATCCCGCCAGATGGAATGCCTCCCACCAAGCGGGGCACTCAACACAATCCAACCCTTCTTCGCATCAAGCCCAAAGCACCTTGGGCGCACGGCTAATCGAGCCCAGAAGAAAATGGACCCTCATAGCACTCTAAGAACGTGTCCCCCTATATGCCGACTACGAAAGTTCCACCCGGGTACCAAGGGCTCGCAAGATCATGCATGCAGCAAATGGAAAACCCGAACTAAATGAGGCGATTTGGACGAGATGCGAATCGGGTCAAACTGAGGGGGAGCCCATACTCCCCAAATGCGGGTAGTGCGCTCATCATGGATCAGTAGACAAGACCCTTTTCCTATTAGGGTCGACACTAGCAGGCCTCAAAACCACAAAGGGCCTCCTGCCGGTGCCTTAACATCAAATTATTATTATTACCATTAGCAATTAACAGGTTTGATTGATTAACATCGAGCCCCCAGAACATAATTAAGTAATAACAGAAAGTAACGGGTAACAGACTCGAGCAAAACAACCTAAGCAAGATAGTAAGACACAGGCTCAAGCAAAGGTTATAGGAGTGGAGGTGAGGCAATATCAGGGTTAAAGGATTCATGTGATAGGTTCGTAACAGAAACAATCTACTAGTAAGGCTAGCTGAAAAGAACAACGGAAGTATCGGTAACAAGTGATGAAAGGCAGCCATATGGCAGCAAGTGAGTATACTTGCCTGAGATCCCGCAAGGTAGCAGAACTTGTCGTTGCTCACATCATCTCAACGTCCTATCCGGGAAGAAGCAATGAACCTCGAACAAACACCGGATGCAACAATTACTACTACGGCAAAAGATCCAGCATGATCAAGATATGGATGCATGTCATGTTTAAATATGCATCAAGGTAAACTAGTTGACAATATAAACAGATTTAAATGGACCCATATGCAATTTTGAGTTGCATATGAAAAGCCCATGCATTATGGTTAGATTATTTGTTTTCCAACTAATCAACAGGTGAAGGTGGATTAGCATGATGCATGGATGATGATGATAACAAGATAACAACAAATAACAATAACAGATGCAAAGGAACAGGAATAGAACAAGTTTGGAAAATTTGGTTACTTAAGCATGTCACACAAGCAATTGTTGTTTTCATCAAGTTAAAGTGATCAAATCAAACAACAAAGTTGATAATTGAAAAGGTTATCAAATTTTAGTTGGATTACATGTTTCACATTTTGAAATTGGACTTTGGATTATTTAATTATGAATTAAGCAATATTAAACAATTTTTAATTGAATTAAACAAGATTCAAATTGTTTAGGCAATTTAAATTATTCAAACCAGAAAATAAAATTTATATTTGAATAGAGTATTCAAAAAGGTGTGAAAAACATATTTTATTTGAATTATTTGAAAACAGTATGAATTAGTTATGAATTATTTCAATTTGCATTTGAATTATTCAAATTTGAGTTTTAAATGCATTTTGAAATTTCAAAACAGTGAGCAATTGGGTTATTTGGAAAGATTAGGAAATTTGGATCAGAATAGATATAAAGTTTGTGTTTATTGGATTTATAAAATAAAAGATATGGAATTTCAAAGTTTCTACTCAAATCTGTTATTTAAAAAAAGAATTTGTAATTTTAGAATTGCGCAGAAATCTTTTGTTACTCAGGTGGCAGCTAGCCACTGCCTCTGCCCGTGGGCCTAGCCAACGTGGCGCTGAGGTGGCGCGGCTGGAGGTGGACGTGGCTTGCAGGGCCACTGACGGGCGGGGCCCACCGCGGTTGCTTGCAAGGAAAAATTGGGAGGCAAAATGCCTCCCGCGGGTCTCGAACCCGCGCCCCTGGGGCGAGCGAGCACGCGCGCTGCCAGTGCGGCTCGCTGCGTTTCCTTGTCAGGTAAGTAGTGCGAGGCTAGATAACAAGTGTTTGCGCTAACTGAACTTTTCTTGGCGCAGGTTCAGTCGCTGCCAGCGACAGAGGATGGCATCGATGGCGGACGGAAAAAAAAAAGCACCGGCGGCTCGCTGTGCTTGGAGGGTGCAGTGCGGGTGCGGCCGGTGTGCTGCGTGGAGGCGGCCGATTCAGAGGAAGGCGAGGGAGGGGAAGAGGATGGAGCGATCACCTCGGTGCTCGAAGTCGTTCAGTTGTCGAGGAAGAAACGGAGGGAGGTCTCCGGCGACGGCGCGTCGTCCACGGTGGTTCCCAGCCGGAGGCGATGGGACGGGAGGGTGGCCGATGCACCCCCGTTTCCATTCCCGCGATCGGCCGTCCCCGGCGCCCACTCTTTCCCCGCCGCCCTAGAGCTACCTCCTCCGGCCATGGCAGGTGTTCGCTGGTTCTTCAGTAGGTTCAGAGACAGAGGGAGCTTGGGGGGAAAGAGAGGGAAACGGCGGCGCTAGCTGGGAGGAAGGGCTAGGGTTAGGCTAGGCTAGTTTTATGGTGGCAGGTGGGCTTGTACGACAGCATCGTGGAGGGGGATGGAGTTGATCGATCGGTTCCGGTGCTGTTCGTACTGAAGATGTCGACATCCCGAGGAAGAAGACAAAACGGAGGGGGTACTGGGCCAGAGCAAGTTGGGCTTGAGGGAGAGAACTTGGGCTGGAAAGAAAAAGAAAGGGAAGGCCTGCCTCCTTTGGGGTTTTGCTTTTTCTTTTATCTCCTTTTTTTTTGTAATGAAAAGAGAGAGAGAGGAAAAGAAAAGGTTTGGGGTTTTAATTTGATAAACAATTACTATTAAGTTGCAAAACAATAATGGAAAGCAAGGTTGGTTTTTATTTCAAAATTGGAAATAGTAGTTGGATTTAAAATAAGGTTTGATTTTGGGAATTGTAGAAATAAACAAAGTTTTATTTAACACATATCAAGCAAACATACCAACATTATTTGATTTAATTTGCTTGCCAAATTTGTAATATTTAAACCCATATTGAAAAAGGATTGATTCGATTTGGAGTTGGTTATTTGAATTTTACCATTAGGGTTTTGAACAATTTAAATTGTTTTGGAGTTTTGAGTGGTTTGGAAAACATGATGCAATGATTATGTGATGCATATGATGCAAGCAAAAAAAAAAAAAAAAAAAAAAAAAAAAAAAACAAACAGGTAACACCCCAGGTGTTACACGCCGCCACCCCAAGGTTCCCCGCGACCCCCTCCAGCGCGTGGTGTGGTTTGATTCGAGAACCGCTCGCGAAATCGGTCGATTGCATCGTGGCTGTGAGGGATTTGGTCACGGGTGATGTCATCCTGACATCATGCTTACGTCAGCAGCAGTTTCTGTTTAGTTTCTTTTAACTGAAATGGAACTGACACGTGGACCCCACCTCATTTAAATTACAGAAAATTGAATAAAATTGGATATGCAATATCTTTTAATTGCTTAACCAGAAAAATATGTTCAACATACCATTTTGTTCAGAAAAATGTTCTCTACATGTTTATATCATTTGCACATATTTTTTGACAAAGTTGAATTTTGAGTATTATTTAAATCATTTAAAATAAAGAAAATAAGTTTTTATTCAAGAAAATTAGAAAATTACAAGTTATATGTCAAAATGCTTAGAATTTCAAATGCAACCTAGTTATGGTGTTCTCAACCTTAGTTGAGCACTTTAACTTGTCGCACCTCTAGGTTTTGCCCGAATCAGCCTCTGAGGTCCATTTCGGGACTAAAATTCACTAAAGCTGTTTTCTTAACATATGAACCCTAGCAACCCATGAACCATGTTTAGGGCTTCTCTTTAATGCATTCAAATGTTCATTCATACATACTGAGCATTGCATCGATGCCTGTTTTGAGTGTTGTTCTCTTTCTTTCCGGTGTTTGCTCTTATCGGTAGAACATGAATCCGGAGTGAAGTTCGACACCCCTGTTGCCGAATACTTGGTCTAAACAACCAAGTCAAGCACTTATTTCCCGAAGCTTTCTCTGGTTTTCTTGAAGCAAGGCAAGCATAACCTCTTATCTGCCCATATATGTTTTCGAAGTGTTTTCCTTCTCGTACGATGCATGCTTTACAAAGTATTTTGAGTCGATAGATAGAGTTATCCTATTTAGTTGCATAAACCAGATATCATGATTCCATGCTCCTAGCTGACATAGGATTTGTTTGTGTGTATCGCCAAAACCTCAAATATGCCATGCTTAGTCATACATGTCTGTTTATCTCTGCTCCATCCGGTTGATGAATCAGAGTTACGAAATGAATCTAGTGTGACAGGATGACGTGGTAAGATTCGAGATATGTGCTTAATATGTTTAAAGGATTGGATGAGTTGCCACATGGAATGTGGTGATTTTCCTCGTTCATGCCCCTAGGAGCGAGTTCTCGCCTTTGAAGCCAAGACTGATCGTGCAACCACACGGGGATTGGATTCCCCTCGGTTTCAACTTGTCTAGTTTGTTCCATGAGTTGCCTAGTTCGGGCGTTCCATTTGGATTTGCTGGGGATATCAAAACGTTTACAAAACTAGGACGTGGCGGTGTAACAGCCTGTGGCGAGACAGTAGTTGAAGCACCGCTCACAACGATAGAGACCCGGCAGGAGATGGCCACTCCCTATTGGCGGTCCATCTCTACTCGGAGCGACTCATGGAATAGGCGAAGCAAGGGAAAGATCGTGGTCAGCCACCCTCTGCCGGCACATCGTCGGAATTGTGCCAATAGCTTGGCATTAAGAGTCGGTTGATGCGTGTGGGTAAAGTTGTACACCCCTGCAGGGTTTAATCTTTTCGAAAAGCCGTGTCCGCGGTTAAGGACAACTTGGTGACGGATCCTGAGATCATAGATAACTTGAACATGACGTAAAAGATGTTGGCAATGAATGTTTAGTTTCAAGAGGTGGTCCTGGTTATCATGTGCTGAAGATGATGCTTCGAAGGTTTTGAAGGCAATACCCGAGGCAAGGGTATTCTTTTAAAAGATTTGTGAAAACTTCTCTATCTCCCTCTATTCTAAACAAAGTTGGCTTTACGCAAAACAATCTTCATAAACCCTTTATGAACAAGCAGATATATAATAGGTTAGTTAAGTCTTGTTGAGTACCTCCCGTACTCATGTTTGCTTCAATTTGGTTCAGGTGGAGTTCCATACCTTCGGCGGTGTTTCAACGTGAACATCGACGGATAGTTTGGGGTTTCCCAGGTAGCAGCCTGGAATCTCTGGGCTGGGACGTCGCCTTATGTTGCGGCCTCTTAGGCCTTTTTGGTTCTTGTTGAATAGCAACATATTTTGCTTTCCGTTGTCTGATGTAATGTTGGGTCGTGTGACCTCTGGTTGTAAGCTATAATCTAGTATTACTTGCTTAATAAAACTTCATGTTTAGAGTACTGCTTTGATCGGTTGTTGGTTTCGAGCCCGTTGTTATACAGTTTTGGCTATGCCTGCATAGTTGTCGCAGTCGAGGGGTTGTGGAGCCGATGATCCATGTCCGAGCCCGCCTGTCGATTTGATCGGCCTGGGGCGAGGTAACCCCAGTAACCCTCGATTGTTGTTGCACTTTCTGGACACATAGCAGCTCTGTATAGCTTTGGTCCCGTTTCCTTCAGTTTCATCCGACTCGTGGACGCTTTGATATGCATAGTTGGTTATGACTAGCATGGATACAAGGAGTAGTAGACCGGGGATCCGGACTACGTGCCGATGAATCCGGTCTGCCTGCTGTTGTTTGTTGCGGCCAGGGCTGGTAACCCTGAAGCCCTTGTGAGTCCATGGCTAGGAGCACATAACAGTATGTATATCTCTGGGTCCGGGGTCTGACAAGAGTTGGTATCAGAGCAGGACTGCCTGTAGGAAAACCTTTGCTATTGGTCGATGTTGAGTCTAGAGTTTGTGAAAACTATTTTCGAAATGTCAAATGAGTTGAGAAAACCTTCTTAGGATTCTTTTTACTCCTTACCTGGTATCGCTTTAACTCTGATTCACCTTATCTCATTTGATTTTCAAATGTTTTACTTCTCACCTGTTAACTTCAAAGTTAGAAGCAAAATCGTTGGGTGTTTTTCTTAGTACTCCGTGTCAGGTTGCTAATCTTCTCAGAATTTCCAAGTTACCTCCTTTGGTCCAAATCGTTGATTCCTTTTGACTTCAGTTGATCCATAACAAGTCATGAATCTTTCTATTGCATTCTTTTCCATGGGAGTGTTTCTCATGGTTCCGTTTCTTTGTACTCAGGATGTCCGGGAGTATTCAAGATTCCGTTGAAAGTGGTCATATCGAGGGAGAGTCGTCATCTTCCTTAATGACGCAAGTTCTTCAGGATATCGAGACTGGCCGCCTGAGAAATGAACATCTCCTTGAGCGTGTGGCGCAAAACACTGAACGTCGTCATGACGAATGTGTCACATTTGGGGATTTAAATCATGCTAAGCTTCCAACTTTCAGCAATCTCAACAAACCCATCGATGCTGATGATTGGCTTCGTACCATCGAGCGCAAATTTAATGCTCTCCATGTTCTAGAAAGTGACCGTGTGAACTTCGCCGCCTACCAGCTAGAGGGTGAAGCTGGTTCATGGTGGGAAGGTTTCTTGGCGTTGCAATCGCCGGGACATAAGGTTACTTGGGAGGAGTTCCGTAAAGAGTTCCATGCTGCCCATGTTCCTGAGGCAGTTATGGACTCCAAAAGAAAAGAGTTCCTGGATCTGACCCAGGGACAGATGGATGTTGAAACTTACGGGCGTGAATTCACCCGTTTGGCTCGTTATGCACCCCGAGATGTTGCAGATGATGCGGATAAACAAGAGTTGTTCCGCAAAGGTCTGGAATCCGGAATTCGCTATGAGCTACTCTCTTTCCAGTTTCCAACCTTCCAGGACCTTTATAATCATGCTCTTACCTTGGAGCGTGGCAAAAAGGAAATGGAAATTTCTTTGAAGCAGATTTCTGAAGAGTCACGTGCGTCTTCTTCTGGTTCCAAGAAGCGTCGTGTGTTTGTTCCATACAGTGTTGTTCCATATCTACCAGCTTTTCAACAAGGCCACCTCGGTGGGCGTTCTAGTGTTGCTGGTAATAAGAAACGACTGGTGACATGTGACGTGTGTGGTGAACTTGGACACTACTCCAACAAATGTCCTCAGAGGAGACTTCCTCCACTTCAGCATGCTCTTACACGTGTTGTTAACCGTGGTCGTTTGAACCATGTTCTTATTGAAGAAGCTCAGAAAGCACCTGATGTCGTGTTGGGAATGCTTCGTGTCAATCTAGCTCCAGCATCAGTTCTGTTTGATTCCGGAGCATCACATTCATGTGTATCAAGAGCTTTTGCAGGGTTGTTGGACATACCCTTTTGTGAAAGTGGTCCCTCCGTTAGTAATCTCCACCCCAGGGTCTATCCGTCAGATCAATCATTGTTGCCCTGGTGTTCCAATTGAAATTGGAGGTTTGGTGTTTCTCTGTACACTTGCCATCCTGGACCAAACTAATATCAATGTCATACTGGGCATGGACTGGTTGTCAACACATCATGCTACGATTGACTGTGCAGCCAAGTCTGTTACCCTGATTCATCCTTATGGTCAGACAACTCAGTTGTTGTTTCCTTGTGGGACAGTTCAACCACAGCCACATCCTCAGCTCAATGCAATCGAAGTTCGACCATCTCTCGAGGTTCATGAGGTACCAGTGGTGTGTAAGTTTCCGGATGTCTTCCCGGAAGAGCTTCCTGGTATGCGTCATGATTATTCAGTGGAGTTTGTTGTTGAACTAATTCCTGGAGTGGCTCCTACTTCTGAAAGACCATACGGTATATCTCTAGAAGAGTTGGTTGAGTTGAAGAAGCAAATAGAGGAGTCAGAAGGGAAATGTTTCCCTCAGGCCAATACATCTTCTTGTGGATGTCCTACACTCTTCGTCATGAAGA
This sequence comes from Alopecurus myosuroides, assembly GCA_028641055.1. Classification (NCBI taxonomy): domain Eukaryota; kingdom Viridiplantae; phylum Streptophyta; class Magnoliopsida; order Poales; family Poaceae; genus Alopecurus; species Alopecurus myosuroides. The sequence continues at coordinate 457,930,345 of CM054059.1, read as the reverse complement.
AGGATACCACAGTTCCCCAGCTGGTCAGTGAATATTGTCCGTTCAATGATGTGGCAATAAAGCACAAGTGTTCTCTTCCTCAGACAAATGGTTTGTTTGACCGCCTGTTTGGTGCCACTGTTTTCTCCAAGATACACTTAAGTCTGGGTTATCATCAACTTCAGACCAGGTCCGGGAATGTTTCTAAAACGGTTATCAAAACTCGTTATGGTCTTTACGAGTACACTGTTATGTATCCCGAACTCTCCAACGCTCCAACCATGTTGATGGGGCTTATGAAATCCATTTTCATGGAGTATCTTGACAAGTTCATTGTGGTTTACCTCGATGATGTTATAATCTACTCCAAGTCTGAAGAAGAACATGTTGAACATCTTCGGCTAGTTTTGACAAAGCTCTGTGAGCATCGTCTCTATGCCAAATTCTCCAGATGTGAGTTGTGGTTGAAAGAGCTCATATTTCTAGGCTATGTCCTATCTGCTGAGGGAGTTGCAGTTCTCCCTAACAAAGTTCAAGCCATATTGGACTGGGAGTCACCTAAATCCATCAAAGAGGTTCGAAACTTCCTCGAACTTATTGGTTGTTATCACCGCTCTATTGAAGGTTTCTCCAAAGCTGCCAAGCCAATGACTGATCTTCTTAAGAAAGATAAACAGTTTGTATGGTCAAGAATGGCAGAAGAGAGTTTCCGGTTGTTGAAAACCAAGCTGGCTAATGCTCCTATGCTTGTCCTTCCGGACACGCGCAAGGACTTCGTTATCTTCTGTGATGCCTCTCGTCAAGGTATCGACTGCGGTCTATTGCAAGATGGACGTGTGGTTTCTTATGCTTCCCGACAACTGAAACCAAATGAGCTCAAATATCCAACTCATGCTCTTGAGTTAGCAGCTGTTGTGTATGCCTTGAAACAATGGGGTCATCATCTGCTAGGAAACCAATGTGAGTTCTACTTCCACCAGCAGAGCTTCAGATATCTTTTCACCCAACCAGATCTAAGTCTCAGACAAAAGAGATGGTTGGAACTAGTCAAAGAACCCAATGTGGAGGTCAAATGTCAAGCTGATAAAGGTAAAGCCGTGGTTGACACGACAATCCAGAAGTCTCACTGTAACAGCTTGATGATACAGCAAGATCAACCTTCTCTCCACAAAGAGTTCTCTAAGCTCAATCTTGAGGTTGTTCCCTCTGGTTATCTGGTTAATCCGGAAGTGAAACCATCGTTTGAACATCAAATCGAAGATTCCCAAAAGCGGGATCTAAGCATTATCTTGGTCAAGAGAAAGATTTCTCGTGGAATTCCTACATGTTTCTCTGTTGATGATCAAGGTACCGTTTATTTTGGTGAACGTCTTGTTGTGCCGAAGAAACGGAGTCTGAAACAACTTATCCTCCGTGAAGCTCATGAGTCACTTCTCTCTGTTCATCCTGGTAGCACCAAAATGTACCGTGATCTATGTCAAAGGTTCTGGTGGACCAAGATGAAACGAGACATCGCTCAATTTGTGGCTGAATGCGACGTTTGTCGTCGTGCTAAAGCTGAACATCAAAGACCAGTTGCTACTCTCTACCCTACAACTATTCCTGTTTGGAAGTGGGATGAAGTTGAGATGACTTTCGTTGTTGGTCTTCCAAGAAATGATCAGGGACACACCGCTATCTGGGTAGTGATTGATCGTCTGTCAAAGGTTGCTCATTTTGTTCCTATTCATCAGGGCATCAATGCTAAACAACTGGCAGATTTATATGTCACTCAAATAATACCTCTTCATGGTGTTCCTAAGAAGATCCTTTTTGATCATGGAAATCTGTTTACTTCCAAAGGCTGGGCAAGTTTCAAGCAAGCTATGGGAAGTCGTCTACATTCCACCATCATCTATCAATCATCCCGTAATGATCACCTCGGGAGTCTGAATCAAACACTTGAAGACATGCTTCGAGCTTGTGTTGTATCCTTCGGTAATGATTGGGAGAAGTGTCTTCCATCCGCCGAATTCGTTTATAACAACTGCTTCCAAGTTATCTTGGCCAAAGCTCCGTTTGAAGTTCTCTACAACAGAAGCTGTTCAATTCCGTTAAATTGGTCAGAAACCGGTGAAAGACAGTTCTTTGGACCGAAGAATCTGATCAATGAGACTGAAGAAACAGTTCGTACCATCCGTGAACATCTGAAAGCTGCTCAGTCTCGTCAGAAGAGTTATGGTGACCGTCAACAAGATATTCGTTATGATATCGGCGGACAAGCCTATCTCCGAGTCACACCTTTGAAAGGTGTTCATCGTGATGTCATGAAGGGAAAATTACCGCCTCGCTATGTTGGTCCCTTCCCTGTTCTTGCAAAAAGTGGGAATTTTGCTTATCGTATCCATATACCTTCAACGTTCCCACGGGTTCATGCTACATTCCATGTCTCACAACTCCATCGTTGCTTCAAAGATTCCAACCGTGGTGTTGATCATGAAACCATTGATCTCAAGGATGATCTGACCTACCGAGAATGTCCTGTCCGTATCCTCGAGGCAGCTGAACGAAAGATTCGATGCCGAAGCATCAAGTGCCTCAAAGTTCAGTGGTCTCATCATTCTGAAGCCGAAGCAACCTGGGAACGAGAAGATCATTTACGATCCGAGTACCCGTCCTTCTTTGCTAAAACCTAGGAATCTCGGGACGAGATTCTTGTAAGGGGGGTAGACTTGTAACAGCCACCTTTTTGTAATAAAAAGTTTGTGTGTTTGTGCTTATGATCATGTCATGTCATGCATGCATTTTTGAACCCAATGTTGGTTTTAAAACAAGTGCACCAAAATTTAATATCGGAGTTTATTAAAATCCCTTAAAAGTGACACCCTAAAATGATGGTTTGAAATGGTACATTTTTGCAAAACAAAAATATGGTGAGGTTGTCCTTGTTGCAAGGAACTCAAAAATAATTTTTGCCAATTTTACTAATTGCAGAAAAGCCCTCAAAATCTGTTTTTAGTGTGCTGTTTTAAATGAGTAAGGGCCTTTGTGCAGTTCTAGAGTTTCCAGGGGTTTTTTTTGGAAAAATTGCTTTTGTCTTCTTCTTCCTCCAGCCAATAGACAGAAGCTCCACGACGCCTTCCCCCCCGCCACCTCCTGCTTGCTCCCTCTACAAGGATAAGGGAGAGGAGAGCTACCCCGAGCGCTCTACCTCCTCCTCCCCTCGGCCTCGCGCCCTCTCTGTTTCTCTCCACGCGGAACCGAACCCTAACCGCCGCCGTCTGCCGCTCATCGCCGGCCGTACGCCCGACCCCGCGCGCCAACGAGCAGCTCCCCGGCTCCGCCACCTTCCCCTCCTTCTCCTCGAGTTCGTGGAGCCCCCAAGGGTCCTCGTGTGGCCTCAATTTCGCGCCGGACGTCTCCCCGGCCGTCGCCGGAATTCTCTTCATCGCCGGCGATTGCCGCCTCGCCCTGCGACCCCGACCAGCTCGTTGAGCTCGTGGTGAGCACACGAACCCCCTGGCGTCCTCCTCCTCCTCCTCCCTCCCCCTCCGATTCTCTCCCTCGACGCCAACCGCCGTCCGCCGCCGCGCCACCGCTTGCCGGCGCGTCTCCGGCGACGATTTCCGGGCGGCGCCGCCACCCCAAGGTTCCCCGCGACCCCCTCCAGCGCGTGGTGTGGTTTGATTCGAGAACCGCTCGCGAAATCGGTCGATTGCATCGTGGCTGTGAGGGATTTGGTCACGGGTGATGTCATCCTGACATCATGCTTACGTCAGCAGCAGTTTCTGTTTAGTTTCTTTTAACTGAAATGGAACTGACACGTGGACCCCACCTCATTTAAATTACAGAAAATTGAATAAAATTGGATATGCAATATCTTTTAATTGCTTAACCAGAAAAATATGTTCAACATACCATTTTGTTCAGAAAAATGTACTCTACATGTTTATATCATTTGCACATATTTTTTGACAAAGTTGAATTTTGAGTATTATTTAAATCATTTAAAATAAAGAAAATAAGTTTTTATTCAAGAAAATTAGAAAATTACAAGTTATATGTCAAAATGCTTAGAATTTCAAATGCAACCTAGTTATGGTGTTCTCAACCTTAGTTGAGCACTTTAACTTGTCGCACCTCTAGGTTTTGCCCGAATCAGCCTCTGAGGTCCATTTCGGGACTAAAATTCACTAAAGCTGTTTTCTTAACATATGAACCCTAGCAACCCATGAACCATGTTTAGGGCTTCTCTTTAATGCATTCAAATGTTCATTCATACATACTGAGCATTGCATCGATGCCTGTTTTGAGTGTTGTTCTCTTTCTTTCCGGTGTTTGCTCTTATCGGTAGAACATGAATCCGGAGTGAAGTTCGACACCCCTGTTGCCGAATACTTGGTCTAAACAACCAAGTCAAGCACTTATTTCCCGAAGCTTTCTCTGGTTTTCTTGAAGCAAGGCAAGCATAACCTCTTATCTGCCCATATATGTTTTCGAAGTGTTTTCCTTCTCGTACGATGCATGCTTTACAAAGTATTTTGAGTCGATAGATAGAGTTATCCTATTTAGTTGCATAAACCAGATATCATGATTCCATGCTCCTAGCCGACATAGGATTTTTTTGTGTGTATCGCCAAAACCTCAAATATGCCATGCTTAGTCATACATGTCTGTTTATCTCTGCTCCATCCGGTTGATGAATCAGAGTTACGAAATGAATCTAGTGTGACAGGATGACGTGGTAAGATTCGAGATATGTGCTTAATATGTTTAAAGGCTTGGATGAGTTGCCACATGGAATGTGGTGATTTTCCTCGTTCATGCCCCTAGGAGCGAGTTCTCGCCTTTGAAGCCAAGACTGATCGTGCAACCACACGGGGATTGGATTCCCCTCGGTTTCAACTTGTCTAGTTTGTTCCATGAGTTGCCTAGTTCGGGCGTTCCATTTGGATTTGCTGGGGATATCAAAACGTTTACAAAACTAGGACGTGGCGGTGTAACAGCCTGTGGCGAGACAGTAGTTGAAGCACCGCTCACAACGATAGAGACCCGGCAGGAGATGGCCACTCCCTATTGGCGGTCCATCTCTACTCGGAGCGACTCATGGAATAGGCGAAGCAAGGGAAAGATCGTGGTCAGCCACCCTCTGCCGGCACATCGTCGGAATTGTGCCAATAGCTTGGCATTAAGAGTCGGTTGATGCGTGTGGGTAAAGTTGTACACCCCTGCAGGGTTTAATCTTTTCGAAAAGCCGTGTCCGCGGTTAAGGACAACTTGGTGACGGATCCTGAGATCATAGATAACTTGAACATGACGTAAAAGATGTTGGCAATGAATGTTTAGTTTCAAGAGGTGGTCCTGGTTATCATGTGCTGAAGATGATGCTTCGAAGGTTTTGAAGGCAATACCCGAGGCAAGGGTATTCTTTTAAAAGATTTGTGAAAACTTCTCTATCTCCCTCTATTCTAAACAAAGTTGGCTTTACGCAAAACAACCTTCATAAACCCTTTATGAACAAGCAGATATATAATAGGTTAGTTAAGTCTTGTTGAGTACCTCCCGTACTCATGTTTGCTTCAATTTGGTTCAGGTGGAGTTCCATACCTTCGGTGGTGTTTCAACGTGAACATCGACGGATAGTTTGGGGTTTCCCAGGTAGCAGCCTGGAATCTCTGGGCTGGGACGTCGCCTTATGTTGCGGCCTCTTAGGCCTTTTTGGTTCTTGTTGAATAGCAACATATTTTGCTTTCCGTTGTCTGATGTAATGTTGGGTCGTGTGACCTCTGGTTGTAAGCTATACTCTAGTATTACTTGCTTAATAAAACTTCATGTTTAGAGTACTGCTTTGATCGGTTGTTGGTTTCGAGCCCGTTGTTATACAGTTTTGGCTATGCCTGCATAGTTGTCGCAGTCGAGGGGTTGTGGAGCCGATGATCCATGTCCGAGCCCGCCTGTCGATTTGATCGGCCTGGGGCGAGGTAACCCCAGTAACCCTCGATTGTTGTTGCACTTTCTGGACACATAGCAGCTCTGTATAGCTTTGGTCCCGTTTCCTTCAGTTTCATCCGACTCGTGGACGCTTTGATATGCATAGTTGGTTATGACTAGCATGGATACAAGGAGTAGTAGACCGGGGATCCGGACTACGTGCCGATGAATCCGGTCTGCCTGCCGTTGTTTGTTGCGGCCAGGGCTGGTAACCCTGAAGCCCTTGTGAGTCCATGGCTAGGAGCACATAACAGTATGTATATCTCTGGGTCCGGGGTCTGACAGGTATCCCAAGGGTTCAAGCTTTCATCTCATTGGATATTCAGATGCAGACTATGCGGGCGAGAAGACGGGTAGAAAATCTACATCCGGTGGTTGTCAATTTCTTGGCCGCTCATTGGTATGTTGCTCTTGCAAGAAGCAAAATTGCATCGCCCTCTCCACCACCGAGGCCGAATACATCTCCGCGGCAAGTTGTTGTGCTCAATTGCTATGGATGCGGCAAACATTACGAGATTATGGTATCGACTTCAAAAAGGTCCCCCTCTTGTGCGACAATGAAAGTGCTATCAAGATTGCCTACAATCCCGTTCTTCACTCCAAGATGAAGCACATTGGGATACGACATCATTTCATCCGGGATCATGTTGAGAAGGGCGATATTAATCTTTCCTATGTGCCGACCAAGGATCAACTCGCGGACATCTTCACGAAGGCCCTTGATGAATCAAGATTTCGTGGATTGAGGAATGAACTAAATGTTATCGATGCGTCCAACTTCTCTTGAACCCTTGCATAGTTACCTTCACTACATGTGCTATCTAGGTTTAGATGTAGGCATGGACATAGAGGGAGCGTATTTCAACTCATGACCCAACACTCCGCCTATCATGCGCAAAACAATCAAAACTTTATGCATATCTAGTCATTATGTGACTTATTGTGCTTAAACGTGAGTCATATTTTTGGGCCCAAGATATATCTTCGCGGCTCCTTGGTGTACACTCAAACACGGTGGCTCCGGCCACCAACATCTTTCTCTTTGATTTTGTCAGTTATTTGGCATTTGTTTGTGTTTGTGTGTTCATCGCCATTGTTTTCATTTTTTTCGCTGCTCTTTGGAGGCTCACTTATTTTATCTTTTTCCAAAGAAAAACTCGGTGTGCACGGGAACCCCGGAAATTTCCGGCCCCTGATATTTGCCTCCAAAATTTTCTCCCATTTCCCAGGTGCCTGCTCACAGAAGGCACCCTAGAAATTTGGGTGAAATTTTCCGGTGCAAATATCCGGGGGCCGGAATATTCCGTGTCTTATGCCCCGAAAATTTCCGGGGCTCGAGATTGTCCAAAAATTCAACCCCAAAAATACATCGTGGCCCCTCGCAGAAGGCACACTAGATATTTGGGGCGGAATTTCCGGCCAAAAATCTTCGGCCCACGGAAATTTCCGGCCTTAATACTGGAATATTCCGGTCTGTGCGGCTAGGGGCTATAAATAGGCGATGGGAGGGAAAATTCTAGATTCTTTCCCCTCCCCTCGCCTCCACTCCGCCCCCAACCGCAGCCGCCGTCTCCGAGCTGCCCGGGAGGCCCTCTCGCCTCCCTTCTTCGTCCTACGGCTGCTTTTTGCGGATCAAGAGACCGCACATCCGTTCCTCCCCCATGGATCCCGTTATGTGCTCAGTTTTCTCCGTAATCTAGGGTTGTCGGATGAATAGATCGTGTTTCCTATCATCTCATTTGAGTTTTGGGGTGGTACGGCCATACACTAGTACCTTGTATCTCCTAGTGTTCCCTCCCATCGTTCTACTTTGTTGTTTTAGATTCGTGGCAGGCCCATATTCTCATATTTAATACGAATTTTCGAGGGCCGGAAATTTCGATAGAGGCCGGAATTTTCGCCAGCCCCCCCCGGAAATTTTGCCAACGGCCGGAATATCCGGCCTGCCCTGAATCTCTAATGGAGATCTGTTATTCCACTTCTCTAAGTTGTGAGCCCCCTGTTTGATGTTTTTCTGTTTTTCTTTGCGTTTTCTCTTGCTTTTCTCGCAGATGGTTCAAGCTCTAGGTCTCACAAGGTGACTACCTCTGGCGCAACTTGAGGGAAGATGGTGAGGGTACTTTTTTGGATGATGCGGAGACTCGCCGTCGTCAGAGGGATGCAGAGCAAGAGTATGAGCGTGACCGTGATGCCTCCAGGACAGCTCGTAGGGCCAACAAGCAACATGGAAAGGTTGCTCTCAACTTGGCCACCTTGTCTATCTCTAAGTTCAAGGCATGGCGCGCCAAGTCCTGGTAGACTGAGGGTCCTCAAGACCCAACTATTGACTCCTGCTTCTGGCATGTTGAGCAGGAAACTCTTTTCAAGCAAGTGTACACTGTGATGAGCAAGCCAGTTTTCCCCATGAAGTATATCAACTTTGCAAACATGGATGCCAATCCCGCCTACTTCAACAACTCTGTGCAGTTTGTCGAACTTCTTGGTCTGCGTCACCTCATGGAGACCCAATGCTCCTTCAACACCACCTATATTCAGCAGCAATACTCCACTCTTGTCATTGATGATTCTGAGGAGATTGGGATGTCCTGGATGTCTGACCCTCACTTGCTCACCGCCACATTCCATGACTTTGCCGCTAAGCTGGGATATCCATTTGCTGGTCTCATGTCCCTCAGGGTACTCGCATGCACATTCACGGGATGGAGTATGAGAAGAACAGGCTTGCTGAGCTGTATGGTCCTCGTGGCGTTGTGGGCTCTGCAAAGGGTCTCTTTCCTATTTATGACATCCTACTGCGCATGTTCAGGGAGACTATTGCCCCTAGTGGTGCCAATAATGATGAGATCCGTGGTGGCTTGGTGAACCTCATGTACCACGCCTACCTGACTTTCACTGAGGGCGACCTTATAGATAATGAGCGTCACAAGATTGATGTGATGGATTTCAGCTTCAACGAGATCCACTTTGCTCTCTTCAACCGCAAGGTGCCTCCATATGGTCCATACATCATGAAGCTCGTCAAGTCTGGTTACCCTGCTGAACTCCGTGAAGATCTGGAGTTGGATTGTGATTAGCACAATGATGTCAAGATGTACAAGAAGAGCGCCCACACTCAGTAGGCTGCTCATGATGTTGGTTCCACTGGTCAGGGACACCGTGATCCTCGCATGCGTCCATCTCCTCCAGGTACCAAGAAGCGCTCCTGTCTCACTCGTGCCATTGAGAAGGTGATGTGCATGAATGTATGCATCCACAAGGAGAACTACAATGCCTATGTCGAGCGCCGCAACATCCAGGAGAATCAGCGCACCATCATGACTGCTCTCAACATCCCTAATGTTCCCGCTCCTCTTCCTGACAGGATTCCTTACCGCAACTGGAACAACCGTGACATAGAATGGGATCGGGATGTTGCTGATGATGAGGACATTGCCACCGCTAGCGAGGAGGAAGCAGAAGATACCCAGGGCTAGAGTTTTCTCCATGGGACGTAGGGCTTCCTTCTCTCTTTTTGGTATCCCGATGCCAAAGGGGGAGAAGATCTAGTGATCACGGTGATTTGCTTGGGTGGGCTGCTTTACGTTTATTTTCTCGTCCTTTTCGAACAACTTCGTTTTCTCTTTCGTGGATTTTAGTATCGTGAACTTATATTATCAGGAGGCATGTCTCATAAGTTATGACTATCTGTGATGTTTTATTTCCTAATTATCTTCTTGGATTATCACTATGCAAATTGCAAATACCCATGTTGTCATCACTCACCAAAAAGAGGGAGATTGAAATCTCATGTCTCCTCTGATGATTTTGGTGTTGATAACAATGCGGTATGATCTCTAACTTGTTGGTTTAAGTGTCTACAGATGGCCCCACATATAATTCACGATGATATTCTTGAGGGATTTTCACAAAGGATTTCTGAAGATGATTTTACTGCAGCCGGATTATTCAGGGGTTGCCCCCGGAAATTCCGGTGGATAAAGGCCGGAATATCCGGCCCCAGCACTGGAATTTTCTAGCCCTCTGGGTCCATCAAAACGTCTAAGTATCGAACTCCACCTGCCCGCGCACAGAAGGTGGGGCGGATATTTGCCTGGAAAATATTCCGGGGCAAATTTCTGGCCCTCAGGTCCTTAGAAGTTTTTGGAGGTTTTGCAGGCGCCCGCGCGCAGAGATGGGGGCGGACTATTGGCCGGAAATTTCCGGCCCCGGATTATTAAAAAATCTTCCCCCCGGATATTTCAAATATCCGGACCTCAGTCCTTAGCATAATTCCAGCGTGGTGCTGCTGCCCGCGCGTAGAGATGGGGGCGGACTATTAGCCGGAATATTCCGGCCCTGAATTATTCAAAAATCCGCCCCCCCCCCCGGATATTTCAAATATCTGGCCTGTCAGCCACGGAAATTTCCAGTGCTAATCCCGGAATATTCCGGCCCTGGTGTTTTGCAACGGTCAGAAATTAGAGGATGCTATAAATAGCTTTCTTCTTCCACTAGACAACTAGTTCGTCCATTCCTCATTCTCCTCCATTGTTCAAGAGCTCAAAACGACCCGATCTCCCTCCTCCTCCAACCAAACTTGATGCTCTTCAAGGATCTCATGGAGGAGGCCTAGATCTACCTTTCTACCAAGCCAAAAATTGTATTCCCACACCATACCTCTTGGGATCTTGTAATCTCTTGGTTTCCTTGTCATCCTAGAGAAACCCTAGTGTTTGTAGCTTCCACCCTGTAGCAAGAAGCTTCGGATTATTGAGAGCCTCCATCTCACTTATGGAGTAGCCTCAATCACTTGTAAAGGTTTGGTCAACGCCTTCAAGTCGTGCGAACTCATAGTGGAAACGAGAATCTCCCTCACCGGAGAAGCTCAAGGAGAACAAGGTGTGCACATCCGTGCTATTGAGGAGCGCCTAGGTGGCTCCCCACCTCTCCAACGTAGACATACTTATTTTAAGAAGGAACTACGGGAAACTGATGCATGTAAAATGCATACATGAACTTTGCATGTTATTACTTGTTTTTCCTACATATTAGCAACTTATATTCATGTTTTATAATGATTTGGGGGATTTTCTGAACAATCCCCCTTCTTTTGGTTCTAACTCTGTTTTTCCAGAAAACGTACTTTTTAGTGTTTCAGACTTTCCGGGAGCTTCGAGACTCCAAAAAGGGCAAGGCCAAAGAGCACGGTTCAGAATTTTCGAGACAAAGACCATGGGCCAAAGTAGAGGGCCAAAAGTCCAACCAGGTGGAAAAGAGGACCCTCCACGCGGCCAGATTCCTTAGTCGCGTGTGGGGCCCCCTTTTTGCCCCCGTGGCTCCGATGCCGTCGATCTTTCTTCTCCCGAGTGTCTCGTGACCTAAAAACGACTATATAAAGGGTCCCCTGGCCTTTTCGAGAAGGGGGCGGCGCCAAGAGACGAAACCATGAAACAGAGAGACAGAAGGCTGCCGCCGGAGAAGATCGGAGGGGGGAAACACCGCCGGGATCACCCCCGGAGGGCTCTACCCCCCTCCGGCGTGTTCATCATCAACATCTACAGCAAGATCAGCTCTATCTCTCCACTGTAATCTCTTGGCAAACACGATGTATGATGCAATACTATATTCCCTTGATGTATTGTGTCTCCCCGTCTATGTTTGAGTAGTGAATTGTTCTTGGCAATGGTGAAATAGTTCGTTGATTGGTTGCATACAAGTTTGTTATCTTCTATGATTGTCTTTATGTACAATATATGAGTGCACGCATATGTTGGGGAATGCATGTAAGGTGATCACCGGTAGCATAATGGAGTGGTGGTGACTTGGGAGTGACAGTAACCTGAGACCGAGCCACAAAGTTAAGTTATTGGGGGATATATATAGGGGACCTTAGAACATAAGGCTAAGGTGGTACTTTATGTCTTAATCAATCTTGTGCAGTCATTTACTTGGCCACATGATCCATCATAAGGGATTGTAGATCATTTACTTGACTATACCTATTCATGGCTCCTTCCTAGAATAAACAACTAAGACTAAAACATGTGCTTCACTAATTGTGACAACCACACGAACGAAACACCTATTGCTAGAACACTTGCTCCCTTCAGATACTTGAGATATTTGCTGCTTACTACTTGTGAAACTTGCTTAGAAACTTGCTTTAGGATTACTTGCATTTTAAACTTGCTTCACTAGTTACTAGACAAACCACACTCCACGTCACTTGCTTTTAAATAGTTAGTTCCTTTTGGTCAAACTTATTGCTTTGCATAAACATCCATATAAGAGGGTTATAGGGCTTTAGAGAATAGATAGCTTACCTTCAGCTCCTCGTGGGTTCGACACTCAAATACTTATCGAAAGGTACTACAATTGATCTCCTGCACTTGGGAGTCATCAAGCACTTTTCTGGCGCCGTTGCCGGGGAGCTTTGTGCTAAGCTTTTATTCTTGTTTGCATTGCATACTAAACCTAAAACACAAAAAAATATATAAAATGGAAAACAACCAAACAATTTTAGAACTGTATAATATCTACCTTGAATTAGGACATGAAGTGTTTGAGGAGAAATTGAAAAATTATTTGCACAACAATCATATTTGTGGTAGTACTAATTCTTTGAACACCTTTATTGCTAAGGAAAACCTTGAGCTTGGGGAAGTTTGTCTTGATGAATATGATATTTTTAGTCCCCCTACTATTGAGGATAAAAATGATATACTTGCTGATTCTATGGAAAGTTTAAGCTTGGGGAAGTTGGTTTTGATGAGCATGATATTTCTAGTTCCCCAAGCTTGGAGGAGAAAATTCACTTTGATGATACTATGCCTCCTATATATGATGATTGCAATGAAAATTATGAATGTTTAACTCCCACTATCACTAATGAGGATTTTACTTATGTGGAGAGTAGGGATTCTTTTATGCATGTGGCTCATGATAAGAATGTTTTATGTGATATTCATATTGTTGAATCTATTCATGATGCTACTGAAAATTATTATGAGAGAGGGAAACATGGTTACACATATTTCAACAATATTAAGTTTCACCTCTTTATGCTAAAAGTATTGAAGTTGCACTTGATCTACCTTTCTATGCTTGCTATTATGTGCTTCTTTTATTTGTTTCATTACAAAATGCCAATGCATAGGAAAGGGGTTAGACTTAAAAATAAATTGTTTAATATTTTTTGGTGTGTTCCTTATGCTTTAATTTTCTATTCGGTTTGAGCACACATTTATGTCTTTTCAACATGTAAAATACCTTTACCTACTGTTATCTATCATTTAGTTTAAGATTTTCATTTTATAAAAAATTTGGGAAAGTAAATGAGAAGGATGAGTAATGGAGAAGTTGGGGTCGACCTTGAACATGTGTTGTTCATGCCAATGAAACCATTGCAAAGTCTCTATCATTAAAACTTTTTCCAAAGCTAAAAACAATAAAAATATTAGTTCAATACCATAAAATCATATTTATGTCTTATTTCTCATCATAAATGGCAAGAATAATCTTATATGAGAGATATGATTAAACAATAGTAATTAGCTGTCCAGAAAACAGATTCCTGAACTTCACTGCGAAAAATGTTTAAAATCACAGAAGTGGAATTTTGACCTGGTAATTTACGAAAGCAATATTTAGTTATCACTACATATTTCATTAGTTTTAAGTTTTCTAATTTGAGCAACTTAAGTGCCTCTAAAAATTCACTCTTTACGGGCTGTTCAGTTTTTGGCAGATTATGTCTTTATTTTGCATTGCTCTCATTACTTGTGTTTTGTGTGGTTCTTTTGATCAAGGAGCAATGCACAACTGTAGTAACAGTAGTTAATATTTAGAATCAACTCATGATGTGTATTTGTTGTACTTATGTGGATTTTATTTATGGAGGCACTAACCCCTCTAATCAAGTTTTATGTTGAGATTTGTGTAAGAAGAATTTTTCAGGAGGAAGAGTTGAGTGAGATGAACAAAGATCAAGAGGGAAAACCAATCAAGCTTGGGGATGTACCCCTGGGATCACCCTACATGTATAAAATAAGCACAAGAATCCAAGCTTGGGGATGCCGAGCCACCTCACTCCAACCATCATGATGTTAAGTAAGAAAAGCCTAGCTATACGGCTATCAATAAAGCGCTTTACGGGAGGCAACCCGGTTGTTCTTAGTTGGTTTTTCCTAGTGTCCTCTTGCTGTAACAAGAGACTTAGTCTTTAGTTTTGTTTCTGGATTTTTCAATAAAGTGTCAAGTTTCACCCATTTCGATTTAAAAGTTGCTATCCTAGTGCTTGGAATTTCTGTTTCAGCACGATTATGCTCACCGTACGATTTTTCATTTTTTATCTGTAAGTCGGATTGCGCTAATTTTTTAGTATGTTCTGCAACTTTTCGTACTCTGTAAGCACAAAAATTGGATTAATTTTTTTTATGAGTCTAGCTTAGGGAAAATGGTCGTTTTGCTGCTATTGCTTTTTGGACAGATTCTTCCTTCTTTTGTTGGATGCACTCTTTGGGTTTGGGACTTGAATTTCCTTGATCTTTTCGAGCTAGATAGTGAACATACAACATTATGAACCTTATTGTCTATATTATGGAGCATTTGTTTTAGAATTTTGCGCAGCATGCATACGTTTTGTTTGTCCTTGCTAATCTCACCCCACAGAAAAAGAATGAGAGAAACATGTTTTGTAAAGTTTTTTCACAGGGAATAGAGGAGTTGCGCCAAGAGAGATCCAAGAGTGGTGAAAACCACAAGCTTGGGTATGTGGTGAACACCCCCTGGACCAACACTCTTTTGGTTAGCACACATCTACTTTCTGTTTTTCTAAGCAAAGCATTTATCGCAGAAACTTGAAGCGTCTAGTTTTTTTTTTAGTTTATTTGTGAGACCACCACCACAATTATCTTTATGAGAATCAGCTACTAGAATAATGGGTTGAATTAAGTTGGATGCTGTTATATTTATTGGGAAAGGGATGCTTTAGTTGATTATAAAAGCTACTCATAGTTGCATGATTTATATGCTGTTTTAGGTGTAGAAATTTGCAATAGTGTTGTCATGAGCTATCTCTTATTCATGTTTTTGATGTTAATTGTTAGTTTACTTAGTTTGTCATGAAATGAGTAGTTCTATGGACACTAATGCATGCATAGTAGCTGGTCAACTATCTCCCTATTGCTAGCCAAAAAAGAAAAAAATTCCAACAAGTATAAACTTGTTTCCAACACCCTTTAGCCAAGTATTTCCAGTGAGTCCACCATATCTACCTATTAGATTCATAGCTATTCCGAGTATGTTCACCATTTTATAGTGTTATTTATGTTCTAAATTAATATATTCACTTTATTAATTGTCATGAGCTGAATTTGGGATAGGACTCTCACGAACTTTTGAATGCACACCTTTACTTTTCATTGCACTTAATAAACATGACCCAATAGCGGGAGCTAAAAGTTTTGCGTTTGACAAGTGTTTGGTTGGGAGCTAGCTATAAACGTGTATCACTGGAAAGCTTTCAACATTGCACAAAAATTTACATTTGGTTGATATCATGTACTTTTGTTTTTGGACTCCTGCCATGCCGAAATGAAATTGAGGAATAGTAAGTTTTGATGAGTAAGTATATTTATGACTAGAGAAACGCATTGGGCCGCTAACCCAAGCCATGCTTGATCATGGTGGAAATTTACTTACAGCTAGAGTGGACTCTACAAACACATCCTACAATAAAATAAGAAGCTATGCATATAGTGAATGAAATAAAAAAGGATGATGAGTCTACTCCGTTTGTTCATCTTGTCATTGTGACATGGGCTGGTTTCCATGTCATGGGGAAAGAGGTACCTCTTTGCGGTTCTCTATGATGTCATTAATACTTATTATGATTGTACAAAGCTTATTAGGAATCTTAAGTTGAGTAATCATGGAGTAGGTTTTCACACTCACGGGGCATGAGGCATTCAACCAACACCTTGTCAATCACATTACTTCAACATTCACAATTTAAGATGCTAGTGATAAAGGGGCAATGAGAGTCTTAGACCAATGGATGCCACATTTCAATTAGTAATTTTAGTTCAATAATTTAGAGGCTAAATAAGACTTGATCATGTTTTACCTCTACTCAATTTTCTCCAAA
Source organism: Alopecurus myosuroides (assembly GCA_028641055.1). Taxonomy (NCBI): domain Eukaryota; kingdom Viridiplantae; phylum Streptophyta; class Magnoliopsida; order Poales; family Poaceae; genus Alopecurus; species Alopecurus myosuroides. The sequence goes on along the minus strand of CM054059.1, from coordinate 457,914,270 downwards.
GTGTCCACCATATTTTCTTTTTTCCATTATGCTATTCTTTGACCAATATAGGATTTTATTTTTCATTTTGTGTATGCATTTGGTCCATAGTGCTTTTATTTCATTATACACTTTGTGAACTTTCATGAAGCATCTATGCTTGCATATTTGATATTTCTTATAACATGAATTGTATGTTGCTATTCATCTACATTATGAATCATTTGATTATATGTAGCATGAATAATCTTCTTTGATATTCCATGATTGTTTTAAAATGCAAAGTCCATGTTAGTTTTATCACCTTCATACTCGAGGACGAGTATGGGTTAAGCTTGGGGATGTTGATGCATGTAAAATGCATACATGAACTTTGCATGTTATTACTTGTTTTTCCTACATATTAGCAACTTATATTCATGTTTTATAATGATTTGGGGGATTTTCTGAACAATCCCCCTTCTTTTGGTTCTAACCCTGTTTTTCCAGAAATCGTACTTTTTAGTGTTTCAGACTTTCCGGGAGTTTCGGGACTCCAAAAAGGGCAAGGCCAAAGAGCACGGTTCAGAATTTTCGAGACGAAGACCATGGGCCAAAGTAGAGGTCCAAAAGGCCAACCAGGTGGAAAAGAGGACCCTCCACGCGGCCAGATTCCTTGGCCACGTGTGGGGCCCCCTTTTTGCCTCCGTGGCTCTGATGCCGTCGATCTTTCTTCTCCCGAGTGTCTCGTGACCTAAAAACGACTATATAAAGGGTCCCCTGGCCTATTCGAGAAGGGGGCGGCGCCGAGAGACGAAACCATGAAACAAAGAGACAGAAGGCTTCCGCCGAAGAAGATCGGAGGGGGAAACGCCGCCGGGATCACCCCCGGAGGGCTCCACCCCCGTCGGGCGTGTTCATCATCAACATCTACAGCAAGATCAGCTCCATCTCTCCACTGTAATCTCTTGGCAAACACGATGTATGATGCAATACTATATTCCCTTGATGTATTGTGTCTCCCCGTCTATGTTTGAGTAGTGAATTGTTCTTGGCAATGGTGAAATAGTTCGTTGATTGGTTGCATACAAGTTTGTTATCTTCTATGATTGTCTTTATGTACAATATATGCGTGCATGCATATGTTGGGGAATGCATGTAAGGTGATCACCGGTAGCATAATGGAGTGGTGGTGACTTGGGAGTGACAGTAACCTGAGACCGAGCCACAAAGTTAAGTTATTGGGGGATATATATAGGGGACCTTAGAACGTAAGGCTATGGTGGGACTTTATGTCTTAATCAATCTTGTGCAGTCATTTACTTGGCCACATGATCCATCATAAGGGGTTGTAGATCATTTACTTGACTATACCTATTCATGGCTCCTTCCTAGAAGAAACAACTAAGACTAAAACATGTGCTTCACTAATTGTGACAACCACATGAACGAAACACCTATTGCTAGAACACTTGCTCCCTTGAGATACTTGAGATATTTGCTGCTTGCTACTTGTGAAACTTGCTTTAGAAACTTGCTTTAGGATTACTTGCATTTTAAACTTGCTTCACTAGTTACTAGACACACCACACTCCACGTCACTTGCTTTTAATTAGTTAGTTCCTTTTAGTCAAACTTATTGCTTTGCATAAACAACCATATAAGAGGGTTATAGGGCTTTAGAGAATAGATAGCTTACCTTCATCTCCTCGTGGGTTCGACACTCAAATACTTATCGAAAGGTACTACAATTGATCTCCTGTACTTGGGAGTCATCAGAAACATATCCTTGTCTCCGTGTTTTCACTTGTGGTTATCTTGTGCCTTACATTTACTTCCGTTGCATACTCGTTACTTGTCACTTAGGGTGTCTAACTAGTTGCACATCTAGATAACATAGTTATTTTCTTCCTAAAGCCTCTCTAAAATTGAAAAAGGATTAAAATTTGTAGGTCACCTATTCACCCCCTCTAGTTGACCTTTGTGTACTTTCACTTAGCTCTCTGCCAGAGTACACGGATAAATTTGAAGTTCGCATGGCTAATTATAGAAAGGAAAATCCTGAAGTTAAGGAGAGCTATTACATCCAGTGCTACATCAATAGGTTGCGAGGAGAAATTAAGCACTACAAGAAGCCATTGAAACCATCTTGCTTGTATGAAGCGGTTGAATACGCCAGATATATGGAAAAGGGCACGCTTGCTACAGCACAAAGCCACAATAGAAGATTGACAGCTGCTAATTACAGCACAAAGAACAATTACAATGGGAAATTCCAAAGCAAACCGAGAGTACAAATTGAGAACACCGCAGGCAGGAAGGATTTTGACAAACCAAAAGGGAAACCTGAAGTAAAAAATGATGGATCCAAACCAGGTATTGTAGGAAAAATGGTTCTTTGGGCACAGGTGTCAACAATACAAAAACCTTAATCTGATGGCACCAGAGGATACTCAAGAGTAGGATACTCAAGAAGACGAAGAGGAAAAATTTCTAGATGCTCAAAACACAGAAAAAGCCTCACCTATTCCAGAACATGGCAACACAGCGGGCGAGCCACCCATGCAAATATCCCTCAATGCAATTAAAGGCAACACTTCTACAAATACTTTCACCCTATCTATCATGATTGGAGGCAAAATGGCAGTAGCTTTAGTGGACACGGGCAGCACGCACACTTTCATAGACCTGAAGTTTACAACCAAGCTCAATTGCAAAACAGTTACCAATACTTTAGAGAAGGCCATTGTAGCTGGGAGAGGAGAGCTTCGGACTGGGTCTCATATCCGGAACATGCACTACACAATGCAGAGTCACAAGTTTCAGAACTCTTTCAAGATCCTCCTACTCAAAGGGTATGACATAGTACTCGGTGGAAACTGGTTAGCTCAACACAGTTAGGTCAAATTTGACTACCACACAAGAAAGTTAAAAAAAATTGGGTGTCCAACAAAAGGTTATTCTCAAGGATGAATCGTTCAAAAAAGGAGGTCAGGTCATATCACTCGACAAACTACACAAAACACTCTAAAAAGGAGCTAATGGATACTTCCTATTCCCAATGTCTACAACTGAAAGCCCTCCACAGGACGAAGACCCAGAAATACTGGAGGTACTATCTTAGTATACTGACTTTTTTGAGGAACCACAAGGCCTCCCTCCAGTCAGAAACTGTTATCATGCTATTCCCTTGAAGGATGGAGCTGAACCGCCTAGAGTGCGCCCTTATCGTGTGCCACACGCTCAGAAGTCTGAAATGGAGCAACAAATCAAACAATTGTTGGATTATTCAGTTATTCGCAATAGCAAGAGCCCATACGCAACATCTACAATATTGGTAAAAAGAAAGATGGTTTGTAGAGGCTTTGCATTGATTTTCGGAAATTGAACCCTATTCCAGTGACTGAGGATTTTCTTGACAAGCTCTGCGGCGCCAAATATTTCAGCAATCTAGATTTGAGGTCCGGTTACCATCAAATTAGAATGAAACAAGAAGACATCCATACAACGGCTTTTCTTACATATTTCGGACATTTTGGATACCTCGTGATGCCTTTCAGGCTAAACAATGCCCCAGCGACATTCCAGTCCTTGATGAATAACATCTTTGCACCATGGCTGAGAAAAATCATGCCGGTATTCTTTGATGACATCCTTGTCTACAGCCAGACCAAGCAAGAACATATCAAATACCTACGAATTATCTTGAAAACTCTTAGGAAGAACATGTTATTTCTCCAAAAGGAGTAAATGTGTTTTTGCTACCAAGCAGGTTGAATACCTCGGACATGTAATCTCGGAACAAGGCATGGCCACGAACCCACAAAATACTATGGCAGTCAAGGACTGGCCTCTTCCTCAGAACATCACCCAATTAAGAGGATTCCTCGGGTTAGCGGGGTATTACATACTCTTCGTCGAAAACTATGGCCCCATTTGTTGGCCTCTGCACGACATGTTGAAGAAGGACTCCTTCAAGTGGACAAGCGCTCAAACTGATGCTTTCAGCACTCTGAAAACCAGCCTCATAACAGCACCTGTAATGGCTCTGCCAGATTTCTCCCTCCCTTTTACCTTGGAAACAGATGCAAGTGGCACAGGGTTAGGATCAGTTTTAATGCAACGAGGCAGGACAATTTCCTATTACAGCCGCACACTGGGAATAAAAGCTACTGCATGGTCCACATATGAAAAAGAAGCTCTTGCCATTTTGGAATCATTAAAACGATGGAGACACTATTTTCTTGGAAGCCAATTGTTGATCAAGACTGACCAGAAAAGCTTCAAGTTCATGACGGAGCAGAAAGTATCTGAAGGGATTCAACACAAATTGCTTCTAAAATTATTGGAATTCAATTACTCAATTGAGTACAAGAAGGGTAAAGAGAACAAAGCAGCTGATGCTCTCAGCCGAAAAAGTGCCTCTATCATGACAATGACCGTCATTACTCCATCATGGACTGAATCATTCTAACTCAGCTATACAACTGATCCTAATTGCAAAGAACTGCTCCAAAAACTCACACTTGCACCAACAGCTCATCTCCCTTACACATTAAAAGGCTGAATCATTAGATATGATGGCATAATATACATTGGCCCCAATAAAGAATTGAAGACTAAAATCATGCATTCCATGAATTCTTCTCCAATTGGAGGGCATTCAGGCATAGTCGCAAGCTACCAGAGACTGAAAAAGATTTTCTATTGGCCTGGCATGAAAAAGGATGTGAAACAGTTCATCACTGTTTGTGTTGTTTGCCAAAGAGCAAAAGCTGAGCATTGCCAATACCCTGGGTTGTTAAAACCACTAGAACCACCCGACATGGCTTGGCAACACATCATCATGGATTTTATCGAAGGATTGCCCAAGTCAAAGGGAAAATAAGTTATTCTGGTTGTAGTGGACAGACTCTGCTGAAATTGGATGGGCTGCAGAGCCCATTAGGCAATTTCTATTTAATACCAAAGGCCCATGCTGCCATAGCAAATGGTGGGAGTTTAGTCCCACATTGCTAGTTGGGAGAGTTTTGCACCAGTTTATAAGGTGAGCTCTCTCCCCACTAGTGTGAGTTGGTATGAAGAGAGAGGAGTAGTGGAGGTGTTCACACACGCGCTCCTCCTCCTCCGCCGCCCGCCTCGCCACGCCTCGCCTCGTCACGATGCGCCGCGGGTTGCGGGAATGATCCGATGCCTTTATTTTGGCAGTTGGAAACGGAGAGTCAACATACACGTCATATTGATTGCTGTCTATTGTGTCACATGTGTTTTGGTAACAGCCGCGCGCAGTAAAACGCCGCATTGATCACGTGTTAACCGCGCGCAGTAAAACGGCGCATTGATTACGTGGTAACGGCTGGCGTTTACGGCGCATTGATTACGTGGTAACGGCTGTAGTAAACGCCAAATTGATTTGTGAGCTGAACGTTCTCCTACCCAGCCGTGCCTATATATTGAGGTCGCAGGGGCGGACACAAACACACAACTCATACGCTCTGCACCCACTGTCGTTCCTCTCTCTGTTGCTGCATCCGGTGATCCCATCCCGTGTACCGCGTACACGGCCGACAAGAGAGCAGGCCTCCGAAACCCCGCCTCTCCAGATCCTGTACGGGAGAGGGGCGATTAGGTTTTTGGGGAGCGTCTCCTACGCGACTGCTCGCTGCCGTATGTTTACTTCGACTACTACCTCATCGTCAACATGGCCATCGAAGCCGAACGAGCTGCTGCTGCCGCCACTGCTGCCACCGAGGCCGCTACTGCTGCTGAGGCCGCCACCGCTGCTGCCGCCGCCACCGCTGCTGCCGCCGCCGCCCCGGCTGCCGCCACTGTTACGTCTACTGCCAACTGGCCGGTCTCAGGGTATAACACGTTTATCCCTGCCCTTGTTATTTCCATGTGTGCGATACTAGTAGTTTGCATAGATGTGTCTACTGTCAATCTAGTATGCATGAATATGGTTAATTATCAGTATGTTTACGTCATGCTCGTGATTTATATTTGGATTAATTTAATCTGTAAATTGCCTAAATTCCTAACAATCCAAAAACCTAATATGTGTAGGCAATTTTCGATTCATGGTTTTGCTACTGCACTGAAACCGGGCCCGTTCACGGGGACGTACTTTAAGCGTTGGCAGACCAAAACATTCTTATGGCTCACGGTTATGAACGTGTTCTGGGTCGCCGGTGTCACTCCCACGGGAACGATTACTCCTGAACAGAAGAAGGCGTTTAGGGATGCCACCGTCGTCTTTGTTGGATGAGTTCTAAGCGTGATCGGAGAGAAGTTTGTTGACGCATATTTACATGTGCGGGTTGCCAAGGACTTGTGGGAGGCGCTCGAATCCAAATTCGGCGCAACCGATGCTGGCAGCGAGATGTACAGTATAGAGCAGTTCCATGACTATAGAATGGTCAAAAACCGTTCTGTTTTGGAGCAGACTCATGAGATACAGTGCATCGCTAAGGAGCTTGAAATTCTCAAGTGCGTACTACCGGGCAAGTATGTCGCGGGATGCATCATAGCCAAGCTGCCTAATTCCTGGAGAAACTTTGCCACTACTCTGAAACATCAGAGGCGTGAATTCTCAGTAGAGGATGTCCTCGGCCATCTGAGTGTTGAGCAGAATTCGAGGGCAAATGACTCGCATGGAAAAGGGAACGAAGGGACTTCTGCGGCCAATATGGTACAGAAGAACTACAACTCCCATAAGAACAAGGCGAGGACTGGTGTCCAGCAGAATACCGACTTCAAGAAGAAGGCTAAGAAGACCTTCAAGAAGGATAAGAAGAAAGATGGCTGCTTCACTTGTGGTTCACTGGAACACTGTGCTGTGAAGTGCCCAAAGAAGTATGTGAAGCCAGGACAGGATTCCAAGGTTGTCAACATGATCGTGAGCAACAATGAGAATGGGGCATCTGGGTATGGTAATTTGTTTACTGTATTTTCAGTTTGTCAGTCTACTGATTGGTGGATTGACACAGGTGCAAACATTCATGTGTGTGCTGACATCTCATTGTTTTCTTCTTATCAGGTCACAAGGAACGGGTCCGTATTGATGGGGAACGGCGCAAGTGCTTCTGTACTTGGTGTTGGCACGGTCGATCTGAAGTTTACTTCGGGAAGGATCGTGCAGCTCAAGAACGTGCAGCATGTCCCCGCCATCAAGAAGAATCTCGTTAGTGGCTCCCTTCTATGTAGAGAAGGATTTAAGTTGGTTTTCGAGTCCAATAAAGTAGTTGTAACGAAATATGGACTGTTTGTTGGAAAAGGGTATGAGTGCGGAGGTCTGTTCCGCTTTTCCCTCGCTGATTTCTGTAATAAAGTCGTGAACAATATTCATTCGAGTGTTAATGAAACAGAAGTTTGGCATTCACGTCTTTGTCACGTTGGTTTCAGTTGCATGACACGGTTAGCAAAACTAAATTTAATTCCAAGTTTCACTTTAGCCAAAGGTTCTAAGTGCCATTCGTGTGTACAAGCAAAGCAACCTCGCAAGCCCCACAAGACCGCGGAGAAGAGACACTTGGCGCCATTAGAACTCATACATTCTGATCTCTGTGAGATGAATGGTGTGTTGACTAAAGGTGGAAAGAGATACTTCATGACGTTAATAGATGATTCCACTAGGTTTTGCTATGTATATCTGTTAAACACTAAAGATGAGGCTCTACACTACTTTAAAATCTATAAGGCAGAAGTTGAGAATCAACTTGAAAAGAAAATTAAACGAATCCGGTCAGATCGTGGTGGAGAGTATTTCTCTAATGAGTTTGACTCTTTCTGTGCGGAACATGGCATTTTTCACGAGAGGACGCCTCCCTATTCACCTCAGTCAAATGGGGTTGTCGAACGGAAAAACCGTACTCTAACAGATTTGGTAAACGCCATGTTAGATACATCGGGTTTATCCAAGGCATGGTGGGGGAGGCTATATTGACATCATGTCATGTCCTGAATAAAGTTCCGACGAAAGACAATGAGGTCACTCCCTATTAGCAATGGGAGAAGAGAAAAACAACACTCTCGTACTTACGTACTTGGGGATGTTTGGCGAAAGTCAATGTGCCGATCCCCAAAAAGCGTAAACTTGGACCAAAGACCGTGGATTGCGTTAATTTGGGATACGCTAAGAATAGCGTTGGCTATAGATTTCTAGTAGTGAAATCTGAGGTACCTGACGTGAAGGTCGGTATGATTTTGGAGTCTAAAGATGCTACATTCTTTGAGGATATTTTTCCTATGAGAGATATGCAAAGCACTTCTAGACAGGAATCAGAGGAGACTCCTGAACCTGCCATTCCTATGGAATATTATGAACAAACACATGATGAGAATCCTGAGAAGGATGACGAGGAAACCCTTGGTAGGGGCAAGGGACAGAGGACTGCAAAGTTCTTTGGTGATGATTTCCTTGTGTACCTTGTGGATGATACTCCCACTTCTATTTCAGAAGCTTATGCATCTCCAGATGCTGACTACTGGAGAGAAGCGGTCCGTAGCGAGATAGATTCCATCACGGCTAATGGAACGTGGGAGATCACTGAACGTCCTTATGGCTGTAAACCATTAGGATGTAAGTGGGTGTTCAAAAAAGAAGCTTAGGCCTGATGGTACGATTGAAAAGTACAAGGCTAGACTTGTGGCCAAGGGTTACTCCCAGAAAGAAGATGAAGATTTCTTTGATACTTATTCACCTGTGGCCAGACTGACCACCATTCGAGTATTACTCTCGTTGGCGGCCTCGCATGGTCTTCTCATCCATCAGATGGATGTTAAGACGGCTTTCCTAAATGGAGAGTTAGACGAGGAAATCTATATGCAACAGCCAGATGGCTTTGTGTTAGATGGTCAAGAAGGAAAGGTGTGTAAGTTACTGAAATCTTTATATGGGCTGAAACAAGCACCTAAGCAATGGCATGAGAAGTTCAATACAACTTTAACATCTGTTGGCTTCGTTGTTAATGAAGCTGACAAATGTGTATACTATCGCCATGGTGGGGGCGAAGGAGTTATATTGTGTTTGTATGTTGATGACATACTGATATTTGGGACCAACCTCAAAGTAATCAATGAGGTTAAGTCATTTCTATCCCAGAACTTTGAGATGAAAGATCTTGGTGTGGCTGATGTTATTTTGAACATCAAGTTATTAAGAGACAATGAGGGTGGGATTACACATCTGCAATCCCATTATGTTGAGAAGGTTTTGAGTCGTTTTGGATATTCGGACTGCAAAACTTCTCCAACGCCATATGATCCTAGTGTGCGGATTCGAAAGTTCGAAGGCACAGCTAAGGATCAGCTGAGGTACTCTCAAGTAATTGGTTCACTCATGTACCTAGCGAGCGCTACGAGGCCTGACATCATGTTTGCTGTGTGTAAACTAAGCCGGTTTGTTTCCAATCCGGGTGATGTGCATTGGCACGCTGTAGAAAGAATTATGCGCTATCTGAAAGGTACCGTGAACTATGGACTTCACTATAGTGGATATCCTTCGGTACTTGAAGGTTATTGTGATGCGAATTGGATCTCTGATGCTGATGAGATGAAAGCCACAACGGGGTATGTGTTTACCCTTGGAGGTGGTGTTGTTTCCTGGAAGTCTTGCAAGCAAACGATCTTAACGAGATCGACAATGGAGGCAGAATTAACAGCATTAGACACGTCTAGTGTCGAAGCAGGATGGCTTCGAGATCTTTTGATGGACTTGCATGTGGTTGAAAAGCCAGTACCGGCTATCCTTATGAACTGTGACAATCAAACAATAATTGTCAAGGTGAGGAGTTCAAAGGACAATGCACAGTCCACAAAGCACATAAAAATGAGATTAAAAGCTGTCAGACATTTAAGGAACTCCGGAGTGATAGAAGTGGATTATATCCAGTCGGCTAAGAATCTGGCAGATCCCTTTACTAAAGGGCTATCACGTGTTGTGATAGAAAGTGCATCGAGGGAGATGGGTATTAGACCCACATGAGTTGCCATGGCAGTAACCCAACCTATGTGATCGGAGATCCCGTGAAGTGGGACCTGGGAAAACAAGCTAGTGGTTAACTGAGGAGAGTAATTTTTACTAACCCACTCCACTGGAGATGCGGTACTCTCAAAAGCTGTATGGTAGGTTGACTTTTGTCTTAATGTGTTCCTACGCTTGTATAAGCAAGATGCTATCCTACATAGCGATCTTTGGAGGAACACACCTATATGATCATGTCTGCTGGTCACAGTCTATGAGATTGGGTGATCTCTAATAATTCATGAATATGCGAGGAGTATGACTAATATGCTCCACCCGAGGGGTCAGCCTTCGGCAGCCTAGTACTGGCAAGACATTTAGTGAAACTATTTTACGCCAAACTAACAATTCAAGGCATAGTCCATTGTTCAGTTGTGATGTAGTGTAGCTACTTGTTCTAGGTGGATGTTCAACCTTAACGGGTCTCCACTGAAAATGCCGGTATATAAAAACAGTGAATGGAACAGAGGACAACACCATGGGTCTTCGGGATCTGGTGGGGGATTGCTGAAATTCGGATGGGCTGCAGAGCCCATTAGGCAATTTCTATTTAATCCCAAAGGCCCATGCTGCCATAGCAAATGGTGGGAGTTTACTCCCACATTGCTAGTTGGGAGAGTTTTGCACCAGTTTATAAGGTGAGCTCTCTCCCCACTAGTGTGAGTTGGTATGAAGAGAGAGAAGTAGTGGAGGTGTTCCACACGCGCGCTCCCACTGGTAGAAAAAAGGCCTTCCATACGCCCCCATCAGTCCCCAAACGTTGCGCACCGTGACTAATGAGTCTTTAGTCCTGGGTCGGGAGGAGACCCGCGACAGAAGGTCATACGTCGCGGGTTGGGAAGCGCGTTGAGGCGCGTGGAGGGCATTAATTCCGGTTGACCTGGCCGCCCGGGACTATTGGTCCTTTAGTCCCGGTTGGCGTGGCCAACCGGGACTAAAGATCAAACTGCTCGCCTCCCGCGCGGCGGTTTTTATTTCGCGAGCAAGGCAGAAGGGCGCCATTCCACAGTGCGCGTCGGAGTCTCTCTGTTTCTTCCTCCTCTCTTCTCTGTGTCTTCCATCTCTTCGATCGATCTTCTCCAAGCACACCACCATGGCTGAAGTTTGGGAGACATACAGTGGTCCGACACCATGCGGCAAGCTTCTGAACGTGTGCTACACCAACAGTTGCGATCGGCTGGCCGGTGCTCTTGGTTATTTGACCAATCTCTACTCCTCCTCTCCCGATGAACACCGGTTCTTCGGGCTTGATCTGGAATATACGGCGGATCAACGGGATGTTGCCGTCATCCAGATTGCGTACAAGGAGTCGGTTTTGATCTTCCAATGGTCAAGGTAACGCACTACACGTCCAATCTTGCATGCATCTTCGATTTGTTTGTTGCATGTGAAGAATACATGTGTTGCAACATATCTAACACATTGATATTTTTGTTGTTGCAGTAGTTCGAAGCATTCTCCGGCCCTTGTTGATTTTCTTGTCAACAAGGGATATGACTTTTGCAGCGTTGACATTACGCAAGACCATCCGAAGTTGAGGCGCTTGGGTATTGTGATACCTGAAGATCACTACATTGATCTTCAGGATCTTATCCAATTGAACGGGCCAAAGACCGAGATGGCTCGCATGGCAACTGCCCTCATCCACGAGGGCTACGAATCCATGAAGTCTGGTTTCCCCCGAAGCAATCACTTCTATTGGGAGAAGACCCCACTGGACATGACGAACGTCAAGTATGCAGCCATAGATGCATATGTCTCCTACGAGTTGTTCCGCATCTACTCGACGGAGCCATAGATGTAGGCGTTCGATATATATGCATGTAATGGGTATCTTAGTATATATATGTAATGGATATCTTATTAGTATTGACTTATGTTTGTGTGTTATGTGTGATCGTAAGACTATGTTATGAATGTGTGATTGTGTTGTATTCTATATTAATTCCTAGCAAAAACACATCAAGAAAACAAACAAAAACACATCAAGAAAACAAACAAGCAAAAACAAAAACACATCAAGAAAACAAACAAAAACACATCAAGAAAACAAACAAGCAAAAACAAAAACACATCAAGAAAACAAACAAAAACACATCAAGAAAACAAAACAGAAAAACTACAGTTTCTATATATCTGTTCATCCAGTATTAAAATGAATTAGTATTATTTTTCTTAATTTTTTGATATATTATTTGTATTTATAAGATTTTAAAATGAATTAGTATTATTGTTCTTAATTTTTTGATATATTATTTGTATTTTTAAGATTTTAAAATGAATTAGTATTATTGTTCTTAATTTTTTGATATATTATTTGTATTTTTAAGATTTTAAAATGAATTAGTATTATTTTTCTTAATTTTTTCATATATTATTTGTATTTTTAAGATTTTAAAATGAATTAGTACTATTGTTCTTAATTTGTTGATATATTATTTGTATTTTCTAAGATTTAAAAATGAATTAGTTTTATTTTCTGAATATTTTGATATATTATTTGTATTTTTTAAGATTTGAAAATGAATTAGTTTTATTTTCTGAATATTTTGATATATTAATAGTATTTTTAGAAATAATACAAATTAAAAAGTTAATGTTTATTTATTTATTCAAAATTATTAATTACATCATTACTTTTGTTTATTAAAAGATTTATTTGAAATTCAAACAATAAAGAAATGTGGCATCGACCAACATGTTAATAAGATTGATATGATACTACTATCACATACATTCGTGCAAAACACTTGGATGCGGGACGGTATGGAACTCGGAAGTTAAGCGTGCTAGTGCTAGAGCAGTGGGAGGATGGGTGACCGAGCGGGAAGTTTGACCATGAGTAAGTAATTCGACTAGAGATAATTGTAGTTAGACGGTAAGCAAATAATACAAATTCTGAAAAAAAGGGAGTGAAAAAAAGGGAGAGAAAAATTGGTGTGAAAAATAATTAGAAACCCAAATGAATTATGGAAATAACGAAATAAAGTCTAGTCCCGGTTCAGGTGGCCAACCGGGACTAAAGGTCCTCCGCCACCCGCCCACGTGGCCGGGCCTTTAGTCCCGGTTCGTAAGCGGCGCGACTATAGGGGGGGTTTTTAGTCGCGCATAGCTAGTCCCGGTTGCTCGATCGGGACTTTTGGCCCTGGCGAACCGGGACTATATGCCTATTTTCTACCAGTGTCCTCCTCCTCCGCCGCCCGCCTCGCCACGCCTCGCCTCGCCTCGCCTCGTCACGACGCGCCGCGGGTTGAGGGAATGAGCCGAGCCGATGCCTTTATTTTGGCAGTTGGAAACGGAGAGTCAACAGACACGCCAATAATATGAGACGTCATATTGATTGCTGTCTATTGCGTCACATTTATTTTGGTAACAGCCGCGCGCAGTAAAACGCCGCATTGATCACGTGTTAACCGCGCGCAGTAAAACGGCGCATTGATTACGTGGTAACGGCTGTCGTTTACAGCACATTGATTACGTGGCAACGGCTGTAGTAAACGCCAAATTGATTTGTGAGCTGAACGTTCTCCTACCCGGCCGTGCCTATATATTGAGGTCGCAGGGGCAGACACAAACACACAACTCATACGCTCTGCACCCACTGTCGTTCCTCTCTCTGTTGCTGCCTCCGGTGATCCCATCCCGTCTACCATGTACACGGCCGACGGGAGAGCAGGCCTCCGAAACCCCGCCTCTCCAGATCCTGTACGGGAGAGTGGCGATTAGGTTTTTGGGGAGCGTCTCCTACGCGACTACTCGCTGCCGTATGTCTACTTCGACTACTACCTCATCGTCAACATGGCCACCGAAGCCGAACGAGCTGCTGCTGCCGCCAGTGCTGCCACCGAGGCCGCTGCTGCTGCTGAGGCCGCCACCGCTGCTGCCGCCGCCGCCGCGGCTGCCGCCACTGCTACGTCTACTGCCAACTGGCCGGTCTCAGGGTATAACACGTTTATCCCTGCCCTTGTTATTTCCATGTGTGCGATACTAGTAGTTTCCGTAGATGTGTCTACTGTCAATCTAGTATGCATGAATATGGTTAATTATCAGTATGTTTACGTCATGCTCGTAATTTATATTTGGATTAATTTAATCTGTAAATTGCCTAAATTCCTAACAATCCAAAAACCTAATATGTGTAGGCAATTTTCGATTCATGATTTTGCTACTGCACTGAAACCGGACCCGTTCACGGGGACGTACTTTAAGCGTTGGCAGACCAAAACATTCGTATGGCTCACGGCTATGAACGTGTTTTGGGTCGCCGGTGTCACTCCCACGGGAACGATTACTCCTGAACATGAGAAGGCGTTTAGGGATGCCACCGTCGTCTTTGTTGGATGCGTTCTAAGCGTGATCGGAGAGAAGTTTGTTGACGCATATTTACATGTGCGGGTTGCCAAGGACTTGTGGGAGGCGCTCGAATCCAAATTCGGCGCAACCGATGCTGGCAGCGAGATGTACAGTATAGAGCAGTTCCATGACTATAGAATGGTCGAAAACCGTTCTGTTTTGGAGCAGGCTCATGAGATACAGTGCATCGCTAAGGAGCTTGAAATTCTCAAGTGCGTACTACCGGGCAAGTATGTCGCGGGATGCATCATCGCCAAGCTGCCTAATTCCTGGAGGAACTTTGCCACTACTCTGAAACATCAGAGGCGTGAATTCTCAGTAGAGGATGTCATCGGCCATCTGAGTGTTGAGCAGAATTCGAGGGCAAATGACTCGCATGGAAAAGGGAACGAAGGGACTTCTGCGGCCAATATGGTACAGAAGAACTACAACTCCCACAAGAACAAGGCGAGGACTGGTGTCCAGCAGAATACCGACTTCAAGAAGAAGGCTAAGAAGACCTTCAAGAAGGATAAGAAGAAAGATGGCTGCTTCACTTGTGGTTCACTGGAACACTGGGCTGTGAAATGCCCAAAGAAGTATGTGAAGCCAGGACAGGATTCCAAGGCTGTCAACATGATCGTGAGCAACAATGAGAATGGGGCATCTGGGTATGGTAATTTGTTTACTGTATTTTCAGTTTGTCAGTCTACTGATTGGTGGATTGACACAGGTGCAAACATTCATGTGTGTGCTGACATCTCATTGTTTTCTTCTTATCAGGTCACAAGGAACAGGTCCGTATTGACGGGAAACGGCGCAAGTGTTTCTGTACTTGGTGTTGGCACAGTCGATCTGAAATTTACTTCGGGAAGGATCGTGCAGCTCAAGAACGTGCAGCATGTCCCCGCCATCAAGAAGAATCTCGTTAGTGGCTCCCTTCTATGTAGAGAAGGATTTAAGTTGGTTTTCGAGTCCAATAAAGTAGTTGTAACGAAATATGGACTGTTTGTTGGAAAAGGGTATGAGTGCGGAGGTCTGTTCCGCTTTTCCCTCGCTGATTTCTGTAATAAAGTCGTGAACAATATTCATTCGAGTGTTAATGAAACAGAAGTTTGGCATTCACGTCTTTGTCACGTTGGTTTCAGTTGCATGACACGGTTAGCAAAACTAAATTTAATTCCAAGTTTCACTTTAGCCAAAGGCTCTAAGTGCCATTCGTGTGTACAAGCAAAGCAACCTCGCAAGCCCCACAAGACCGCGGAGAAGAGACACTTGGCGCCATTAGAACTCATACATTCTGATCTCTGTGAGATGAATGGTGTGTTGACTAAAGGTGGAAAGAGATACTTCATGACGTTAATAGATGATTCCACTAGGTTTTGCTATGTATATCTGTTAAACACTAAAGATGAGGCTCTACACTACTTTAAAATCTATAAGGCAGAAGTTGAGAATCAACTTGAAAAGAAAATTAAACGAATCCGGTCAGATCGTGGTGGAGAGTATTTCTCTAATGAGTTTGACTCTTTCTGTGCGGAACATGGCATTTTTCACGAGAGGACGCCTCCCTATTCACCTCAGTCAAATGGGGTTGTCGAACGGAAAAACCGTACTCTAACAGATTTGGTTAACGCCATGTTAGATACATCGGGTTTATCCAAGGCATGGTGGGGGGAGGCTATATTGACATCATGTCATGTCCTGAATAAAGTTCCGACGAAAGACAATTAGATCACTGCCTATGAGCAATGGGAGAAGAGAAAAACAACACTCTCGTACTTACGTACTTGGGGATGTTTGGCGAAAGTCAATGTGCCGATCCCCAAAAAGCGTAAACTTGGACCAAAGACCGTGGATTGCGTTAATTTGGGATACGCTAAGAATAGCGTTGGCTATAGATTTCTAGTAGTGAAATCTGAGGTACCTGACGTGAAGGTCGGTACGATTTTGGAGTCTAAAGATGCTACATTCTTTGAGGATATTTTTCCTATGAGAGATATGCAAAGCACTTCTAGACAGGAATCAGAGGAGACTCCTGAACCTGCCATTCCTATGGAATATTATGAACAAACACATGATAAGAATCCTGAGAAGGATGACGAGGAAACCCTTGGTAGGGGCAAGGGACAGAGGACTGCAAAGTACTTTGGTGATGATTTCCTTGTGTACCTTGTGGATGATACTCCCACTTCTATTTCAGAAGCTTATGCATCTCCAGATGCTGACTACTGGAGAGAAGCGGTCCGTAGCGAGATGGATTCCATCACGGCTAATGGAACGTGGGAGATCACTGAACATCCTTATGGCTGTAAGCCATTAGGATGTAAGTGGGTGTTCAAAAAGAAGCTTAGGCCTGATGGTACGATTGAAAAGTACAAGGCTAGACTTGTGGCCAAGGGTTACTCCCAGAAAGAAGATGAAGATTTCTTTGATACTTATTCACCTGTGGCCAGACTGACCACCATTCGAGTATTACTCTCGTTGGCGGCCTCGCATGGTCTTCTCATCCATCAGATGGATGTTAAGACGGCTTTCCTAAATGGAGAGTTAGACGAGGAAATCTATATGCAACAGCCAGATGACTTTGTGTTAGATGGTCAAGAAGGAAAGGTGTGTAAGTTACTGAAATCTTTATATGGGCTGAAACAAGCACCTAAGCAATGACATGAGAAGTTCAATACAACTTTAACATCTGTTGGCTTCGTTGTTAATGAAGCTGACAAATGTGTATACTATCGCCATGGTGGGGGCGAAGGAGTTATATTGTGTTTGTATGTTGATGACATACTGATATTTGGGACCAACCTCAAAGTAATCAATGAGGTTAAGTCATTTCTATCCCAGAACTTTGAGATGAAAGATCTTGGTGTGGCTGATGTTATTTTGAACATCAAGTTATTAAGAGACAATGAGGGTGGGATTACACTTCTGCAATCCCATTATGTTGAGAAGGTTTTGAGTCGTTTTGGATATTCGGACTGCAAAACTTCTCCAACGCCATATGATCCTAGTGTGCGGATTCGAAAGTTCGAAGGCACAGCTAAGGATCAGCTGAGGTACTCTCAAGTAATTGGTTCACTCATGTACCTAGCGAGCGCTACGAGGCCTGACATCATGTTTGCTGTGTGCAAACTAAGCCGGTTTGTTTCCAATCCGGGTGATGTGCATTGGCACGCTGTAGAAAGAATTATGCGCTATCTGAAAGGTACCGTGAACTATGGAGTTCACTACAGTGGATATCCTTCGGTACTTGAAGGTTATTGTGATGCGAATTGGATCTCTGATGCTGATGAGATGAAAGCCACAACGGGGTATGTGTTTACCCTTGGAGGTGGTGCTGTTTCCTGGAAGTCTTGCAAGCAAACGATCTTAACGAGATCGACAATGGAAGCAGAATTAACAGCATTAGACACGTCTAGTGTCGAAGCAGGATGGCTTCGA
The DNA here is from genome assembly GCA_028641055.1 of Alopecurus myosuroides. Lineage (NCBI taxonomy): Eukaryota > Viridiplantae > Streptophyta > Magnoliopsida > Poales > Poaceae > Alopecurus > Alopecurus myosuroides. The sequence goes on along the minus strand of CM054059.1, from coordinate 457,896,515 downwards.
GATCTTTTGATGGACTTGCCTGTGGTTGAAAAGCCAGTACCGGCTATCCTTATGAACTGTGACAATCAAACAGTAATTGTCAATGTGAAGAGTTTAAAGGACAATGCACAGTCCACAAAGCACATAAAAATGAGATTAAAAGCTGTCAGACATTTAAGAAACTCCGAAGTGATAGCAGTGGATTATATCCAGTCGGCTAAGAATCTGGCAGATCCCTTTACTAAAGGGCTATCACGTGTTGTGATAGAAAGTTCATCGAGGGAGATGGGTATGAGACCCACATGAGTTTCCATGGCAGTAACCCAACCTATGTGATCGGAGATCCCGTGAAGTGTGCCCTGGGAAAACAAGCTAGTGGTTAACTGAGGAGAGTAATTTTTACTAACCCACTCCACTGGAGATGCAGTACTCTCAAAAGCTGTATGGTAGGTTGACTTTTGTCTTAAGGTGTTCAAAGGATTGTACAAGCAAGATGCTATCCTACAGAGCGATCTTTGGAGGAACACACCTATATGATCCTGACTGCTGGTCACAGTCTATGAGATTGGGTGATCTCTAATAAGTTCATGAATAGGCCAGGAGTATGACTAATATGCTCCACCCGAGGGGTCAGCCTTCGGCAGCCTAGTACTGGCAAGACATTTAGTGAAACTATTTTACAACAAACTAACAGTTCAAGGCATAGTCCATTGTTCAGTTGTGATGTAGTGTAGCTACTTGTTCTAGGTGGATGTTCAACCTTAACGGGTCTCCACTGAAAATGCCGGTATATAAAAACAGTGAATGGAACAGAGGACAACACCATGGGTCTTCGGGATCTGGTGGGGGATTGCTGAAATTCGGATGGGCTGCAGAGCCCATTAGGCAATTTCTATTTAATCCCAAAGGCCCTTGCTGCCATAGCAAATGGTGGGAGTTTAGTCCCACATTGCTAGTTGGGAGAGTTTTGCACCAGTTTATAAGGTGAGCTCTCTCCGCACTAGTGTGAGTTGGTATGAAGAGAGAGAAGTAGTGGAGGTGTTCCACACGCGCGCTCCTCCTCCTCCGCCGCCCGCCTCGCCACACCTCGCCTCGTCACGACGCGCCGCGGGTTGAGACGTCATATTGATTGATGTCTATTGCGTCACATTTATTTTGGTAACAGCCACACGCAGTAAAACGCCGCATTGATCACGTGTTAACCGCGCGCAGTAAAACGGCGCATTGATTACGTGGTAACGGCTGGCGTTTACGGCGCATTGATTACGTGGTAACGGTTGTAGTAAACGCCAAATTGATTTGTGAGCTGACCGTTCTCCTACCCGGCCGTGCCTATATATTGAGGTCGCAGGGGCGGACACAAACACACAACTCATACGCTCTGCACCCACTGTCGTTCCTCTCTTTGTTGCTGCCTCCGGTGATCCCATCCCGTCTAACGCGTACACGGCCGACGGGAGAGCAGGCCTCGGAAACCCCGCATCTCCAGATCCTGTACGGGAGAGGGGCGATTAGGTTTTTGGGGAGCGTCTCCTACGCGACTGCTCGCTGCCGTACGTCTACTTCGACTACTACCTCATCGTCAACATGGCCACCGAAGCCGAACGAGCTGCTGCTGCCGCCACTGCTGCCACCGAGGCCGATGCTGCTGCTGAGGCCGCCACCGCTGCTGCCGCCACTGCTACGTCTACTGCCAACTGGCCGGTCTCAGGGTATAACACGTTTATCCCTGCCCTTGTTATTTCCATGTGTGAGATACTAGTAGTTTGCGTAGATGTGTCTACTGTCAATCTAGTATGCATGAATATGGTTAACTATCAGTATGTTTACGTCATGCTCGTGATTTATACTTGGATTAATTTAATCTGTAAATTGCCTAAATTCCTAACAGAGTCACTAAGACATCTCATTTCATAGCCTTATCCCACCCGAACACTGTTCAAACTATGACAGATGCCTTCATGGAAAATGTATTGAAGATACACGGGCCACAATTCAGCATCATCACTAACCGTGACCGAATTTTCACCAGCGGCATGTGCAAAAAGTATTCAAGGCCCTGAATGTTAAACCCAACCTCAGCACTGCCTACCACCCCGAAACTGACGGTCAATCTGAGCGAGTCAATCAGTGCCTAAATCTTACCTTCGCTGTATGGCTTTCCAAGAACCAAAAAATGGGCTGCCTGGCTCCCATTGGTGGAATGGTGGTACAATACCACGTATCACACATCATTGAAGACAACACAATTTCAAGCTTTGTATGTCTATGCACCACCAATGATCAGTGAAGTAGCTATCCCTAGACCAGAAGATAGTGATGCCCGGGATTTCATTTTGGAGAAACAACAACAACTAACACCACTCAAAGAAAACCCTGACTCAAGCGCAAGCACGCATGAAAAAGTATGTTGATGCAAACAGAAGTGAACGAACCTTCCAGGTTGGTGATATGGTTTACTTGCGCATGCAACCATATCGGCTAGCAGCTTTCGTCATCAGGGCTGCGATCAAATTGACAACGAAATTCTATGGGCCATTCCGCGTACTAGAAAAAGTGGGCACTTTAGCATAGAAATTGTTGTTGCTAGAGGGTGTGAAAATTCACCCGGTGTTCCATGTAAGCCAACTAAAGAAACATGTCAGCTCTAAGGCAGTCCTAGAACAAGGATTACCTCTAGTCAGTGATGACGGAAAAATTCAAACTGAACCCGCGCGGGTGATGGAGACAAGATAACTACCACGCGAGGGAAAACCTACACCCGGATGACTACTCCTGGGAAGATGCGAACTTCATCAAGAAGGAATTTCCGGTGTTCTACGCATAAACTATCAAATCCTGGTTTCCTGCAACTTGAGGACAACTGTTGTCTTTAGGGGGAGACAATGACACAGCCCCTGTTCTGTCTATCCTACTGAAGATGCCCCTTCCTGTAGTTATGAAGAAGCAGTGGCTGAGATTGATGCTTAGGATAGAAGGCTTGGATACACCCACGTGTCTACTTTCCTAATTACCTTCTTACATGTCGCATTTACTTTTATCGTATCTGGGAATTACCCTCTGGGTCTGTAACAACTGGCCTTATAAGCCCCTGATTAGGTTTTGTAGTTCTGTAGAAATTCCCCAATTGATCGAGGGGTCTCCATTATCGGGAGAATTATCGTTGGATTCCCAGCAGGATCTAACATACAGCCGCGCCACCGTCGGTGCACCTTCCTGCTTCCCATGCTCGACGTGGCGGCGTCGTCGTTCGGGAAGCGCATAGCACGTTGGGCGGGCCCGGAACTCACGCCGAGTTTACGCACGGAGGAGGAACAGAAGCGCCGCCGCGGTCGCCATTCTGGTCCTTCTCAACCCTGACAACGTGTTTATAAGAAATTAAGATCTTTTTTTTTGAATTTTGGATTCCATTAAATAGCAATAGACAAAACATTCGTACAATCGTTCTGGATCATCTCCACCACGCAGGGAGGAGCATGACCCAACAGAAACCCATATCACACTCCACTATACCCTATTTTTGATAAACCATCTGCAACTCCATTTACCGATCGGTTTATCTTGATTACGTAGTGGTCAGGGACGGCGCCATAGCGATCTTGATATCTTGGACTATATTTGCAATTTGGGACTTGCTACTTTCCTTTGTTTTCAACTCATTTACGACAAAAGCATTATCACTTTCAATACAACAGACCTAGGGCCTCGGCGGTAGCAGCATTTGGGAAATTTAGAATTGGACCCCAGGCTGTTAACAAAATTCACTACTAGAATTTCTATTATTAACGACAAAGGCAGAATTGTTTTTGTTCGTTATTGATATACTATGCCTATCCCTCCGTCAAAATAAGTCCCGCGCTAGTAAACAACAACCACACAGTTGTTCGTTGTTAATTTTTTTTTCCTTTGACGGTCGTTAGTTGATCCCTCTATATATGGCTACTCTAAGATCTACTTGGAGTTACAGAAAATAGCAACAAACCCTAAGATCCGATAAATACCAAGTATTTGTTTGTCACATCTCCCCTCCTAGTATTACCTCGAGCAGCCCGCCACCGATCCGGCGCCTCCCTTCCCTGGCCGGCGCTAGATAGCCAGTACCGTTGCCCCTCCTCGCAGCCTTTCCCAGGTTCTAGCCTTCCGTTTGCATCATGAAGTCAGCTGATTTCCCTCAGCTCATCAGATCTAATCCATACTGAACCTTACAGGAGTTTGGGTAGTCAACGATTTGATGGCGTGACGCTGGAGCAAGTATGCTATGCTCTCGTAGTCCAGTGCATCAGGATGGCGGATGGGAACACGTCAGCCTGTGGTGATAGGCTGATAGCGCTCGACAACACGATCTCCATCTACGGCGGCGGCAGCCAAGTTGGCTTGTTGAGAAGTGCTGCATCACGCGGTACACTGGTGCCTGCCATATATTAGCATGGTATGTGATTCCAATCTGACCCTCTCCTCTTGTATTAGTACTCGATTAAACGAACTCATCCATGGGCACAAGTATATATATGTACACACTCTGTTTTGATGCGATCTGTGTATTCAATAACATGCATGTATTCGTACTTCATTGGAAAAAGCTTTGTATGTGTAATAATTGTATTTTCCCCTAAGCTTCTTTTCAGGTTAGGCTAATAATCTGAATGTTCTCGAGAGAAAGAATATATGTGCAGTTAGATAAAAGAATCTGAATTGCCAATTTTAAATTAATAAAGCCTGGCAATGGGAAGCATGTCAATGGCTTAACGATGCTCCTTTCAACATGGAAGAATGAAGAAACACATGCGTACATGACTTGTACCACTCTAAAATTTCCTGCAGTTCATAGCAGGAAAACTTGTATACATTTGTATACTGTTGATTTGTGTCATAACTTATACCGAGTTGTACAAGATTGTTGGTTCCTACTGTGGGATTGATCAAGAGAATTCCAGTATAGGAGCTTGAATATAATCAGAGCACAATGGCATTGAGATCTAGAGTAATATAGCATATATCATGAAAATATTTGCATTTACATACGACCGAAGAAATTTGCATCTTTTCCGGTGTGATACTGCCTCTCCCCCAAAGTACTAATCATATATACAGTGAATATAGATAAATAAGGCTACGTTGTTTAATACTCCCTCCGTATCGAAATATAAGATGTTTTACCACTTTCTAGACAAAACGTATCTAGACATATTTTAGTGTATACCTTCACATGCATCTTACACTAAAACATGGCTAGATATATTTTGTATAGAAAATGCTAAAACATCTTACATTTTGATACGGAGGGAGTAGTTCATTAAATCATGAATTGCGATTACACAAAAGTGGTTGCCAAAATTTGTATGATGCAGGATTCACAAGGATGCATGAACAAGTGGGGCAGAGATTGTTGGCGAGGACATCCCTTCTAGCATTTTCGATACAGAGTATATTTTTCTTAGAATAGTTGTCCACGTAGCAAGTGGATATGTAAAGTGTTCTGAATACTGTGACATAAATAATGTATTTTTGGTTCATGCTAAATGTACTGATCCATTGTACTGTGTACGTTTGTGTGCAATGGAAAAATGTGATTGTAAATGACACAATGTGGCTGTTAATGATATACTTCATGGGCATATAAATACTTTGGGTGAAGATAAAGTGGTCGTTAATACAAAAAAATGTAGTCCATTATTGACGAGGAATTAACGACCACATACAATGTCGTCGTTAGAAAAATAACGACCGTACGAAGAATTTGGTCGTTATTACTTTTAACGACGGAGCCTATAACGACAACTAACGACCACCGTGGTCGTTAATAACATTTAGCGACCAACATCTTACTTTTAACGACCATATATATTGTCGTTGAAAAGCCATTTTCGAGTAGTGATTTCTCCTAGGTCATCTCTTAAAATCGCACCCCAAGCAGCTGAACAACCTGATTCAGAAAAAGAGGCATATGTATTTAGTTTTGCCCAGCCACGGGATTTGGTTTCTTCCAGGTTTCAGCACGGGTACTACTCACTGTCACCCTTGCCGGTGAAAATTCATGGGCAGGTTGTTTCCCCTTAGGACTATCAATCTTTGTCAGATTATGAAGACCTTGATATGCCACCGCCTACCGCCAAGTTACGACGCCGCCCACTGCCGCCGCCTACCGCCAAGTTACGACGCCGCCCACAGCCTCCTCCTCGCCTGACCACGAGCGCCTCCGCCGGCAGCGAGCTGTTTCACGCACGGACGCCCCAATCATGGCTGGGGATTTGATTGCTTTTTTTATTTCTCATCAGGGACTTTTTTGTAAACGTTTGGATCTGTTTGTAATTTTTATTTCTGGACTCAAGTCACAGCTTGGCTCAGCGCATACAGTATACCAAACAACATCTCTCGTCACCCTGGCTCACCACATACGATCTACCAAACACATAGCAAATTCACAGCCCAACCCGTATGAACTTAGCTTGGCCCAATTGAGAAATGCAGGTTGGGAAGACCCAGGTTACCAAACACACCCTCAGTGGCTAGATGGGAACTTGGCCATGTAATCCCTTCCATCGGTGATCCGAATGCACGTCACCTCCATCGCGCAAACCGGAGGCAGGTCACATTTCTCGGTCAACCCGACGACACCAGAAATCCACATCTCCGGCAACTATCTCCCAGGGCAGAGCTGCAAATTCACCTCTCCAGTAAGCTCATACCGCTCTATTCTCTTCCTTCCCACTTTCCCTCCCCGAATTTTTGATTTCTAAAGATCTTGGTCCACGGTAGATTTTAGGGTTCTTGGTTCTAGTTAGAAACCACGCGCAAGATTTTTTTTTGGCTCTTCTTCCTGTGGCCTTGTGAGAGAGCGTTGGGAAAAGCGGTGGCAAATTCCATTAATTTATCTCTTGAACTTAATCAGGGATCTAACTAGTTTGGGAGTAGATTGATTATCTTGTAGTATTTTCTCTTTTTCCGTAAAAGGAAATTACTTGTAGGTTCCAGGCAGACATTATCTAATTCTAGTCTCATGTGACTTGACGGTTCGCACTTGCAGTTTGCTGTAGATTCATCATACTCTCTGACCTTGTCGGTTTTGTTCTTGTGGAAATTGTCTGATAATAAGGTCTTGAACAAGGGTTTACTTGTCGGTAGATAATGCCTCAAAAATTGTTGACGACTTGTTGCAACAGTTCAGTCAGAAATGGCTAGAAGTCTCATAGAAAATGTGCCTGTTCTGACTAGCCAAATGTATTTTTATTCATACTTCCCGCAAGCATGCACTGATTTATAGAAAACATGGCGCTATCAGATCATATGAAGCCATATGGGATATAGTTCTAAAGAATGGCAACCGTGGCTTCTTCTTGGTTCTAGGTTCTCGAATCTCGAATATGGGAAATTTACTACTTGTGTTGGGGGGGGGGGGGGGGCAAAGCCCCACTTGATTGTTGTATATTTGTATCCATCCTAGAATAATTTGATCGTTATGTATTGCAAATGGCGCCGATTATCGGGATACCGGCTGATGCCTCTTCCTCCCACACCTTCTTGAACATGGAGGAATGGCGAGGCCGAACCTACACAACGACCAGAGTGGTGAATGACACTACATCCCGTGTAAAGCATCGTTGCTCCATCGATAAAATTCTCTTGGTGTCTAGTTTTATGTAGAAAATCAATATCCTCAAAAAATCCCCGAAAATTTCCAAAAATTATTTTTTCCCGAAAGACTCCCGGAGCCCAAAGGACAGCTGGAGGGGGGCCAGGGGGTGCTGGCTGCATCCCCTCCTTTAGCCGCGCCTAGAAGGCCCCTGGAGGCATGGTACCACTTCTAGGGCTCCCATTTGGCATAAAAATTCCGTCTTCCTCGAAACGCAGACCCTGAAGGATTTTCCAGCTCCGCCGATACCTAAAACCCTAGTTCGGGAGACAGAAGTTCTTATTCTGGCACCCTGTCGGGATGGGTTGGAGGGAGATCGTCGCCATCGTCATCGACATCACCTCTCCATCAACCCTCCATGATCCCCCTTTTGACATGTGAGTAATTTCCTGTTGTAGGAAGAGGGGGTAGTAGGGATTGAATGAGATTAGTCATGCAACAGATCACGAGATTGTTAGGGCTTGATGCCTAGTATCCATCGATGTTTTTTATTACCGTTGTTGCAACTTGGAGTGCTTAATGCTTGTCACTTAGGGCCCGGGTGCCAGGATTTTAGATCTGAACATGTTATGTTTTCATGAGTATAATTATTCTTTTGGATCATATCTCCTAGTTGTATACACTTATTATTGTCCGGAACCCGAGACCCCAATGTGACATGGTTGGGATATAGGAGGGAATGGACTCTAGTTCGAGGATTACATGTTTCCACCATATGTTAATGCTTTGATTCGGTGCTTGGTACAACAAGTACCTTAATTAGCATTAGTTCCTTTTTGGCTCGGCAGCAACGGGATGGTAGGGAAAAAAAGCATGTACGTCAATTCTAGGGAAAGGTGCCTATGATAGTTTATGACATGGATACTCTCTTATATATTTGTGCTGCAATTTGTTACCTCTATTACATGATTAATCTCATTCATACAATGCCTATACATCCATCCATATGTCAACAGTGTTTTTAGCATTCGATTTGTACTGCCATAGTACCTCATTCATTCATGGAATTTCTTTGTACTGCCATAGTTGAGAAAGATTTATAAGTGCAATCATGTTGATTTTATTTTACGTTCAGATTGCAGAAAGACCCTTTCAAGATAGATAACTTTCAGTTTGAAAAATCGTGTTGATGCAGATTAGACGGCAATACTCTGATCACCGTTTTACTCTGAAAGTCGTGTGAAACATTTTCTTGTGGTTTAGTACATCCATTGCATATCAATATGATTTCAAGAAAAGGAGGACCGGAAAAAATTCCTTGCATGTTACTCGGTGATGATTTCAAGAACAAGAGCTCTTTGGGGAAGGAAATGCGAGAGAAGAATGTACGGAACCACAAACTCGGGAGACGTGGTTATTTAGGTAAGAAGAAAATATGGGCCAAGGAAGACGCAGATGCAATTGCAGCCGGGAAACAACCCCTTTTCTCCTACATCGAGGCAGGCCGAGAAAGGGATTTTGTGAGGGCTCGGGCAACTTATGATCCTATGACGGGGGAACCAGTCTTCAAATCCATTAAACTCGTCCAGGTGCACGATAAGCTCATGGTAAGCTTTAAATCATTTGTATTGTCATGTTGCTATGTCGAATAGTTGAAAACTGACTTAAATAAAACTTAATGTAGAATGAGCCTCAAACTCAGAGCTCCCTAGACTCAGTTGACTGCGAGAGGTGGGAAGATCCTCTAGGAAAGGCTCTTGGCGGGGTGGAGCATCGAGGCAGTTTGAGAGTGTAGGGGTTGGGGCTAGTTGGAAGGTATTTTTGCCCAAAGATAAGGAGGTTGGTCGCGAGAGGAGGAGAGCTAGATCCACTGCCCGCCAGCAGCTTGAACTCGACAAGTGGGTGGTGGTGGTTGTAGAGGAGACAGTGAGGCGTATATTGACGGAACAAGGAAGCCAACCCATGCTTCCAAATACCAATATGTTGATCCCTCCTGACGTGAATACAAAGTCGCCCAATATTTGTGGACGGATCAGTACCAATGCTTCTGTCTCGCGCATACCAATGGGGTCTCTAAATCCAATAGATGACATCACTGTAATGGTATAGATGTGAATAAAATTGTGTCATCGGAAATATTTTATTTCTTTGTAATATGCCATTCATTGTTGCAACTTATGTCTTGCAGGACCTTACTCCCTGCCATCTCTTGGCACCCTTGATGGACGAGAAGATGGCGACGGTTGCACACAGGCGGGTGCATCTAGTGGCAAAGGAGAAGAAGCTGCATTGTGTGGATTTACCACCCGACATGGCAAAGGTTGATGTGAACAAGGTGCTTGACCCCTTTGTCGATTTGGATGTTGATGGACCCCGCCCCGAGCCGGGTTGCAATAAACTAGGAGAATGATAGGGGTACGTCATGTAGTGGCCAAAGAATGCGATAAAGTTGGTGGGGAAATCCACTCGCACAACCCCAGCAAATTAAGTTGGTATTTGCGCACCTATAACATATGAGGACTTGGATCGCGTTCATGGCGAAGACGATAACATGGACCAAGAACAAGGGGCTAGATCCAATTCTTATGTGTACACCAAGCATTGTGCCATAAGAAAAAGGAAATCAACTAATGAGGCAACATCTCCAGAACAACATCATGTAAGAAGAAATAAGAAGAAACACAAGGCAGGGGAAAAGGAGCAAAGGTTAAAAAAAATCTTTGTTCTACGGATTGATGGGGAAGGTCATGCACTCGTTGGGAAACCCCAAGAGGAAGGTATGAACAGCACAACATCAAATTTCCCTCAGAAAGAAACCAAGGTTTAATCGACCAGTAGGAGAAAGAAATCGCTTCTGAAGATTGATGCAGCTGATATTGGCAGGGTGCATTACCGGTTCAGCAGCAACGTGGAACCTACACAACACAATCAAATCACTTTGTCCCAAGGAAGAAGTAAGGTTGTCAATCTCACCGGTTTTGCTGAAAACAAAGATGTTAAACATATGGTGTGGAAAACAGTAGGAAATCTATATGAAAACACTAGTATCAATGCGAAAAAGTAATTATAGTGGTTGTATTATCAGTATGAGGAAAATGGTCCGGGGTCTAAAGTTCACTAGTGGTGTCTCTCCATAAAAGATAGATAACATGTGTGGTAAACAAATTAGAGCTGGGCAATTGACAGATATTAAGACATGCATGACATGATGATTACTATGTTCATTCATGCGAGCATTACAAAAAGATTCATAGATCGTTATCCAACAGTTTATAAGACTAATAATCCACCCTCACAAAGTCATCCGAGCAAACCTTGGGTATTAAGTTTGCAAGCAACAGATAATCGCATTAAGCAAAGTGTGTAATATAAACAATGTAAACATCGTTGTTTTCTCCCTAATGGCAATAACACATCCCCCATTCGTACGTTTCTGTCACTCGAGCACAAATGCAAGGGAGGCATGAACCCACTATCGAGCATAAATACTCTCTCTTGGAGTCACTAGCATCTACTTGGCCAGATCATCTACTAATAACAGAGAGCATGCAAGATCATAAATAACATATACATGAATAAAACATGATAGATTGATAATCACGAGACATAACATTCAATATTCATCGGATCCTAGCAAACACAACATGTAGCATTACAATAAGATGATCTTGATCATGTATGGCAGCTCACAAGATCTAAACATGAAGCATAAAGAGGAGAGGACAACAATCTAGCTACTGCTATGGACTGTAGTCCAAGGATGAACTCATCACGCATCATTCTGAAGGCGGGCATGTTGGTGGAAAGCCCTCTGGTGATAATTTCCCCTCCTGGTAGGGTGCCGGGAGAGCTCCAGAACCCTTCCGAACTAGGGTTGACGATGATGGAGGCCTCAGGTGTTTTTCGTGGAAAAGGCTTCGGTTTCTAAGGTTAACCTCCGGAGAGGTACAAATAGGCATGAGGGCAACGTCGGTGGGCGGCCAGGGGGCCACACCACCCCCGGGCACGGCCAAGGGGGGGCGCCTCCCTATGGTGTGGGGATCCTGTGCCCCCCCCTCCAGGTCTCCTCTGGACTCCGTGTGTGCGACAGATTTCTAAGACCTCCGGGCTTCGAATCGTCCAATTCCGAGAATATTTCCAGAACAACTTTTCTGAAACTAAAAACTGCAGAGAATAGGAACTGGCTCTGTGGCATCTTATCAATAGGTTAGCCCCAGAAAATCGGTCAAAGGGACATTAAGTGTATAGCAAACATGTAGCATATAGCATGAAAACAACCTGGAACATCAGAAATTATGGATACGTTTATGACGTATAACAGATCGACGGACGCAAAAGGAGAGTGGAAAAGTGGTAAATGGCGGAAACCTCATATCCCCAGTGAGAGGTTAGTAGCATAGGATGAGTTTGAGAGCCTTTGTGTCCATATGAGGGATCTACATCAGAGTATTAGAGTGCTGGAAATAAAGCATGAAGGCCATGCCTCACATTACATGGCCAGGGTTACAGAGGATTACCACCACTTCGTGACCAAGTATGTGGCAGACAAATTATGTCTCGAGTTTCCGGATATATTTAGAATGTTCAACCTAGATTTGCTCGAGTCCTACCTTGTTAGGCTGTGGGTGTTATACCTAATCAGAGAGACTAGACAGAATAAAGAACTTGCTAATGTTGGAGTCGCTGATCATATTCACACACACAAAGATAATCTAAACTTCGATGAAGGTGTTGATATTATTTTGAGGGAGTGTATCTTTCCTGCATTACAACATAACAAGGGTACATACTAGTGCCCTAAAATCCAAAGTAAGTCTTACTCTGTCTTAATTAAACCAGATTTTCTCCATTTTGATCCATTTTGTCAATTTGCACTAAACTTGGGCTTTTTATTACCGACGATAGATTGATGAGCTTGGATTTTTCACATGCTTGCGCAGGGGTCACTGGGTTATGATAATTCTCATGGTGAAGGAAGGCAAGTCTTTTTACTTGGATTCACTTAAAAACCGATCCAAAAGGGATTACATAGTATTGTCACAGATTCTGGATGATGTTATCTTCGAACATAGTTTGAAAGGTTGAATTGTGCCAAGAAAAGGTAAAAGTCATGTACACTTTAAGCATTATACAGATGTTAGTTGCATACAGCAACTTGATAGCATGTGATGTGGCTACTATTTGTGCTACCATATGGACATATTTTTGAGGTCATAGAAGACATTAAACAAAGGTCTAGACATTCAGATGTTCGGTACTAGTCCAGAGTCCAATCCATTTGCGTGGAAGTAAGATTTTACACGCATCCAGGACATTTTCGCAAAAAATATCATCACAGAGGTCACCTCGGAATATGGGCTTTTCTATATGGAGGTGATGACTCACTAGTGGTTCATGATTCATGCACAAAGGTGGCTGCAACCCAGTTGATCAAGAATGTAGGATCACCGAATGAGGTATGGGCCATTACTATTAGTTCATGACTACAATATCATTATATATTGTTGTCGATGTCAATTGCCAATTTAATTGGGCATAGTTAGTTATTCCTATATGTGTGCCATGATATGGTCGAGATCACATCATTTTATTGTGAGTTAGAGTATTTTGTAATAAGTTAACTGATACGTCTCAAATGTATCTATAATTTCTGGTGTTCCATGTTGTTTTCATGCCAATTGCTACATGTTTTCTATACACTTTACATCATTTTTATGGATTTTCTGGGACTAACCTATTAAAAAGATGCCACAGCGCCAGTTCCTGTTTTCTGTTGTTTTTGGTTTGAGAAAAGTTGTTCTAGAAATATTCTCTGAACTGGACGAAACGAAAACCCATGGTCCTATTTTACTGTCAAGTACACGTAGTCCGGAGGACACCCGGAGGGGGGCCACAGGGTAGCCACACCATATGGCGGCGCGAGTCCCCCTCGTCATGCCACCAGGTGGTGTGGGCCCCCTGGCCACCCACTGACATCGCCCTTTCGCCTATTTAAGCTCCTTCTTAGGAAAACCCAAAACACCCGAGCCTCCATCCACAAAAATTTATGCAGCCGCCGTCATCATCGTCAACCCTAGTTTGGGAGGGTTCTGAAGCTCTCCCCGGCACCCTGTCGGGAGAGAAAATTGTTACCGTATGGCTCTACATCACCATGCATACCTCCGGAGTGATGCGTGAGTAGTCCATATCCTTGGACTACGGGTCCACAATAGTAGGTAGTTTTTTATCTTCTCCTCTTTATGCCTCATGTTTAGATCTTGTGAGCTTCCTAACATGATCAAGATCATCTATCTGTAATGCTACATGTTGTGATTACTGGGATTCGATAAATATTGAATGCTATGTCAAGTTCATTATTAATCTATGATGATTATGTTATTTATGATTTTGCATGTTCTCTGTTACTAGTAGATGTTCTAGCCAAGTTTATGCTTGTAACTCCAAGAGGGAGTATTTATGCTCGATAGTGGGTTCATACCTCCCTTTTATCTGTGCTCGAGTGACAGAAACGTGACGGATGGGGGATGTGTTATTGCCATTAGGAGAAAAAACAATGCTTTCTATTGTTTACATTACGCACTTTACTTAATGCAATAATCGGTTGCTTGCAACTTAATACCCAAAGTCTTCTTGGATTACGTTCTAAGGGTGGATTATTAGTCATAGATGCAGTTGGATTACTGTCTATGAATTATGTTGTAATGCCCGCATGAATCTCATAGTAATCATCATGTCTTGTATATGCACTATGGTGCAGCCTTATTATCTGTCAATTGTCCAGCTCTAATTTGTTTACCTAACATGTTATCTATTTGTTTCGGAGAGACACCGCTAGTGAACTATGGACCCCGGTCCATTCTTTTACACTGATATTACAATCTAATGCAAGCACTATTCTTTTTACTGCAATCATTGTTCTCTTTTCGTTCACTGCAAACAAGCCCTGTTTTCCACACTATACGTCTAATCCTTTGTTTTCAGCAAAACCGGTGAGATTGACAACCTCAATGTTTTGTTGGGGCGAAGTATCTTGGTTTTGTTGTGTGCAAATTCCACATTGCTGCTGAGCCGGTAAGGGACATGCCAACATCAGATGCCAACAACCTTTAGAAGAGATTTCTTTCTCCTGCTGGTCGATTCAACCTTAGTTTCTTTCTTGGGGAAAACTTGTTGTTGTGCTCTTCATACCTTCCTATTGGGGGCTCCCAACGAGCGTACATCTACGCACATCAAGCACTTTTTCTGGCACTGTTGCCGGAGAGAAAGAGGATTTCTGCAAGGGCAGTCTCTCACCTCCAATCTCTTTACTTTGTTTTTGTTTTGCACAGTTTATTTTATTTTTTCTTGTTTGCTTCTTTATATAAAAAACACACAAAAATAGTTTTTATTATAGTTGTTATTTTTGTTATCATGTTTTTAACCTTGCTAAAATGAGTACTCATGAGAACACTAAGTTGTGTGACTTTACTAGCACAAACATAAATGATTTTATTAGTACACCTATTGCTCCACCTGCTCTTACTGCTGTTTTTTATGAAATTAAGCCCGCCCTGTTAAATCTTGTTATGAGAGAGCAATTTTCTGGTGTTAGTACTGATGATGCTGCTGCCCACCTTAATAATTTTGTTGAACTTTCTGAGATGCAAAAATATTAGGATGTAGATGGAGATATTATTAAACTGGAATTGTTTCCTTTCTCTTTGAGAGGAAAAGCTAAAGAATGGTTGCTATCTTTGCCTAAATAATAGTATCGATTCTTGGACTAAATGTAAAGATGCTTTCATTGGAAAATATTATCCTCCTGCTAAGATTATATCTTGAAGAAGTAGCATTATGAATTTTAAACAATCTTATAATGAGCATGTTGCTCAAGCTTGAGAAAGAATGAAACCTTTGGTAAAGAATTGTCCCCCTCATGGACTGACTACTTGGATGATCATCCAAACCTTTTATGCAGGTCTAAATTTTTCTTCAAGAAACCTTCTGAATTCATCTCCTGGAGGAACCTTTATGTCCATCACTTTGGGTGCTACAACAAAGCTTCTTGATGATATGATGATAAATTGTTCTGAATGACACACTAAGAGAGCTCCACCAGGTAAGAAGGTAAATTCTATTGAAGAAACCTCTTCCTTGAGTGATAGGCTTGATTCTATGCTTGTGAATGGTAAAACTGATGTTGATCCAAATAATGTTCCTTTAGCCTCTTTGGTTGATCTAGAAGAGCATGTTGATGTGAACTTCATTAAAAACAATAATTTCAACAACAATGCTTATAGGAATAATTTTGGTAGCAACAATTATTGGCTATATATTTCTACTAATGGTAGTGGTTATGTTAATTCCTATGGTAATTCCTACAACAACAATAGAAGTGTACCCTCCCGGCTTGAAAACATGTTTAAAAAATTTATTAGTACACAAACTGCTTTACTAAATCTGTTGAGGAAAAGTTTTGCAAAATTGATGTTCTTGCTTCTAAAGCTGATAGCCTTGCTCTTGATGTTGATCTTCTGAAACTAAAAGTTATGCCTCATGATGTTAAAGAAAGCAAAAAATCTGAATGTCATTCAAGTTAGAATTGATAACAATGATAGGATGTTGGCTGAATTGCATGCTAGGTGGTAAAGAGAAGATGAAATTGCTAAGAACAATAATATAGTTAGAGTTTGTACTATTACCACTATTAGTGAAACTGAAGTTTCTAATGCTAGTAAACCTCCTTCTACCAATGGTAAAATACTTGGTGCTGGCAATGTCTCTACTTCTTTTGCTAAACGTTTAAAATTGCCTGAAACCGCTAAAACTGTTCCTGATAAAAGTGCTGAAAAGTTTCTAGATAAGGGAGACAATGGTCCCATTACCTTCGATAAAAATGATCTTGATTTTGATTGTTGCAATATTTTTGAAGTAATTATGTTCCTAGAAAAGCTTGCTAGAAGTCCTAATGCTAGTGATATTAATATGGCTTTCACAAAACATATTACAAATGCTCTCATGAAAATTAGAGAAGAAGAATTAAAACGTGTAGCCTCTATCCCTAGAAAGCTGGAAGATGGTTGGGATCTCATTAAAATGAAGGTGAATGATTTGATTGTAATGCTTTATGTGATATTGGTGCAAGCATCTCTGTTATGCCTAAGAAACTCTATGATATGCTTGATTTACCACGTTTGGAACACTGTTATTTGGATGTTCATCTTGCTGATAATTCTAAAAAGAAACCTTTGGAGAGAGTCGATGATGTTTTTATTTTGGTTAACAATAACCTTGTCCCCGTTGATTTTGTTGTTATGAATATTGAATGCAATACTTGTCCTATTGTTTTGGGAAGACCTTTTCTTAGAACTGTTGGTGTTGTTATTGATATGAGAGAAGGGAATATTAAATATCAATTCCCACTTAAGAAAGGCATGGAACACTTTGCTAGGAAGAGAATTAAGTTACCTTTTAATCATCTTATTAGAAAAAATTATGTTTTGGATGCTTCTTCACTTGAATATACTTGATTCTTGTTTTCTCAGCCTAGCTTAAAAGCATTAAAGAAAAGCACTTCTTGGGAGATAACCAATGTTTTTATTTTTGCATTGTTTTATTCTGTTTTTTCTTTGAGTCAAGGTGTTTTTTACTTATGTAGAAACTCCTTTGTATCTATACTTTTTCGTATTGTTGAGCCAAGTGAAGAGTTGGCGCTAGATTTGGATTCCTTCTCAGAAACAATTTTTGGATGTCCACTGTTAAATTCGTATTTGAGCAACGTAAGTGCCTCGGAAAAATTCGTCTTTACAAACTGTTATGGTTTTGACAGATTCTGCCTTTTTTGCTTTGCATTCTCTCTTTTACTATGTTGAGTGGATTTCTTTGCTCCATAAAACATTAGTGGCTGTAGCTAATGTTTATAAAGTATTGAAAATTCTTGTGTCCATGCAGAACATGTGATTTTTTTATTGTGCACTAACCCTCTAATGAGAATTAATTCGAGTTTGGTGTGAAGGAAGTTTTCAAGGGTCAAGAGAAGAGGATGATATAATGTGATCAAGAAGAGTGAAGAACCAAAGTTGGGGATGCCCCCGTGGTTCATCCCAGCAAATTCCAAGAAGACTCAAGCGTCTAACCTTAGAGATGCCCAAGACATCCCCTTCTTCATCAGCAACTTATCAAGTCACTTCTAGTGAAACTATATTTTTATTCGGTCACATCATATGCACTTTATTTGGAGCGTCTGTTTTCATTTATTTTGTTTTCTTTTATTTTTCTTGCTGCAACAAACTTAGTTGGAACCTAGCATTCTTATGTGGGATAGAGACACACTCCACTTTTTCATATTAATACTCGTGTTCCTCATTTTTCATACTCGTATTCTTCACTTTTCAGCTAGCTACTGCAACTCCTCCTCTTTTTAGCTCTAGTTTTTCATGCATTTATTCTTCAAAGCTGTTAGTTCTTGTAGAGTAGTGTTACTCTCTTGTTTCGTTGATATATCATTTGGATAGTTTTTGTTTGAATGAAGTGATAGAAGAGCTGGCAACAGGGTGCCCAGCCCAAAAATTGGTTACGATAAATTCTCTTCACTCTTTTTGCCCCCGATTTATAAGTCAAAGCATAATTGTGTAAACAAAAGAGAAGAGGGTGATCTACTGATCGTAGTAGAAAGAACGTCCTTCAATGGGAGCCACTCTTGTAAAGTCTAGTTGGCTTGTGACTTCTCTTCACTCTGTTTTCCATTCGTTGACATAAACATACACCTCTCTAAAAAATTGTTTTCAATACCTCTGTTTTAATCAAATAAAAATCTCTAGCACACGAGTCAATCCCTCCTTCCCTCTGCGGAGGGCCTTTCTTTTACTTTTATGTTGAGTCCTCATCTTCTAACTTTATGCACAATTAAGAGAGCATAGTTGTCGTTCTGAGTATAATGTGAATCAGTCCCAAAGAGTATTATTGATTGATTCATGATATGTTATTACCTATCCTCAAATTATTTGTTTATAGTCACCACTTGAACTTTGAAGGTGTCCTGGCATTTATGTTTTTCTCCGTATTTAAGTACAAGCGGAATACCACTTTGCTATGTTTTCTTTATGCTCGAAAAAAATATAACTTTTCAAGTGCATTATTATTCATGATCTTTTGTTTGTATTACTTTTCATGTTGGAACATGGTTGCTAAGTTTCATTGTTAGAATTATGTCTATCATACGTATGTTTAGAGTACTATGATCTGAGCTCACAAATGCTTTTACAAGTCTGATGATCAAGATTATGTTGGTAGCATGTCACCTCATAAATTATTTTGGTTTTACCATTTTACCTACTCGAGGACGAGTAGAACTAAGCTTGGGGATGCTTGATACGTCTCAAACGTATCTATAAATTTTTATGGTCCATGTTGTTTTCATGCCAATTGCTACATGTTTTCTATACACTTTACATCATTCTTATGGATTTTCTGGGACTAACCTATTAATAAGATGCCACAGCGCCAGTTCCTATTTTCTGTTGTTTTTGGTTTCACAAAATTTGTTCTGGAAATATTCTCAGCATTGGACGAAACGAAAACCCAGGGTCCCATTTTTTGTCAAGTACGCGGAGTCCGGAGGAGACGCGGAGAGGGTCCATAGGGTGGCCACACCATTGATGACCCACAAGTATAGGGGGTGTATCGTAGTACTTTAGATAAATAAGATTGTCGAACCCAACGAGGAGCAGAAGGTGCTGACAAGCAGGTTGGATAGAGGATTCACCGTAAACACTAGCAAACAGGTTTTTGGTGGTTTTGGACATAGCATATAAATAAAGTGCGAGCAAATAAATAACATTAATAATAATTGAAGCGATTTGCCCAATCCTTTTGAGAGCAAAGGACAAGCCTGTTGTTTTACTTATGGTGACTAAACGTTCTCGAGGACACATTGGAATCTCGTCAAGTGTTTTCGCTTCATATAGTTGGTTAATATTTATTGTTTTGATAGGTGTTGTGTGGGTGAACCGGTGTTGTGTGGGTGAACCTTTGTTAATGCACCACCCAACTAGGACTAATACATACTTGTGATTATAGCCCTCATAAGCATACGCAAATACAAGAAGTAATTAACATAAATTTAACCACAACCTTAAACTATGGGATTCTACACTCCCTCGTTCATCGGTTTCCTAACGGGGATTTAGATTGCTGTCACTCCGGCAACCCCACAATTAGTAGCCAAATACACAATGCATCCCTCTAGGCCCATAAAGGTGAAGTGTCATGTAGTCGACGTTCACATGACACAACTAGAAGAATAACACCACAACTTAAATAGCAAACCATATAGATATTACTTCAACATAATTCCAGTACTAACATCATGACTTCTCCCATGTCCTCAAGAACTAAACGGACTACTCACAAGATATCATATGGATCATAATCAGAGGTGATATAATTGTGAATAACAATTTGGTCATAAAGTGCAAACACCAATAAATCTCACAAGCATCAACTACTAACAAGTAATCCACACCGGGAGAGAGATCTAGTGGAAAACAACGATAAAGAACCCTAATTTTTACAGCGGGATGAAGGTGGACGGTGAGGGTGACGGTGCTGGTGGTGAGGATGATGACAATGATGATCTTGATGAAGCCCGGTGTGATGACGGTGACGATGGCGACGATTTCCCCTCTCCGGGAGGAATTTCCCCTGCTGATTTTTTCCTGCCGGAGAGCTTTTCTCTCTCTGTTGTTTTCTGCCCTGAGGCGGCGGCAGAATATTTCCTCGATGATGTTCCGGGGATTAGGGTTCCTAGGGGGTCAAGTACGCGAAAGGGGTCGACCAGAGGTGGGCTAGGGTGGCCACACCACCTGGCAGCTCGCCCAGGGGGCACGCCACCCCATGGCGTGGGACCCTGGTGGCCCCCCTAAGGCTCCCCTTCTGGCTAGCTTCCTCCTCTGAACTTCTAAGAGCTCTTCGGTGTCCCCCTATTCTTCTAATCTTCTGAAATAGGGTGTCCTGACGGCGCTTTTTTCCATCAGATTTCTGGTCCCGATGTTTATTCTCCAATAATTATCAGACATGCAAAATAAGATAAAATAACATAAGTAATGCATCATAACATGAAATATATCGATAAATAGCAGAAAATAACAATATAAAATGGTGATGCAAAATGGATGTATTAACTCCCCCTAGACTTAGACCTCACTTGTCCCCAAGCTAAACTAAATGCGGTAAACATGACCATAGGTTTATGGAGTGAGGTGTCGATAAAAAAAATAAGGACAATAAGCATCACATCTATCAATATATTAGTCATTCTAGAAAGCAACTCCCTCTCATATGATTTAACTTGAAACAAGTAAATGGAGTCACAATAGAGGTGCAAAAAGAAGATCAAAATTGGTGAAGGCAAAATACGTGCTTGGTCACAGAAAATTTAATAGATTGTACTTATCTTTCGATTAGAGTCTTTATATTAGAGTTTATATTGCAAAGTTTAACATGCTCAATCATGAAAATTTCTTTTCAATCGTTGATAACTTTCAAAGTGGTATTCATTCAGTGTACTAAAAAAGGAAGAATAAGGGACATGATTGAGGAAATCAACATATAGATGGATGGACTACAACAACTCAAATTCTTGCTTAAGACAGAAATAAGTAGGTTTATTGACTCAACATAAAAGTAAAAGATAGGCCCTTCGCAGAGGGAAGCAGGGATTAACTCGTGTGCCAGATATTTTTTATTTGATAAACAGATAAAGCATAAAATGTTCGACACTCTGATACGTCGAAAATGTATCTACTTTTCTGAACACTTTTTATTGTTTTCCTCTAAACTTGTGAGTTTTGGATACACCTAACACGGACTAACGCTGTTTTCAGGAGAACTACCTTGGTGTCTCGTTTTTGTGCAGAAAAATCAACTTTCGGGAAATTGCCCAGAAAAGACCCAATTGGTCCTAAAACACCAGAAGACCCCAGTGAAAGTGCATGGTGCTCCACGTGTGTTTTTGGTAATTCATGACAATCCTTATGGACTAATAGTTTCATTGAGATATCCTTGTAGGTTTGTCCATTGGCACCACTTGAACTCCATGTGTTGGATTCAAGGTTGGATGCCATCAAGATCATTCCTTATAATGAATATATTTGATATGATCAAGAAGAAGAATTGCCATGATATTATTGATCATATTGCAAGTATGTCTTGAAGAAGGATATTGTGTGAACATTCATGTTTAACTTCAAGACATCATCATCATGAATAAAGAGAAGATACTTTATCAAGTTGAAGTGCAAGTTCAAGATGAGCATCAAGAAGAGTTCAAATGCTTGATGCTTGACACCCATATTATCAAGTGAAGATGGACATGTGAGAAACTCTCCCATATTATCTTATGGGGGATCAATTTACAAGTGTTCACAAAGCGAAGCGCAATCAAGAAAGGGGCTCCAACTTGAGGTGATTAAGATCGTCATCATCTATCTCAATTGGAATGCGCAAGACAAAGGTGACATTGACAGGATTTCTATTTTACCGGTCTCATGATGTTAGTAGGGAGACCTGGTTATAGGATAGATAACAATTCTATCAAGAGGGGCTCTCGAATGAGTTGCTTGATCGTATCGTTCGTAGAGAGCTCAAACCTTTGCATATTTGGCATCATCTTTCTTGGTTCTTATTTGGGTTTTCTCCATGTGTGATTTTAGAGCTTGTCTTGTTCTTCATGTCAAGCTCAAGTTCATCAAAAACGGCTTTCATATAGAAAACTTATTGTGTCTGTTATTAGAGGTTTTGCCGGTTCCTATCTTATAGAGAGGTCTAGACTTTGCCCATTTGGTTTTATTCTCCCTTGTTGGACTGTGATGTTTCACTGCATATTCTTGTATTGCTCGTCGCTGCAATTTCAACGAGCCCAAGAACGTCGAAAAACAGAGTCCGGATGCAAAAGATATGACCGTTTATGTATCAATGTTTTCGAAGCTTTCAGGGAGGCGGAAATTCCGGTCAAAGGCTGGAAATTTCCGTCCAGGCCGGAATTTTTCGGGGCAAATATCCGGCCCGGCATATGTGAGCGGGCACTTGTGCTCCAGGGGGTCCTGGGTCGTCCGGAAATTTCCGCCCTGGGGGCCGGAAATTTCCGCCCCGGGAAGCCAGAAATTTCCGGGGTAAGTGAAAAATTTCCACCCCGGACGGCCCTAACGGCCATATTTCGTGGCAAGCTATATATAGCCTTCTTCTTCCTCAAGAGGAGGTTGCCCAGCCCATTTCCTCCCTCCTCCATTGTTGACCTTCAAGATCTTGG